>VDFB02271358.1:1116262034-1116281522 GCA_007258455.2 Sequoia sempervirens | reverse complement strand
AATGGAAAAGCTCTTGAAAGTAGTCAAGGGATATGGTCATAAAATCAAGATGGATTTACCCATGTATGGAGGAAATTTGGATAGTGAAGAACTCCTAGATTGGATAGGAGCATTGGAAAACTACTTTGACTATGAAGATGTGTTAGAAGATCAAAGGGTGAAGGTGGCCAAAACAAAATTGATTGGCCATGCCTTGCTTTGCTTGGATTACGTACAAAGTGAAAGGATAAAGAAGGGAAAGTCTAAAATCACCTCTTGGGATATGATGGTGGCTAAAATCAAGGTCAAATTCCTTCCCAGTGACTACACTATTTAGTTATTCAAGAGACTTCAAAATCTTAAGCAAAAGGATATGGATGTACAAACCTATACTAAGGAGTTCTAAAAATTGATCATAAGGGAAGGTCATGTACAAGATGATGTGCAAAAAGTGGCAAGATATCTCAATGGGTTGAGATACAAAATTAAAGATGAGTTGAGCCTCACCAATCCAAGAATGGTAGAGGAGTATTACCAACTAACCATCAAGGATGAAGATAAGTTGAAGAGAAGGAAAGGAAAGAAAAGGAGGGGTAGAGGAAGGATTTATAGAGGAAGAGGTACATTTTCTAATTCAAAACAGTCATATGAAAGCCAAGGTGAGACAATTGGAGGTCAAGATCAAGTTGCAGATTCAAGAGGTGGATTTAGAGGAGGTAGATTAGATTTAAGGGGTAGATTTGGAATCCAAAGAGGAGGATCAGGTGGATTTATAGGAAGATGCTATAACTACAAAAAAATTGTAGGCCATCAAGCAGGGAAATGCACTAAAAATCAATCCACTACTTCATCTAGAGGAGAAAGAAGGAATAGGTTTGCACAAGTATAGGACAATGAAAGTGTGAACCCTCCATCAAACAATGTTGATCCAGAATTTGGTGAATTTCTCATGGTGAGAAGAACTTTGATCAAAGTACCTATGGAGAAAGAGCCACCACAGAGGAAGTATCTTTTTAGAACTACATATAAGTGCTTAGATAAATGTTGCAAGGTTTTAATTGATTCAGGTAGTACAGATAATTTGGTCTCTGTTGAAATGGTTGAAAAGCTTAAGTTGAAAAGAATCCCTCATACCACTCTATATACAATTTCTTGGCTTAATAAAGGGCAACAAGTAGTTGTAAATGAACAAAGTTGGGTTTATTTTCACATAGGGGGATACAAGAATAGAGTTTTGTGTGATATAATACCAATGGATGTGTTTCATTTGCTTTTGGGGAGGCCTTGGTAGTATGATACCTGAGTGCCAAATATGATGGCAGAAAAAATACCTATGTTATAGAAAAATATAGAGTTTCCTACACCCTTACACCATTGCTAGATGAAAACCAAAAGCCACAAGTGGAGTCTAGAGTGATGAAAATGGGTACAAAGGATTTTTTTAAAGCCAATGATAGAGGAAGATGTAGGTAATACAATGGTGAGAAAACCTAGGACTATTCTAACATCAACAAGCATTGAATATTTTCCTTGGGAAGTTCAGGAGGTATTGATGGATCATGTGGACATAGTGGTGAATGAACTTTCTAATTTTTTACTTCCAAGGAGAGATGCTAATCATTATATGACTTTTGTACTAGGAGCTGGTCTATCATACATAACATCCAATGACAAACAAAATGAAGAATGTGATTTATCTAAAGAAAGGGATGGTGTCAAAAAAAATGATGCACTTGTTTGGGAGGTTGTAAATGAAAGGAATTTGGATGCTAAGGGCAAGAGGATTGCTGTGACAGAGATTGCAAAGTTGAGCAAGTAATGCTTGAGGGAAAAAGGAAGTATGGATTAGTATAATGATCAAACTAAGTTGTAGATTGAAGATGGATAGTTAGACAAGCATCCACTACAAGCGGAGTAGCAAAAGAGAGTTGTAGATGTCAGTAAGTGTAATGCTAAAAGTACCAAGGTTAGTTATGATTTACTTCTCTTAGAAGAGGGCAGTAACATTGATCAAGAACCCAAGCTTGATGACATGATGATTAGGAACAAAGAGAGTTTAGACAAAGTGCTCTTGATGAGACTGTAGACTTGAGAGATAAGAAACCTAAAGTGAAGATGAAGCAAGCATGGGACTATTTCAATGAAGAAAATATGCAAGGATTTGAGGCTATCAGTCAACATATTTCAAGCAGTGCTCTCATGTTGCTACCCTTCGTTCAAGTGGAGCTTAAAGCTTTTCTTCCCTAGGAGTATGGTGCAAGGGCACCCAGGTTTTCATGCCCTGAGAGGAGTAAAAAAGTGAAATTTTGTTGTGCTCAAAATTCAATTTCATGTAATAAGGTATTATAAGACCATTTCATAGGTGTTTGAGTTGGTTTTGAGTCATTAGGTGTTAAGGTAGTGTGTCAATGGAAATATTGTCAAGTTGCACAAATGTTGTAAAAAGTAACTTTTTCCTTTTTGTTGTCAATTGGAAGATGAATAGTTGTAAGTTGAAAATTAATTGGGAAATATTGGGAAATAGTTGTTGTGAAATGCTTTTCTTTTCCTTAGTATTTTTTATCTTTGGCTTCTTCTTTTTTCGCTTCAGAGATATCTGGGTTTATACAAGAGTGGTTGGAAAGATAGGCAATGCACCATTGGTGGTTACACAGATTTATTTTATCATTTTCCTTTCAGAGAAGGGCCTAGGACATGTGTCAGCTTGGAGGAAGTTTTCTTCAAAACATTTTTTCGAAAAACATAGAATCCCCACCTGTGTGACACGTCATCTTTTCACTGGAGAAGGATTGTGCCCTTTATGAGATGATATCTTTGGGAGTTTGTTGGAGCTTTCTAGCCTTTTCTTTTTCTTGGTTCTCAAGATGGAATCTTTGAGTCGATGCCTTTGGATGATGGGATTGGTCAACAAGACCCTTTTTCTAGATTTTATTTTAGGATTTGATCATTTACAAGACTTTATATTTGCTAAATATTTGAAGGACATTAATGCAGCAACTGGGAACTAATGAGAAATGATCGTTGCAACCTAACCAAGGATCTACGATTAGATTGCAAGATATCAAGTATCAACATTGGGAAGTAATTAGTTTTGTGTTGAGGCAGTGTTTTCTTCTTGTGATGACTATAAAAGGAGGGCGATGACACAATGGGGGGTTGGATTCCAAGTTACAGTTTCTTTGTTAAAAGAAAAAGTTTCTTTGTTAAAAGAAAAAGTTTCTTTAGTTTTCTAAGGGTTTTTAAAATTATTTTCAGAAAAAAAAAATTGTAGAACTACTTTTCTTTGGCATGTTATATCTTTCAAGGTTTAAACTATTGTCGGATTGGCATCCAACCTCTGTTTCAAAGTTCATTTGATATTTTAAGGGAAAAACTATTGAGGAGAAATTGTTGAGACTATGCATGTATGGCCTTTTTCAAGCTTTATTTCTTTATATTATCATTCTAAATGAAACACTGTGTCTTGCAAGTTAAATTTGGATAGTTTAAGTAGTTGATTTCCATGTTGTATGCTTGTATTGTAGAGTGATAACTTAAGAAAACTAGAGTATGTCATTGGACTTATTTGTTTTTCTAAAATTTGTTGTTTTGTCATACTATGTTGTATTAGGAGAAAGAGTTCATGTGATTTTTGAGATATTTTTCTATTACTCATAAGAAATCTTTATGTTTATTGGACCTTAATGAATAGTGCCTGTGAAAAGATTTGAAAGTCTACATTGTGCTTGAAGTTAGCCTTTGTTGTTAGTTCTCTTTCCAACAATGAAGGGTTGTGGTGTTCCATGTCTAATTATATCACTCATAGGAATGATTTGGGTTTGAAATGTTGTAAAAGATTTGGTGCATCATCTTTTATGTTCTATGTTTACATTTCCTTCTCCCCTTATCTCCAAATTCCAAAGAAGAGCCAATTTTCTATAAAGATCCCCGAGGTATTCAGTGAGATGCAATTTGTCCCCCAGTCACTAATTTTACCATAAACTGTTGGAGAGGCACAAGGTTTGTTGATCAACAGTTCTTTTTATGGCATGCCCGGTGGGACTATAAGGTTTCCAAATGCCTAATTAGAAGTCAAAAATATTTCTTGAATCAGGCTAAGGAAGGAAACTAGAAGTTTCATGCCCAGAGTCCAAACAAGAGCATCTTTGAGAGGCCACTTCTAGTACTCTTAGTTACCTACCTCAGCCCCTAGGAGAAGAAGACTTACAGACTCTATATCACCTATAAGGAGTAATAGAGTAAGTAAGAGCCCAATATCCAGAGCTTTATCTAGTCCACTTGGAGGCTCAAATTTCCAAATTAGAATACCTGTATACCTGATTTACAAGATTTTTTCTCTATGGCTCATGTCCCTCCCCATACTCCTAGAAACTCCATAATGTGGGATAGTGGTAGTCCACTACGACCACCCACACCCCCAGATGTATGGCTTGCTATACCTACTAATTCCCTCAAGGCTATCTCAAAATTATCTGGAGAAGACTTCAAAACCCCTTTCAAACACCTACAAGATATAGTGGAGGTATGTAGGGTACATAATATAGCAGAGGAGAATATCACTCTAAGGCTGTTAGCCACCTCTTTCAAAGGAAAATCCCAAGATTGGTATCGATCTTTGGCTTCAAGCTTTATTATCTCTTGGGACCAACTAAGAGAAAGGTTTTTTGAATGATTTTCAGAAAAGGGAGACCACTCTTCACTATTACATCAATTAATCACCATCAAAAGGGCCCCACAAGAGGCCATGAGCAATTTCAACACCAGGTTTGATAAAACTTGGCAGAGGATCCTTGTGACTGCTCGACCCCTAGCTTTGATGGTGTTCATGTTCTATCTGAAGGATATCAATTCAGACATCACAATTATGATAAATTATATGGGAGGAGACATCTTGACCAATGCATATGAGGTGGTTGTGCACACGAAAAATAGTCTAAGTGATACTGGGAAGCTCCCACCATGACCCCCTATTCCTATATTTGTGAAACTCTATGGAACATCTCGAGAAGAAGTTTCTCCAAGCACTTCCACTATGCAATCAATGTTAGTCATGCTGTAGTCCATGTATATGTATCCCACCACCCAAAATAGCATGTCGAGTTCCAACTTAGTCACCATAGATATTAACAACATGAAGAGTCTCATGAAAAATTTTGTTAATGAGTTAATTATCATCAAATTGTAGTAGGTGACGCATCCAAAGCTGAGCACCTAGACCTATGGTGGAAGTAGGCCATCCTATCAATAAAACACATACTAGTGGCCTTCTCGAGGAGGAGTCCAACAAATGACATCCACAAACCAAATAGTCTCGATCACCATGTCGCTTCAGTTGGTAAAAGATAGCTAGAGCAAAGAGATGATACTAGGAAAAAACAACTTGGTGGAAGAGGAGAATGTATGGTGTTTCCCATGAAATGATAGTCATCTCCCCTGAAATTTCCCTAAGGGAAATTGCAACAAAAGATAGCAGAAAAAAGAAGCAAAGGTGTGCTCCCAAGTGTAGATGAATATGAGTCTTTTGAAATGGAGAATGCTCATTTTAGAGTATAGATGCAAGGAATGTCCCTAGAGTAGGAGCTAGAAATTGCACCTAATCAAGCATTATTCTCATGGATGGAGGAGGAGGATGTGGTATTCACAAACAAATCTCCAATGACTAGCACTCTGCAAGTATAGTCGGATTACAATACGAGGTCTAAAAGAAGGCCCATTAAGGAATGCATGCAACAACCTCTGCCATGACCTCAGTCACATCAACCACCATTACAAGAGAAGAAATTTCCACCACCTCTCATCCAGCCTATTCCATAGCCATGTAATCTACTATTGCCCAAGAAAGAGATGAGAAAAACACCAAGCCCAAGAATGTTTTCTTCAAAAAATGAGAGAAATACCACCATTTAAGCCCAAGGCCCAACCCGTTAGGATGCTTAACATGGTGGAGAAATTGAAGAAGGAACCCACCAAAGTATCATTATGGGATGTCATATCTATTCCCAAACAAAAGACTCTACTTTGGGAAGCATTGAAGAAAGAAGAGAAAATGCCTCAAACAGAATTAGCTCTGATATGCAATCAAAGAAAAGACAAAGTACCCATGCCGGAACCTCAAGCTCCAAAATTCCCATCATATGCAAAAAACATGGATAATACAAAAGAGAAAGAGGTAAGAAGACTAAAGCCCACACCTTTCTTTTTAACACTTATTGTGGGAGATAAGCTTTTGCATGATAATATGACTGATTCTAGAGCTAGTACAACTGTCATGCCAAAACAAGTGGTTGATGCTTTGGAGCTTAGGTATGAGCCCCTCAAGAGAGGAATCATGCAACTAGATGGGAAGGTCCCAACCATTGGTCGGATAAAGGACTTATCTATGACGCTCTTCTCATGCCCAAGTCAAATAGTCATGAAAGAAGTAGTAGTGATAGACATTTCACCAGTCTTCAGAATGTTTCTATCAAGATATTTCATCACCAATCTTGGTGGATACTTGGCACTTGACTGGTCCCACTTGATATTGAGAACCAAGCATAGGGAAAAGATGAAGATTCTTTCTGAATCCTTGCATCCCAAACACATTATAGACAATGCAGTCCTATGCTTTGAAGCCACACATACTTCCATCTATCAACATGAGAAATATTGCATAGGAATGCTAGAAGATGAAGAGGAAACAAGTGATTGGACTCCTAAGGCAAAGGTGTTTCTTAGCCAATTCATTGATTCCGATCTTTTCGAGAACTTCCATGTGATAGGGCTAGGCACCTATGTGATTTTTGATGGTGATCAAGTCTTTCTGAAACTAATGAAGGATCTAGAGAAATCTGATAACCCATGATCTGATAATCATCTATGGACCCTATATTTTGATGGTGCCAAGTGTAAATTCATCTCCAGAGTGGGTGTCTGATTACCATCTCCAATGGGATCAGAAACTCTCAGAGCTTACCATTTTTTGTTCTCATGCTAAAATAATGATGATGAATATGAGGCCCTGGTCCATGGTCTAATCCTTGTAGAAAGAATGGGTATAAAGAGAGTGCAAGCTTTCAGAGATTCATATTTTATGGTAAGCCAAGTCTACAGTCAAGCAACCGCAAAGAACACCTAAATTAAGTTATATAGACATCAGATTTGGGACCTGATTGAGAGTTTCAAAGCCTTCAATATACAAGTTATCCCTCGATCTCAAAATAGTGTTGTTGATTGAATGGCATCTGTTGGGTCACAATTTGAACTAGTTTCAGACTTGACCAAGCAAAATGCAGTGCAATTTATTGTTCAACCCTCAATTCCCGACAACAATGAAAATTGACAAGTTTTTTATGACAATACTTAGATTGCTACCTTCATACAAAAAGGAGGAATGGCTCCTTAGTGTTTTCCCTAAGGAGTAGAATTTCCCAAAGGGCATGTCATCTAATTAAAAGGGAACAAGCTTCCCAGAGGGTTGATTTCCCTCGAGAACCTCTTTGACTATGAATATGTGAGGAACGACAAGCGAAGGTTGACTACAAACAAAAGAGACTATGAAGAGCTTGATGTTGGAAGTGACAGAAATTTGAAAGTCAAAAAGGAGGTTCCGCAGAAAGATAAAGAGAGATTAAGGGATCTGTGCTATGAGTAGGAGGAAGTTATGGCCTAGACCTATGATGATATTAGAGGTTATGACTTAGGTATAATTCAGCATACCATTGACTTGGAGGAAGGGTCTAGGGCCATCCAACAAAAAGAAAGGCCAATCAACCTGAAGGTTGAAGCCTTGACGGCACAGGAGCTCACCAAGTTGGTTGAGTTAAGAATCATATATCCAATCAAACATTCTACCTAGGTGTCAAATCAGGTACCTATCTGAAAGAAGAATGGTGACATCAAACTTTGTGTCAATTTTTAGGACTAAAACAAGGCCTCACTGAAGAACCATCACCCCTTATCATCAATGGAGCAAATTCTACAGACAGTGGCCAGATCCAAAATGTTCTCATTGCTTGATGGTTTTTGGAATATAATTAGGTATATGTAAAGGAGAGTAACCAACACAAGATGATGTTTACCACTAAGTGGGGAACGTTCGCATATGCCAATATGTCATTCAAACTATCAAATGTTGGTGCAACTTTTCAATGAGAAATGGATATTTCTTTCAGAGGTTTAATCAACCTAATTATTTTGATATAACTAGATGACCTAACGGTCTTTTTAAAATCAAAGGATGATCACTTCAATCATCTAGATAAGGTTTTTTCAGAAATGCTAATAGTTCAAGATTTCTTTAAATCCCAAAAAATTTGTCTTCAAAGTACCTCAAGGTAAGCTAATTTTCTTTATAGTGTCTAAAGAGGGAATATCAATAGATCCTGAAAGGGTTAGATCTATAATAGAATTACCCCTACCAATAAACTAGAAAGGACTCTAGTCATTTTAAGGGAAAATCAATTTCATTAGTAGGTTCATTTTGGAATTTGTCAGTATTGTGAGGCTAATCACACTAATGATTAAGAAGAATTTTTTGTTCAAATGGACCCCTGAAGGTAAGGAAGCTTTTGAGAAAATAAAGATATCTATTTTCGATACTTTGTTCTTAGCTAATCTTGATTTTTCCAAATATTTTCTACTTTATGTTTACAGTGGTCAAGATAGTATAGCTTCAATGCTTACTCACAAAGGTGATCAGAATGATGGAGAACACCCTGGTGCATTCCATCCAAGAACCTTGAAAGGTTATGAAGTAAGGTATAACTTTGCAGAAAAGCAAACTTTTTCTATTGTTAAAATTTTAAAAAAATTCTTACACTTGGTGTCGGCCAATAATATCACTATCCTTGTAGCACATCCTAGTGTGCAAGAATATATCACAGAAGGTGAGATCACAAAATAAAGAGAAAACTGGATCACCAAGATCCTAGAATATGATGTGGACATTAGACCAACCAAGCTAGTTCGGGGAAGAGGTCTGTGTGAATACATCACACAAGAAATGAGTCTTGTAGTTGAAAAAGAGACTGATCAAGTCTACTAGAACCAATTCGAGTCCAAAGATTCTTGGGTGGCTGATCGGACACAGTGTTGTGCAGTTTTTCGCACACACTCCCCATTGGAAGTAGGGACACTCTTTCACTTTGGTTTTGGTGTTTTGGCCCTTTCTTTTGAGCTTTTTTCTTACTTAGGTATGTGCTTAAATGTTTATTTTGGATTGCCTAAATGTTTCCCCTAGGTTACTCATTGAAAATCTTAAGTTCTGGAGGAATTTTGGGCTTTTTCCCTGATTCAGGATTTTCCAACTTGGTCGGATTTTCTCGAATCTTGCTTAGATTCTGGTTGGATCTTGTTGCTCGGGAAATTTTTGATCTTCGTGGATTTCTATGCGGGCTAGATTTCCTCAGATTCTGCCCTGTCGTTGGATTCCTGAATTCCTCCTTTGGTTGTCTTATCGATTGCATTAATGGCCTTGTACGCACTTTGAAGGCTGGTTTTTACTTGATTTCTAAGATATTTTGTCATTATGCTTACTTTTTGCCATTGTTTGAGCTGAAGGGTGCTTTCTTTTGATTGATTGGCTTCGTTTTGGGGCATTTGGGCTTGAATTGTTTGATTTGGTGGCTATTTCTTGTGCGTTCTCACCTTTGTTCTTTGTGGCCGCCGCTGGGCTTTGCATTTGCTACTTTTGAGGTCAATTTCTGCTTCATAATGGCATCTTTCTGATTGCTCTGCTTTGAATTGAACTATGAATGGCGCATTGGTATTGTGAGAACTTGTGGGATTTGGATTCCTATGTATTTGTTTACTTCATGCTAGGGTTGTCTAGTATTGCATTATATGTCAGCTCCCAGGTGAGTTTTGAGTTCATTTTCCCATCTACATTTTGATGAATCTTTCCTGAGAGTAATTAGTAAACCCTAGTGGTGACTTAGCAGTTGAAACAACTGAATTCAGAGCTGGCCTATGCATTAATGGCAGATGGTGAGGTTTGAAACCTAGGGCAAGGCCGTGTTTGGTTATTTCATCTTAAAATGGGTCTGAAACGCAAGAAAAACCTATGAAAGGTCCATCCCTGACTTGTCCTGAGTTGAACTTGTGAAATTTGTGATTGATTTGGCATCTGAGTAAAATCGTGACTATCCGCCTCTTCTAAATTTTCTTCGCTATGACCCTTTGTAGTCAGGGAGATGTCATATCGATCACCCTGTGTTTCACCAAGAGGCCTTCTTAAGTTCATGTCTTATTGTTGTGACAATATTGTCCCTCACACCAATAAAATCTCCTGACTGTTGGCATGACAAGCCCTAGTTGCCGGGAGGTCACAGTAGGATTCAATAGTTTTATTGATATTCATTTGCTTCACCAAGACATCCGTCCTTTGCCAAGACCTCTCACCGAGCATGTTTCGCTTTCACTGAGCTTTCTTCCTTTCTGTCGCCAAGACATCCATCTTTCACTGAGACCTTTCGGTGAGCTCAATTCTCTTGCTGATATCCTTCACTTTCGACGTGACTCCTGGAACTCGCCAAGACCTTACAGCGACCCCTTCCTTCTTGGCGAGCTCAGATCTTCTTTTGCTAAGACCACATGTTGTCGGCCAAATGTTATACCAATGATATTCTATGTCGGCGAAACCTTATATAGTCACTGGGACCTTTGGACAAACTCAAGACATTGCACTAAAAGCCTTCCTAGGTTCATTTTCATTTGCCGTGATAGTGTCTTTCTCACACCAAAGGTCTCTCATGTTCTATTGCTAGTCGACGAGACCAAGAAAATTCACTAAGATCTTATCCCAACTACCCACTGGTCACATTGAAATGTTTGTTACTCCGCCATTCGGTAGGACTCTGTGACTTCACCAGGACTTCATATCGATAAAATATTGTCTGGCCAAAGTGATTGTTTAGACTCTGGTGGTCGGTGAGACATGGGGGATTCGCTACAATGTTACCCCGAAGAAGATCTCTCACTGACGTGACTTTCAAATTTGCCTTCGGTGAGATGTGCCCCATTCAGCATGACCTCTTTCCGAGTGAGTTTGTTTGGCCAAAATACACTCATTTTGCTTTGCTGAGACTCCCAGAAGTCGCAAGACTTTTCAGCGAAACGATTGACTCTTGCCAAAAACTTCGTTCCGGGAATTTCCTTTGGTTTAGAAATTTTCCTTCACCACAGATTTTCATCAGGTCCAAATTTCTCCAAAATCTAATGTCTCCCAGATTTCCCAAAAATCTTCTTTGGCCTATTCTTCACGAAAATTCATCCCTCGCGGATTTCCCTGAAATCTACTGAAATGTAAAGGAACATGAGACAATTGGATTCATTTATGATTTATGGTACATTTTATGATTATTTCTTGAAATATTTGGATTTCCCTTGTGGTTCACTGATGAAAATGATCAAGTTTAATGGTTAATTAGGTGTTTCTTGGTTATTCTATTGGAATCCGATCAGTCTGGAATTTCCCGAAATTCCTCTCTGGCTCAGATTCCACGGATGGTCTTGAAACCCAAAATTTTTTGTGGTCATTTTATATGAATTTTAATAAAACCTTGACTATATGAGATGCATTCTAATGGTGTTTTGATGAATTGACCTTGCTTTCTATGGTTTTTATTATGGTTTCATGTTGAACGTAGGCTGAGTCAAGTAAGGCAGCAGCTGGGTCTTCATTGTCTGATGCAGAAAGGATTAAGCTAGACATTAAGAGCAAGGTCCCTAAGAGTAAGATCACTTCTATTTGGTCAAAAGTCACTGATACAAACATTGGCCTCTAGGACTATGAAGAGTTTAAAGAAAGAGTGGTGACTGAGGATCCTCCTTTGGTGACTAGAAGGATGATGGAATCAGGCCTGTCCCATGTGGCCAATTTTCCTTCAATAGTACAATGCTATGAGCTAGTCCTTGAGTGTGCCAGGTACTATGATCAGGACACACAGAGGATAATTGGTCCACAAGGGAGAGTTATAGCAAATCTTAACCCTGTCTAGATCACTCAAACATTTGATATGCCAGACAGATCTCATGTGGTAGGATTCACCATTCAAGTAGCTCTAGAGTTTTATGATGAACAAATTGTGAAGTCTCAGCAACTAATCAATTCCTGGCTGGAGAAGCCTAAGTCACACTACTCCAAATTGCCCAAGCAGCTATTCAGAGCAAAATTCAAGAAGGAGTACTATGATGCCATCACATTTCTTAGCAGGGTAGTTGGATTGAGGAGTGCTGGTACATTTGAGAATTGGATGTGCCATGCGATTGTAAGGATGGAGCAAGAGAAAATTGACTACCATTGGGTAAGGGTCATCAGCCAAGTAATTCACAAGCAATTATCCAATGTGTTGCAGACAAAGACCTTTACAATGACTTCATATTTGGTCTATGCACTTTCTAGGTTCCATCCCTACAAAGGATTGGATACAAAGGGAATTTTTGGGGAGGATATTATTTATGAAGTTTTCCCTCAGTTGCATTGGGGAGGTTCAAATTATAGAAAGGAAAATGATGCATTCACCATGCATGTCACCAAAATGCTTCAGGAAGTAGAGCATGTTAGAATTTCAGATCAAGCCAAGGAGCTTATCAAAAAATATGGAGCTTGGTTTATTCAATTTCCAACTTTCTCCTACATTTGGATTGATGGCTACCAGAAAGCCCCATATAGACTCCCAAGGTATTCCACTAATCACATCATATTGTTGGAAATAACTAGACAGATTTGTGATTTTGATGCCATTGTCAAGAAGGAAAAGCATAAGACTAGATTTGGTGGTGACTTCCCCTTGAGGATTGGCACTGGAGAGCTTTGTCCTTCCATTGGTTCTGCCCAAGCTTCAAAGGAAGAAATGAGTTCTCTTGGCCTATCCTTCCATTCCAAGAGATCCAGATTTTACATCATGGGAGAAGCTCAAAAGAGGGCTAGCAGAGAAAATTTCTATAAGGTTAACTTAGAGGACTACTGGGCCAACTGCAGTGATGAATTTGAGGTAAGAAAGAAGAAATTCTCCCGGCTTCCAGTTGGGTCAATTCGATTGTATAATGTGAAGGAAGTTCCTGATCAATTGGAAGATGATGGGAACTTGATCCAGGATCATGCCTATGAGGCAATAAAGGACAAACCAATTGGTGATGTTGATTGGTTGGAAGAGGAGAAGACATAATTGAAGCAATTGATGGATCCAGTTCTAAAATTAACTAGGATGTGGCTCAAGCATACGATATGGGAATTGTAGAATAAGGGAGTGAAATTCACATACAACCTAATGGCATATTTAGATTCCCACTCCACCTCTAAAGAATCCACCGAGCAGGATCCTGAAGGTAAAGGTAAACTGGACTCTCCTCTCAAAGTCAAGATTAAAGGTGTACAAGAAACGAAGGTCTAAGAGATAGAAAAATAGAGAAAGCCAAAGGCCAAGAAGAGGACAAGGACTAAGAAGTCTGAGCAGAGTCCTGAGGCTAGTGATCCTGTGCCCAAGAAGAAAAGAATTATCAAATTGTCAGAGAAGCTAGCTCCAAGATTGGGAAGAAAGAAGTTGTCCCACCAGTGATAAATGTTGAAAGCTCAGAAGAGAAGGCCAAAGTGTATGCAAGGAAGTCTAGGACTCCTTCTCCTAGGGACAGTGTGCCTAAGGCTGATCTACCTTCGGTGGTTCCTCATGAGAAACAGCATGATGATGTGCCTCCCACTCACGAAGTTCAAGGTGAACCAGGTGAGGAGGAAAATGTTGACGATTATCCAAATACTGAAGGTGAGGAATTCCATGTGGGTGATCTCCACAGTGCAGAGGCAGAAATTGAAAAGATAATGCAATCCCTTATGGTTATGCACGCAGATTCTCCTATTAGAACTGAAGCAGTTGAATCTCCCCCAAGGGAAGTAGAGGCAGTGAAAGATCCATCACTTGAATAGGAGGAGCATGTTGAAGAGGAAGAAAGTAAGATTAATGAAACTCCTAATGAATAGAATTTGAATGAGGAGGCACCTAAGGATCAGTAGGAGGAGAGGCAAAGTGAGGTGCAATTGGAGTCCATTGTCCCTGGTTGGATGGAGAAAGAAATAAAGAGAAAATAGGTGGTTGTGGAGGATAGTCCACCGAATTGGGATGCACTACTAGCCAGAATTGGAAAAGATAAAGGTAAGAAGAAGGATAGGGTGATCTCACAGGTTGAGAGAGATGAGGCACATAACAAGGTTGTTCATGTTGCTACCCATGTTTTGGATAAAAATAGAGATGATGTGGCTAGAAATGATTATAATATATAGACTTTTAATCTTGGGCCTACATCATTTCAGCAGGATATTGAGGACTATGAGGTCTCCAGTGCAATTATTGTGGATAGATTGAGAAGGGAAATGAGGACCAAGCAGGAGCTGAAGAGAGAAAATAAAAATCTCAAGAGGTGCTTGGAGGAGTTAATAAAGCCACTACATTCCATTAATCCTTCTTCCTCTACTACAAATCCTCTACCTCAGGAGACCATAACCGAGCTAGAAAAGATGAAAGCGTCCACTGTTGCCACTGTGAATTGGTTGAAAGGGGTGCAAATAAAGAGTGATGAAAGTATTAAGGAGATCATGTCAATAGGAAAGGATGTTGTCATGACAACTAAGCAGTTGAAGGCAGTATTAGCACAAGATAAATAGGATACGGATCTCCTCCTATAGAAAATCAGAACTATAATGGAATACACCCAAGGAAAATTGGTGAGCGATGGGATCCTTCCTTCTTCCAGAGTTGCCGAGCCATGGGAATGGTTTGAAGTGTTGCAAATTAGGCAGAAAGTGTTGAAAAATATTTACAAACAAAGGAAGCAGATTGATAACACCCTAACTGGGGTTTACAATGGTTCCATTGCCTTCTTTGAAATCATGACAGGAAGAAGGATCATGCCCAAGTATTTGAGCCTGGAACAGTTGAGAGAATGGTGGCATGATGTGTATGCACCACTTGATGATGGTTCTATTTCCGAGCACCAACTGGATGACGCAGCCACCTACCTTGCAGTTATTAACAAATACCTAAAGTATAAGGTAGACTGGGATAAGTCAGTCAAACACTCAAGAGAAGAGATTGCATCCATTGAGAATCGACTTAGGGTTTTTCCTGCCACCTATGGCCGACTTGGATGTGGTGTGCTTGAAAGTACATGAAGAGCCAAATCAGGGTAGAGATAATAGGGAAGGGAACTAATGATAGGTTGCAGCATGATTTGTACTTCCCTATTATCTTCCAACGTGTTGATCCTGATGAGGGCACAACTTGAGACACAGAAAATAACCCACAAATAAGAGAATAATTTTATTATTCAGAAAAATGAGCTTCTTACATGTAGAGGATCTCAAATCCCCAAGTTTTACAACACATGCAAGTTACAGAAAGCTACAGAATCACCCTTTCGCAATATGCGAGCTTGTCCCCAAAAAGTTACCCAAAAATTAGAAACCCACCCATAAATAGAGCTCCTCTTTAGTTTGGAGCCAAAACAACATTCAAATTTGAGTTTAGGCGGTTTGGCTGAAAAATTACAACTTGAAGTTCAAATTTCAAAAGAACATTTGCAATTATATCTTCTAGAAAGTGCACCAACTTCCCGGGGCCATAACTTTTGATCCGGACTGATTCACGAACCGTTTGAACCATTGGAAAGGTCTCAAGTCAAGAACGTGCTCAAAATTTGCTATGCCAATTTCAACAAGTTCAGGGCCATTTGGAAGCTCTAAGTGCCTCAAATCCAACTCAGAAGATTTTCAGGTGCAAATCTGGAAACTAAAACTGCAATATCTTTCAACCCAGGAATAGAAAATAAAAACCATAAATTGGAAATTTCATTATGATGAAAAGGGTATCTGGGACTCCAATTTGTGAACCGTTGAACCGTTGGAAAGGTCTCGAAGTCAAGAACGCGCTTGAAATTCGCCGCATCGATTTTAGAAAGTTTCCGATCGGGAACTCTAAGTGCCTCAAATCTAACTCGGAAGATTTTTAGGTGCAAATTTGGGCAACTAAAACTGTAATATCTTTCGACCCAGGAAGAGAAAATAAAAACCATCAATTGAGAATTTCATTATGATGAAAAGGGTATCCAAAAATGTAAAAACATCTAAAAACTGAGAAACTTGAAATTTAACTATTTTTGGGTGATGCAAGATTGCCCTTACACCACTGGATGCTCCTGCATCAGACACCTAGGGTAATTTGAGAAGTGACCCCATCATGTCTCAGATTGTGGAGGAAAACCTAAATGGTCAACCTCTACCTTAGGCAACCAAGATGAATCTTCAATAGGCCTTCCTTTCCATTTCACCAGATATTTTTCATACTGTCTGTTCCTAGTACTCCTTCCCACACGACTATCCAGGATTTCTTCAATCTCCTCCTTTTCTGAAGTAGGTGCTAGAATCCCACATTGTTCCATCATTGGTACTTCCTCTGCGCCACCTTCATGATACTCTATAAAATCTAAAATGTTGAACACAGGGGAAATGTTGAATCCATCTGGCAACTCTACCTCATATGCATTCCCTGAATCATGCCTCTTCAAAATTTTACAGGGACCGAACTTCTTCATCTTCAATTTTTTATATGTTCCCACTGGCAACCTTTCTTTCCTTAATTGGACCATCACTTCCTCACCAATCTAAAACTCCTTATACCTCCTCTTCTGATCTGCCTTAGCCTTATACTACATATTCATCTTGTTAATATGTTCTCTTACCTTCTCATGTATATCCTTGATGTTTTCTGCAAAATCTTCAGCTTCAGCACTTATTTTCTTCTCTTGGTCCATTTTTCTCAATTCTAGAGTTGTTCTGGGGCTACCTCCATACACAATCTGGAATGGTGATCTACTAGTGCTTCTGTTGATAGAATTATTGTAAGAAAATTCTACCTGGGGTAAGATCAAGTCTCATCCCTTGGGTTTATCTCCTACCAAACATCTTAGTAGGTTACCCAAACTCCTGTTAACAACCTCTGTCTGCCCATCTATTTGTGGATGGTGTGCAGAACTGAACTTCAACTCTGTCTTTAGCTTCTTCCACAAGGTACTCCAAAAGTACCCCACAAATTTAGTGTCACGATCTGAAACAATACTCTTTGGAAGACCATGTAGCCTCACCACCTCTTTGAAGAACAAGTCGGAAATGTGGACTGCATCATGGGTCTTCTAACATGGAATGAAATGTGCCATCTTTGAAAACTTATCAACCACAACAAAAAATGAATCATTCCCTCATTGTGTCCTTGGCAAACCAAGAACAAAGTCCATACTTATATCCTCCCATGGCCTCTCTGGTATAGGTAAGGGCTGATATAAGCCTGTATTCTAGCCCACTCCTTTAGCCATCTGACATACCCTGTAGCTTTGTACAAACTTCTTCACATCTTGTGACAACTGAGGCCAATAATAATTCTTACTGATAATGGCAATGGTCTTATCTCGGCCAAAATGTCCTGCCATTCCTCCTCTATGCTTCTCATTTATCAAGTTCTCCCTCATAGAACTCCTCGAGATACACAATTGGCTTCCCTTAAATAACATGCCATCCTAGATTATGAAATCTAGCTAGCTTGTCCTGTCCACTATAACAGGTTCCTTGCAAGCTTTCCAAGACTCTACGAAATCAGGATCTTCTGCATACAATGTCTTAAGTTCATTGAACCCAACCACTTCAATTTACATCCTTGTCATCAATGTATGCCTCCTACTTAAGGCATCTGCAACCCTATTTGACTTCCCACTCCTATGTTTCAAAACAAAGGTATAAATCTGCAAAAACTCTACCAATTTCATATGCCTCTAATTTAATTTTCCCTAACTATTTAGGTACTGCAAAGCCTAATGATCAATATATAGAACAAATTCCTTCAATAACAAATAATGTCTCCATTTCTTTAATGGTTGAACTATTGCATAAAATTCCTAATCATATACATAATACTTTCTTTTGGCATCATTTAACTTTTCACTAAAAAATGCAATGGGCTTACCTTCTTGGCTCAACACTGCTCCAATGGCACAACCACTGGCATCACAATCCACCTGAAACACCTTGTTGACATTTGGGAGGGCTAGAATAGGTTGCTTTGTCACCTTCTACTTCAACAGTTCAAAACTTTTTTCCGCTTCAGTGCTCCACTTGAATTCTTTTCTATCCCCTCTCATTGTTTCAATCAGGGGTCCACAAATACTACTGAAGTTTCTAATGAACTTTCTATAAAAACTAGCCAAACCATGAAAAGATCTCACCTCGGTAGCAGTTCTTGGGGTAGACCATTCTAGAATAGCCTTCACCTTCTCTGGGTTCCATCTTGAGACCTTCTGCTGCGACAACAAACCCCAAATACACTAACTCCCTCTTCACAAAACTGCACTTCTTCAAATTAATTAATAGTTTCTCTTCTCTTAACTTCTCAAAGGCTCTCCGAATATGCACCAGATGCTCATCCAATGTCTTACTGAAAAAAAAATATCATCTAAATACACAATAACAAAACTTCCCAAAAAATTTACAATACCTCAGTTCATGAGCGCATGAATATTGCTCAGTCTGGTTAGCCCAAAAGGCATGACTAACCACTTTCATTATAAGCCCTCTTTGGTCTTGAGAAGGTAGTCTTCCATTCATATCCTTCTTGAATCAGTCTGAGGTGATATCCACTCTTGAGGATCAATCTTTGTAATCTTGAGAGCTCACTCAAGCAGGTCCATCAGTCATCCATCCTTGGTAAGGGAAATCTATACTTGATTGTTATCTTGTTTATGGCTCAAAATCTATGCTGTCCCTCCACTCCCCATCCTTCTTTGGTGCTAGTACTACTGGTATTGCACATGGACTCAAACTCTCCCGTATCAAACCCTTTCTCAGCAACTCTTGAACTTGTCTGTTCAACTCCTCATTTTCTGCTGGAGTCATTCTATGAGCTGCCTTATTTGGCAAACTGGATCCAGGAATCAAGTCAATCTGATGACTGATCTTCCTTATTAGTGGTAAACCCTCAGGTACATTATCAGAAACAATATCCTAAAACTCATCCAACATCCCAGAAACTTCTTTTGGAACCTTCTCACTATCCTCCTTACTCACTCTAGGAATCAATGCATAACACACACGCTCATGCTTCATACCTTCTAAAAATTTTCTTCCATCTACATAGCAAATTCTAGCACTACTGCATACCTTTTCTTCGGTCTCGTTTAGGGGTTTCAACTTGTGACAAACCCCATCCTTTGTCAAGGAATAAGTGTTTGCATGGCCATCATGTATATCTCGCCTATCGAACTGCCACGGCCTCCCCAACAACATGTGACATGCATCCATGAGGATGATATCACAGAGTACCTCATCATGGTAGCTCCGGATCTTGAACTTTACTAGGCACTGCTCATTGACCAAAACTTTGTGGTCTTTCTGCAACCAGGCAATCCGATACAGATGTGGGTGCCTTTCTCGACTTCAGCACCAGCGTATCTCTTACGACGCGGATTATGTCGGTGCTCCACGCTTAATAGTGACAT
>VDFB02271358.1:1116169773-1116261934 GCA_007258455.2 Sequoia sempervirens | reverse complement strand
CTAGGCACATACAAAATATACCAATGGAGCTCTTTGGGGTGCTCCTAAACCCTGTTGTGCAAGCTCTCCTAGCGCAAGTTGTTACCAATCTCCTTGTTCCTCCTCCCCTTACTGAACCACCTACAATGGAGGAAACAATGCTCATATTTGAAGATTTAGAAAGGCAAGAAATGGAAACCACTAAGAACCTGGAAGAGGAAGCTGATGAATATCATGAACATCCAAAGCATTAGCCATTGATGATTGATGAAGTGGTCCATGAAGGAGAAGAAATACGATCATCCAAGGAGGGTGAAGAAGATGTAGGTACCATGTATATTGTGGAAACCTTCGACGTAGACCTCAAGGAGGAGTTGGATTGACAACTCAAAAATGTTGGGGAGGAAGTTGAAAGGGAACCCTCCAATAAAGAGAAAGATTCATATGAGAAGGTGGAGGAAGACATTGAACCTCCCACTGGGGAACAAGGTAAAAGCCCTAAGCATGATGAAGAGATTCCTCCTTTGGGAGCACAAGAAGAAAAAGAAGATAAGGAAGAAGATAAGCCTGAAGAAGAGGCTAAAATTGAGAAAATCCCAGAGATAGAGCATTATGAGGAACACAAGCATCGACAAGAAGAAGGGGAGAAGACCCTTGAGAGGGAGGACTATCCCACGAAGCATATAGTCACCAAGTCTCCAGTCAAAGCTACATTGTTCATCCAAGATTCTAAGTAGCAAGAACCTCTAGGGGACAAAGAAATTGAGATTAGGCAAGAAGAAGACGGTGATCATGAATCACGAAAAGGAGAGTCTCAGATGCCTGAATGGCTGGAGAAGCAGTTGGAAAAGAAAACTCTGACTCCTAGGGACTCAAAAGTGAGACTTGAGGCTATTCTAGCCTAAACACAAACTAGCATGAGGAAAGAAAAGAAACCAAATATTAGTTCCCAATTCACCATGGATGCATTAGGATCCAGAATGGTGCAAGTGGCTACACCAATGGTGGGAGAAGAAGGGGTAAGTTACAATATCTCCACAATCAACTTGTGGATAGCAACCAGAGAACATAAAATAGACCATCTCCAAAGATCTATTGCCACCATTGTACATCAAATGAACAAAGATAAGTCCTCAGAGGAGGAGTTAAAAGCACATATAGAGGATCTTGTGGCTTACATCCAACAATGTTTGTCAACTGAGGAGCTTCCCACAACATCATTGGTTCTGCCACAATTGTTGTCCAAGGATCACATTGATAAGCTGGAGAAAAGAAAGAATTGGACAAAGACCATAGAGGATTGGTTTTGACAGGTTCTCTACACTGGGAACATGGGATTCAATCATGATGTTAGGAGGGCCAATAAATTCTTAGAGGTGCAGAAATATATTGAAGGCACAAGGAAGTTCTACACCAACTTCCCTGAGCTATACAAGATTACATATTCTAAGATTGAGGCAATCCTCAAGATGCTTGAGAGGACATGGGAAAATGAGCTTTCCCTTCCCAAAGATGATCATTGGCTCATAGAAGCATGGAAGATGGGCCTAGACCATCGAAAAGAAATACTTGAATAGGTTCTCTGCGAAGTGGAACTTGATATTAACTGGGTTAGGGAAGTCAGGGAAACTTTTGAGGAATATATAAAACTACTAACAGATTATGACGTCCCTACTATTGAGCTAGATCTGAAGAAGACACATCCCTACTTCCATAAGAAGATGAAGGATGGAACTATAGGCAAGCTCATGATGGAATTCATGAGTTTTGCTACTCAGGCCTTCACCCAATTTGAATAGGTTAGGGACAATATGCCTAAATGTGACAAAGATTGGGATATGCTCACCAGCCGATCCAAAAGATGGAACTTCTAGGTAATTCAGTCTAATATAATGGAGTGGAACAAGCTCCAAACATTAATCAATAAGTTTGTGGAATATGCTAGTTTGAATAAATAAGAAGGAAACCCAGTCATCAATGATGAATTCCTCACAAAGTAGCTACACCAAGTCAATCCACTAAAAGACAAGAGAGCTATAGTGTTGCCCCACTAGAAGACAAAATAAGAATGAAGACAAAATATAATTTTATATTGTAAAATATTTGGGGGTAGGTGAAACCCTAATTTGTAGTGAATCTTAGCCACACAATGAGATCAAATCTTGGTCATTCATTTTTCTTTATGGACACTATAAATAGGGGGTCTCCTCTCATTTTCAAGAGAGAGTTGAGTTGTTGTAAAGACATGTTGCTGGAATTTTAATAGAAGTTCATTGATTTGATGGATTCTTGAGTTCCAACTTTGTGTTGCATGACTCATCTTCTCTTAGTTAGTGAATTTGAGTAGATTAACTTTGTTGTTCCATATGTTTTTAGCTTGCTTTTGTAGTTAGTTAATGTTTTTCATTAGTCTTGAAGAATTATGCTATGTTGATGCCCTTCCTAGTTCATGCTTTTTGCTATTTATTGTTGATAAACTATAGTGTAAAGCTAGTCTAAACATTACATGAATGTTGCACTTAAGTTCTATCTCTTGTTCATGCTTTGGTGAATGAAAGGTTGAAAATCTGTAGACCTTAGAAGATTACATAGGTTTCATGAGACTGTACCTCGATTTGGTTAAGTGGAACTTTGTTTTGGGAAGGCTATCCACTATAGGGTCCTCCATTATCATTGTTCATTACTAGTTTCAGGTCTAGGAACTTCCTCTCTTCCCTTCCCTTTTTCCATTTTTTTGATAATGACTTTGAATGAGGTTCATTTCACATTGTAAAGCCAAATATAATGATGAAATAGGAGTTCTAGATCGCTATTTTGAACCTGAAGCAACTAGGAAATAACTTTCTGATTTAGTGAACTCCATTTAGAGAACCAATTTCCCTCTAGCTTAACTACGTAAGTCTTCCTTGTGATTACCAAAAAAATCACAGAAGAACAACTAAGAAATTCCAAGCAAGTCATGACCTAACACCTAAGAGACCTTGGGGTGATTTTTAGCAACTTGTTGTTGAAGATTGTCTTTCAAGAGAGGTGATGCACCTATGCATTACCTCTGTTGAGAAGTGAAAAATCACCCATAAAAAAAAACTATCTTTCAAGTTGCTTGACCGTTGATCTTCCCTAAATTGTACTTTTTACAACTTTTCATTGTGACAACTTTTGACATGATTAGCAACTTTGTGAAAAATGACACCAAACTTGACAAACTGACTAAAACCAACTAAAAATGACTTATTACATAGGAAAGTGGTCTTTTAAGACCTTATTTTCTTGGTAAAAAATCAAACTCCTAAAAACCTATCACTTGACCAAACTTGCAAATTTGAACAAACATGGTGCCCCTTGCACCATGGTAGACATTTGATATTGTATGTAACAAAATCCACATCAATATTGGAGGCATTATTGAAAAAAAATGATAATTATGGAAAATAACAATTAATCTACTACATCAATCATACCTTGGTTGGATATGAGTTAAACTACAACCCTATTGAATGAGCATGCCTAGCAGTTGTGTTCGTAGCCTAGAAATTGAGACATTACATGGTAAACCATAAGACAAGTTTGATAGAAAAAATTGATCCTTTGAAGTACCTTCTCAGTAAAGCAACTCTAATAGGATGACTAGCTAAGTGGGTTATCTTAAGTGGGTATGGAATTGAATATGTTGATTGAAAGGAAATAAAAGGACAAGTGATAATTGATTAACTTGCATATGCACCGATGAAAGAAGATCATCCTCTAATATTTGAATTTTTGAATGAATCAATCTTTGTTATAGAGACACCAACAACATGGAAAATATACTTCGATGGGTCCTACACAAATCATGGTTTAGGAGTTGGCATTCTATTCATCACACCTCAAGGGTATTCCATTCCTAAGTCGTTTCGAATAGAATTTCTATGTACCAATAATATAGTGATTCCTAGTTAGTGATCAAACAAGTCAATGATGATTATGATACCAAGGATGAGAATTTAATGCCCTACAAGCACATGGTTGATAGTTTTAGATTTTACTTCAAAGCTGTTACCTTTGAGAAAATACAGAGAATCCAAAACAAGGTAGTAGATGCAATGGAAGAAATTTGATCTCTCTTAGACATCCCTAACAATGCATCACAGTATGAATTATTGGTGGAACAACTGTTGGTCCCTACGTTCGATGTCACTGAAACTAAACTTGTGTGTGAAAATTTTGGTCTTGAATCTCCTTGGTATAAAGACATTTACAACTATCTACATGACTAGATTATCCCTCTCAACTTGTCCCCCAACAAACACAAAACCTTTATTTGATGAGCCTCTAAATATGCCATCATCGGAGATACCCTTTACCATCACAACCTAGACAACACCCTTAGATGTATCGACTCAAATGAAGTGCAAATGACCCTACAAGATGTTCACAATAGTATATGCGGAGATTATTCTATTGGTCATACCTTAGATAGAAATATTATGAGGATGGGATATTATTGGCCTACAATGGAACATGATTCCTATTACTTTGTGAAGAAGTGTCACCAATGTCAAATTCATGGAGATCTCACACATGCACCAGCTCAGGAATTGTAGCCACTTACATCACCATGGCCATTCTCTTAATGGGGACTCAACCTCATAGGAAAGATCCATCCCAGCTCCACAAATGGGCATAAGTTTATCCTTGTTACTACATAATATGTTATCAAATGGATCAAAGCCATATCGATAACCTATATTACTGGTAAACATATATCCAAATTCATTCCAAATTACATTATATGCCGCTATGGCATCCCTCAATCCATCATTACAAGCAATGGTCGCCCTTTCAAGAGTTAGGATGCCCATGAACTTTGTGAAAAGTTCCATATCCAAAACCATTTTCCCACCCTATATTAACCCTAGGGTAATGGTCAAGTTGAGGTATCTAACAAGACTATCCTTAAAATCTCCAAAAAGACTATCGATGATGCTAGCCATGATTGACATATCCAACTCAATCCTGCTTTATGGGCCTACCATACCAGTATTCACATGATGCAGATCAGGGGACAAAATTAGGCAATTGATACCATATTTCACAACAATGCGTTCATTCCTCCATCAAAGTTCAAAATCAATCATGCTAGGGCAACATTTTTCACAAGGGTAAACATTTGATCTACAAAGGAAAAATCCATTTAAGGTTAACCACAACCCACAATCACTCACAAGGAACCTATGGTCTCCAAGCTATCTATCTCACTAAAAAAAGGTCTTACAAGAGCCATCAAACATCAACCAATAGGCTTTCCTTCACAAACTACCCCTTTTCCCTAATAACCTTTCAAAACTTATTTTTTAGAAATAACTTACAGAGAATATATGGTATTTGGAATGTAAGGATATTTTAGATACCCTTTTGGATGTTCTTCAACATATCCTAAAATTAGGTGGGGTTATTTTGTATAGAGGACTCCAAAATATGACTATCCTACTTCTTCTCCACACCTAATTAACCATATATGCTTGGTACAGTTAGACTCATTGCTTCAAAATATCTCAACACCCATTCCAACACTCTCCACATGTTACACATGGCCCAATTCATCAACTCCTACATCAAGAATCACTTCCCCAAAGGCATTCATCAATTTTCTCCAAACACTAGGGCTTCTAGGTCTGAAACATGAAGATTTCAGACCCTTCAAAACATCCTTGAATGTGCCAAACACCTCCCTCTACATCTGCAACCTAGGAAAATCAAAGAGTACATCAACTTCATCCATTCCACCAAGTTTGTGGCCTCTTCATGTTGGAAAAACAAGGATGAACAACTGAGAGGGTGGGTGAATCAGTTACAAAATATTAAACTTTTCACACTTAACTTAATCTCTAATGTGATGAACAATTAATTAACCATAAACAATTAGAACACCAGAAACACTAAGAACACCAAGCTTTTTTGTGTGAAAACCCTATTAGGCAAAAAACCACAGTGGATGTTAGTCCACAATTATGCCCTATTAAAAGTATAATGAGAAATGAAAAGAGGAATGCACATGCATTCTAACACACTACCTAGAGCTCACTACTCAAATACAAGAGGGGCTCACTCCCCAAAAAATAATGGATTAGATCCATAGAGATTTCAACTGATAGAATAGTTGAACTGCAAAAGCTGGATTACAGTTCCAATTAAGCACAAAAAAACTCCTTCACACTTCACTCACCCTGCTCTGCACTCAAATGATAAAACACTATGCACACACTAGCACTTTCTTTGGCATTCATTCACACTTCACATCACACCAACATTCTCACTTATATATCTGCTAAACGGATTTATATCAACAACTCCGTCAGCCAAAAGAAATATGAAAATATAAAATATATACATGATGTCGGCCCAAATTTACAAATGAATTTACAATGTGGATCAAACACCATCGGCCAAGATTAAGATAAGACCTAAAACAATATCCTCGAGTATACCAAAAATTCAAATTTAAACTTCAAGGATCCACAACATGTTACCACCATCATGTGGCCAAGAATAAGAAAAATTGAATGGGCACAGTAAAATCTTTGACCACAAGCACACTGATCAACACGGACATGAAACAATGATAGAGAATAATCTAGAAGCATCCATGAGCACCAAGAAACAACATAAAAGCATCCACAACAAGTATAATCACCAAAATCACACAAACTTCAATCAGGAATACTAGCAGGGACCACAAAAATACTATCAAAGCACAAATCTCCATAACATAGGCAATTATTCATGCAGAACTCTAAAAATTTTGGTAGATGAACTAAATACTCTCAATAGTAAACCCTTTTTTCCACAACAATTGATCTTCTACGTATAGAGAAAAACACCTTCACAACTTTGACTATTCCACAGAATTCCTATAACTTGTTCTTTTACAATTTTCTCAATATTCTTGACATATACAACCTTTAACATTACCATGCTAATAGTGTTGACATCAATGACAACCACATATTAGTAACACAACTTCAATTCCCAACAATCTCCCCCTTTGGAATTGATGGAAACATAGGATGTGAAAAATACCATCAACCCAAAAATTCAATCCACAACTCTTCTTCTCTTGTACAAGACTCTTCTCCCCCTTAAGCCACAAGGATTTTTCACATTACTCTTCTCCCCCTTTGACATCAATGGAAAAGTTAAGAAATACTTTCCACATACATTCTATGAACCACATATTTGCACATTTGACTACTCCCCCTGAGTAGCAACCTCAAAAACATCAATCCAGATTAGGATATAGCTATGATACATAGGGATTGATGCATTTAAATGCATCTTTGAGTTCTTATCAGTAGGGGTGATTACCCCTAGCAACCCTTTGAGATACTCAAAAGTATCCTTCGGTAATGGTTTAGTGAAAATATATACAATTTGTTATTTTGTGGGAACATACTCTAGTTGGACTTCTTTCTCACTCACTTTCTCCCTCAAGAAATTAAATCTGATTGATATATGCTTAGTCTTCTAGTGTAGTACCAAATTCTTTGATATGTTGATTTCACTTGAATTGTTAGAGTATATGGAAATAGGTTCATCATTTACTACCCTGATATCTCTTAGCATCTGTTTCATTCACATCACTTGTGTGCATTTGTTAGCAGCAACAATATACTTTTCCTCAATAGTAGATAAAGAAATGGAATTTCTCTTTTTTCTCAACCAAGACACCAACTTCTTCCATAGGAAGAAGGCACCACCACTAGTAATCTTTCATTCATCTACATCTCCTTCCCAATCAGCATCAGGATATGAATTCAAGATAATATCATCATCTTTGGATACCAAAGCCCAAAATTAATTGTTCATTTCAGATACTTGAAGATTATCTTAACAACAATCACATGAGACTCTTTTGGATCAAACTGAAATATAGCAGCCATACATACAACATTCATAATGTTTGGCCTAGTCTGAGTTAGATAGAGAAATCCTCCAATGATTGACCTACATCTTGTTTGATTGGCTTTGGGAGAATCACCATTCTATGTCAACTTACATCCATTTACCATGGGAGTACCGACAGGTTTTGAGTCATTCATACCAAACTTCTTCAGTAGTTCTTTCACATATTTGGAGTATGATATGAAGATCCCATTGTCTAACTGAGTAACTTGTAATCCCAAAAATAATTTCATCTCACCAATCATGCTTATCTCAAATTCACTCTTCATTTCATTAGCAAACTTCATACACAAGTTATCATCTCTTCTAAAAATAATGTCATCAACAAAAACTTCAATAATCAATACTTTGTCATGATCTAACTTAAAGTACAAGTTGCTGTTAGTAGTACCTTTGTTGAATCCAAGCTTCAGTAAGTATTAGTCCAACCTAACATGCCAAGATCTAGGGGCTTTCTTTAGTCCATACAAAGCTTTCTTCAACTGGTAGACCATATCTTCCTTGTCAGTCAGTTGAAAACCATCAAGCTGTTCAATGTAGACTTCTTCTAATTCACCATTTAGAAAGGCTAACTTTACATCCATTTGATAAACCTTATAGTCCTTATATGCAGATAAGCAAGAAACAATCTTACTACTTCTATTATAGTAATAGAGGCAAAATTTTCTTCAAAATCAATTCCTTCCATTTGTGAGTACCCTTTGTAGACTAGCCTTATTTTGTTTCTGACCACTTCACCTTGTTCATTTAGCTTATTCCTAAAAACCCATTTAGTACCAATCACATTCTTATCTTTAGGTCTAGGAACAAGTACCCATCTATTGTTCTTTTCAATCTACATCAGCTCCTCTTTCATGGCTTCCATCCAGTACTCATCATTGCAAGCTTCTTGGAAATATTTAGGTTCAATCTAGGAGATCAAGCAATACTCTTCTGCAATATTCCTTATAGTTTTCACACCCTTATTCTTATCTCCTATAATTTGATTTGTAGAATGATTTAATCTTACATACCTTGGAACATTTGGATTTTGTCACACTTCTAGTTCTTCTGCTCTTTCTTCTGCACTCACACTTATCTTTGCTTCCTGACTGTCTTGATTTACCAGAATAGTTTGAGGTTGTCTTACCAAAACATATGGCACAATTTGAAGTTGATTTTGTGTCTGAGCACACTTCCCTTTATTTGTATTGTCTTCATCTGAATCATAGCCATTACATCTGGATGATTTACCAGATTCCTCATTAACTCTGACATTTTCACTCTCAACCATTTTACTTAGTCTTCTATTGAAACACCCATAGGATTTACTCTTAGTAGAGTAACCTAGAAAGATTCCTTCATCACTTCTTGCATAAAATTTTCCTATAGCATCATCTCTCCTAATGTAGCACTTACTTCCAAAAATCTTGAAGTACTTGACATTAGGCTTATAACCAAACCATAGTTCATAAGGAGTCTTACCAGAGTTACCATTTACATTTACCTAGTTCAAAGTGTATACAATAGTTCTTACAGCTTCACTCTAGTAGATGTGGGTCACATTTCCTTGTAGCATCATTGTTCTGGTAGCTTCTAGAATAGTTTTTTTCTTTCTTTCTACAACACCATTTTGTTGAGGGGTTCGAGGAGTAGATAACTGTCTTTTGATTCCACTTTCTTCACAAAAAGGTAGGTCTCTAACTGCTTGAGAAGAGCTTATCTTGACAATGTTATCAAAATTTACATGACATAGTCTTCTATGCCACAACCAAATTTCATCTACTTGTGCAATCAAATAACTTTCACTAGCAATATTCAAATGAAAAAAATACCTTTTGTTTGTTTACCTGAAGTAATTAGGTTTCCAAAATTTCCATATATCTTGCATCTTCCATCTTTGAACTGAAGATCATAACCCTTATCTACCATATGTCTAACACTCAACAGATTGTGTTTCAATCCTTCAACATAAAGAACATCATTAGTTTTGTGCTTACCACCAAGACAAATAAACCCTCTGCCATGAATCACACAACCATTGTTGTCACCAAATCTTACAATCCCGCTGTCATACTTTTCTAGACTTAAAAATTTGTTCTTATCACCGGTCATATGATGAGAGAATCCACTATCAATGACCCAATCATCCTTCTCTACTATTCGAGCAACAAGAGATTTTTCAATTGTAGTAGACTCAGTGGCTTTTGGACCATCCTCCTTAATGGAAATGAATCCCCAGTCATCTTCATTTTCTTCATACTCTTCTTCTATATCATTTTCTTTAGAAAAATAGCACTTCTTTTGAAATTTATGTTTGTTAGGCTTAGGTCTAGGAACTCTATCAGGACACCTTGATGCAAAATGACCTATTTTATTGCATGGAAATCATATAAGGGGAAAATTTCCTTCGTGCTTACCTTGTCCTTTACCTTCTCTCCTTGCAATCACTGCTTCTAGCTCTTCCACCTCTCTTTCTTGATCTTCAAGCAGTTTTATTTTTTCCTCATATTTGAATATCTTCCTAGAACACTCACTTGGTTCATATCCTGACATGCTTCTCCCAAATATAGTAGCTTTGAATGCAGTCTTGGTCTTAGGAGCATATTCTCCAAATTCGCTCAACTCAAAAGCAGCTAACTTACCAACCAATGTATCTCTTGTCAGATTCGTTAATGATATAGTTTCTTCAATAGCATGAGCCTTCAATTTGTAGGAGGGAGGTAATGATATGAGTACCTTAGCCACAATTTTATCTTCATGAAGGACACCACCAGCACATCTGATGCCCATCACTAGCCCATTCACCTTCTGCATACAGGAAGAGATTGTCTTATCTTCACCCATCTTCAGATTCTCATACTTTCCCTTTAAAATTTGTAGCTTAGCCATCTTCACATGTACATATCCTTCATATAAGGTCTCCAGCTTTGTCCACATCTCATGAGCTATCTTCAAACCTAACACATTTGTCATCTCTATATTAGTTAGAGCACTCAACAATGCTTCCATAGCCCGAACATTATTCTCAACATCTTTGATCAAATCAACAGTGGAAGGACCATTCTTAGGGATACTATACTGATTCTTTGTGATCTTCTAGTAGGATTTCCCAATGTACCTGAAATGACATTCCATTCTAGTCTTCCACAATGAATAATTGGTTCCATCGAATCTAGGGTTGTCCTTGTATGATACCATTTTAGATCACCTCAAGCTTTTAAACCTCTTTAGAGGAACCTGCTCTGATACCAATTGTTGGAAAAACAAGGACAAGCAACTGAGAGGGGGGGTGAATTAGTTGCTACAAAATATTAAAATTTTCACACTTAACTTAATCTTTGATCTGATGAAGAAGCAATTAACCATAAACAATTAGAACACCAGAAACACAAAGAACACCAAGAATTTTTTGAGTGGAAACCCTGTTAGGGGGAAAACCACAATGGATGTTAGTCCAAAATTATACCCTATGAGAAATGAAAAGAGGAATGCACATGTATTCATGCACACTGCCTAGAGCTCACTACTCAAATACAAGAGGGGCTCACTGCCAAACAAATAATGGATTAGATCCACAAAGATTTGAGCTGATAAAATAACTTCTACAAAAGCCAGATTATAGTTCCAATTAAGCACATAAAAACTCCTACAAACTTCACTCACTCTGCTTTGCACTTGAATGATAGAACACTATGCACACACTAGCACTTTCTTTGGAATTCATTCACACTTCACATCACACCAACAATCTCACTTATATATTTGCTAAACGAATTTACATCAACAACTCTGTTGGCCAAAAGAAATATGAAATATAAAACATATACATGATGTTGGCCCAAATTTACAAATGAATTTACAATATGGATCAAACACCATTAGCCAAGATTAAGATAAGACCTAAAACAATATCTTTGAGTGCACCAAACATTCAAATTTAAACTTCAAGGATCCACAACACGTTACGACCATCATGTCATCCAAGAACAAGAATATCCAAATGGGCACAAGAAAATATTTGACCACGAGCACACCGATTAATGCAGACATGCAACAATGATAGAGAATAATCTAGAATCATCCATGAGCACAAAGAAACAATAGAGAAACATTTGTAATAGGTATAATCACCAGAACTACATAGGCTTCAATCAGTAATACTAATAGGGACCACAAAAACACTGCCAGAACACATATCTCCATAACATAGACAAATATTCATGTGAACCTCTGAAACTTTCGGTGGATGAACTAGATACTCTCAATAGTAACCCTTTTTTCCACAACAACTGATCATCTACATATAGAACAAAACACCTTCACGACCTTGATTGTTCCACATACTGCTTGTAACTTGTTCTTTTACAATTTTCTTAATATCGTTGACATATACATCCTTTAACATCACCATGCTAATAGTGTTGACATCAATGACAACCACATATCAGCAACACAACTTTAATTCCCAACACTTCACTGGTGGAATGGAGAGAAAATAATTTTATTCACTCAGAGCCCACCCTAACTAGGGTTTCAAGTGATTTAGAGTAAAATTGCTCTAATTTGCTTCAAACAAAATGAAATCAGGGGCTACAAAAGTAGAATTTAGGAGATTTACTAATCTAAAGGTTCAAACAAGTTTCAAGCCATGGGAAGGCCATACATATCTATACTATTCACTAGTTCAGCAAAGAAAACATTGCAAATGTAGAAAATAAAGATTTCTATTGATTGTTCTTCAAAGGAACTTCAACAATTCAACATCCAACCTAGTGCTCAACCACAAAAAGGTATTTTTAAACCTTTTCCAACTACTGATCATCAAAGTTTGTGCCTCTCCGATAGTATTATGGGAAATTCAGTGAGTGGGGGACAAAATGTGTCTCACTAAATACCTCTGGGATTTTTATAGAAAGTCGACTATTCTTTGGGGTTTGGATATAAGGGGAGAAAGAAATGTAAACATAAAACATAAAAGGAGATGCACCAAAGCTTTTACAACATTAAAAACCCAAATCATTCCTATGAGTGATATAATTAGACACAAAACACCACAACTCTTAATTGTTGGAAAGAGAACAAACAACAAAGGCTAACTTCAAGCACAGTGTAGACTTTCAAATATTTCCACATGAAGTGTTCATTAGGGTTTGATCAAACATAAATATTTCATATGAGTAATAGAAAAATATATCAAAAATCACATGAACTCTTCCTCCTAATACAACATAGTACGACAAAACAATAACTTTTAGAAAAATAGAAAAGTCCAATGACATAATCTAGTTTTCTTAAGCTATCACCCTACAATATGAGCATACAACATGGAAACTAGCTACTTAAACTATCTAGATTTATCTTGCAAGACATAGTGTTTCATTCAAAATGATAATATAAAGAAAGAAAGCTTGAAAAATTCCATACATCCATAGTCTCAACAATTTATCCTCAATAGTTTGTGCCTTAAAATATCAAATGAACTTTGAAACAGTGGTTGGATGCCAATCCGACAATAGTTTAAACCTTAAAAGATATAACAGGCCAAAGAAAAGTAGTTCTGCAACTTTTCTTTTGAAAATAATTCAAAAAACCTTTAGAAAACTAAAGAAACATTTTCTTTTAACAAAGTAATTGCAACTTGGAATCCAACCCCCCATTGTGTCGTCACCCTCCTTTTATAGCCTTCAAAAGAAGAAAACATTGCCTCACCACATAAGTAATTGCTGCCAGATGTTGATACTTGATAGCTCAAAATTTGATAGTAGATCCTTGGTTAGGTTGCAACGATCTTTTCTGATTAATTCTTTGCTACTGCATTAATGCCTTTTAGATATTTAGCAAAGATAGAGGCCCATAAATGATCAAATCCTAAAAAAAAAATTGGCAAAAGGCTCTTATTGACCAATCCCATCATCCAAAGGCATCGACTCAAAGCTTCCATCCTGAGAACCAAGAAAAAGAAAAGGCCAGCAAGCTATGACAAAATCCCAAAAGATATCATCTCATAAGGGTCACAATCCTTCTACAATGAAGATATGGCACATCACATTGGTGGGGATTCTATGTTTTCTGAAAAAATGATTTGGAGAAGAATTCCACCAAGCTAACACATATCCTGGGCCCTTCTCCAAAAGGAAAATGATTAAAAAGACTAAGGAAAATAAAAGTGTTTCACAGTTCTAGCGACTCACAAGGGGCTTTGCTTGTGGAGGTACAAACCTAGCTCTCTAGAAATTCTTGGAGTTTAAGGAAAGAGTAGTGTTGTGCCTGCCATTCTACTTCAGTTGGTAAAGGAAAACTACAGATGAGCTTGTATGCTTGGTCAAGATGGAAGACTTCCTTGAAAGATATGACTCCCCACCTTGTATTAACCACTCCAAGGTAATGATAAAAATGAGAAAGGCTAAAAATATCACACTCGATCTCATCAGCTGCGTGCGTTGTACTTGAACTCGAGAGTTCTCTAGAAGTTCGATCCTTTTGTTTGATAAATTTTGTAATATCTTCTATTGTCTACACATCTCCATCTGGGGAGAAAAGAGGAGGTAGCCCATAACTGATCAAGACATTAAAATCCTTTTTTACTTCCTCAACTCTCCTTTCCAACACCATATAATAATCTTTGCACTTTTTGGTGACCTTGTGAGAGTTGAAAATCTTGCTTGCTTTGATGAAAGTGACTCTTCAGTTAGGAACTCTGACATATTTGAGGTTTTTTTTGAAAGCCACACAAAGCTTGGAAATGAAACTTTGTGATTCTACTACTCGAGAGTCACATTTTTTGTAGAATGTGTTTGGACATCGAGCCAATCTTCTCATTTATTTCTCGAACATCCCTCAAGAATTGCAAGACAAGCCTAACAACATGAACTACAGTTGCAATCTACTCCTAGTGTGAAGATACCAATCTTTTTAGTAGTAGGAGGGACCCAACCTTTTGAGAAACAACCAACTCCTGACTAAGTTGAATCTCTTTAGCTCTTGCATTGTCCTCTACTTGATCCCTCTCCTTGAGAGTGTTTTCTAGTCCAGAGCTCATTCTTCTACTTTCTTGGTCATGAGCCTGCAAAGCAAACACAGTCTCTTGTTTCTACAACTTCAATATTTCTACCTCTACCTGTGTCTTCCTAACACTGTTGAAAGCTCGAGATCGGACACTGTCCAACTCTTTTTGTAGCTTTTTGTGAATACTTCTATACTCCATGTTAGTTTGATGCTAGATGGCAAGGTCAAATTTTAATTTCTCAATTTTAGCATGTAGTCGAACTTGTTCACTCTATGCTTCTTCAAGCAAACTCAAGGTTTCCCCTTGCTTACCTTGAATCTACATTATGCGGGCCATCTCAAAATCCTTGGCGTTGATTTTAGTTTGTGATCTACCCACTATTTCCCTCACATTAACCAACTCTATTTCATGCTTCTTCAACTTTCTACCCTATCCCGTCTCAGCCCTGATGTAGGTTTCTCTTGGTTTTGTAAGGAAAGCTTAGGTGCGGAACAAACTCTCCTAATGTCAAAACCTCAAGGAAGAATGCAGAGGTGTCTTTAAATTTTCAATTACAGTCCAATTAAGATACTCATGAAAGAAATAACTAAAATAGAGAAATTAACATACATAGATGAACACCAGATTTACATGGGAAAACCCTTATGGGAGAAAAACCCACCACACCAAGAAAAGCCTCTTTGTATTATAGTAAACAAAAGTACATACAAAGTTCAGAGTTAAATTTCTGATGTCAATTTATAGCAGCAGATTCAATGATCAACCTTGTATAGAACATCCCAATTACAATGCTCTCTGAATTGAATTCACACACACTGATCACCCATCGAACTATTCATCGAATCAAACATCATCTATGATTTCAGAGTATATCCATGTCATTCATGATCTGTTGATCTTCCTCATAGGAATGGCCACAACATTCTAACTGCTAGTGGGTCGCCTTCAGCTTCCTCTTATTGGTCGAACACATACCACATAGGATCTTTAGACAGTCAAAAGTCATTCAAGTAGAATTGCATGTCGGTGAGACACTAGTCATGTCTCCCCAATGCTACAATGCTCCACTGATGCTATCAGCATAACTTACAACTATCGAAAAGAGGTCATAATTAGCTAGAAGATTCATACCGATATCCAAGACCATCGCCCAGACTATCGCTATTGGCAAGATCGATGAGGCCTCTCACCGAAGTCCACAACAGATTCATCGACAAGACTATCGCATTCGCTATGAGTCATATAGAGCCCTTAAGTCTTACCAATGTCAATACACCTGTCAACAAGACTAATAGATCATTGGCAAGAGTTCATACCGAAAGCACTCGACAGTAGATATCACTCCGACCAGGCTATCGGCAAGAGTCTCCCCTACACCCAACATGAACACATCCATCAGCTAGACCAACAAGTCAGAACAAGGTCTTAGCAAGGCTTCATGTCACACTAAAGTGTCCTACCATTGGCGAGACTTCAATAATCGCTATGACTTCCAACAAGCCTTTAGGTTACACTGAAGAGTTAAACCATTGGCGAGAGTCTCCCCTACACCCAACATGAACACATCCATCGGCTAGACCAACAAGTCAGAACAAGGTCTTAGCGAGGCTCCATGTCACACCGAAGTGTCCTACCATCGGCAAGACTTCAACAATGGCTATGACTTCTAATGATTCTTTAGGTTACACCAAAGAGTTAAACCATTGGTGAGAGATCCTTAGTCGCTAAGAGTCTTCAAAGGTCACACCTCTCCCCAATGCTACCTGTCACCACGAGTCTAACCGAAGACATCTGATAGGTACCAAACTAGTCAGCCAGAGATCTACCCGGTGGAGGGAGTTAGAAACTTCACAGTGACAGGAAAGTCTCAGTGATAACTCAAGTTGGTAAGACAACAATGAGGTCTCGATGACCTGAGCATTCCACAAGGTTACACAGCTACTAGTCGGCCAGATAGAAGAATGTCACATTGACTTTTTTTTAGAGGTTTCATGTCAGTAAATTTGAGACACATTTTCCAACAATCTCCCACTTGATGATCTTACTGACACCTCCAGAGCACAACAAAACTACTGAAATTCATGGGAACTAAGGCCCATTGAACTGGCACACCACTTGAACTTGTCTGTGTTCACAGGCTTCATCAATGCATTTGCAACATTCTCCAGAGTATCCACTTTTTCTAAAGAGACCTTTCCATCCTCCACCATATCTTGTACAAAATGATACTGCACATCAATATGTTTTGTCCTGGCATGGAAAGTAGGATTCTTCGCCAACAAAATAGCACTCTGACTATCACAGTAAATTATAATTTTCCTTGCATCAAACCCAATGTTAGAACACAAACATTTTAACCAGATTTCTTCTTTATAGTCATGTGTTGCTACCATGTATTCTACCTCTGTAGTGGAAAAAGTGACTACAGCCTGCTGCTTACTCATCCAACTCACTGCACAACCATTCATCATGAAAATATATCCACTAGTGGATCTTCTACTGTCAATGTCCCCTGTCCAATTAGAATCTACATAGCCTCGAATGCTGAGAGTCTTATGTGATTTAACCAAGTTTCCATGGTAACACAATGCATATTCAGAAGTGCCCTTCAAATATTTGAATACTTTTTTCACAACATCCCAATGTGTTCTTCTAGGATTAGCCATAAATTGATTAAATACTCCCACTACTTAGGCAATGTCTAGCCTTGTACAGACCATTGCATACATTAGACTACCAACCGCACTTGCATAAGGCACACTGGTCATGTCCTCCATCTTAGTAGGAGATTTTGGACAATCTTCAACATATAGCTTTGTTCCCTGCAAAACTGGAATAACTAGCTGCTTGCAATCAATCATACAAAATCTCTCTAGAATAGTCTTAATATACTTACTCTGACTAAGCCAAAGTTTTCTACTATTCCTGTCCCTGGTTATTTCTATTCCCAGAATATACCTTGTTGCACCAAGATCTTTCATTTCAAACTTTGCAGATAACTAAGATTTTAGATCAAAAATTATTAACTTACTATTTCCTATGAACAACATATCATCAACATAGAGATCAATAATAAGAACTCGATCACTTTCAGTTTTGTAATACACACAATGATCAGATTTTGATCTTACAAATCCCAATGACAAAAAAAAAGTGTCAAACTTCTGGTACCACAATCTAGGAGACTACTTTCATAATCCATACAAAGATTTTCTCAACTTGCAAACTAGTTTTTCTTTACCTTTCTCCACAAAGTGCTCAGGTTGGGACATAAAAATCTCTTCTTCAAGGTCACCATGAAGGAATGTTTTCTTCACATCCATCTGTTCAACCTCTAAGTCATATGCTGTTGCAAGTGACAAAGGGAATCTAATAGATGTCAGCTTAGCTACATGAGAAAAAATTTCTCCATAATCAATTCCCTCTACCTAGGAATAACCCTTCGCAACCAACCTCGCATTATACTTTTCCACATTGCCATCCAAACCTATTTTCTTTTTAAATACTCATTTGTAGCCAACAACTTTTCTGCCTTCAGGCAATGGCACCAAACTCCAAGTATCATTCTTTTCTAATAATGCCATTTCTTCATTCATGGCTTCCAACCAAGAGTTTGAATCAGACAATTTAAATGCCTCTTTCATAGTCCTAGGCTCATTAGTGCTAGAAATTAAAGCATAGGCACAAGTAGAATCTATCAAAGAAAACCCATACCTATCAGGTTGCTTTCTTTCATGAGTTGACCTCCTCACTTGCTGAGGCTGAGGTTTTTCTTCTTCTTCAAAACTCTCAAAACTTCTTGATCTCTCCTCAGTTTCAGGTACATTTAGAATTTTCACTTCCTCTTTATCTGGTGTTGGAGGAATTTCAACTACATCCTTTTTGTTTTTTTTGTCTCTGACTGCAGATCCAAGGTAGAAGGCTTCAGCTCACGAAAGATAACACTTCTACTATATAGAACCTTCTCTGTATCAGGATTCCAAAGCTTGTATCCTTTTATGCCAACACTATAACCAATAAAAATACATTTGATAGCCTTGTTTTCCAATTTAGATCTTTTCTCATTCGGCACATGTGCATATGCCTCATAGCTAAAGACTCGAATGTGTCTTAGAGAGGGCTTTTTTCCAGACCATGCTTCCAAAGGTGTTTTCTCAACAAGAGCAGAATTAGGAGAATGGTTTATCAAGTAACATGTTGTTGCAATTGCCTTAGCCCATAACTTCTCCTCCAAGCTAGCACTGCTCAACATAATTCATGCTCTTTCCATCACTGTCCTGTTGAACCTTTCTACAACTCCATTTTGTTGCGGAGTGTAAGGTGTAGTTTTATGTCTTTTAATCCCATGATCTTTATAGTACCTCTTGAAATCATCAAAACAAAAATCACCGCCATTATCATTCCTTAAAACATTTTATTTTTCTTCTAGTCTGATTTTCTAAAAGGTTTTTAGATTCCTTAAAATGATTGAACACTTCTGATTTACTTTTCAAAAAATAAACAAATACTCTTCTTGAATAATCATCAATGAACGATACATAATATCTTGATTTAGATAGAGAAAGAACATTTACTAGACCAAAAATATTAGAATGAATGTAATCAAGTAAACTATAAGATTTGTGAGGACTGGAGTAAAATGAAACACGATGTTGTTTACCATATATACAATGTTCACAAAATTCAAATTCAAGGTTACAATCATCAAGCCCTTCCACTAGGTTTTTATTCTTCAAGGTTTTTAAACCTTTTTCTCCAATATGGACAAGCCTATGATGCCAGAGCATAGTTTTTCTACTAGAAGTTTAACTTCCATAGAGTTTACACTATCAGGAATTTTTACCTTCTTTTCTCCATGAGTAGCTTTCTATGACTTTACAGAGACACTATTGCATTGCACAACATGTGCATCTAGCTTATACAAGGTACCAATACAAGCACCCCTTGCTAGCACCATAGAGCCTCTAGTCATCTTGCATCCATTTCCAGAGAACGTGACTTGCACTCCAATATCATTTAGCTTACTAACAGAAAGTAAATTTTGAGCCAGACCTGGTATATGCATTACATCATTGATTCGCTTCACTCTTCCATCAGGGAATTGAATTTTGACTCTTCCACGACCAACTATTTCCAAAGATGAATCGCTTGCCAAATACACCCTTCCACCATCGTATTTTTCATACTTAGTGAACCAATCTCTATGAGATGTCATGTGGAAAGATGCTCCAAAATCAATCAGCCAGACATCATTTGATGCCTGTGTAGCCAAGGCTAAAATGAAAGCATCTACATCACTCTAAGAAGAATAATTGTTCGAAGAATTCTTCTTCTTCTTTTTATCTTCTTTGCAATCCTTTCGGACATGACTAGGTTTTCCACAATTCCAGCATTTCACTTTGGACTTTTTTCCAAGAGACTTTGATCTCCTTTCTAATTTTGATTTGGACTTCTTGTTCTTCTTCTTGCCTTTTTCTTTTGATCTGCCTCTAACAGCAAGAGCCTCCTTCACCATCTCAAAAGATTTCCTTCTCATCTCTTCTGATACCAAAGAAGCAACAACATCTTCCATCTTAAAAGTGGATGTCATACTCCCAATAGCCATCACTAGGTGATCCCAAGAATCTGGAAAAGAACATAATAATAGCATACAACGATATTCTTCATCAATCTTCACACCCACATATGCTAACTGTGCAATCAACATGTTTAAAGTGTTCAAATGATCAACAACAAACCCTCCCTCTTGCATTTTCAAAGTGTACAACTTCTTTCTCAAGAACAATTTATTCACCAAGGACTTTCCCTGATAAATAGCTGCCAGTATTTTCCACAAGGAAGATTCCTTTTCTTCATGAACATTCAGAAGAATAGAGTTTGTTAAACAGAGTCTTATCAGCCCCTTTGATTTTCTATCTGCAAGGTCCCTATCCTCTTGCTTCATTCCTATAGGCTTTGTTCCAGACACAGCAAGCCATAGATCACGATCAACCAATAGATCTTCCATTTTGAGTTTCCACAACTCAAAATTACTGCCATTGAATTTCTCAATTTCAATCTTTCCTGACGTGCTTGCCATCTTAATTTGTAATTAGAATTACTATACTTCTACAAGACTCCCACTAAAATAGAATTGACACAAAAAACCCAATGTACCCACAAGGATAACACAACTGGCCAGGCTCTGATACCACTTGTAAGGAAAGCTCAGGCGTGGAACAAACTCTCCTAATGTCAAAACCTTAGGGAAGAATGCAGAGGTGACTTTAAATTTTCAATTACAATCCAATTAAGATACTCATGAAAGAAATAACTGAAATATAGAAATTAACATACACAAATGAACACCAAATTTACATGGGAAAACCCTTACATGAGAAAAACCCACCGCACCAAGAAAAGCCTCTTTGTATTACAGTAAACAAAATAACATACAAAGTTTAGACTTAACTTTCTGATGTTAATTTATAGCAACAGATTCAATGATCAACCTTGTACAGAACATCCCAGATACAATGCTCTCTGAATTGAATTCACACACATTGATCACACATTGAACTATTCATCGAACCAAACATCATCTATGATTTCAGAGTATATCCATGTCATTCATGATCTATTAATCTTCCTCACAGGAACGGCCGCAACAGTCTAACCGCCAATGGTTGACCTTCAACTTCCTTTGATTGGTCGAACACATACCAAGTAGGATCTTTAGATGGTCAAAATTCATTCAAGTAGAATCACATGTCGGTGAGACACTAGCCGTGTCTCCCTAATGCTACAATGCTCCACTAACGCTATCGACATAACTTACAACTATCGGCAAGAGGTCATAATGAGCTGCAAGAGTCATACCGATATCCAAGACCATTGCCTAGACTATCACTATTGGCAAGATCGGTAAGAACTCTCACCGAAGTCTACAGAAGACTCATCGACAAGACTATCACATTTGCTATGAGTCATATAGAGCCCTTAAGTCTTATTGATGTCAATACACCTGTCGGTGAGACCAACAGGTCATCGAAAAGAGTTCATACCGAAATCACCCGATAGTAAATATCACTTTGACTAGAATATCGGCAACAGTCTCCCCTACACCCAGCACAAACACATCCATCGGCTAGACCAACAAGTAAGAACAAGGTCTTAGCGAGGCTCCATGTCACACTGAAGTTTCCTACCATTGACGAGACTTCAACAATCGCTATGACTTCCAACAAGCCTTTAGGTTACACCAAAGACTTAAACCATCAATGAGAGATCCTTAGTCGCTAAGAGTCTCTGAAGGTCACACCTCTCCTTGATGCTACCTATCGCCAGGAGTCTCACCGAAGACATCCGATAGGTACCAAACCAGTTGGCCAGAGATCTACCCGGTGGAGGGAGTTAGAAACTTCATAGCAACAGGAAAGTCTCAGTGATAACTCCAGTCGGTAAGACAGCAACAAGGTCTCGGTGACCTAAGCATTCCACAAGGTTACACAGGTGCTAGTCACCCAGACAAAAAGAATATCACACTGACTTTGTTTTTTCAGAGGTTTCACATCAGTAATTTTGAGACACATTTTCCAACAGGTTTTGTGTGGATTTGTTATATGATTTGATGTGCATGGTAGAATAATAATGAATATTATGGTGTTTTGGTGTGGTGGTATATAAAAGTGATTACTTAAATTATGAAAATTTGAATAGTATTGAATGTGTTTTACCTTGAAGATGAAGCAACATAGAGTAGAAATATTTAAATTTATGTATTATATTGCTTGATTTATATCTTTATGTGATACTAATTCAGTTATTGTTGTGTTCCTGAGTGCACTTGAGATACAAGAGGTTGAAGACCAAGGGCGTGATTAAGGAGAGGAGGTTAGCTTCTTGATAGGACAAAGCAGGATGTCCTCTCGATCACACACACGAGCACTTAGATTCATGTAGACTGCATTTAGGAATGTCAATTTTAGTGTGTTTGTTTTGAATTAATTGAAAATTAAATAACTAGTAAATTAAATAAATGATGAAATGAAAGCATGATAAAGTAAAAGAATTAATTTTAATTATAATTTAACTTTGGTTTTAAATGATTATCATAATATAAATCTAAGTGAGAATCCTACTTTCTTTAACTTGTGTTAAATTTCTTTTGTGATAATAAAATTATATAATAATTAATGGACATTTATTTAAATGTTAGATAAATACTTATTTTGAATTAATTGACATCTATTCAAATGTTAGATAAATATTTATTTTGAACTTAGCCTTGGGTGAGTATTTTCGAAAGGTTTTCCTATGTGCAACAGTAATTGTGGATTATTTTTACATATCTCTTATTTATGAATATGAAATGTAAAAACACAAAGTTATATATTTTAATTTAATTTTTTAAAAATTCATTTCAAGATTAGGGCAGGAAATGGAAAAGTGAAATATTATTAAAAGGAAAAAAACTTCCCGAGAGAAGCAACAGTTCTTGAAATCATTCTTGAAAATAAGCTCTGCAATTTTGCTCTAATGGTTGCCAAGAAAATGTTCAATTTATCAAAATGAGAGGTTTTAGAATGAATCTTTGGGAAATAGTAGGAAAATGAAGAATTAGTGAAGCTATAGGAAAGGGGAGAGGAAGAAGATTTTTTTTAGAAAACCAGTTCAAGAGGAGGCAAAGAGAAGAATTTGTCTGGAGAGCAACTACAACTGGAAGCGAAATATCTAGGTTTTCTATTCTCTTTTCATGAATCTTGTTTGAAAAATGATAATACTATCACTGGAATTTGAATACTAAGTGCTTGAAATTGTTTGCAAAACTATGAAAATTGGGAAAATATTTTCATTCTTTTGTATGCATTGAAAGAAGTTGCATAATTTCTTCATTTTCAGATTGGGGTTTTTCTCCTTTGTAAACTGTGGTTTATAATTTTTTCTTAGATTTCTCATTCATTACACAAAAATTCTGATATATATATATATACTCACACACATAATTTCTCTGTGAATCTATATATATATTATAAATATATACACATTTTCTTTGAAAAGCTTATGGACAGTTGACTGAGAAAAAATATTGAAGTTTATATCTTTACAAGTCAAGTTATAGGGAATGGGGATTAACCCCTACCTCGTCCCATATAGGAAGGGACTGCACTGTGGAGGGACAGTGCCCTCCACAGGCGAGGCATTGCCCCCTCACAGGTAGCACCTTCCCCTTTGGGGGAGGCGTCAACCTCAACCTATTCGTATAAATTGTATTTGCCATTGTTTTTTATTTATGAACTTTGCAATGGAAATTAGTATGGGTTCAACGTTGTCTCATAAAACATGTATATATATATATATAAAACATAGATATATATATGTGTATATATATACATACATATTGACATTTGTATCTCTGTTTTCAACAGAAAACTTCATTCACTATCTTTGGTAATGTACAAGAATCATAGCATTGTGAAAATTTTCACATGTTCTTTTGTAAATTTATTATGTATTTATATATATACATATATATATATATATATACATGCATAATAAATACCTATTCAAATTTGAATGTTGAACTTATTTATCTGAAAGTTAAAACTTAGAAGAGATGCTTAATAAATGCACATAAACAACTCTATGTATAGTAGTGTTGATGGTGTTTTCTACACAGCAACAACTCAGACATAATGCAATATTCTATCTCTCTTGAAAGGTTATTCTCAACAATAAATTACTAAAAATCACCCCAAGGTCTCTCGGGTGTTAGGTCATAATAGTGCATAAACAGCTCAGATAATTATGTGAAAATGCTGGTAATCACAAAGGGACCTTACTACAAGCAAACTGTATCTTTCAACTCATTAGATCTGACAATATGATGATCTTAAATCCTAAATCTAACCAAATTATAAAGAAATAACAAAAGATAAGGGTGCGAGGATATAATAGAATCTAAACTACTCCAAGAATGAACAATGTAAACAACAGATATTTGGAATGGACCTATCTCAACTAACCAGTTCCTGATCGACCCACAATGCAATCTTACAAGAACGGTGCAATCTTCTAAGGTATTTAAATTTTCAAATCATAGACTTGCATCTACAATCGAACTTAGGCACATTACATATATATGGTCTAGGTTGACTTCACCAGCCTACTACAATCAGATAGTTATTGGGAGTATAGACCAGAGATAGCTACAAACATTCCAAATATGAAATCATAAACATCATACATCCAACTGAAACTGATTTATTTCTAAATACTAAACCCTAGATTTCCAAGTAAATTGAAAGATAGAACAAAAGAACCATGCAAGATGAAATAACACAAGAGATTGCACCAGGAAAACTACAATGTCTTCAATTGTATTAATCACCAAGATGCTGCAACAATTCAACTGTTCTGATACAAAATTTGCTTCAAGAAACTGAATACTACTTCTAAGGAAAATGCTCTAACTATTGCTCTCACTTCTCTATCACTGTCTAGCTAATGTCTAACCCTTTACAATGAGGCAAGAATGCCTATTAATAGCAAATCCCAAGGCATGTCGGCCCACCCAAACATTTTTACAAAATAATAAAAATTTGCCAAAATAGGTCAGCCCAGGAAAAACGAACTAAGGCACACATTAAATGCCATCATCCAAGTCGGCTTTGACACAGTCCCCAAGGAAGTCCGGTCCAATGAATGCCCTATGATAATAGGGAAGCACACAGATTGAAATGAGCATTAACTACTACTCCCTTTATCCTTCTTCTGCCCAGATGACCCTTGGACCTTCAAGAATATTCCCTCCAACACAGCAATAGGTGGCAATGGCAAAACCCTGAGTCGGCATTTAATGGAATCTATTTCTTCATTGGACCGTTCAACAATTTTGTTCCAATCCTCCCTGCTGGCCATGTATCTATCCATCACCGCCAAGTAAGTAGCTGCATCATCAAGCAAGTGGCCGGTGACAGCTCCATCAGAATCCAGGGCATAAATTTCATGCCACCACTCTTTCAATTATTCCAAGCTCAGATATTTGGGAACTATCTTCTTCCTCCCTGTCATTACCTCAAAGAAGGCAATGCATCCGTCATAGACTGCAGTAAGCTCACTGTCAATTGACCTTCTTCGTTTCTGTATTTTCTTCAATGTCTTCTGCCTAATCTGCAGCGCCTCAAACCATTCCCATGGCTCATCCATCCTGGAGGAAGGAAGGATCCCATTCCTAACCAATTGTTCCTTGCCATGCCCCAGGATAACCTTCGATTTCTGCAACAGGAGGTCCATGTCATCCTTATCTTGAGATAGGATATGCTCTAACAGCTGTTTCACTCGGACTGCATCCTTTCCCAAAGATAAGATCTCCTTAATCGTATCATCTCCTTTGGTCTGGACATCCATCAGCCAATCTATTGCAGCCTAAGATGAGGCCTTCATCTTTTCGATTATGGAGATAGTCTCCTTAGGCAGAAACCTGGGAGTAGCAGATGAAGAAGGGTGAAGGGACTGCAAAGGTTTCATAACCTCCTCCAAACACCTCCTTAGCCGTTCGTTTTCCTTCTTGAGTTCATGTTTGGTTTGGGTCTCCTTCTTATACCTGTCCACAATTACTGCACTGGATCCCTCAAACTCCTCAATATACTGCTCCATAGAGACTGGCCCGAGGTTGATAGTCTGGACATTATAGTCCTGGCTTGTAATATCCTCCCTCGTTTTATCTGCGGCAGGGGTGGCAATGTGGACTACCCTGTTGTTCATTTCATCCCTTTCCACCCGAGAGATGACCTTGGCAGCTTTCTTCTTCTTTCCCTTACCAATCTTAGATAACATTTCATCCCAGTCTAAGGGAGTATCTTCAACAATCACCTGTTTCTTCCTTGCAAGTTCTTTCTCTAGCTAGTCCAGGGCTACAGGGTCAATCCGGATTTCTTCTGTCCTGGCATCTTCTGACTCTTCTGTCACTTTTTCTTCTTCTGTGGTTGCCCTATCATCTTCTTTTTCTAGAAGCTGTTCACCTTGGTCGGGCTCTTCAAGTCCTAATTCTGGAAGTACCGGTGATGAAGTCCTAGCAGGGATACTTTCTTCTGGCTCAGGTGATCCGTGGCCTCTGTCACTTTCCGGGGAATCCTCATATTGCACCAACAGAGAAGTGTGTTTTTCTTCTGTTTCTACCTCAAGCTCAGCCGCCTCACCGAAAAGTGTTCCTTCCTTGAACTGTCCTGCCTCCCCGCTAGTTTCATGCTCATCTGGATTCTCCAGTTCAGGTGCGCGTGGCGGTGGAGAAACAGACTTTAGTGGCTCTTCAACTGGTAGCTTTGGGGAGGAGTCCCTCTGCTGTGCAGCATCCTTGGGAGAGGGAGTCCTTGATTTCCTTGTGTAGAATTTTGTTTTCTCCCCTCCGGAACTCTCCACATGGACAATTGGAGGTTCATCCTCTGAAGCAACTTGATCTTTCTTCCTGGTAGTCCTTGTTGTTCTAGTTTTCTTAGGCGGTGGAGGAGCATCTTCCTCCTCAGCTTTCTCCATTTCCTCCTCATCAGAGGACTTGCTGATTGTCAGGGTCTTCCACCTTCGCTTCCCTTTCGGTTTCCTCTTCATTTCAGGCTCAGCTCCCTTGGGACCTCTGAATTTTATTTTAAATGGTGAAGTTTTTGCTGTTTTCCCTTTGGGGTCATCTTCCCCGGATTCTTCAGAAGTCGACATGGGGTTGAGATTTCCCATCAGTTCAAAGGTGCAAGCTACCTTTGCATTCTCCAACTCCCAGATTTTATGCTTTACCCAAGAAAGGGTGAATTTCATGACAAGAGCCATCAGGTCCTCCAGTTCTGTAATCTCATCTTCATTCCAGTTAATATCTCCGGTTGGCCTATCTTTCACTGCCTCATACGCGTGGTCCTGCACTAGATTTCCATCATCATCAAGTTGATCCGGAATCAGCTTAACATTATATTTCCTAATGGCCTCCACAGGCAACCTAGAATATCTTTTCTTCCTCGCCTCAAGGTCATCTTTGAGATTGACCCAATAATCTTCTAAGTCTTCCTTATGCCTATACTCCCAGGTAGCTTTCTTCTGTGCTTCTACTGTTATATCAAAATTCATTCTTTTCGAATGGAAGGAGAATCCATAGGCTGCCAGTTCCTCCCTTGCAGTGTGAGCTGATTGGATTGACGGGCACATCTCTCCCACACCAATCCCAAGAGGGAAGTCTCCTCCGAAGCCTGTCTTGTGCTTCTCCCTCTTCACCACTGCATCAAATTCACAAATCTATCTTACAACTTCCAGTAGCACAATGCGATCAGTGGGATACCAAGGCAACCTATAAGGGGAAAATGGGCATCCATTGATCCTAAGGTAGGTGAAGGTAGGGAACTGGATGAACCAAGCCCCGTAGTTCTTTATTAGCCCTTTAGCTTCATCGGATAACCTCATGTGCTCAGCATTCTGGAGTGTCCGGGTGATATGCATTATGAATGCATCATTTTCCCTCCTATAATCTTTGTGCCCCAGATGCAACTCCGGATAAACCTCATAAATTATATTCTATCCAATTGTTCCCCTCGGATTTAGACCCTTGTATGGGTAGGAGATGGCCAACACATACACTACATATGAGGACATGGTGAATTTCTTTACCTCCAAAACATTCCTCAACTATCTATCAATCTCGACACTGATGAGCCCTGCCCAGTGATAATTGGTCCCTTGACTAATCTTGGTGATCACATGGACCATCCAACTCTCCAATACTCCTGCACTTCTCAATCCGGCCACCATGCTTAGAAGTGTGATGGCATCATATACATCTGACCTGAATTTTACCCTGTGCAGCTGTTTAGGCAACTTTGAATGATGGGATTTTGGCTTCTCTAGCCACGATTTGATTATTTGCTGAGCCTTGACCGGCTCGTTCTCATAGTAGGTCCTGGCAGTGTCAATATTCAAAGCACACACTGAAGGAAGATCTGGCATGCTGAAAGCTTATGTAATAGAGGCTGGACTCAAATTGGCCAGGACTCTTCCCTCGGTGCTAACCACTCTCTGTGTATCAAAGTCGTATTGTCGGGCACACTCCAAGATTAATTCATAACACTGAACTGTCAGAGGGAACCCTGCCACATGTACCAATCCAGAGTTCATCATCCCTTGCCTCAAGGTGGACAAGTCCTTCTCTGCTGTTCTTTGCTTGAACTCCTCATATCGCCAAGCACCAACATTAGTATCTGATACTTCGGCCCACACAGAAGACACTTTGCTCTCAGGAAGCTGGTTCTTCATGTCTAGTCATAGTCATTCTATCTCAGAGATGGACAAAGCCCCTGCGCCACCCTTAGACTTTCCAGCAGCAGGTTTGCTTGATTCGGCCTGCACATCCAACAATCATCATTAGTATTCAATTGTTATGCCTACTCCAATCCAAAAGGTTAGCACAAATCATATAAATCAATTAAAGTCCATTGCCAACTATTAATCCTTTGAGATCCGGAGAAATTAGATAGTCCGGGAAAATCATGCAAACCGGGAAAATACCGTCGAGGCAGAATTTCGGAGAAATATGACCTAGACGGATTCCTGTTGCCAAAGCATCATTAGTCAAATAAATCATTAGTGTAGATAAAAAAACAAAGGATAATAATTGAATTCACTCATTGGCAACAATAAATAAACATTAAACAACCGTTCCATTAATCCTATCATCGAAACATTTGAAAGGACACAATCAGACAAGAAATCCAGAAAAATCCGGATGGAACAGATTTTCGCGGACAACCTAAAATATTTTGGAAATAACCCTAGTCCGCGGAATAAGTCCAAACCGAGAAAATCCGACAACGAGGAAATTTCGCAATGACCTTGGAAACCCATAAAATGGCGAAACACGACCCGAAACTCAAACGACCACGGGATCCTCCCCACCTAAGCTCGAATGATCTCAGAACCGACGACAATCAACAAAATTCAGAGCGCAATGGACCCCAAAGTCTCAGAAACTTGCAAAGGACAAATTCCCATATCAAAACGATGGTGCCCTAAATCGAATAATCAAATTTCTGCCATTAAAACCAGAGCAAGCTTTAAGGTTTAAAGTATCAGCTAAGGATTTACCTAAAGCATTCAAATCTTCACAAGACAGGGAAGTCAACAAGATACAGGGACAAAATTGCTCAAACAAAAGAAATCTTCGCTCTGGGCCCAACACCGAGGGAAACCCTAACTTCGCATAAAAAAAAGCAAGCAATCCAACCGAGGACCCCTTCTAAAGGATACATACACTGTCCCATGGATAAATAGAGCTCATAGGGCAAGGGAAATAGGGTTCTACAACATAAAAGAGGTCAAACCCGGACTCTATAAATATGAAATCAAAATCGATCAAGGGCCGACCCAAAACTAACAATATCCAATGCAAAACCCTCAATCACCATACAAGCAAAATGGAAGGGCAATGACTACATACCATGGATCGAAGCAGAAGAAATTCGAATTTGAAAAGGCGACCTTCGCAGCAAACACGTCGAAGAGATGAAAACACCGACACTGGCACTCAAACAATCCTCACGCAAACAAATTAAGATCGATTCTCAAAGCTCCGAACAGAAATCTCAATCGCCAGAGCAATCAGCAAGGGAGCAATGAAGTTAGAATGGCGCTGAAAATGCCCTAAATCTACCCTTATACCCACCTGAGCAAAGGTACCTCAACCATCAATGCGCGATAAGACACTTCTGACAAGTCCGGAAACCCGAGCCCCATGTGGAATTTTGGAAAATCCCAAAATGCATGGAAACATAGATTTCGCAAAAATACAGAAACCGGGGAAATGAGGAAGATCAGGATTTTGGCAGAATCCGAGAAAATCCGCTAGGACCGGAAAATCTTGAAGTAAGGCAGAAACCCAGAATCAGAGAATCCTGCCAGAAACGGACAAGGAACAAGGGCCCAGGAAAATCTGCCAGAGCTGGAAAATCCCGGATCCAAGTGAAAATCTGGACTCGGCCAAAAACTCATTTTCAATCAATTCAAACCTCAAGGCAAGGTCAAAGCCAACAAGATCAACATGTCAAGACCCTAAAATAATAAATCCAATAGAACCAAAGGTCAAAGACACCAAAAAAGAGGGTCCCTACTCCAAGTGGGGCGTGTGTGCAAAAACTGCATAACAAATGGTGACTCTGCTAGGGAAATGCTCTTGAGCATTTCGATGACAAACTAGAATCAAGAACCCAAAACTCATGGTTTCAACTCAGATACCTAGCCACCATCCTAAGTTAAAACAAGGAAACTCCCAGCCATTCAGACATTCCTATACCAGGGTCTAAGTGTGTGCACATGTGTTTATTACCTACGCTCAGTTGCAAGAAGAACCCAAACACGATATGAACAGGCTACATAAAGATTCTTACTCTAAAAATAACCTAGATAGAGCCTCACTGCCAGTCAGGCGTCCATAGCCCCGATGAGGTTATCGCTGTGATCCTCCTGAACATAGCTCTACTGCCAGTCAGGCGTCTATAGCCCTGGTAGAGATATTCAGATCCCCCTGATAAGTTGAATTCAAACCTCATGATTTTCAATATATATATTTTCTCTCTTTTATAGTTTGCTGATATTTCTTTTCTTTTACTCACGTCATTCAACCTGTGAACAGTGAAGTCCACACTCAGGGCTGAGAACCACAGTGGCACTAGAGCAGAAAAGGATTTTTCACTTGTTCAGACCTAATGAGGATCTTTCCACAATTTCAGGTATATTAAGGATTAAAGATATAAGACCCCCAATATATTCCTGCTCAGACTGACTAGAAACCCTTTGTCGCAACATAAGGACAAATGACATAGGTTAAAGAATTCATACCATGGTATTCTGAAAAACTGATCAAAGCTTGTAAGGGAAATACCAATAACATTAGACCTGCTTTGCCACCGTTACCATATAGATGCACCCACAATCCCCAAAATAAAATGGACCAAAAGCAAGAGCAATGCAAAACAAAATAAACAAACCAAAGCAAACCTACTCTAACCAAACAAAACAAGCGAAGCAAAGAGGGAAACCTACTCTAACCCAAGCAGGCAAACAAACAACAAAGCAACTTAAACTAACTATTTACAAAGCAAAGAGCTGAAAACAGCTCAAGACTGGAAATAATGTTTTAGATACTGCTCATTGACAGGTAGTGGTATGTCTTCTCCCGTGAGAGTCCTCAGACGGAAGGCATTATCTCCCAGTATTTCGGCAATCTGATACGGGCCAAGCCACAATTTATCGAACTTTCCATGATTCCCTTTCTGGTCATGAGGCTTATCCCAGTACAGGACAAGGTCAGAAATCCTGAAAGCTTTGACTTTAGCTCTCCTATCAAACCATCTCTTAACTACCCCCTGATGTTTGGAAAAATTTTCAAGGGCATTATCTCGTTTTTCCTCAAGGTGCAATAATTCTGCCAACCTAGCCTCCCTTCTATCCCTTTCATCATAAAACTGATTTATAAAATTCAGAGTTGGGATCTTAAGTTGGATAGGGAAAATTGGTTCCAGACCGTACACTAAATGATAAGGAGATGTACCAATGGAGGACTTAACCCTGGTACGATCTACCCAAAGAGCAAACCGAAGCTGGGTGTGCCAATCTTTTGGGTTCCTCTCTAACAGTTTACGGATGATAGTCAACAGGTTCTTGTTAGAGGATTCAGCTAGACCATTCCCTTGGGGATAATAATTAGATGCAAACTTCACAACAATGCCATGATCAAAGGCTCAGTTTGAGAATTTCATAGATGCAAAGGCAGGACCATTATCACACACAACAGCAACAGGACATCCAAACCGATTGAGAATGGCAGATTCTAAAAAATCAATTACTACCTCTGATGTGTATTGCCTACAAGCAAAAGCTTCAGTCCATCTCGTAAAGTAATCAGTTATGGTGAGAATGTACCTGTGTCCTGCAGAGGATGGTGGATTGATGGGGCCTATGAAGTCCATACCCCATTGAGCAAAAGGTTTTACCTCAGTGACCGGTTGGAGTGGGAGTGCTGCACACCTTTCTCTTGTTGCTGCAGTTTGGCAAGTGTGACAGGTCCGTACATGTTGATGAACATCCTTGAACAATGTAGGCCAGTAGTACCCTGCCCTCAAAATCTGATTCACAGTAGCAATCGCAGAACCATGACGAGTACCATACTTCTCATGAAATTCACTCATTACCCTTTCAGCTTCCTGTTTTCCAAGGCACCTCAAATAAATACCTTCATGATTCTTCTTGTATAGGACAACTCCTTTCAGCATGAAGCCGTCACTTTTCAGCCTTAAGGCTCGCCTCTGTACTGCATTAAGGTGTGCTAGAGGTCGTTGATTCAGCAGATAATAGGCTATATCATTATACCAGCCTTCTGGGGAAACTTCTTCAACATTATAGCTATGAACAGACAATTTAGGGCCTATCTCTGCCATGATCTGGGTGAGTCCTTGTCCTCTTACCAACTTCATCGGCTGGATCTCAATGTCATACTCCTGAAACATGGTCACCCATTTAGCTCTGCGCTCCCCTAATTCATTCTGTATCAAGAGTAACTTAACTACGGAATCAGGAACAATTGCAAATACCTTATTTTTGAGGATATAATGCCTAAATTTCTTTACTACTCGAACAAGGGCATATGCTTGCTTCTCCACACTTGGGTATTTCAACTCAGCATCCTTTAATGGTGCACTCATAAAAGCGATGGGATGCTCATTCCCCTCATCAGACTTTTGTGTTAGCATTCCAGCACACGAATGGTCGGAAGCGAAGGAATAGATATAAAAGGGCTTATTGTAGTTAGGACTTACCAACACTAGAGCGTCAGCAATGGCCCTCTTAATCTCTGCAAAGGCCTCCTTTGCTTCTGTAGTCCATTCGACCTTGGCGTCTTGTTTCAACATAGCGTTTAATGGCTTCACAATCTCAGCAAATCCTGTGATAAATTTTCTGACAAAGTTAATTTTACCAAAGAAGGACTTCATCTCTGTTTTACTGGCAAGCGGCTGAATTTTCAGAATGGCTTCCACTCTCTCTGGATCTATAGCGATTCCTTTCTCTGATATCACATGCCCCAACAACTTTCCTTCTGTAACTCCGAAGATACACTTCTTGGGATTCAAGGATATGCCAAATTCCCTACACTTCAGAAACACTTTGTACAGATCAGAGATATGATCCCCTCGGTTCTTGGAGAAAACGGTCAGGTCATCCATGTAAATGATGATGCATTTCCCTATGATGTCTTTGAAGGAAATATCCATGGCTCGTTGGAACGTGGCTCCTGCATTAATAAGCCCAAATGGCATCCTCCTATAGGAAAAGGTACCCCACTTAGTCGTAAAAGCAGTCTTGTGTCTGTCCTCATACTGGACCATCACTTGATTATACCCAGAATACCCGTCCAGAAAGGACATCATCTGAGACCCGTTGACCACCTGAAGCACCTCATCCAAAGAGGGAACTGGATAGTTATCCTTTTCTGATGATCTGTTCAAATTTCTGAAGTCAACACAAAGCCTAATTTCACCATTCTTCTTTCTTACTGGAACCAGATTGGCCACCCACGTTGAATGCCTGACAGGGAATATGATTCTGGCAGACATCAATTTCTGGACTTCTTTCTGTATTAGTGGTTCCAGTAATGCATTGATAGGTCTCTGTCTCTGTCTGAAAGGCTTGGCATCCGGCTTTAGGGGTATAGTATGAGTTATGATGGATGTGTCATAAGTCTTCAAGTCTTCATAACTCCAGGCTACTATATCTGAAAAATCGTGCAGGGTTCTGATTATACCCTGTCTTTCTTCAGGAGTGCATACCTTACCGATGAAAATATTCTTAATATTGTCCTCAGTTCCCACATTGTGAGTGTCACACTGTCCACTGATGGATTCTTTCTTTACCTCTGGTTCGTGATCTTTGATCTTATCCATATCAAAAATTCATTCTAACTGCACCATTCCCTTGGGAATAGTATTGGACTTCAGATTCAGCACGCCCTCTAGATCCAATTCTGCTTCCTGAGGTTCTGTTTCATCAATGATCTGCAAGGCAAAAGCATCTATATTTGTGATGAAGTCAAGAATGTGTTTATCATCTTCAAACACCTAGAAATTAGTCACATTGTCCAGGATTGATGGTACAGGAGTCAATTCAACAGTAAACTTCTTCAATCCTGACAGAGATAGAGGCTGCAGAGTGCTAGCTGCTTGAGCCAGAGAATCAGCAGTTTGATTCTTCTTCCGTGGGATCAGTTAGATATTAAAAGCGTCAAATCCCTCAATGAGGTCCCATACTCTATGCCTATAGTTGGTCATTCTCCTGTCGTGGCATGAATACTGCTTTCTTACTTGTTTGACTACTAATTCTGAATCACCAAAAACTTGTAGGATCCTGACTCTTTTCTTGAGTGCCATAAGGAGCCCATGAATTAAAGCTTCATACTCAGCTACATTATTGGTGCAATGAAATTGGAGCCTATGAGCTGCAAAGAAATTTTTACCTTTTGAACTGATCAGCTCAAACCCTGCTCCAGCTCCATGCTTGGATTTGGATCCATCGAATTTGAGAGTCCAGCATTCTGCAGTGGTATTTTTCTTTGTCATATCATTCAGCTTCCTGGTACTGGAAGACTCCTCAGTTGCCACAGGTCTCTAGCTTTCGCACTCTTCTTGGAGATTCTACTCATCTGCCTTAACCGCCTGAGCTGGATTCATGCATTTCTGTACTTGCTTTACTGCTATCTGACACAGACAACACTCCAACTCTGAATGAGAAGCATTGTGGACTCTACACCAATTTGGTAAGAGTAGCTCCTTAAAGCTTGTCCTCTTTCCCAGGTGAGTCTGGTTCTCCATACATTACCTAATGAATTCCTGGAAATCGTCCAATAAGCTGATCTGTTTGTCTTCAGGTGCTTCCTCTTCTTTGACTAATTCTGTCAGAACTTCAACATGACTGGACCCTGTCTCAACATCCATAGGCATCGAGTGTAGCATCAACACCTCTTCTACATCTGATTCTTCGTATTGAGCCGATAGCAGGTAATTTCCCATTCCAACCTCTGATATCAGTACTTCTGTTGAAGTCTTTTGGTATTCAGTAATCATGTACTTCATTTGGGGTTCTCTCTCAATCCTGATTTGATTAGACACTCCCTTCCATGGAAGCCACATGTGAGAGTGATCAGTGGACACATATCCATTCAAAGCCTTGGTGAACTCTCTTCCTAGAATCAAACCATATGCATCAGGAATATCGGCTACCTGGATATTGATAACCTGCTGAATCCTTGGATCAGAGGCTATCTGCATCTGGATCATGTTAAGTTCTCCTACCACACTCACTTCAGTTCTGTCCAACTGAGTGACCTTCTTCTGAGAATCAGCAAGTGTAATTCCTAGAGCCCTACAAACTCCAAGAGGCATCACGTTGGTGGAAGCACCAGAATCTAACAAGCAATTGTGAAGGTTCTTACCAAAGATTCGGACTGATATCAGAAATGGTGGAGTTTTTGTCTTTCCTTGAAACAAGGTGGGCTGAGTGTCCACTTGGGCCACTTGAGTTATGTCCTTTTCTTTTCCTTTATCTCTCGGAGGCAGGTTGGTCCTAATTTGGGTCTGATTTTGTGTGTTCATAGGCTAAAAACTGGAAGTCTGGCTCACATGTTCGCCAGAAGACTTGTCCAATGACTTTAAATTTGCATTGTAGGTGCCTAAAATAGCCTTCCTAATTGCAGGGAACCTTAACAATTCAAATGCAGAAATATTTACCTTTAGTTTCTTGAATTCCTCTGCTACATATGAAGCCATCTGCTCCTCACTCATATCAGTAGAGACTTCCTTAGATGGTTCCTCCACCTTATCCTTGCTAGCTTGAACAGCCTTTTCCTTCTGTGGTTCAATTTGAGCCTGTCTGTCCTTCGAAAAGTACTGCTTGGAGACATGTGGATAGGACGGATTGTTACTAGCATTAGGATCTGGAGGGGTACTGAAATTGTTGGGAGGAATGGAGGTGGTGAAAGGTCCTCCAGGCTATGGACGTCTATGAGGCATATCCCTCAATCCTTGTCTCTGAAACATCTGAACTTCTTCAACATAAGCTTCCTCCTGATCGAGGAGGCCATTGTCATTCATTTCTTCATTGAATAGCCAAGCAACCTCATCTCCATTACAAATCTGATCTGTTTCGACTTCCTGGGAATCAGGTTCTTCTAGCACATTTTCGTTGCTGGTTGGAAAAGGAGCATGATTCAATACCAGCACAGGAGAATCATAGGAATTAGAAGGAACCATATTCTGTCCATTCACATTATTCTCTACCTCATATTGAAAAATGGAGGCAGCAGTTTGGAACTCTGGATACTCCAATTCCGAATGCTGGCTCGTTTTGTGGAGTCTGAACCACCTTGATAAGGCTGCTTCAGCCAGGTACACACCAGTAGGAGGCTTATCTTGGCTAACTGGTTGGTTTGTCAAACTGATTAACAATCTGATTGGCAGGTTGATCCAATGGGGCGGGAACTCCTCCATTATTAGGGCCTGTATTCCAAGTTCTATTATGTCCTTGTGGTGGCCTTTTATCAAATCCTAATCCACTTCCTTGGCCTCTATCAAAATTTTGCCTCCTTTCATTATTGAAACCTCTGTCATTGTTGTAACCCCTATTCTAGTTATATCCCCTGTCATTATAGAACCCTCTGTCATTACGCTGTCCCTTGTCAAAATTTTGTCCTTGTGAAAACTCTCTGTTCTGATTAGATTGCATTCCCTTTTGGGTAGTTTGCAGTTGACTGTTCTGATTTCTTAAGTAAGTCACCTCTAGATTTAACTTCTTTATTTGCTCAGCCATTTCATCAATCCTCTCTGGTTCGGATTATTCTGAGGGGGAATAGGCATTGTGGTGGATCCCAAAGACTGATGCAACACCTCAGAATTCTGCAGATACGCAGGGAAGCTATTCGGCTGCGTCTAATACATGGGCTGATTGACTTGTTGTTGAGGGAAGTTTGTCATAGGAGAGATCTGGTTCATGGGATGACCAGGGTGTGGTACCATAGGTAATTGGGGAACTGGGTTCATAATTGGGGTATGATTGGTGAGGGCCTGATTTACTGCCTGAATCTGGTTAGGATGTGCAACTGGTCCCAGAGAAGGTAATGGCCCGGTCAGGTGTTGTCTCAGATCTGTACTAAGCTTGACAGCCTCTGTATAAGCATCAGTCAGGGTACCTGGAGGGTTAGGTCTCCATTTCAAAAAGGTTGCTGTTAGGCTATCCAGAGCTTCATAATATACCCCCAGGGCAGTACCATCATCCAAAACATATGGGTCTTGTAATCTGGTGAATGCACGGTGGAACCTATTATTGAAACTATCTATCAGTTCATTAACCTCTCTCTTAACCTTGATGAACTGCAGGTATAGTTCATTGGCACTGATGGGAATTCTGAATTTCTGTAAAAAGGCCTTTTCAAGATCATTCCAATTAAGGATTGAACCGGCAGGGAGATGGTTGTACCAGTAAAAGGCTTCTTCTCCTAGTGAATAAGGGAATAACCTACAGACAACATCCTCATGAACTATTCCCCTATCTTTGAGACAGGTTTGAAAAATCCGTAGGTGTTCTTCAGTAGTCCTGTTTGGGTCATTAGCATGAAATTTTGAACAGAAGTGCTTAGGGTTTTTGGGCATAACATTATAGGCTTGGAAGAATAGGGGCGACGGGTTATTGGCAAGGAAAGCCATTGGTAAAAGTGGGGGTGGCGGTTGTGGTTGGTTAATCACAGGCTGGGGCTGTTGAATAGGAACGGCCTCAGGAATGGGTATAGTCTCAACCTCAGGATGTGAAGATATGGACGATGTTAGTGAGGGGATGGGTGATGATGATTCTCCCTTTTCTCGGGTCCTCCTTGACCTAGCGTGGAACTGTAACTCCTGTAAATCTTCCTCTCCTGTGGTAGATCTGGTATTTCTCCTTATCTCTCTGGAGAGATGGCGTTCAAGAAACGATCCAGTGTGCTCATTCAGGCCCTCCTTCTAGCGCCAATTTGTTGATGGTGTTTTCTGCACAGCAACAACTCAGACATAATGCAATATTCTATCTCTCTTGAAAGGTTATTCTCAACAATAAATTACTGAGAATCACCCCAAGGTCTCTTGGGTGTTAGGTCATAATAGTGCATAAACAGCTCATATAATTATGTGAAAATGCTGGTAATCACAAAGGGACCTTACTACAAGCAAACTGTATCTTTCAACTCATCAGTTCTGACAATATGATGATCTTAAATCCTAAATCTAACCAAATAATAAAGAAATAACAAAAGATAAGGGTGCGAGGATATAATAGAATCTAAACTACTCCTAGAATAAACAATGTAAACAACAGATATTTGGAATGGACCTATCTCAACTAATCAGTTCCTGATCGACCCACAATGCAATCTTACAAGAACGGTGCAATCTTCTAAGGTATTTAAATTTTCAAATCATATACTTGCATCTATAATCGAACTTAGGCACATTATATATATATGGTCCAGGTTGACTTCGCCAGCATACTACAATCAGATAGTTACTGGGAGTATAGACCAGAGATAGCTACAAATATTCCAAATATGAATTCATAAACATCATACATCCAACTGAAACTGATTTATTTCTAAATACTAAACCCTAGATTTCCATACAATTTGAAAGATAGAACAAAAGAACCATGCAAGATGAAATAACACAAGAGATTGCACCAGGAAAACCACAATGTCTTCAATTGTATTAATCACCAAGATGCTGCAACAATTCAACTATTCTGATACAAAATTTGCTTCAAGAAACTGAATACTACTTCTAAGGAAAATACTCTAACTATTGCTCTCACTTCTCTATCATTGTCTAGCTAATGTCTAACCCTTTACAATGAGGCAAGAATGCCTATTAATAGCAAATCCCAAGGCATGTCGGCCCAGCCAAACATTTTTACAAAATAATAAAAATCTGCCAAAACAGGTCGGCCCAGGAAAAATGAACTAAGACACACATTAAATGCCATCATCCAAGTCGGCTTTGACACAGTCCCTAAGGAAAACCGGTCCAATGCATGCCCTATGATAATAGGGAAGCACAAATCTCGAAATGAGCATTAACTGCTACTCCCTTTATCCTTCTTCTGCCCAGATGACCCTTGGACCTTCAAGAATATTCCCTCCAACTCAGCAATAGGTGGCAATGGCAAAACCCTGAGTCGGTATTTAATGGAATCTATTTCTTTATTGGACCGTTCAACAATTTTGTTCCAATCCTCCCTGCTGGCCATGTATCTATTAAACCACCGCCAAGTAAGTAGCTACATCATCAAGCAAGTGGCCGGTGACAGCTCCATCAGAATCTGGGGCATAAATTTCATACCACCACTCTTTCAATTATTCCAAGCTCAGATATTTGGGAACTATCTTCTTCCTCCCTGTCATTACCTCAAAGAAGGCAATGCATCTGTCATAGACTGTAGTAAGCTCACTGTCAATTGACCTTCTTCATTTCTGTATTTTCTTCAATGTCTTCTGCCTAATCTGTACCGCCTCAAACCATTCCCATGGCTCATCCATCCTGGAGGAAGGAAGGATCCCATTCCTAACCAATTGTTCCTTGCCATGCCCAAGGATAACCTTCGATTTCTGCAATAGGAGGTCCATGTCATCCTTATCCTGAGACAGGATATGCTCTAACAGCTGTTTCACTCAGACTGCATCCTTTCCCACAGATAAGATCTCCTTAATTGTATCATCTCCTTTGGTCTGGACATCCATCAGCCAATCTATTGTAGCCTGAGATGAGGCCTTCATCTTTTCGATTCTGGAGATAGTCTTCTTAGGAAGAAACCTGGGAGTAGCAGATGAAGAAGGGTGAAGGGACTGCAAAGGTTTCATAACCTCCTCCAAACACCTCCTTAGCCGTTCATTTTCCTTCTTGAGTTCGTGTTTGGTTTGGGTCTCCTTCTTCAACCTGTCCACAATTACTCCGCTGGATCCCTCAAACTCCTCAATATCCTGCTCCATAGAGACTGGCCCGAGGTTGATAGTCTGGACATTATAGTCCTGGCTTGTAATATCCTCCCTCGTTTTATCTACGGCAGGGGTGGCAATGTGGACTACCCTGTTGTTCGCTTCATCCCTTTCCACCCGAGAGATGACCTTGGCAGCTTTCTTCTTCTTTCCCTTACCAATCTTAGATAGCATTTCATCCCAGTCCAAGGGAGTATCTTCAACAATCACCTGTTTCTTCCTTGCAAGTTCTTTCTCCAGCCAGTCCGGGGCTACAGGGTGAGTCCGGATTTCTTCTGTCCTGGCATCTTCTGGCTCTTCTGTCACTTTTTCTTCTTTTGCGGTTGCCCTATCATCTTCTTTTTTCGAAAGCTGTTCACCTTGGTCGGCCTCTTCAAGTCCTAATTCTGGAAGTACCGGTGATGGAGTCCTAGCAGGGATACTTTCTTCCGGCTCAGGTGATCCATGGCCTCTGTCACTTTCCGGGGAATCCTCATATTGCACCAACAAAGAAGTGTGTTTTTCTTCTGTTTCTACCTCAAGCTCAGCGGCCTCATCAAAAAGTGTTCCTTCCTTGAACTGTCCTGCCTCCCCGCTAGTTTCATGCTCATTCGGATTCTCCGGTTTAGGTGCGCTTGGCGGTGGAGAAACAGACTTTAGTGGCTCTTCAACTGGTAGCTTTGGGGAGGAGTCCCTCTGCTATGCAACATCCTTGGGAGAGGGAGTCCTTGATTTCCTTGTGTAGACTTTGGTTTTCTCCCCTCTGGAACTCTCCACATCGACAATTGGAGGTTCATCCTCCGAAACAACTTGATCTTTCTTCCTGGTAGTCCTTGTTGTTCTAGTTTTCTTAGGCGGTGGAGGAGCATCTTCCTCCTCAGCTTTTTCCATTTCCTCCTCATCAGAGGACTTGCTGATTGTCAGGGTCTTCCACCTTCGCTTCCCTTTCGGTTTCCTCTTCATTTCAGGCTCAGCTCCCTTGGGACCTCTGACTTTTATCTTAAATGGTGAAGTTTTTGCTATTTTCCCTTTGGGGTCATCTTCCCCGGATTCTTCAGAAGTCGACATGGGGTTGAGATTTCCCATCAGTTCAAAGGTGCAAGCTACCTTTGCATTCTCCAACTCCTAGATTTTATGCTTTACCCAAGAAAGGGTGAATTTCATGACAAGATCCATCAGGTCCTCCAGTTCTGTAATCTCATCTTCATTCCAGTTAATATCTCTAGTTGGCCTATCTTTCACTGTCTCATAGGCGTGGTCCTGCACCAGATTTCCGTCATCATCAAGTTGATCCAGAATCAGCTTAACATTATATTGCCTAATGGCCTCCACAGGCAACCTAGAATATCTTTTCTTCCTCGCCTCAAGGTCATCTTTGAGATTGACCCAATAATCTTCTAAGTCTTCCTTATGCCTATACTCCCGGGTAGCTTTCTTCTGTGCTTCTCCTGTTATATCAAAATTTATTCTTTTCGAATAGAAGGAGAATCCATAGGCTGTCAGTTCCTCCCCTGCAGTGTGAGCTAATTGGATAGACGGGCACATCTCTCCCACACCAATCCCAAGAGGGAAGTCTCCTCCGAAGCCTATCTTGTGCTTCTCCCTCTTCACCACTGCATCAAATTCACAAATCTATCTTACAACTTCCAGTAGCACAATGCGATCAGTGGGATACCGAGGCAACCTGTAAGGGGCAACTAGGCATCCATTGATCCTAAGGTAGATGAAGGTAGGGAACTGGATGAACCAGGCCCCGTAGTTCTTTATTAGCCCTTTGGCTCCATCGGATAACCTCATGTGCTCAGCATTCTGGAGTGTCTAGGTGACATGCATTGTGAATGCATCATTTGCCCTCCTGTAATCTTTGTGCCCAAGATGCAACTCCGGATAAACCTCATAAATTATATTCTATCCAATTGTTCCCCTCGGATTCAGACCCTTGTATGGGTAGGAGATGGCCAACACATACACTACATATGAGGACATGGTGAATTTCTTTACCTCCAAAATATTCCTCAACTGTCTGTCAATCTCGGCACTGATGAGCCCTGCCCAGTGATAATTGGTCCCTTGACTAATCTTGGTGATCACATGGACCATCCAACTCTCCAATACTCCTGCACTTCTCAATCCAGCCACCCTGCTCAGAAGTGTGATGGCATCATATATATCTGACCTGAATTTTACCCTGTGCAGCTATTTGGGCAACTTTGAATGATGGGATTTTGGCTTCTCTAGCCACAAGTTGATTATCTGCTGAGCCTTGACCGGCTCGTTCTCATAGTAGGTCTTGGCAGTGTCAATATTCAAAGCACACACTGAAGGAAGATTTGGCATGCTAAAAGCTTGTGCAATAGAGGCTGGACTGAAGTTGGCCAGGACTCTTCCCTCAGTGCTAACCACTCTCTGTGTATCAAAGTCGTATTGTCGGGCACACTCCAAGATTAATTCATAACACTGAACTGCCGGAGGGAACCCTGCCACATGTACCAATCTGGAGTTCATCATCCCTTGCCTCAAGGCGGACAATTCCTTCTCTGCCGTTCTTTGCTTGAACTCCTCATATCGCCAAGCACCAACATTAGTATCTGATACTTTGGCCCACACAGAAGACACTTTGCTCTCAGGAAGCTAGTTCTTCATGTCCAATCGTAGTCGTTCTGTCTCAGAGATGGACGAAGCCCCTGCGCCACCCTTAGACTTTCCAGCAGCAGGTTTGCTTGATTCGGCCTGCACATCCAACAATCATCATTAGTATTCAATTGTTATGCCTACTCTAGTCCAAAAGGTTAGCACAAATCATATAAATCAATTAAAGTCCATTTCCAACTGTTAATCCTTTGAGATTCGGAGAAATCAGATAGTCCGGGAAAATCATGCAAACCGGGAAAATACCGTTGGGGCGGAATTTCGGTGAAATCCGACCCAGACGGATTCCTGTTGCCAAAGCATCATTAGTCAAATAAATCATTAGTGCAGATAAAAAAACAAAGGATAATAATTGAATTCACTCATTGGAAACAAGAAATAAACATTAAACAACCGTTCCATTAATCCTATCATTGAAACATTTGAAAGGACACAATTAGACAGGAAATCCAGAAAAAGCCGGATGGAACGGATTTTCGCAGACAACCTAGAATATTCCGGAAATAACCCCAGTCCACAGAATAAGTCCAAACTGGGAAAATCTGACAGCGAGGAAATTCCGCGACGACCTCGGAAACCTGAAAAATGGCGAAACGCGACCCGAAACTCAAACGACCACGGGATCCTCCCCACCTTAGCTCAAATGATCTCAGAACCGACGGCAATCAACAAAATTTAGAGCGCAACGGACCCCAAAGTCCCAGAAACTTGCAAAGGACAAATTCCCATATCAAAATGATGGTGCCCTAAATCGAATAATCAAATTTCAGCCATTAAAACTAGAGCAAGCTTTAAGGTTTTAAGTATCAGCTAAGGATTTACCTAAAGCACTCAAATCTTCACAAGACGGGGAAGTCAACAAGATACAGGGACAAAATTTCTCAAACAAAAGAAATCTTCGCTCTGGGCCCAACACCGAGGGAAACCCTAACTTCGCATAAAAAAAAACAAGCAATCCAACCGAGGACCCCTTCTAAAGGATACATACGCCGTCCCATGGATAAATAGAGGTCATAGGGCAAGGGAAATAGGGTTCTACAACATAAGAGAGGTCAAACCCCGACTCTATAAATATGAAATCAAAATCGATCAAGGGCCGACCCAAAACTAACAATATCCAATGCAAAACCCTCAATCACCATACAAGCAAAACGGAAGGGCAATGACTACATACCATGGATCAAAGCAGAAGAAATTCGAGTTTGAAAAGGCGACCTTCGCAGCAAGCACGTCCAAGTGATGAAAACACCGACACTGGCACTCAAACAATCCTCACACAAACAAATTAAGATCGATTCTCAAAGCTCCAAACAGAAATCTCAATCGCCAGAGCAATTAGCAAGGGAGCAATGAAGTTAGAATGGCGCTGAAAATGCCCTAAATCTACCCTTATACCCACCTGAGCAAAGGTACCTCAACCATCAATGCGCGATAAGACACTTCTGACAAGTCCGAAAACCCGAGCCCCAAGCGGAATTTTGGAAAATCCCAAAATGCGCGGAAACATAGATTTCGCGGAAATGCAGAAACCGGGGAAATGAGGAAGATCGGGATTTTGGCAGAATCCGGGAAAATCTGCCAGGACCGAAAAATCCCGAAGTAAGGCAGAAACTCGGAATCGGAGAATCTTGCCAGAAACGGACAAGGAATGAGGGCCCGGGAAAATCCGCTAGAGCTGGAAAATCCCGGATCCAAGTGAAAACTTGGACTCGGCCAAAAACTCATTTTCAATCAATTCAAACCTCAAGGCAAGGTCAAAGCCAACAAGATCAACATGTCAAGACCCTAAAATGATAAATCCAATAGAACCAAAGGTCAAAGACACCAAAAAAGAGGGTCCCTACTCCAAGTGGGGCGTGTGTGCAAAAACTGCACAAGTAGGAAACTTGTATTCATATACAAATTTGATATTTATGATTGCTTTTCTTTTCTAGAACCATTTTAGTACCCGAATAATGGTGCATTGAATGTATTACCATACATCATTGTAAAACTCAGTGAGAAGACTGTACAAGAAGCTATAGATAAGCTCTTTAGTTGGTAAACATATTCTACAGAAAATGCTTTAAAAACTAGTGAATTTTCTAAACATAAAACACAAGGGTTATATTTAAAATATTATTACACTTCAATTTATTGATAGATTTGTTATTTTCACTACTAAGAGAGTGATTAGATTTCCAGCTTGATTTTTGTAACTCTATGATTAAACATGTATGAAATTGCTTTCTTTTCTTTAAAACTTAACTTATAATTCTTTTTCTTAAAATTGTAGACATATTCCTATTCAATAGGAAAGTAATTTTTGTGTGAAATGATTTTACTTCATATTTATTAGGTTGAAGAGACTAGTATTATTTTTTTGAATCTATCAAAATCACTATTTTAGGAAACAAAACTTGGATTGATTTTAAATTGCATAGTAACTATCAATAGAAATACATATAGAGAAATCTCTCATACTGAGTGTATGTATGAAAAGCTATTTTGATAATCTTTGTGTGAACATTGAAAAATGATGGAATTTCTTTGGAATTAGAAATGTGTAAAATTGAATGATAACTTATAAGGAAAATGGATTATTCACTGTATTTAGAGAAACTTCTAGGACAGGATGCCAAAGGTGGACCCACAAAGATGGTAGTTTTACCTTTTCTTAAACTATCATTTGTTTTATTTATGCTTGGCCAAGCACATGCACCATTGAAATAGATGGAATTAAAAACCTAGAACTAAATGTATATAGGTCTCTGCCACCTCCTATTTGCAAGAAATATGTGATTCTCATGTTAGGAATGCATATAGGCATCAAGCTTGCATTGAGAGTTCCCTCCTGCATTTTTGTTTCAAGTTGCTAGGTTCCTCATGCAGGGTTGTGGATTTCTTTGAGTTAGGAAGAAACTTGGGGAAGTCTTGTACTTCGTGGTTGGGCAGAAAAGGAACCTTAATCACACTTTTGGCCCTAGCTTGCAAGAAGACTAGTGGTGTCATAGTGGTTGAGGTTTAGAGGTTCGCATGCTATAAATGTATTCATGTATTATTTTGAATGGCTTGTAAAGCCCACTTGTAAATGTAACTCTATTTGAAATTCAGTATTGTAACATTCAAATAGATGTATTGGAATGAAATTTTTGATGTAACATTGAAATAGATGTATTGATTGAAAGTTAATGATGTAATTGAAACCTGAATGAATTTATGGAAACTCATTGATATGCAAATGGAATTTACATATGTATCATTGCAAAGATCTTTGTTGTTAGTGAAATTTACTTCTTTTGCACACATGGAATGGAAATTTAGTACTGAATTTTCCTTTTGAGCATTTATGGAAAGATCTTGATCTATGCATCCTTTACTTTTATTCTATTTGGAATGTAATGAGTTTTGGAAAATGATGTGGTTATATGAACATCATCTCTCGAGCATTACATGCCTATCCTTTCATAATATGCATATACTACCTGCTAGTTGGTCTTAGCTAAGACCACTTTGTCATGTTGACAAGTCTCATTTAGATCTAGGCCTGTCATCCAAATGTCATAATCCTCCATTTGCATTTTCCCCTTGGGCTTAGCCATGAGTGACTTCACGGTGCTAATTAGGAGAGAATCCCACTCATTAAAACAAGCCTTGATCTTCTTGGTAGCCGACAACTCAACGTTCTTTAATAGTTGTCTTTGTTTAGCATTTCGTCAGGCCAACTTGGTTGCATTGAAATGATCTTGGAGGGTTTGAGGGAGATCAACATTATGTGCTGCAATAGCTTAGGCACTGGGAGGGAAACCAAAAAGGGTGATGGAAGGGGAGACTTTGGATGTATGAGCATGTGGTGAAGTGAAAGGGAGCATTATCATGGAAAAGGGTGGCACACCAAGCTGAGACTGAATGAGGGATTTTCTAGTAGAGGTGAAGAGAGATATGGTCAGGTGGAAAGGTGTTTTCTCAAAATATGATGGGTTGGGAGTGGGGGTTAACATGGATGTTTCAGCTCTTTCTAGAGGGGCCCTTGATAGGGCAATCAAAGAGTCAATAGAGGCCAAAGTAGATGTTGCTCACTTGGCATGTGGGGTAACTTTAGGTGGTTTGTTAAAAATAGGAGGTTTATTCAATATTATCAGCTCAAGGCCCAAGGATGGAGAGTTCCTTTCCATTGGAGGAGGAAAGGGGGCAACCTAAGATTCAAAAATAGGGAGAAGAGAGGGAGCAAAAATTACCTGAGCCGCAGTAGTTGGCACATCTTGTAGGGTGGAATCTACTTCTTTTTCTCCTTGGGTTGGCATGTCTAATACACCTAGATATTGGACCCGCCTTCTCTTTTCATGACTAGAACTAATATGTTATGATCTCCTGGCTACCTATCCCTTTGAAACTTGGCCCTCAATGACCGCAGTGGATGATGCTCTTGGAGACCGTTGGGGTCTCTTTCCTTTAATTTAGGCACTGGAGGAGGATGGAGCTTGTGAATCCCTTCACCTTGAATCCTTCTGATTGTTGGATTCTTGAGGTTGGGAAGCCTGACGTGGAGCTTGTTCCTCATCAATTTCATGGCTAGTCTCTGGATTGTTGTTATCAGTGTTGACCTCCTTATCATAAATCTCTTTGAACTCATCATCCTATGGTAATTGTCTGACATGAATGGTGAGGCACTGTAGCTCTTGTCAGAACCTCCAGAAGTCTACCTTCTTTCTTTTCAACTAGCCTCTTTTCTTTAGCTGTGTATTAATAGATTTTCTTATCAGAAGGTTCCTATCATACTATACCTTTGGTGTGTAGAAGCTCAACCATTCTAGTTGTTTGAAAGGAATGTGTTTCAAATCAATGTACACCTTTGCACTTTATTGAGTTAGATTCTTCCTCCTCTCAAAGTATTCCCGCTCAACATGTCTCACACTATAAACTCCTTGTGGGTTATAGGCCCACTTATCACAGATGAGGACTAGGCCTAAGGCTGCCAATAGATCCATGAGCTCATCCTCAAAAAATTGCTTCGTTAATGATACCTTAGTATTAGCAATATTGAGGGGAAGCATATATAACTTCATTTTTTTTCTTCTATCACCATAGATCTTTTCTACAATGGTCACTTGGTAGCATGCTTCCAATGTGAAGACTCTGTCTATCACAAATCTGGGGAGTCAAAAAGACTCATCAGGAAAGCTGTGGAATCTGATAAATGTGAATTCCATGCCCAAGAAGTAATCCATTGGGGTCGGTGAGATTCTCATCCATTGTAGGACCACACAAAAACTAGCTAGAGACAACCCCTTTCATCTAGCCTAGATACTGGTATATTTCTCCCTAGCCATTCGTAATTTGGATGCAAAACCAAATGAGCCAAGAAAGAAGAATACTTGAATTTGGAATCAGTAGTGTAATTATTTAGCTGGTTCAACATGTTTCCAACTATCACCTCAAAAAAATCATATTGCCTCTGGTTCTCCTCTCTTTTTAGTGCAAAGGCCACACTGAACTGAAAAGGAAGAACTTGAGCATCATTGTCAAGACCAAAAACCTAGGACAACATCAAGAACACTAACTGTGTGTCCCTCTTGAATTTCTCATATGAAAGAGGAAAAGGAAGATGACCTTTGTCCAATTATTCCTTTTCTTTGTCTTCATAAAATTTTTCTTTTGGCCATTTCTTCCCTAAAGAGATCCATCTTTTCTTCATCAAAAAGTTTTGTGTCCTAGGTCATAGGGATGCACAACATGTCCCATATGGCTTCAATAGAAATAGTAACCCTAATCCTACCATTTTGAATGACCCCTATTACCTCATTGAATCTCTTGGCACATGCATCAACTAACTCCACACATGGATGTATAGTAGGTAACATGAGCTGTGGCAGACCAAAATTTGAGAGCCAAAGTGGAAAACCCTCAATTGACTCATAATTTTCCTTTCTCTGAGATGCACCTTCTCTAAGACTTATAGGGTTATTCAACAACATAGGGTTAAAAATATTGTTGGCAATATCCTGCACTGCCTCTCATTTTACAGGCTTATCAACCGGCACCTTCTTGCAGAATTCAAAAGGTCACTCCTCCACTGTTGGGGTGTTGATGAACGAATTCCACCCAAAAGCATTGGAATAGCAAGGTACTTGGCTTGAAGCTGTGTCTTGTCTTCTATAGGTTGAGGGTTTTTCCATGGCTGTATCAAGTAGTTGCAAAGAATTCCTTAGCAAAAAAGGACCATTTTCCTTTTTCTTGAAAAGGAAAAACCTACTTTTGAATGCAATCAATTCTCTTGCTTGTACATGTAGTTAAAACTGTGTTATTATTGTTGGTCCATTAAATGCTACCATCAAGGTGATGCATGGGAATATTAGATTCGTATCCCTTGGGAATTCCAAGAATTCCATGAGAATGGAATTAGTACATTCTCCCCACTACCTCTTTTACAAATGAATTTGTTGCATTGAGGCACATGCCTTTTGCTATGTGGAACATGCTAAAGTGATGCAAGGTACCCCTTGGAAAGATGTGACCATTAATTTGTCAGATCTAAGTGCATTAATCCATGTCTTTTCTAATTTAAAAGTTGGTTGGCATTGATGATGGCAAAGGACACCTGTCAATAATTGGTGTATGAGAGCATTTACTCCCAATGCCCAAATTTATTTCTCAAGGAATTTTGTTAGATCCTCTGTATGATTTATCTACCTTAGTCCCTTCTGTCTTAAAACTTTTCATTGTCATCTGGCCAAAAATAGATATTCCATTGGTTGATTTTTCCAACTCACCTTTTCTATATATAGCTATGCCACCTTTTGCAACATTCATTCAAACATATAGTCTCTTAAGTTAGCTAGTCTTCTACTTATTTCCATTCTTCCATAATTCATTGTTTATGAGAATGTTTGCTAGCTTAGGTACTCCTATTTAGTTCCTTCCCAGGAGACCACAATATTGCTTCATGAGAGAGGTCACTAGTGACCGAATCAAGCATCTAGTAAAGAAATGTGACTAACTCATCATGACAGCATTTAAGTGGGTAGTCGACATAGACTTCATTACTGATGAGAACCAACTCTGGAGCAATTGCAACATCCTTTCCTACTTTTTGGCCTCACTACTAGACTTGAATGTGTCCAAGCCCATGATAATTGAACTATGCCACCAGATGTTCGACACCTCGCTGATGGAAGGGATTGGTGAGATAGTGCAAGTGGTCATCCTTGGTGTTGGTATGTCGAGTGCTATGGACCTCCATAGGCATGTGTACTTTGGTATAGATGTACCCTAGTTTTCCTTCCTCTTTGATTTTTGCACCATGGATGTTAAGACACATTGCTACTCTTCTCAGCCAATGGCCATTTGTCTACTATGGGAGCACAACATGGAGCGAGTTCCAAGACTGGCCTGGAGGAGGCACTTTGACTTCTTAGTACAAATTCATAACAAGTAGGCCTTGAGCCTACTTCGTGGAGTTTGCATACGTTGTGTGCTCAACCCCTTTTTGCACCCTAACAAATAAAGAGAAGAAGACCCAATAATGAGCCTTTATGGCTTCATGGGCGACAACTGGGGGCCTTTTCTAACTGTTTTTTGCATATTTCCTCCCTTTTGGATCTTTTGGCTCCATTAGTTTTTTTGGGTTTGCTTGAGAGAGCCTTATGTTTAAATTTGAGCATTGGGATTGCATTATATGTAAATTTTTTGATAAATATAATATAATACAAGCTTTTACCTCTTCTATGTTATTCTTCAGGTGTTTTATTCTCAAAATTTCAAAATATTTACAATTTTTTTACATATGGTACATAATTGTTAAATTTTTTAAAGAAATGTGCATTTTAATGGAAACTTTTTAGATAAATACCATTCACCAATATATCTAAAGTGTTTCCTTCCATCTCTTCAAGCTCGTACATGTTCCTTTCTTTACATGCGTTGATTTAGAAAGGTCCTTTCCATAGTGCTTCAACTTTCATGTGTTTCCCTAGCTTTGCAGTATGTTCATTGTACTTTAGCACTAAGCTCCCTTCTTTGAATTCTAGGTTAGAATTATTTTTTTCAAACCATCACTTGACTATTTGTTGGTGATTGATCATGGCTCCATGATCCTTTCTCTATCTTCCTCTAGTTTGAGGAGATCTACTAACTATACTTCCATTCCACCATCTTCTCTAGGGCTTTTAGTAGTTGTAAAGTAGGAATTTCTATGGAAATGGGTAACACTACCTCTCTTCCATAAACCAAATTATAAGGGGAGATCTTCAAAATCTACTTAGGAGTAATTCAGCTGACCCACAAAGCAACTCATAAATGCTTGTGCCAATCCATTTGTTGTTTTGACCTAATGTGCTTGATTAAGCTAATTAAGTTTTTGTTGGTGGACTCTACTAACCCATTCCCTTGTGGGTAATAATCTAATAAATTTTTAAGAAAAATCCCATGTCTAATAGGAAGATATGACATCCCTGACCCAAAAAAATCTCTGGCATTGTCAGATATGATGGTCTTGGGTAGACCAAATCTAACCACTATCTCTTTGAGGAAATTAACAATTTCCCCCTATTGCATTCTTTAGGGCTATGGCCTCTGTCACCTTGTAAAGTAATCAATTTCCATGAGGATTCACTTGTGTCTGGTGCTGGAAATAAAATTTATCATTGTGATAAAACCAAACCTCATTGGGAAAAGGGTTCTTCGATTACAATCGGGCTTAGGGGTAAAGTGGCATTCTTTATTTTGCTAACAAAATATTGGCATTGTGTACACTTTTGCACCAGATGATGTGCTTCGACAAACATAGAGGGCCAATAATATCCTGCTTGCATTATCTTTAAAGTAGTAGTCTTGGAAAAAAAATGTCCACCCTTAGGGCTGTGATGAAATTCTTTGAGAACTCTTTCTTCCTGTAGGTTGTCGAGACATCAGAGTAGCACACCATCATAATTTCTCTTAAATAGTACACCCTCAATTAATACATACCTACTACCTTGCAATCGGTAGTATCTCTATTTGTGAAGTGGAAGGCTAGTCAAGTAGTACCCTTTGTGCAAATACTGTGTGTTGATGGTATTTTCTGCACAACAACAACACAGACAAGATACAATATCCTATCTCTCTTGAAAGGTAAATCTCTATCAACAAGCCTCAAGAGATAACCCCAAGGTCTCTAATGTTAGGTCTTGACAATGCATAAACAACTCAGTGATAAAATGTGAAAATGCTGGTAATCACAATGGGACCTTACTACAAGCAAACTACTAAATCAAAATTTATCAGATTTAACACTTTGATGGTGCTTCAAGCCTAGATTTAGCCTCATAATCAAAGAAATGGAAAAAGAATAAGGGTTTCAAAAATATTTCTAAATCTAATACTACTCCTAAGATCAATAATGAAAGTAACCAACACTCGAAATGGACCAATCCCTCAAAACCGATCTCTGCTTGACCTAGATAAATCTGCTATCTTATAGAGAATAGTGCAATCTTCTAAGGTGTTAGGATTTTCAAATCATAAACATTCATTCAAATAACCCTATTGCAATTAAAATGAAAAAACCCTCACAATTGAACTAAGCACACTGAAATATGAAGTCCAGGCTAACTTTGCAAAGCAACTAACAATTAGTTGGTTGCGAAAAGTATGGACTGAAGAATTGCTGCAACATTCAAGTACCAAACTACCAACATTATTGAATCAAATTTAATCTAAATATTAACCTCCTCAAAGCAATTTTAAAGATGAAAAAAAAAGAAACATGCAAGACAAGAGAATACCAATATGGCACCAAATCACAATGTCATTACTTGTATTTGACTTATCCACAGTAACAACAATTCTAGCTTTCTGTTACAACACTTGCTTGAGAGCAACCACTTGCTAACTTACTCTACTTCTAACTAGCTCTGTTCTATATTCTGGTTATAGATTCTAACCTTCTAACTATCTAACTATCTAACAAATGAGGCGACATGCCCAATATATAGAATTCCCCAGAAACCCGTTGGTCAAGCAAGGTTTTTGCAGCAATAACTTGGTACAACAACCCAGCCAAGAGAGTCCTTGAAATGGGTCAAATAGGAATTAAATGCACATCCCGTCCAAGTTGGCTTGAGATCCATGATGCAGTTTGGACCTGATGCAGGAGCATCCAGTGGTGTAAGGGCAATCTTGCATCACCCAAAAATAGTTAAATTTCAAGTTTCTTAGTTTTTATATATTTTTACATTTTAGGATACCCTTTTCATCATAATGAAATTCCCAATTTATGGTTTTTATTTTCTATTCCTGGGTTGAAAGATATTGTAGTTTTAGTTTCCCAGATTTACAACTAAAAATCTTCTGAGTTAGATTTGAGGCACTTAGATTTCCTATATTGGCCCCAAAAATTTCTAAAATTGGCATACTAGATTTCAAGTGAGTTCTTGACTTCAAGACCTTTCCAACGGTTCAAACGGTTCGTGAATCGAAGTCCCGGATCAAAAGTTACGGCCCTGAGAAGTTGGCACACTTTCTAGAAGATACAATTGCAAATGTTCTTTTAAAATTTGAACTTCAAGTAGTAATTTTTCGGTGCCAAACCGCATAAACTCAAAATTTGAATATTTTTTTGGCTCCAAGCTAAAGAGGAGCTCTATTTATGGGTGGGTTTCTAATTTTTGGGTAACTTTTTGAGGACAAGCTCACATATTGCAAAAGGGTGATTCTGTAGCTTTCTGTAACTTGCATGTGTTGTAAAACTTGGGGATTTGAGATTCTCTACATGTAAGAAGCCCCATTTTCTAAATAATAAAATTATTCTCTTGTTTGTGGGTTATTTTTTGTGTCTCGGGTTGTGCCCCCATCAAGTGGTATCAAAGTGAGGTTTTCTTGAGCGTGTGGACAGATCGTCGATTGTGAGGTAGTTCGTACCAAGACCATGGTTGTGGTTCAAGGTCAAGAAAGATGCCTCCAAGAGTGATGCTTGGTAGGAATGGTGGTGCTAGAGGTGGTCGAGGTGGCAAAAATGCTGGTGGAAGAGATGCACTAGCAGCCCTCCAAAGATAGATTGATGTGTTACAAGAGTAGGTGAGAAGAGGGTTAAACCTAAGGGAGGAAAGTGAGGATGAAGGAGAGGCAGAAGGTTCAAATACAACAGAGGAAGAAGAAGCAATTGATCAAGACCAAATATGGCTAATAAGGGCCATTTCAAAAATTGGGAAAAGACCTAGAGCAGAAGTCCCCAGTTATTCTGGAAGTCTGAACCCGGAAGAGTTGATCGACTGGATCAACGAGCTAGAAGAATATTTTGAGTATGAAGAAATAGAGGACCCAGATCGGGTTAAGTTTGTGAAAATGAAGCTAAAGAGCCATGCCAATATTTGGTGGAAAGAGGTTCAGTTGGAAAGAAATTGAAGAGGAAAAGGAAATATCACTTGATGGGATCGCATGGTAGAGAAACTGAAGAAGCAGTTCATACCAGTGGACTACGAGTTAGATCTGTTAAAGAAATTGCAAGGGTTGAAGCAAGGAAGCAAATATATGAAAGAATATACTAAAGAATTTCATAAGATAATCATTAGAATGGGCCACACAGAGGCCAATAAGGAGAAGGTAGCCCAATATCTTAATGGGTTACGACCAAGCATTCAGGAGGAGTTAAGCCTAGTCAGAATGACCACCATTGAGGATGTGTATCAGTTTGCTCTGAAGGTGGAAGAGAAGCTGAACAAAAGATTTGATGGAAAGAAAAAAGGACAAGGAGGTCAAAGTGGAAGGGGTAGTGGAAGACCTTCAGGAAGCCGAAATGATGATGAAAAGAAAAGTGAAGATGTGGGTACTAGCCGAAGCCAAAGGAATGAAAACTTCTACCACCCTCATGATCAAAACAGTGGTGATCAAAGAGGTAGAGGATGAGGGAGATATGAACAAGGAACTGGAAGAGAAGGTTTCAAAGGAACGTGTTTCCAGTGTGGTGAATAAGGGCATCGAGCCTATGAATGTCCACAACACTAAGGAAGGGTAGACAAAAGGCCACAAGGTCATGGAAGGGTTGTGCATGTAGATGAGGAGGCCGAATCTAAACATTCAAATGATGCTAAAAGGGGAGAAGCCCTAGTGATCAGGAGAGCCCTGGTGACAGAGGAAAAGGGACTAGAACAGAGGAAGAATCTGTTTCGCACAAGGTGCAAGTGTGAAGGAAAATGTTGTGATGTCATTATTGACAGTGGGAGCACCGATAATCTGGTGTCAGAAGAAATGGTCACAAAGTTGAAGCTGAAGAGGGAAAGACACCCATATTCGTATCGGATTGCCTGGTTGTAGAAAGACCACAAAGTTTTGGTCAATGAGCAGTGCCTAGTAAAGTTCAAGATCGGAAGCTACCATTATGAAGTACTCTGTGATATCATCCCCATGGATGCATGTCACATATTGTTGGGGAGGCCGTGGCAGTTCAATAGGCGAGCTATACATGATGGCCATGCAAACACTTATTCCTTGACAAAGGATGGGGTTCGTCATAAGTTGAAACCCCTAAAGGAGACCGAAGAAAAGGTATGCAATAGTGCTAGAATTTGTTATGTAGATGGAAGAAAATTTTTAGAAGGTATGAAGCATGAGCGTGTGTGTTATGCATTGATTCCTAGAGTGAGTAAGGAGGATAGTGAGAAGGTTCCAGAAGAAGTTTCTGGGATGTTGGATGAGTTTCAAGATATTGTTTTTGATAATGTACATGAGGGTTTACCAACAATAAGGAAGATCAGTCATCAGATTGACTTGATTCTTGGAGCTAGTTTGCCAAATAAGGCAGCTCATAGAATGACTCCAGCAGAAAATGAGGAGTTGAACAAACAAGTTCAAGAGTTGTTGAGAAAGGGTTTGATATGGGAGAGTTTGAGCCCATGTGTAGTACCTGCAATACTAGCACCAAAGAAGGATGGGGAGTGGAGGATGTATACATATTTTTGAGCCATAAACAAGATAACAATCAAGTATAGATTTCCCCTGCCAAGGATGGATGACCTGATGGATTGTTTGAGTGGAGCTCAGTACTTCACAAAGATTGATCTGAAGAGTGGATATCACCAGATCCGGATTCAAGAAGGATATGAATAGAAGACTACCTTCAAGACTAAAGAGGGCCTGTACGAGTGGTTAGTCATGCCTTTTGGGCTAACCAATGCACTGAGCACATTCATGCGGCTCATGAACGAGGTATTAAAATTTTTTTTGGGAAGTTTTGTTATTGTGTATTTAGATGATATTTTTATTTTCAGTAAGACATTGGATGAGCATCTGGTGCATATTCGGAGAGCCTTTGAGAAGTTAAGAGAAGAGAAACTATTAATTAATTTGAAGAAGTGCAGTTTTGTGAAGAGGGAGTTAGTGTATTTGGGGTTTGTTATCTCAGCAGAAGGTCTCAAGATGGACCCAGAGAAGGTGAAAGCTATTTTGGAATGGCCTACCCCAAGAACTGCTACCGAGGTGAGATCTTTTCATGGTTTGGCTAGTTTTTATAGAAAGTTCATTAGAAACTTCAGTAGTATTTGTGGACCCCTGATTGAAACAATGAGAGGGGATAGAAAAGAATTCAAGTGGAGCACTGGAGCGGCAAAAAGTTTTGAACTGTTGAAGTAGAAGGTGACAAAGCAACTTGTTCTATCCCTCCCAAATTTCAACAAGGTGTTTCAGGTGGATTGTGATGCCAGTGGTTGTGCCATTGGAGCAGTGTTGAGCCAAGAAGGTAAGCCCATTGCCTATTTTAGTGAAAAGTTAAATGATGCCAAGAGAAAGTATTCTGTATATGATCAGGAATTTTATGCAATAGTTCAACCATTAAAGAAATGGAGACATTATTTGTTATTGAAGGAATTTGTTCTATATATTGATCATTAGGCTTTTCAGTACCTAAATAGTTAGGAAAAATTAAATTAGAGGCATATGAAATGGGTAGAGTTTTTGTAGAGTTATACCTTTGTTTTGAAACATAGGAGTGGGAAGTCAAATAGGGTTGCAGATGCCTTAAGTAGGAGGCATACATTGATGAAAAGGATGTAAATTGAAGTGGTTGGGTTCAATGAACTTAAGACATTGTACACAGAAGATCCTGATTTCGTAGAGGCTTGGAAAGCTTGCAAGGAACCTGTTATAGTGGATAGGACAAGCTAGCTAGATTTCATAATCTAGGATGGCATGTTATTTAAGGGAAGTCAATTGTGTATCCCGAGGAGTTCTATGAGGGAGAACTTGATAAATGAGAAGCATAGTGGAGGAATGGCGGGACATTTTGGCTGAGATAAGACCATTGCCATTATCAGTAAGAATTATTATTGGCCTCAGTTGTCACAAGATGTGAAGAAGTTTATACAAAGCTACAGGGTATGTCAGATGGCTAAAGGAGTGGGCCAGAATACAGGCTTATATCAGCCCTTACCTAACCAGAGAGGCCATGGGAGGATATAAGTATGGACTTTGTTCTTGGTTTGCCAAGGACACAATGAGGGAATGATTCATTTTTTGTTGTGGTTGATAAGTTTTCAAAGATGGCACATTTCATTCCATGTGAGAAGACCCATGATGCAGTCCACATTGCCGACTTGTTCTTCAAAGAGGTGGTGAAGCTACATGGTCTTCCAAAGAGTATTGTTTCAGATCGTGACACTAAATTTATGGGGTACTTTTGGAGGACCTTGTGGAAGAAGCTGAAGACAGAGTTGAAGTTCAGTTCTGCACACCATCCACAAATAGATGGGCAGACAGAGGTTGTTAACAGGAGTCTGGGTAACCTACTGAGATATTTGGTAGGAGATAAACCCAAGGGATGGGACTTGATCTTACCCCAGGTAGAATTTTCTTACAACAATTCTGTCAATAGAAGCACTGGTAGATCACCATTCCAGATTGTGTATGGAGGTAGCCCTAGAACAACTCTAGAATTGAGGAAAATGGACCAAGAGAAGAAAATAAGTGCTGAAGCCGAAGATTTTGTAGAAAACATCAAGGATATACATGAGAAGGTAAGAGAACATATTAACAAGATGAATATGCAGTATAAGGCTAAGGCAGATCAGAAGAGGAGGTATAAGGAGTTTTAGATTGGTGAGGAAGTGATGGTCTACTTAAGGAAAGAAAGGTTGCCAGTGGGAACATATAAAAAATTGAAGATGAAGAAGTTCGGTCCCTATAAAATTTTGAAGAGGCATGATTCAGGGAATGCATATGAGGTAGAGTTGCCAGATGGATTCAACATTTCCCCTGTGTTCAACATTTTAGATTTTATAGAGTATCATGAAGGTGGCGCAGAGGAAGTACCAATGATGGAACAATGTGGGATTCTAGCACCTACTTCAGAAAAGGAGGAGATTGAAGAAATCTTGGATAGTCATGTGGGAAGGAGTACTAGGAACAGGCAGTATGAAAAATATCTGGTGAAATGGAAAGGAAGGCCTATTGAAAATTCATCTTGGTTGCCTAAGGTAGAGGTTGACCATTTAGGTTTTCCTCCACAATTTGAGACGTGATGGGGTCACTTCTCAAATTACCCTGGGTGTTTGATGCAGGAGCATCCAGTGGTGTAAGGGCAATCTTGCATCACCCAAAAATAGTTAAATTTCAAGTTTCTCAGTTTTTAGATGTTTTTACATTTTTGGATACCCTTTTCATCATAATGAAATTCTCAATTGATGGTTTTTATTTTCTCTTCCTGGGTCGAAAGATATTGCAGTTTTAGTTGCCCAAATTTGCACCTAAAAATCTTTCGAGTTAGATTTGAGGCACTTAGAGTTCCCTGATCGGCCCCGAAACTTTCTAAAATCGGTGTAGAAAATTTCAAGCACGTTCTTGACTTTGAGACCTTTCCAACGGTTCAAACGGTTCACAAATTGGAGTCCCAGATACCCTTTTCATCATAATGAAATTCCCAGTTTATGGTTTTTATTTTCTATTCCTGGGTTGAAAGATATTGCAGTTTTAGTTGCCCAGATTTGCACCTAAAAATATTTTGAGTTAGATTTGAGGCACTTAGAGTTCCTGGATCAGCCCTGAAACTTTTTGAAATTGGCGTAGAAGATTTTGAACACATTCTTGACTTCGAGACCTTTCCAATGGTTCAAACAGTTTGCGAATCGGAGTCCCAGATCAAAAGTTATGGCCCTGGGAAGTTGGCACACTTTCTAGAAGATATAATTGCAAATGTTCTTTTGAAATTTGAACTTCAATTTGTAATTTTTCAGTACCAAACCGCCTAAACTCAAAATTTGAATGTTTTTTTGGCTTCAAACTAAAGAGGAGCTCTATTTATGGGTGGGTTTCTAATTTTTGGGTAACTTTTTGGGGACAAGCTCGCATATTGCGAAAGGGTGATTCTGTAGCTTTCTGTAACTTGCATGTGTTGTAAAACTTGGGGATTTGAAATCCTCTACATGTAAGAAGCTCCATTTTCTGAATAATAAAATTATTCTCTTGTTTGTGGGTTATTTTCTGTGTCTCAAGTTGTGCCCTCATCAGGACCAACGCGTTGGAAGCTAATAGGGAAGTACAAATCATGCTGCAACCTATCATTAGTTCCCTTCCCTATTATCTCTACCCTGATTTGGCTCTTCATGTACTTTCAAGCACACCACATCCAAGTCAGCCATAGGTGGCAGGAAAAACCCTAAGTCGATTCTCAATGGATGCAATCTCTTCTCTTGAGTGTTTGACTGACTTATCCCAGTCTACCTTATACTTTAGGTATTTGTTAATAACTGCAAGGTAGGTGGCTGCGTCATCCAGTTGGTGCTAAGAAATAGAACCATCATCAAGTGGTGCATACACATCATGCCACCATTCTCTCAACTGTTCCAGGCTCAAATACTTGGGCATGATCCTTCTTCTTCCTGTCATGATTTCAAAGAAGGAAATGGAACCATTATAAACCCCAGTTAGGGTGTTATCAATCTGCTTCCTTTGTTTGTAAATATTTTTCAACACTTTCTGCCTGATTTGCAACACTTCAAACCATTCCCATGGCTCGGCAGCTCTGGAAGAAGGAAGGATCCCATTGCTCACCAATTTGCCTTGGGTGTATTCCATTATAGTTCTAATTTTCTATAGGAGGAGATCTGTATCCTCTTTATCTTGTGCTAATACTGCCTTCAACTGCTCAGTTGTCATGACAACATCCTTTCCTATTAACATGATCTCCTTAATACTTTCATCACTCTTTATTTGCACCCCTTTCAACCAATTCACAGTGGCAACAGTGGACACTTTCATCTTTTCTAGCTCGGTTATGGTCTCCTGAGGTAGAAGGTTTGTAGTAGAGGAAGAAGGATTAATGGAATGTAGTGGCTTTATTAACTCCTCCAAGCACCTCTTGAGATTTTTATTTTCTCTCTTCAGCTCCTACTTGGTCCTCATTTCCCTTCTCAATCTATCCACAATAATTGCACTGGAGACCTCATAGTCCTCAATATCCTGTTGAAATGATGTAGGCCCAAGATTAAAAGTCTATATATTATAATCATTTCTAGCCACATCGTCTCTATTTTTATCCAAAACAGGGGTAGCAACATGAACAACCTTGTTATGTGCCTCATCTCTCTCAACCCGTGAGATCACCCTATCCTTCTTCTTACCTTTATCTTTTCCAATTCTGGCTAGTAGTGCATCCCAATTCGGTGGACTATCCTCCACAACCACCTATTTTCTCTTTATTTCTTTCTCCATCCAACCAGGGACAATGGACTCCAATTGCACCTCACTTTGCCTCTCCTCCTACTGATCCTTAGGTGCCTCCTCATTCAAATTCTATTCATTAGGAGTTTCATTAATCTTACTTTCTTCCTCTTCAACATGCTCCTCCTATTCAAGTGATGGATCTTTCACTGCCTCTACTTCCCTTGGAGGAGATTCAACTGCTTCAGTTCTAATAGGAGAATCTGCATGCATAATCATAGGGGATTGCATTATCTTTTCAAATTTTTCCTCTGCACTGTGGAGATCACCCACATGGAATTCCTCACCTTCAGTATTTGGATAATCGTCAACATTTTCCTCCTCACCTAGTTCACCTTGAACTTTGTGAGTGGGAGGCACATCATCATGCTGTTTCTCATGAGGAACCACCAAAGGTAGGTCAACCTTAGGCACACTGTCCCTGGGAGAAGGAGTCCTAGAATTCCTTGCATACACTTTGGCCTTCTCTTCTGAGCTTTCAACATTTATCACTGGTGGGACAACTTCTTTCTTCCCAATCTTGGAGCTAGCTTCTCTGAAAATTTGATAATTCTTTTCTTCTTGGGCACAGGATCACTAGCCTTAGGACTCTGCTTAGACTTCTTAGTCCTTGTCCTCTTCTTGGCCTTTGGCTTTCTCTATTTTTCTATCTCTTAGACCTTCGTTTCTTGTACACCTTTAATCTTGACTTTGAGAGGAGAGTCCAGTTTACCTTTACCTTTAGGATCCTGCTCGATGGATTCTTTAGAGGTGGAGTGGGAATCTAATTATCCCATTAGGTTGTACGTGAATTTCACTCCCTTATTCTACAATTCCCATATCGTATGCTTAAGCCACATCCTAGTAAATTTTAGAATTGGATCCATCAATTGCTTCAATTATGTCTTCTCCTCTTCCAACCAATCCACATCACCAATTGGTTTGTCCTTTATTGCCTCATAGGCATGATCCTGGATCAAGTTCCCATCATCTTCCAATTGATCAGGAACTTCCTTCACATTATACAATCGAATTGACCCAACTGGAAGCTGGGAGAATTTCTTCTTTCTTACCTCAAATTCATCACTACAGTTGGCCCAGTAGTCCTCTAAGTTAACCTTATAGAAATTTTCTCTTCTAGCCCTCTTTTGAGCTTCTCCCATGATGTCAAATCTGGATCTCTTGGAATGGAAGGATAGGCCAAGAGAACTCATTTCTTCCTTTGAAGCTTGGGCAGAACCAATGGAAGGACAAACCTCTCCAGTGCCAATCCTCAAGGGGAAGTCTCCACCAAATCTAGTCTTATGCTTTTCCTTCTTGACAATGGCATCAAAATCATAAATCTGTCTAGTTATTTCCAACAATATGATGTGATTAGTGGGATACCTTGGGAGTCTATATGGGGCTTTCTGGTAGCCATCAATCCGAATGTAGGAGAAAGTTGGAAATTGAATAAACCAAGCTCCATATTTTTTGATAAGCTCCTTGGCTTGATCTGAAATTTTAACATGCTCTACTTCCTGAAGCATTCTGGTGACATGCATGGTGAATGCATCATTTTCCTTTCTATAATTTGAACCTCCCCAATGCAACTGAGGGAAAACTTCATAAATAATATCCTCCCCAAAAATTCCCTTTGTATCCAATCCTTTGTAGGGATGGAACCTAGAAAGTGCATAGACCAAATATGAAGTCATTATAAAGGTCTTTGTCTGCAACACATTGGATAATTTCTTGTGAATTACTTGGCTGATGACCCTTACCCAATGGTAGTCAATTTTCTCGCCATCGCTACATTAGCATAGGTATCCAATTCTGGAATATACGGCGCTCCTCTCAATCAACTACCGCTAAGAAAACAGTGGCATCGCAAATTACTCCTTCTTGAATTTTTGCTCTTTGGAATATTTGGTTGTGGGCAATTTAGATGGTATGAGCTTAGGCTTCTCGGCCAGGGAATTGATCGATTCGCAGGAGACTTCCACCGGTTTGTTCATGCGTAAAACTCTGGGAAGCTACTTGAATGGGTAGATCCACATGAATCATCTAGCATATCAAATGTTTTGAGTAGTCAGAAGCAGTTGTTGCTATAGCGCTCTCCTTAATGGACCAATTTATCCTGTGTATCACGATCCCGCAAATTGCACTTCAGAAGTTGCATCTGCTTAGCAGCATTGGCGTACGCACAATATGAAGGAAGAACATTAATACATGGGGCCAGCCGAACTGATTCCATCATCCTTCCTAGTCACCAAAGGGAGGATCCGCCGATCCACCACTCTTTCTTTAAACTCTTCGCACGATTATAGAATTTGTCATTTTATCAATGGATTGACCAAATAGAAGTGATCTTACTCTTAGGGACCTTGCTCTTAATGTCTAGCTTAATCCTTTCTGCATCAGACAATGAAGACCCAGCTGCTGCCTTACTTGACTCAGCCTACGTTCAACATGAAACCATAATAAAAACCATAGAAAGCAAGGTCAATTCATCAAAACACCATTAGAATGCATCTCATATAGTCAAGGTTTTATTAAAATTCATATAAAATGACCACAAAAAATTTTGGGTTTCAAGACCATCCGTGGAATCTGAGCCAGAGAGGAATTTCGGGAAATTCCAGACCGATCGGATTCCAATAGAATAACCAAGAAACACCTAATTAACCATTAAACTTGATCATTTTCATCAGTGAACCACAAGGGAAATCCAAATATTTCAAGAAATAATCATAAAATGTACCATAAATCATAAATGAATCCAATTGTCTCATGTTCCTTTACATTTCAGTAGATTTCAGGGAAATCCGTGAGGGACGGATTTTCGTGAAGAACAGACCAAAGAAGATTTTTGGGAAATCTGGGAGACAGTAGATTTTGGAGAAATTTGGACCTGACGAAAATCCGTGGTCAAGGAAAATTTCTAAACCAAAGGAAATTCCCGGAACGAAGATTTTGGCAAGAGTCAATCGTTTCGCCGAAAAGTCTTGCAACTTCTGGGAGTCTCAGCAAAGCAAAATGAGTGTATTTCAACCAAACAAACTCACTCAGAAAGAGGTCATGTTGAATGGGGCACATCTCGCCGAAGGCGAATATGAAAGTCACGTCAGTGAGAGATCTTCTTCGGGGTAACATTGTAGTGAATCCCCCATGTCTCACCGACCACCAGAGTCTAAACAATCACTTTGGCTAGACAAGATTTTATCGATATGAAGTCCTGGTGAAGTTATAGAGTCCTACCGAATGGCGGAGTAACAAACATTTCAATGTGACCAGCGGGTAGTTGGGATAAGATCTTAGTGAATTTTCTTGGTCTTGTCGACTAGCAATAGAACATGAGAGACCTTTGGTGTGAGAAAGACACTGTCATGGCAAATGAAAATGAACCTAGGAAGGCTTTTAGTGCAATGTCTTGAGTTTGTCCAGAGGTCCCAGTGACTATATAAGGTTTCGCCGACATAGAATATCATTGGTATAACGTTTGGCCGACAACATGTGGCCTTAGCGAAAGAAGATCTGAGCTCCCCAAGAAGGAAGGGGTCGTTGTAAGGTCTTGGCGAGTGCCAGGAGTCACGTCGAAAGTGAAGGATATTGGCAAGAGAATTGAGCTCACCGAAAGGTCTCAGTGAAAGATGGATGTCTTGGCGACAGAAAGGAAGAAAGCTCGGCGAAAGTGAAACATGCTCGGTGAGAGGTGTTGGAAAAGGACGGATGTCTTGGTGAAGCAAATGAATATCAATAAAACTATTGAATCCTGCTATGACCTCCCAACAACTAGGGCTTGTCTTGCCAACAGTGAGGAGATTTTATTGGTGTGAGGGACAATACTGTCACAATGATAAGACATGAACTTAAGAAGGCCTCTTGGTGAAACACAGGGTGATCGATATGACATCTCCCTGACTACAAAGGGTCATAGCGAAGAAAATTCAGAAGAGGCGGATAGTCACGATTTTACTCATATGCCAAATCAATCACAAATTTCACAAGTTCAACTCAGGACAAGTCAGGGATGGACCTTTCATAGGTTTTTCTTGCGTTTCAGACCTATTTTAAGATTAAATAACCAAACACGGCCTTGCCCTAGGTTTCAAACCTCACCATCTGCCATTAATGCATAGGCTAGCTTTGAATTCAGTTGTTTCAACTGCTAAGTCACCACTAGGGTTTACTAATTACTCTCAGGAAAGATTCATCAAAATGTAGATGGGAAAATGAACTCAAAACTCGCTTGGGAGCTGACATATAATGCAATACTAGACAACCCTAGCATGAAGTAAACAAATACACAGGAATCCAAATCCCACAAGTTCTCACAATACCAATGTGCCATTCATAATTCAATTCAAAGCAGAGCAATCAGACAGATGCCATTATGAAGCAGAAATTGACCTCAAAAGTAGCAAATGCAAAGCCCAGCGGCGGCCACAAAGAACAAAGGTGAGAACGCACAAGAAATAGCCACCAAATCAAACAATTCAAGCCCAAATGCCCCAAAAAAAAGCCAATCAATCGAAAGAAAGCACCCCTCAGCTCAAATAATGGCAAAAAGTAAGCATAATGACAAAATATCTTAGAAATCAAGTAAAAACCAGCCTTCAAAGTGCGTACAAGGCCATTAATGCAATCGATAAGACAACCAAAGGAGGAATTCAGGAATCCAACGATAGGGCAGAATCCGAGGAAATCTAGCCCGCATAGAAATCCACGAAGATCAAAAATTTCCCAAGCAACAAGATCCAACCAGAATCTAAGCAAGATTCGAGAAAATCCGACCAAGTTGGAAAATCCCGAATCAGTGCAAAAGCCCAAAATTCCTCCAGAACTTAAGATTTTCAATGAGTAACCTAGGGGAAACATTTAGGCAATCCAAAATAAACATTTAAGCACATACCTAAGTAAGAAAAAAGCTCAAAAGAAAGGGCCAAAACACCAAAACCAAAGTGAAAGAGTGTCCCTGCTTCCAATGGGGAGTGTGTGCGAAAAACTGCACAACACTGTGTCTGATCAGCCACCCAAGAATCTTTGGACTTGAATTGGTTCTAGTAGACTTGATTAGTCTCTTTTTCAGCTGCAAGACTCATTTCTTGTGTGATGTATTCACACAGACCTCTTCCCCGAACTAGCTTGGTTGGTCTAATGTCCACATCATATTCTAGGATCTTGGTGATCCAGTTTTCTCTTTATTTTGTGATCTCACCTTCTGTGATATATTCTTGCACACTAGGATGTGCTACAAGGATAGTGATCTTGTTGGCCGACACCAAGTGTAAGAAATTTTTTAAAATTTTAACAATAGAAAAAGCTTGCTTTTCTGCAAAGTTATACCTAACTTCATAACCTTTCAAGGTTCTTGGATGGAATGCACCAGGGTTTCTCCATCATTCTGATCACCTTTGTGAGTAAGCATTGAAGCTATACTATCTTGACCACTGTAAACATAAAGTAGAAAATATTTGGAAAAATCAAGATTAGCTAAGACCAAAGTATCGAAAATAGATATCTTTATTTTCTCAAAAGCTTCCTTACCTTCAGGGGTCCATTTGAACAAAAAATTCTTCTTAATCATTAGTGTGATCAGCCTCACAATACTGACAAATTCCAAAATGAACCTACTAATGAAATTGATTTTCCCTTAAAATGACTAGAGTCCTTTCTAGTTTATTTGTAGGGGTAATTCTATTATAGATCTAACCCTTTTAGGATCTATTGATATTCCCTCTTTAGACACTATAAAGAAAATTAGCTTACCTTGAGGTACTTTGAAGACAATTTTTTTGGGATTTAAAGAAATCTTGAACTATTAGCATTTCTGAAAAAACCTTATCTAGATGATTGAAGTGATCATCCTTTGATTTTAAAAAGACTGTTAGGTCATCTAGTTATATCAAAATAATTAGGTTGATTAAACCTCTGAAAGAAATATCCATTTCTCATTGAAAAGTTGCACCAACATTTGACAGTTTGAATGACATATTGGCATATGCGAACGTTCCCCACTTAGTGGTAAACATCATCTTGTGTTGGTTACTCTCCTTTACATATACCTAGTTATATTCCAAAAACCATCAAGCAATGAGAACATTTTGGATCTGGCCACTGTCTGTAGAATTTGCTCCATTGATGATAAGGGGTGATGGTTCTTCAGTGAGGCCTTGTTTTAGTCCTGAAAATTGACACAAAGTTTGATATCACCATTCTTAAAATAGGTACCTAATTTGACACCTAGGTAGAATGTTTGATTGGATATATGATTCTTAACTCAACCAACTTGGTGAGCTCCTGTGCCATCAAGGCTTCAACCTTCGGGTTGATTGGCCTTTCTTTTTGTTGGATGGCCCTAGACCCTTCCTCAAAGTCAATGGTATGCTGAATTATACCTAAGTCATAACCTCTAAGATCATCATAGGTCTAGGCCATAAATTCCTCCTACTCATAGCAAAGATCCCTTAATCTCTCTTTATCTTTCTACGGAACCTCCTTCTTGACTTTCAAATTTCTGTCACTTCCAACATCAAGCTCTTCATAGTCTCTTTGGTTTGTAGTCAACCTTCGCTTGTCGTTCCTCACATATTGATAGTCAAAGAGGTTCTCGAGGGAAATCAACCCTCTGGGAAGCTTGTTCCCTTTTAATTAGATGACATGCCCTTTGGGAAATTCTACTCCTTAGGGAAAACACTAAGGAGCCATTCCTCCTTTTTGTATGAAGGTAGCAATCTAAGTATTGTCATAAAAAACTTGTCAATTTTCATTGTTGTCGGGAATTGAGGGTTGAACAATAAATTGCACTGCATTTTGCTTGGTCAAGTCTGAAACTAGTTCAAATTGTGACCCAACAGATGCCATTCAATCAACAACACTATTTTGAGATCGAGGGATAACTTGTATATTGAAGGCTTTGAAACTCTCAATCAGGTCCCAAATCTGATGTCTATATAACTTAATTTAGGTGTTCTTTGCGGTTGCTTGACTGTAGACTTGGCTTACCATAAAATATGAATCTCTGAAAGCTTGCACTCTCTTTATACCCATTCTTTCTACAAGGATTAGACCATGGACCAGGGCCTCATATTCATCATCATTATTTTAGCATGAGAACAAAAAATGGTAAGCTCTGAGAGTTTCTGATCCCATTGGAGATGGTAATCAGACACCCACTCTGGAGATGAATTTACACTTGGCACCATCAAAATATAGGGTCCATAGATGATTATCAGATCATGGGTTATCAGATTTCTCTAGATCCTTCATTAGTTTCAGAAAGACTTGATCACCATCAAAAATCACATAGGTGCCTAGCCCTATCACATGGAAGTTCTCGAAAAGATCGGAATCAATGAATTGGCTAAGAAACACCTTTGCCTTAGGAGTCCAATCACTTGTTTCCTCTTCATCTTCTAGCATTCCTATGCAATATTTCTCATGTTGATAGATGGAAGTATGTGTGGCTTCAAAGCATAGGACTGCATTGTCTATAATGTGTTTGGGATGCAAGGATTCAGAAAGAATCTTCATCTTTTCCCTATGCTTGGTTCTCAATATCAAGTGGGACCAGTCAAGTGCCAAGTATCCACCAAGATTGGTGATGAAATATCTTGATAGAAACATTCTGAAGACTGGTGAAATGTCTATCACTACTACTTCTTTCATGACTATTTGACTTGGGCATGAGAAGAGCGTCATAGATAAGTCCTTTATCCGACCAATGGTTGGGACCTTCCCATCTAGTTGCATGATTCCTCTCTTGAGGGGCTCATACCTAAGCTCCAAAGCATCAACCACTTGTTTTGGCATGACAGTTGTACTAGCTCTAGAATCAGTCATATTATCATGCAAAAGCTTATCTCCCACAATAAGTGTTAAAAAGAAAGGTGTGGGCTTTAGTCTTCTTACCTCTTTCTCTTTTGTATTATCCATGTTTTTTGCATATGATGGGAATTTTGGAGCTTGAGGTTCCGGCATGGGTACTTTGTCTTTTCTTTGATTGCATATCAGAGCTAATTCTGTTTGAGGCATTTTCTCTTCTTTCTTCAATGCTTCCCAAAGTAGAGTCTTTTGTTTGGGAATAGATATGACATCCCATAATGATACTTTGGTGGGTTCCTTCTTCAATTTCTCCACCATGTTAAGCATCCTAACGGGTTGGGCCTTGGGCTTAAATGGTGGTATTTCTCTCATTTTTTGAAGAAAACATTCTTGGGCTTGGTGTTTTTCTCATCTCTTTCTTGGGCAATAGTAGATTACATGGCTATGGAATAGGCTGGATGAGAGGTGGTGGAAATTTCTTCTCTTGTAATGGTGGTTGATGTGACTGAGGTCATGGCAGAGGTTGTTGCATGCATTCCTTAATGGGCCTTCTTTTAGACCTCGTATTGTAATCCGACTATACTTGCAGAGTGCTAGTCATTGGAGATTTGTTTGTGAATACCACATCCTCCTCCTCCATCCATGAGAATAATGCTTGATTAGGTGCAATTTCTAGCTCCTACTCTAGGGACATTCCTTGCATCTATACTCTAAAATGAGCATTCTCCATTTCAAAAGACTCATATTCATCTACACTTGGGAGCACACCTTTGCTTCTTTTTTCTGCTATCTTTTGTTGCAATTTCCCTTAGGGAAATTTCAGGGGAGATGACTATCATTTCATGGGAAACACCATACATTCTCCTCTTCCACCAAGTTGTTTTTTCCTAGTATCATCTCTTTGCTCTAGCTATCTTTTACCAACTGAAGCGACATGGTGATCGAGACTATTTGGTTTGTGGATGTCATTTGTTGGACTCCTCCTCGAGAAGGCCACTAGTATGTGTTTTATTGATAGGATGGCCTACTTCCACCATAGGTCTAGGTGCTCAGCTTTGGATGCGTCACCTACTACAATTTGATGATAATTAACTCATTAACAAAATTTTGCATGAGACTCTTCATGTTGTTAATATCTATGGTGACTAAGTTGGAGCTCGACGTGCTATTTTGGGTGGTGGGATACATATACATGGACTACGGCATGACTAACATTGATTGCATAGTGGAAGTGCTTGGAGAAACTTCTTCTCGAGATGTTCCATAGAGTTTCACAAATATAGGAATAGGGGGTCATGGTGGGAGCTTCCCAGTATCACTTAGACTATTTTTCGTGTGCACAACCACCTCATATGCATTGGTCAAGATGTCTCCTCCCATATAATTTATCATAATTGTGATGTCTGAATTGATATCCTTCAGATAGAACATGAACACCATCAAAGCTAGGGGTCGAGCAGTCACAAGGATCCTCTGCCAAGTTTTATCAAACCTGGTGTTGAAATTGCTCATGGCCTCTTGTGGGGCCCTTTTGATGGTGATTAATTGATGTAATAGTGAAGAGTGGTCTCCCTTTTCTGAAAATCATTCAAAAAACCTTTCTCTTAGTTGGTCCCAAGAGATAATAAAGCTTGAAGCCAAAGATCGATACCAATCTTGGGATTTTCCTTTGAAAGAGGTGGCTAACAGCCTTAGAGTGATATTCTCCTCTGCTATATTATGTACCCTACATACCTCCACTATATCTTGTAGGTGTTTGAAAGGGGTTTTGAAGTCTTCTCCAGATAATTTTGAGATAGCCTTGAGGGAATTAGTAGGTATAGCAAGCCATACATCTGGGGGTGTGGGTGGTCGTAGTGGACTACCACTATCCCACATTATGGAGTTTCTAGGAGTATGGGGAGGGACATGAGCCATAGAGAAAAAATCTTGTAAATCAGGTATACAGGTATTCTAATTTGGAAATTTGAGCCTCCAAGTGGACTAGATAAAGCTCTGGATATTGGGCTCTTACTTACTCTATTACTCCTTATAGGTGATATAGAGTCTGTAAGTCTTCTTCTCCTAGGGGCTGAGGTAGGTAACTAAGAGTACTAGAAGTGGCCTCTCAAAGATGCTCTTGTTTGGACTCTGGGCATGAAACTTCTAGTTTCCTTCCTTAGCCTGATTCAAGAAATATTTTTGACTTCTAATTAGGCATTTGGAAACCTTATAGTCCCACCAGGCATGCCATAAAAAGAACTGTTGATCAACAAACCTTGTGCCTCTCCAACAGTTTATGGTAAAATTAGTGACTGGGGGACAAATTGCATCTCACTGAATACCTCGGGGATCTTTATAGAAAACTGGCTCTTCTTTGTCATTTGGAGATAAGGGGAGAAGGAAATGTAAACATAAAACATAAAAGATGATGCACCAAATCTTTTACAACATTTCAAACCCAAATCATTCCTATGAGTGATATAATTAGACATGGAACACCACAACCCTTCATTGTTGGAAAGAGAACTAACAACAAAGGCTAACTTCAAGCACAATGTAGACTTTCAAATCTTTTCACAGGCATTGTTCATTAAGGTCCAATAAAACATAAAGATTTCTTATGAGTAATAGAAAAATATCTCAAAAATCACATGAACTCTTCCTCCTAATACAACATAGTATGACAAAACAACAAATTTTAGAAAAACAAAGAAGTCCAATGACATACTCTAGTTTTCTTAAGTTATCACTCTACAATACAAGAATACAACATGGAAATCAACTACTTAAACTATCCAGATTTAACTTGCAAGACACAGTGTTTCATTTAGAATGATAATATAAAGAAATAAAGCTTGAAAAAGGCCATACATGCATAGTCTCAACAATTTCTCCTCAATAGTTTTTCCCTTAAAATATCAAATGAACTTTGAAACAGAGGTTGGATGCCAATCCGACAATAGTTTAAACCTTGAAAGATATAACATGCCAAAGAAAAGTAGTTCTACAATTTTTTTTCTGAAAATAATTTTAAAAACCCTTAGAAAACTAAAGAAACTTTTTCTTTTAACAAAGAAACTGTAACTTGGAATCCAACCCCCCATTGTGTCATTGCCCTCCTTTTATAGTCATCACAAGAAGAAAACACTGCCTCAACACAAAACTAATTACTTCCCAATGTTGATACTTGATATCTTGCAATCTAATCGTAGATACTTGGTTAGGTCGCAACGATCATTTCTCATTAGTTCCCAGTTGCTGCATTAATGTCCTTCAAATATTTAGCAAATATAAAGTCCTGTAAATGATCAAATCCTAAAATAAAATCTAGAAAAAGGGTCTTGTTGACCAATCCCATCATCCAAAGGCATCGACTCAAAGATTCCATCTTGAGAACCAAGAAAAAGAAAAGGCTAGAAAGCTCCAACAAACTCCCAAAGATATCGTCTCATAAAGGGCACAATCCTTCTGCAGTGAAAAGATGACGTGTCATGCAGGTGGGGATTCTACGTTTTTTGAAAAAATGTTTTGAAGAAAACTTCCTCCAAGCTGACACATGTCCCAGGCCCTTCTCTGAAAGGAAAATGATAAAATAAATCTATGTAGCCACCAATGGTGCATTGCCTATCTTTCCAACCACTCTTGTATAAACCCAGATATCTCTGAAGCCAAAAAAAAGAAGCCAAAGATAAAAAATACTAAGGAAAAGAAAAGCATTTCACAACAACTATTTCCCAATATTTCCCAATTAATTTTCAACTTACAACTATTCATCTTCCAATTGACAACAAAAAGGAAAAAGTTACTTTTTACAACATTTGTGCAACTTGACAATATTTCCATTGACACACTACCTTAACACCTAATGACTCAAAACCAACTCAAACACCTATGAAATGGTCTTATAATACCTTATTACATGAAATTGACTTTTGAGCACAACAAAATTTCACTTTTTTACTCCTCTCAGGGCATGAAAACTTGGGTGCCCTTGCACCATACTCCCAGGGAAGAAAAGCTTTAAGCTCCACTTGAACGAAGGGTAGCAACATGAGAGCACTGCTTGAAATATGTTGACTGATAGCCTCAAATCCTTGCATATTTTCTTCATTGAAATAGTCCCATGCTTGCTTCATCTTCACTTTAGGTTTCTTATCTCTCAAGTCTACAGTCTCATCAAGAGCACTTTGTCTAAACTCTCTTTGTTCCTAATCATCATGTCATCAAGCTTGGGTTCTTGATCAATGTTACTGCCCTCTTCTAAGAGAAGTAAATCATAACTAACCTTGGTACTTTTAGCATTACACTTACTGACATCTACAACTCTCTTTTGCTACTCCGCTTGTAGTGGATGCTTGTCTAACTATCCATCTTCAATCTACAACTTAGTTTGATCATTATACTAATCCATACTTCCTTTTTCCCTCAAGCATTACTTGCTCAACTTTGCAATCTCTGTCACAACAATCCTCTTGCCTTTAGCATCCAAATTCCTTTCATTTACAACCTCCCAAACAAGTGCATCATTTTTTTTGACACCATCCCTTTCTTTAGATAAATCAAATTCTTCATTTTGTTTGTCATTGGATGTTATGTATGATAGACCAGCTCCTAGTACAAAAGTCATATAATGATTAGCATCTCTCCTTGGAAGAAAAAAATTAGAAATTTCATTCACCACTATGTCCACATGATCCATCAATACCTCCTGAACTTCCCAAGGAAAATATTCAATGCTCGTTGATGTTAGAATAGTCCTAGGTTTTCTCACCATTGTATTACCTACATCTTCCTCTATCATTGGCTTTAAAAATATCCTTTGTACCCATTTTCATCACTCTAGACTCCACTTGTGGCTTTTGGTTTTCATCTAGCAATGGTGTAAGGGTGTAGGAAACTCTATATTTTTCTATAACATAGGTATTTTTTCTGCCATCATATTTGGCACTCAGGTATCATACTACCAAGGCCTCCCCAAAAGCAAATGAAACACATCCATTGGTATTATATCACACAAAACTCTATTCTTGTATCCCCCTATGTGAAAATAAACCCAACTTTGTTCATTTACAACTACTTGTTGCCCTTTATTAAGCCAAGAAATTGTATATGGAGTGGTATGAGGGATTCTTTTCAACTTAAGCTTTTCAACCATTTCAACAGAGACCAAATTATCTGTACTACCTGAATCAATTAAAACCTTGCAACATTTAGCTAAGCACTTATATGTAGTTCTAAAAAGATACTTCCTCTGTGGTGGCTCTTTCTCCATAGGTACTTTGATCAAAGTTCTTCTCACCATGAGAAATTCACCAAATTCTGGATCAACATTGTTTGATGGAGGGTTCACACTTTCATTGTCCTATACTTGTGCAAACCTATTCCTTCTTTCTCCTCCAGATGAAGTAGTGGATTGATTTTTAGTGCATTTCCCTGCTTGATGGCCTACAATTTTTTTGTAGTTATAGCATCTTCCTATAAATCCACCTGATCCTCCTCTTTGGATTCCAAATCTACCCCTTAAATCTAATTTACCTCCTCTAAATCCACCTCTTGAATTTGCAACTTGATCTTGACCTCCAATTGTCTCACCTTGGCTTTCATATGACTGTCTAGAATTAGAAAATGTACCTCTTCCTCTAGAAATCCTTCCTCTACCCCTCCTTTTCTTTCCTTGCCTTCTCTTCAACTTATCTTCATCCTTGATGGTTAGTTGGTAACACTCCTCTACCATTCTTGGATTGGTGAGGCTCAACTCATCTTTAATTTTGTATCTCAACCCATTGAGATATCTTGCCACTTTTTCCACATCATCTTGTACATGACCTTCCCTTATGATCAATTTTTAGAACTCCTCAGTATAGGTTTGCACATCCATATCCTTTTGCTTAAGATTTTGAAGTCTCTTGAATAACTAAATAGTGTAGTCACTGGGAAGGAATTTGACCTTGATTTTAGCCACCATCATATCCCAAGAGGTGATTTTAGACTTTCCCTTCTTTATCCTTTCACTTTGTACGTAATCCAAGCAAAGCAAGGCATGGCCAATCAATTTTGTTTTGGCCACCTTCACCCTTTGATATTCTAACACATCTTCATAGTCAAAGTAGTTTTCCAATGCTCCTATCCAATCTAGGAGTTCTTCACTATCCAAATTTCCTCCATACATGGGTAAAGCCATCTTGATTTTATGACCATATCCCTTGACTACTTTCAAGAGCTTTTCCATTCTCAAGTCATCAGGATCTATCTCTTCCTTGAACCCTTCTTGGGAACTTTCCTCTTCCACTTGGTCACTCAAGTTTCTTATAACCACTCCTCCTTTCTGACTTTTTTCCAAGGCAACAAGCCTCTCCTTCAATTCTCTCAACTCTCTAGCATGTTTTTCCACCAACTCATTCACTTCTCTCACAATGGTATTCCCTTTTGGAGGCATTTTGTTACTTCTTCAACTCAAATTTTCTTCTTTAGATCAAATCAATCCTTTGATACCAATTTGATGTAGATCAAAGGAAAAAATTAGGCAATTGATACCATATTTCACAATAAGGGTTCATTCCTTCATCAAAGTTCAAAGTCAATCATGCTAAGAAAACCTTCTTCACAAGGGTAAACATTTGAACTACAAATTAATAATCCATTCAAAGGTAACCACAACCCACAATCACTCACAAGGACCCTATGGTCTCCAACCTATCTAACTCACTCAGAAAAGCTCTCAAAAAATCCCTCACACATCAACCAATAGGATTTCCTTCACAAACTACTCCTTTTCCCTAGTAGCCTTTCAAAACTAGGTTTTCAAACATAAATTGAAAATTATATATGATATTTAGAATGTAAGGCCATTTTTAGATACCTTTTTGGACATTCTTCAACATATCCTAAAACTAGGTGGGGTTACTTTGTACAGAGGACTCCAAAAAATGGTTTTCCTACTTCTTCTCTAGACCTGATTAGGCAAATATGCTTGGTACAGTTAGACTCAATGCTTCAAAATATCTCAACACCTATTCCAACACTCTCCACATGTAACACATGGCCCAATTCATCAACTCCTACATCAAGAATCAATTCCCCAAAGGAATTCATCAATTTTCTCCAAACACTAGGGCTTCTGGGTCTGAAACATGAAGATTTCAAACCCTTCAAACATCCTTACACATGCCAAACACCTCCCTTGGAATTTGCAACCTAGGAACATCAAAGAGTACAAAAAATTCATTTATTCCACCAATTTTTAGGCCTTTTCACTGATGGAATGGAGAAAAGATCATTTTATTCACTCAGAGCCCACCCTAACTAGGGTTTTAGGTGGTTTAGAGTTATATTTCTCTAATTTTCTTTAAATATAATGAAATTAGGTGCTACAAAAAGGAGAATTTAGGATATTCACTGCTCTATAGGTTCAAACAAGTTTTAGGCCATGGGAAGGCCATACATGTCTGTATTGTTCACCAGTTTAGCAAAGACAACATTGCAAATGAAGAAAATAGATATTTCTATTGATTGTTCTTCAAAGGAACTTCAAAAATTCAACATCAAACCTTGCCCCTGACCACACAAGGTCTTTTAAACCTTTTCCAACTAATTTTCAACTTACAACTGTTCATCTTCCAATTGACAACAAAAAGGAAAAAGTTTATTATTATAATATTTGTGCAACTTGACAATATTTACATTGAAACACAAGCTGAACAACTAGAATGACTGAAAACCAACTCAAACACCTATGAAATTGTCTTATAAGACCTTATTTCATGAAATTGACTCAAGCACAACAAAATTTCACTTTTTGAGCCATCTTGGGGCATGAAAACCTAGGTTTTCTTGCACCATCGCACTCCCATAGGAGCCACTCCATATTCCATCATCTTTGGATCTAAGGCCATATTTCCTATTAAGGTTGAATTGTCATTCCTGTGGGTATCTATGCAAGGGTTGATCACTCAAGAAGAATACTATGTATCCCATCTACATTAGCTAGGGATATTGGATGGAAAGAGACATAACACATTGGTCCGTTTACCAATATACCAAAAAAATCTTCACCATAGTTATAGCAAGAAGGTTTGGGTTAGGAGCTTTAACATGGTGACTTTCTCTTGAAAGAGAATCTAAAGAATCAAACAAATTGAGAAAATCCTAGAAAGTTTGAACCTAATTGGTTGGGCCCTTATATCATCCCAACAACATATATATCTAGTGCTTATCAATTCTCCACTCTTGAAGGTGAATAGTTACCTGAGCCCATCAATGGTATGCACCTTTGTAGATATTACACCTTGTGGACAAAGATTTTTGGTTCTGTAAGCTCTCTAACACTTCTAGGGATTTTCACCTAAAAGGAGAGAGGTATACCAAAAATTTCAATTTCCTCACTCAATACTAATGAAAATATGATTGAAATGTATCTAAATGAACTATCCTAAATAGAAATATTACTAAGGAAATGCAAAATGTTTGAAAAAACAATGTTGTATGCAAAAAGACCTAAAAATGCAAACAGATAGTAATAGAAATTAATGGAATTGAAGAGGTGTACTTGGAAAATGGAAAGTGATGGAGGAGCTTTGGAAACCTATAAAATTCATTATTGAAGCCCATTGGGACACTTATGCCAAGCTAGGCAAATTAGTCCTACTTCTGGAGGAATCTGCCTGAATAGGTTTTAGGAAATTGGGTACTTAGATCTACAAAAAACCTTTTTTAGGCCTAGAAATCGGACTAATTTTCTACCAATAGTGAATTAGTCCTAATTTTGAAATCTATAAATTTTGAATAGGAAAATGTTTCCTTCAATCTGCACTTCTGCTCCTGATGTGAATTTGGGTCTGAAACTTTAGAATTTGACTTGTAGGTGTTCCCCAAGCTTCAATTAGGGTTTTGGGTACTTTGAATAGATTTGAAAAGTTGATGATGACTTTTCCAATTTTTATCTTTGAAAAATATGCACACAAGACCTACAAATCACATGGAAAGAGAGGGAAAAATGGTTGAAGGGTTAGAGAATAGGGGTTTTCCTTATGGTGCAGGAGGACAAAGGTTATTCTGCAAGTTTGGTTCAATAAGGTCTTAAGTTCATGTTTTGATGTTTTTAGTCTAGAAGAAATTAAATAAGGTTAGATTAGACCACTTGTAATGTAATTTGAATAATTTAGGTTGGTTTAGAGATTAAATGGTCATGTTTTGCAATTTTGTTAATATTCTCATGCTTAAAAAGTGCAAAAATGCAACTTTTGGAATGCCGATAGTCAAGGAAGTTTAAAATTAAGTTGGAATTTATTGATTTTGGGTGAAAAAAGTTTAAAAGGCCATGGAAAATCTTGATTTAGGGTTGGTGAATCATTCTTGAAGGTTTCATAATAAAAATATTTTGCTTTCCTTGCATTTTTCTATGTTTTTTCTGGTTTACCTATTTCTCTTTCAATCTGTATGGTTCCGTATAGAAGTATTATGCTTTGAAAGCTCTTGAATCTGACATATATATGTGTTATCTCCAATTTGGATTTGGAATGAAGGGATTTTATTGTGTTTTAAGCTTTTTATTATGAATTTACCATCTGTGGGTCTGTATAACCAGCCATAAGGGTTTGAAAACATAAAATGAATTAAAGGCTCATTCCACATATTGTATTTACTATGGCTCAGTGGAATGGGTCTAAATGGTAGGATTAGGTGTTAGGATGGATTTTGTGAGTAGGGGGAGGCAAGTTGAATTCTTTGGCATGATGCCATAGTTGTCAAAATTAAGTATTTTGAGTGAAAATTGGTGGCTAAGAGTAGGTAATGGTGGAAAACTCTTGGGGCAGCACTTTTTAAGGGTTTATTTAGCAAGGGAAGACATATTTAAAGGTTTTGGAGGCATTGAAATAGTGAAGAAAGGTTTGGAAATGGGATTTTCAATAAAACCCCCTTGTAATTTAATAAAAGTGACGGTTTGATGGCTAGGTGTCTTGGAGGTCCTTTCTTTGAGTAAATGTTGTGGATTTTGATTTTTTGTAGCTTGGTTAAAGACTTTCCAAGGTTTTTTTGGATTGGGAGTGAGATTAGGTGAATGATGCTTTGTAAATGTGGCCTAATTGGAGTCATGTTTAGTGAACCACTCTAATTTAAGTAATGTTGTTCCAAAGTAAGTGTATGAGATTTTGAGTTATGTTAAAGTGTGCCCAAATGGGTTCCTGAAATGCTATTTATTTTGTGGTTTTGGTGATTATTTTGTGAGATATGCGCAAATTTCACTAGTTGGATGGCTACAAGGGAAATTTGGAAGAATTGAGGAATAGGGAAGAGTTAGGGTTTTAAGGGTTGAAAAGTTGTTTCTAAAGGATTAAACTAAGATGGTAGGTTGATTTCCTCCCTTCTCTACATCGTTTGGTATCAGATCTTAGGCATTAGATCATTTGAGGGTGAAAGGTGAGAAGTTGAAGAGTTAAGATGCGTCCTAAGGGTAACAATATGGCTAGGAAGATGCACAAAATAGAAGAGAAGACTGAGAGAGAGATTAGGAAGTTGAAGGAACTACAAAACAAATTGGTGGCAAGGTTGGAAAGTGTTGAAACAAGTCAAAAGAGAGGTGTGGTTTTAGGTGATGAAAGTGACACTAAAGAGGAAGAAAAGTATGAAGATGTGGAAGAAGAATTAGATCTTGAAGAGCAAAAGATGGCAAGGCTATTGAATCCAATTAAAGGAAATAAACATAAGGTAAAAATTGATTTTCCTATGTATGGATGTAACCTTAATGATGAAGAATTGCTAGATTAGATTGCAACATTGAATAACTACTTTGAATATGAGGATGTACCTGATGAAGAAAAGGTTAAGATAGTAAAATCCAAATTGAAGAGGAATGCATTAGTAAGGTGGGATTATAAACAAGTTGAAAGGAGAAGAAAAGGTAAGGAAAAAATTATTTCTTGGGACATAATGGTGGCTAAATTGAAAGGTAAGTTTTTACCAAGTGATTATGCAATTCAAATGTCTAAGAAGCTTCAATATTTGAAACAAATGGAAATGGGCATTAAGACTTATACTAATTAATTTTATAAGTTGAGCATAAGAGCAGGTCACATGGTTGATGATGTAGAAAAGGTGGCTAAATATCTTAGTGGGCTAAGGTTCAACATATAGGATGAGTTGAGTTTGCACAATCCAAGGACAATTCAAGAGTGCTACCAAATGGAAATAAGGGCTGAAAAGAAACTCAAAAGAAGGAAAGAAAAAAAAAAGAGGCAGAGGCAACAATTCAAGAGGAAGAGGTACTTTAAATAATCCAAGGCAGCCACAAGAAAGTCAAGAAAACTCAACCAAGGTGCATGAACAAGTTGTTGATCACAGAGGTGGAAGATCAAGCTTTAGGGGTAGATTTGGTGGACAAGGAAAAGGTTCCAATATATTCATAGGTAGATTCTATCAATGTAACAAATTTGGACATAAAACATGGCAGTGTAATGAAGGACAAGCATCTAGTTCTCAAGGAAGTGAAAGAAGGAATCAATTGGTGCAAGAGGATGATAGTGAAAGTGTGACTTCACTTAATCAACTTGCTACTCCAAAAGTTGGTGACTCATTGATGGTGAGAAGAACATTACTCCAAAAATCCAAGGAGAAGGAGATGACTCAAAGAAGACAATTATTCAAGACCACTTGCAAATGCAAAGGCAAGGTATGCAAGGTAGTAATATATTTTGGTTCTACAGATAACATGGTGTCAACTGATATGGTAGATAAACTAAAATTAGAAAGAATACCTCATGAAACACCCTATAAATCATCTTGGGTGAATGATAATTGATCAATTTTGGTGAATGAACAAGCATTAGTTGAGTTTCAAATTGGTGGATATAAGGATAAGGTTCTTTGTGATATTTTACCAATGGATTGTTTCCATTTACTACTTGGAAGGCCATGGAAATTTGATAGACATGCACTTTATGATGGAAGAGAGAATACTTACACCATTGAAAAGGATGATATCACTTTCACACTAACACCATTTCAAGAGGATGATAAAGCAAAGGGTAAAGTAGAAAAAATCATCATGTTTGGCAAGAAAGAGTTTTTGAAGCTTGAGGAAGAGAGAAACAAAGAGTGTGCAACCAATTCAAGGCATAAGGATGTTAGGAGAACATGTTTAAAAAGTGAACCAAGGCTTGAAGGTGCTAAGGTGACAAAGGTAAAGAGTAATCTGATTTTGAGAGGAAGAGATGAAGATTTGATGTCAAGGACAATTCAAGAGAATGTCAAGGATGAATTGACCATGAAGGTGCAAGATTTCTCGGAAAAGTATGATGGGATTGTGGTAGGGACAATGATATGTCCATTGAGAGAAAAAGAGGTGAAGGAGAAATATAGTACTGTTAGAAAAAAGGATGGTAAGTCTGATAAGATAGAGGTTTTAAGGGAAGAGAAATCAATGATATGATGAAGGAAAAAAGTGGAATGAAACAAAATGAATGGAAAGGACAAATGAAAGAGTTTGAGTGTGTTTGAAGAGTCCAAGAAAGGAAAGTCAAAGGAAAGGTTAACAAAGGTAAATGTACATGTGTCAAGGCTAGTAGAACATTAGTTTATGATGGTAGAGAGGTCAAAGGACATCTAACAAGGTAGTTTGCAAGAATGGAGCACTATCCAAGTGGCAACAAGTTCAAGGGTTCCAAGCATAATGCACATCAAAACTATTTGAATCAATGGAAAGGTGTACCTAATGAAATATATTTAAGAGGTCATAGGCATGGAGTAGTCAGGGGTGGACAAGCTGTGACATAATTTCCAAGGGACTTGGAAAATTTTCAAGGCTAGTTGTATGGTGCAGGGGCACCAAGTTTATTGTGCAAGTTTGGTTCAATATGGTCTTAAGTTGGTGTTTTGATGTTTTTGAGTCTCAAAAACATTAAATAAGGTCAAGTTAGACCACTTTTAATGTAATTTTCATCATTTAGGTTCGTTTAGAGTTTAAATGGTCATATTTTGCAATTTTGTAAATATTGTCATGTTGAAAAAGTGAAAAAATACAACTTTTGGAATGTCAACAGTCAAGGAAGTTAAAAATTTAGTTGGAAGTATCTAAGTTTGGTTGAAATTTTTCAAAAGGCCATGGAAAGGCTTGATGTAGGGTTGTTGAATCATTCTTGAAGGTTTCATAATAAAAATATTTTGCTTTCGTTGCATTTTTCTATGTTTTTCTGGTTTACCTGTTGCTCTTTCAATTTGTACGGTTTTGTACATAAGTATTATGCTATAAAAGATCTTGAATCAAATAAATATATGTGTTACATCCAATTTGGATTTGGAGTGAAGGGATTTCATTTTATTTTAATATTTTTATTGTGAATTTGCTATCTACAGGTCTGTACAACCAGCCATAAGGGTTTTGAAAACATAAAATGAATTAAAGGATCATTCCACCTATTGTATTTACTATGGCTCGGTGGAATGGGTCTGGTGCCATATAAAAAAGGACCCTTTGCTTTACATGGGAATAATTCATGATAAATGGACTTAATGAGGCCTTGATTCAAGAGTTGTGAGAAATTTTGTGCATCCACACTAGGCCTTGGACCCTTCCACACTAAATAAAATGTGTTTATTGATGTCTTGTAGAGGTGTTGTAGAGTCTTGCAAAGGACTTTCATGCTTTTCTAGACTTAACAGACCTATTTCCTTTTAATTCAACATTATAAAATGTATTTAATTACATCATCACATCAATATAGAAGGCTTGTAAAGTGAAATTAATGTTAAACTAGTGTTGTAATGTGTCTTGCACATTCACATTGGTTCTTGTGCCTTCCTAGGTTGTGTGGACCTCATTTTAGTGTTATAAAGTGTGTTCAATTACACTTTCACATTGATTTTTATGTCCCAAGCCCTATTTGACATTTACATCATCAATGATAGACCTCTATTAACCCATATTGTGCATCCCAAGGCTAAAATTGATCAAACACCTGAACAAAGTTGCAATTTAAACCTTATTTCCTTATACCTTTGCTTCTTAGCTGTCAGAATGGCCCATGCAGGACCCATTTTCCATACATGGCAAATCAATCCCGTCTAGGTTGGACCCATTCACCATGTCTGGAAAATGAGTCCTATCTAGCCCCCATTTTGACCTTTGAGTGGGAAAAAGTGAAATTTAAAGTTTATTTTCACTTCATGTCAACTTGTGATGAGGTATTATTGGGTGCTAAGGTACAATTGTCTATAATAAGTATTTTTATCCTCATATTACAGATATCTCATATACAACAACTCCTTTTTACATCTATCATCTTTAATTCATCATCTCAATTCAAGAAACTTAGGGTTTCTTCATTAGAAGTCTTCAAGTTAGCTTTCTAAAGCATTCAAGGGTTGATTCTACATGTATTGCCACATAATTTCAAAATCAATCATCATTGCAAGGTAATTCATTCCATTATTTCATGTTTCATTCTATTATTTCATCATTTTTGTTTAATTACCTAAAAGGGATTTGACAAAGGCAAACCCCCGTGCCCTAACAATCAACAATTTCTCTTTCTTGTCTTGTTTGTATGTAGATTTACATCTCTTGGAACCTTAGAAATCATTGAAGATTAAGCTACAAAGTTATTCAAGTCTTCTTCTCATCATTCAAGTCAAAATATCAAGAAAAGGTCATTTTTAGGCCTAAATCCAACAGATTTTGAAGCAAACACCCGTAGAAGATAGAAGTGCAGATCTAGACCTATAGAATCAAGTCTAGACTTTGCAGATTCTCGTAGGAGGACTGATTCACCAAGCATGGTGAATTAGTCCTACTTGTAGGCCTAAAAATTGATTTTCTCAAAGTTTAATTCCCAGCAGTCAGAAACCTGTTTCCAGAAGTTTTCACTAGAAGCAAGATTGGTTCACCATCTATGGTGAATTAGTCCTAGTGGACATAAATAGTGACTTTAGAAAGATTCCAGAATCTTCTAGCAACATTTATCTATCTCCAAGTGCACTCTATTCAATTTCATTCATTTATGTTTGCATTTGTCTAGGTTCCTAGTTCATACTTGCAATCAACACTGTGTTTTCCAAAATTTTGTATTAGGTTAGTTTACATTCATTTATCTGCATTTACAAGCATTTAAACACACCCACACACACTTCACATCTAATTTTCATCTGTCTTTACACTGATCTTGAGTGTAAAATTGTGTATTTTGGCCCTATTCTCTCTCCTGCTAGGTGAGAAACCCTAGGAGGAGCTAAGAAGGATTTGGGTGCCAAAATCCTTCATTACATTTTGGTGAACTTTCTTTCTAGAATACTTTCTTTTCTAATTTTGGAGTCCCTTAATCATCCTAGAAGTAGCTTGCATTGCATTCTAGGGTTTTACTTTTGCATGTGTAAAAAGTGTATTTAGGTTGCATTTGTAGCATCTATATTCATTTAGATTTGCTGAAATTCTACATATTTCACTTAAGCTTGTATATTGGCACTCATAATTCATAAGAATCAAGCACAAATTTCTAGAATTTTTGAAAAAAGTCCATATTGGGACTCATTCGCCACCTTGGGCGAATCAGTCCCTTCTGACCCTTAAAACAACACTTTACAAATCTCAAAAAATTGTTTTTAGGCTTCTGATTGGTGCCTTAACTTGTATATATCAGTTAGTTGCATTTCTGTAGCATGTATTTCATCAAAACTAGCCTAAATTAGTTCATTTCATACATAGTTTAAATTTCACATTTACATTCTCATATTATTCCAGAGCATAATCATTCAATTGTTCTTTGCAAATTGCATTTCATTTTAGAATTTTACATTGCACTAGCATAAATTTGTTCTTTCAAAATGTTAATTTCAATCTTCTTTAAATTTGCACAAAAAATCTAGTTAGCAAACATTCAAGTTCTTCATTCAATGCATTCCCTAGTTATGAAAGTCTCCTAGTACAAGAGAATGAAAATTTTAACACTTGTATTAAACTTACACTCCCTCCTATCTCTCCTATTTGTGTGGATGATGTGTTAGAAGAGCATACAAACATAGATAAACATGATAATCATAATTTTGCTTCTCCCAATACCTCTCCTTTTAGTGATGAAGGTATCTTGGTGAAAGAAGGTACAATTGTTGAGCATCATAAAGGTCTTGTTTGTCCTTCTCCTCATTCCCCTTGGGAAGATAGTATAACAACACAAGATGAATGCATTACCACCACTTACCTAGTCTCTATTCATCTCCTAACACTTCCCATATTTTTGAAAATACTTTAATGAATGATCATTCCCAACACATTTTTTAGGAGAATATGTTGGTATCAAGAAACCCAATGATTGAGAATTATAGCATTATTTTTCTCCTTCCTAATGTTCCTAACAATTGAAAGGCTTTATTTCAACAAGCATATCCAATCATTGACACATATGAAAATCCTAGTTTTCCTCCCATTCATGACTCCCCTATTTGTGATGAAGCTTCAACATGTGATGAACTTCTTGATTGTCACTTTCCTTGAAGCTCTCCTACTAAGGTAGATCTTGTGACACAAGACAATGAGATCATAGACAACAATCAACTTTTCCCCTCTCCTAATATCTCTCCTATTTGTGAAGATGATATTATGGTGTTACATGATCTAATTAATGAAAATCATGAGAATCTTATGTTGGAAAAATCATAGATAAAAAAAATTCAACCATGGATGGATCCCTTACGATGATGATATGTTGGAAGAACAATTCCTTGAATACCAAGAACATTTGGATTATCGTTCTCCTCACAACTCTCCTCCTAGGAAGAATATTATGGTACAAGCAAATGATATGTCTTCCTTAGGGATACAAAATCAACACCAACCATAACTCATCCTTTACCCACCATCACAAAAGCAATAAACTCAACACCAACCCCAACTCATTCTTTACCAACCCAAGCATAATGTTTCATCCCAACCAACTTACAATGACCTTGCTCACATATGTAAGAAAGTATATACAATCAAAGACAATCAAGCTGAAACTTTGTTTGCTTATCCACACAAATAACATTAGTTGCTGCTCCTTGCCATGTAATAGTTGTAGGATCATAAAATTCTCACTATTACATGTTTTGCATCCATTATAGGGTGTAGCATACCGTCATCCATTCCAAGCTCACATTTGTTCTACACTAAGTGGGGGAAAAGGGTTATAAATCCTTATCCTCAAATGTCACTTGTCGTTTCCTTCTTTGGCTAGTTGCTAACCTTTCATGAATACATAGGAGCAAGCTTGGGACATACTACCTTTCTTCATGATGTAGCTTATCAGAAACATATGACTTGGCATAGGGCTTTCCAAGTAAGCTCTCATGTCTTCTACTCTTTTCTAATTTAAAGCAATTCCTCATAGAATGGAATGTATCAATTCCTTTAAAGTGGGGGACATACAATACCATAATTCATTTGCATTCTTGGTTCCTAGTGTAGCCTTGTCATTTATATGACACATTTGTTACTTTGTGGATGACATTGGGTGTGATATCCCTCATAAGTGTGATCTTTGTTAGCATATTACATTCCTCTTGGTGGCTTGATGTGATGCATTGCATCCCATAAGATGTGAATTTAATATTCTTTGATTGGTCCTCTCTTGGAGACATTATGCACGATGTTCCCTAAGTGATTGACCTTACATAAACTGAACAAGACTCCTTTGAACATCTTTCATATTACACTTTTACATTTTTGCATTTTACATTGTTGCATTTTGTATGGCCACCTTGCATAAAACAACTTGCATGCTTGTGGTGCCATCTTGTTTTTTCATGAGTTCTAAGCATACGAAGTTGTGCTTGTCAAATGAAGCTCAAAATGACATCCTTTTCCTTTTGCTTTGTGGTGCCTTGTTAAAGTTATCACGAGGTATAACTTTTATATGGTTGAGTGGGAAGCCCAACTAGCAGCACGAATTTTCCCTATAGCCAATTTTGTGTTTGTGAGTGTATACCAACTAGCGTATGTATCTTCTTTTTTGAATTTCTCACCCCATGGATTACCAGAAGTTATGTGGCCCCAGAGTGAGTATGTTGTGGCTTTCTCACCCCATAGAAGACCTAAAGTTCTATGGGCCCAGAGTGAGTACATATTTTCCACCTCATTTTTCTAATTCTTTCCTTTGCATGATTTTTTATCTTGGGGGCTTGACCTACATGTAGATCTCTCTTGAATGTCTACTTTAGTGTGAGTTTGAAACATATTCATCCTCTCACTAAAGTGGGGGCTAAATGTTTCATAGAAAAAGGGACCCTTTGCTTGACATGGGATTAATTCATGATAAATTGAGTTAATGAGGCCTTGATTCAAGTGTTTTGAGGCATTTTGTTCATCCACACTAGGTCTTGGACCCTTCCACACTAAATAAAATGTGTTTATTGATGTCTTGTAAAGGTGTTGTAGAGTCTTGTATAGGACTTTCATGCTTTTCTAGACTTAATAAACCTATTTCCCTTTAATTCAACATTATAAAATGTATTTAATTACATCATCACATCAATATATAAGGCTTGTAAAGTGAATTTAATGTTAAACTAGTGTTGTTATGTGTCCTGCACATTGACATTGGTTCTTGTGCCTTCCTAGGTTGTGTGGACCTCATTTTAGTGTTGTAAAGTGTGTTTAATTACACTTTCACATTGATTTTTGTGTCCCAAGCCCTATTTTAAATTTATATCATCAATAATAGACCTCTATTAACCCATATTGTGCATCCTGAGGCTAAAATTGATCAAACACCCAACAAAGTTGCAATTTAAACCTTATTTCCTTATCCCTTGGCTTCTTAGCTGTCAGAATGGCCCATGTGGGACCCATTTTCCATGCATGGCAAATCAATCCCATCCAGGTTGGACCCATTCACCATGTCTAGCAAATGAGCCCTATCTGGCCCCCATTTTGACCTTTGAGTGGGAAAAGTGAAATTCAAAGTTTATTTTCACTTCATGTCAGCTTGTGATGAGGTATTATCAGGTACTAAGGCACAATTGTCTATAAATAAGTATTTTTATCCTCATATTACAGATATCTCATATACAACAACTCATTTTTACATCTATCATCTTTAATTCATCATCTCAAGTCAAGAAACTTAGGTTTTCTTCATTAGAAGTCTTCAAGTTAGCTTTCTAAAGCATTCAAGGGCTGATTCTACATGTATTGCCACATAATTTCAAATCAATCATCATTGCAAGGTAATTTATTCCATTATTGCATGTTTCATTCTATTATTTCATTATTTTTGTGTAATTACCTAAAAGGGGTTTGACCAAGGGAAACCCCCATGCCCTAACAATCAACAATTTCTCTTTCTTGTCTTTTTTGTATGAAAATTTGGGTCTCTTGGAAGCTTAGAAATCATTTAAGATCAAGTTACAAAGTTATTCAAGTCTTCTTTTCATCATTCAAGTCAAAATATCAAGAAAAAGTCATTTTCAGGCCTGAATCCAATAGATTCTGAAGCAGACACTTATAGAAGATAGAAGTGCAGATCTAAATCTACATAATCAAGTATTGACTTTACAGATTCCTGCAAGAGGACTGATTCACCAAGCATGGTGAATTAGTCCCACCTATAAGCCTAAAAATTGATTTTCTCATAGTTCAATTCCCAGTAGTTAGAAACCTATTTCTAGAAGTTTTCACTAGAAGCGGGATTGATTCACCATCTATGGAAAATTAGTCCTAGTGGACGTAAATAGTGACTTGAAAAATATTCCAGAATCTTCCAACAATAGTTATCTATCTCTAGGTGCACTCTGTTCATTTTCATTCATTTTTGTTTGCATTTGTCTAGGTTCCTAGTTCATACTTGCAATCAACATTGTGTTTTCCAACATTTTGTATTAGGTTAGTTTGCATTCATTTATCTACATTTACAAGCATTTAAACACACACTTCACATCTAATTTTCATCTTTCTCTACACTGATCTTGAGTGTAACACAATGTATTTTGGCCCGATTCTCTCTCCTTCTAGGTAAAAAACCCTCGAAGGAGCTAACAAGGATTTGGGTTCCAAAATCCTTCGTTATAGGTCTAAGTGGTAGGATTAGGTGTTAGGATGGATTTTTTGAGTAGGTGGAGGTGAGTTGAGTGCTTTGGCATGATGCCCTAGTTGTCAAAAATGAGTATTTTGAGTGAAAATTGGTGGCTAGGAGTAGGTAATGGTGGAAAAATATTAGGGAAACACTTTGTAAGGGTTGATTTAGCAAGGGTAGACATATTTGAAGGTGTTGGAGGCATTGAAATAGTGAGGAAAGGTCTAGAAATGGGATTTTCAATAAACCCCCTTGTAATTTTCTAAAAGAGAGGGTTTGATGGCTAGGTGTCTTGGAGGTCGTTTCTTTGAGTAAAAGATCTAGATTTTGACTGTTTGTAGCTTGGTTAAACACTGTCCAAGGTGTTTTAGGATTGGGAGTGAGATTAGGTGAATGGTACTCTATAAATGTGAGCTAATTGGAGTCATGTTCAGTGAACTAGTCTAATTTAAGGAATGTTGTTCCAAAGTAAGTGTATGAGATTTTGTGTTATGTTGAAGTGTGCCCAAATGGGTTCTTGAAATTCAATTTAGTTTGTGGTTTTCGTGAGTATTTTTTGAGATATGCACAAATTTTAGTGGTTGGATGGCTACAAGGGAAATTTGGAAGAATTGAGGAATAGGGAAGAGTTAGGGTTTTAAGGGTTGCAAAGTTGTTTCTAAAGGATTAAACTGTGATGACCTAGGTTGATTGCCTCCCTACTCTGCATCATCTTGGTCAAACCCCTTGTTGGTAATTAAAACCTTGAAAATGAAATGAAATGAAAAGAGAATGATGAATGAACAACATGCAATGCTACAACTCAACAAACCCTTGAAGTAGAAATATGAAGATATGCAAATAACAACTTCAAAGTGCTTGAATGCTCTTGTGAAAATTCTTAGAATGATTGATCAGGTGTTTGTGAATGAATTGGATTGAATTGGGTGTGGAATGAGGAGAAAAACCTTTTATTTATACACAATTATGGCCAAATTTCTGAAAATTCTACATCACAGGCCGACCTTAGATCTTAAAGAATAAAAACCTACCAAAATTTTGAATTTTTTTTTATTTTTGTGCTAAGGGGGACTAATTTCCCCCTAATGGTGAATGGGTCCCACTCAAGGCATTTAAGTGGGTGTCATAAATTATGTTATTTTAAATAATGTTTATCAGGTTCTTAAAAAAGACACTTAAGTAAGCCTTGTAGACATAAAATGGGGCAAATTAGAGCATAAGAAAAGGTATAATTATTGATGACAATCCTAGAAAATCATGAAGGTTTGTTACAACACTTTACAACACTTTGAAATTAGGCTTGGTAAGTGATAAAAAGAAGTTTTTAAAGTGAATTATAATAATAAGATCCTAGAAAAGTGTGAAAGTATGTTACAACACTTCACAACACTTTGGGTATCATAGCATTCCTATTGATCTACAGGTGTTGAGACCTAATGTGTGTGTTTGACCACAAAACCATTAAATCAAGGCAATGCAAACCAAAATCTGGGAGGGCCTAAACAAGGGAAAAATTAGAGGGTTACTTTTTCCGTGTCCAAGTAGCCACTTTGTGAGGGGATGAAATTTCTTCAAACTCACAGATCAACACCTGAGAAGGGTTCGATTAGCTAATGCTGGCAATGAGACAACAAAAATTATGAGGGTAATCAAGCCCACAAGATCTCATGAGAAACCATCATAAGCACAAGGGAACACACATGGAAATGAAAGAGAGGAAAGGAAAGATAATCAGATTGAGCTTCAATTGTTTTTCCAACATGATGTGGATCCGATTTAAGCTGTTTGTCCAAAAATGCATACTCACTCTAAGGTGATGGAACTCTTGGCTATCCATCGAGATAGAAGTCCTAAAAGGTGAGAAACATACACTCATGGTTGGTATGTAGTCACACACGTGCAAGTGGCTATGGGAAAAAGCATGCCTTGGAATGGGCTTCCTATTCCACCATATCAAAGTTATACTTGGGTGATCCCACAATAGTGGTTTACAATTTTTGGCCAAACTAGACACTGATATTTTTTTTTAAACAAAATCTCCACATTCGGGCACCTATAGCGATTAAACCGTGAGGAATTTGAAGATGATGCAAACTAGAGTCTTGTCACATTTTTTCTGTAGATTCTAAAAATATTTTTTTCAATTTTTTTGGAATCAGATTGCACTTCTTTTTCATCTCCCATGAAAATTGGTTTTTCAAAAACAACATTTTTAAAAGTGACACCTGCTTGTATAGCATAAAATTTTTTTACTTGAAGATAAAATTCAATTCTTTCAAATTTAGATTTCTAACTCGATATCCTAGTGCTTCCACTTGGTTAGATAGTTTTAATTGAATATTTTTGTTTAATCAAGTTCAAATTCAAATCAGGTACAATTAAGATTTATATACTGATAATTATAGCATTAACTTTTTACTATATGTATCCAAAATTCCTTTTTGTTGGATCAAGGACTCAATGTCACGGTGCACTCATATTTTTTAATTTTTTTTGATAATCTTCTATTTTCCACTTATGCTGAGAACAAAGATTTTTTTATTTTCATTGAAAACCTATATTTAATAAAACTTAAAAAAAAGATAGATAATATAATCAAAACATATTAAAATTATATTTGTTGGATAGCTTGTTTTGAGGGGAACACGATACTAGTTGGGTTTTTGAGATCTCCTCCATTTTCATTCTCAAATTGAGCTTCGAAGTGCAAAATTCTCAGCAATTTTTGTGCCTTAGGGAGAAAGGATGAAAAAACATGGGTTCGGATAAACAGATGTTCGGTCGAAGAAAATAAAAGTGTTTGACCGAACCCATGTTCGACCGAACCCACCACCCATAGAATAAAAAAATGATTTTAAATGGGTTCGACAGAACATTCTAAAGATGTTTGGTCAAACACCTTATTTTTAATATTAATATAAATATTAATTATATTTTTTTTAAATGATAGCTTGAGAGAAAGATATGGAGGGAGTGGGGGTAGGTGCCAAGGCTTAAATTTGATGGCCATATGATTGTATTTAAAGATTTTTTCCATAGAATACAATCAAAATTTTAAGAAGATTGTAAAAGGAGATATTTTGGATAAACTGTCAAAATTTA
>VDFB02271358.1:1115921929-1116168983 GCA_007258455.2 Sequoia sempervirens | reverse complement strand
AGAGGGAGAGAGATCTTAGGTTGCATTCATTTATGTTTTATTAATGTGTACAATAATTTTATAATTATATAATACTTAATTTTAAAAATTACATAGTTTCCCATGGAACAATTCGATGGAACAAATTATATAAGTTGTATATAAGTGTATATAATTCTTGAACTTAAGAATTCCATGAAACAAATTTAAGTTGTATATAATTGTAATTTAGGAAAAAATGATTTAAAAAGAAATCACTACGTTTCAAATAAGGATTGAAAGCATATAATATGGGCTTACATGCAACCAAAAAAAGTGAGAGATGATGCTATCAAACATTCTTGAACTTAAGTGTAAGCGGTAGAATGGGGAAAACAAGTTAAACAATGCATCTACGTTTCTAAATAGGACATTACATCTAAGATTAAGAAATTTAAACTAATTTAAACTACAAATCTACATAAATTTATCCTATTGCTCTCTAACTCTAAAGATTGCTCTAATCTACTTAGCTCTCAGATTTGTAAGCTAATTAAACTATTGAAATGACACTTAGAGAATGAGAAAATGAACTAATTCTATTCCTATGTGATTGAATATACAAATTCTATTGTAATGGCAGCCATGACTGCAAAGGCTGGATGCTTGATTGCTGCTTGATGAATGCTGGATGAATGCTTGAATGCTTGATTGCTTGGATGCTTGGATGCTTGGAAAACCTACAGAGTAAGATTGCACAAATTGGGATCCATTTCATGTAGCCCAAGAGCTATATTTATAGCTTTCACGGCAGCACAATTGCACAGGAATACGGGATGAGGGGCTGTGATTCAATCTGGAGAATTGAAGGGCATGGGATGAGAAGATGGAGCTGATCATGGAGGATTGTTCCTCCCCATGAAAACACCAGGCAAGAAGAGAGGGAGGATTGATGGAAGAAGATTGAGAGGACTTCCTGCAAGTTTGTCCCCGAAGCTTTTCCCGTGAATGGTAGTGCAATTAATTAAATTTTTGAAAATTTAATTTTATTGGTGAGTGAATAGTGGTAAAATTTATGCATAAATAAATTAAATAATATTTAATTTATTTAATTTTAGCAAAAAGAGGATTGAATAATTTAATAAATCAAACTATAGGGTTTGTTTATTAAATAAAAAATGATAATTAAATAAAAGATTTTAGAATTATCTTTATTTAATTAAGACGAAATGTGATGAGATAATTAAATAACACAAATTATTTAAGTTGTGTATTTAATTTATGATAGAAGCAATAATGATAATAATTAAATAAAACAAAGTTTTTAAATTCGTTTATTTAATTAAGAGAGAAATAATATGATGAAAATGATAATAATTAAATAAAACAAAGTTTTTAATTTTGTTTATTTAATTAGGAGAGAAAAATAGAAGAATTAATAAATGAACTTAATATAAATAAATATTTCTATTTATTTACTAAGTAGAAGAATTTAAGATTAATTAATCAAATAGGTCGTATTCAATTAATTAGATTCTCCAGACCATTTTTAGGTGTCTACATTTTGCCCCTCTTTGAAGTGATGGGTTTACACATTGCTTCAAAGAATGATTTTTTTGCCTCAGCTGCCAGTATTGACGAAAAGTTTAAAATATGCCCCTGATTTGCCCCAGATGTTGGACTTTGGAATGATAGCAATATATGCCCCCACGGGAGATAAATTGATGAATTTTGGAATTTTTTATGATTTTTCAATTTTTTTTGAATTTTTATGATGATTTGATGATGATGAAATGATCTGATGAAACAATTTATCTGATAAAGAAATATTGATTCCTCCAGTTGATTATGATGATGATTGATGATCACGTCAGCTGATTGTTGATACTGATAGATTAGAAGATTATTGATCTCATGATAGGTGAGATTCAATGATAGATTGATTGATAATTGACCTCATGATAGGTGAGGATCAATGATAGATTGATGATTGATTAACCTCATGATAGGCGAGGTTCAATGATTGATTGATTGAATGATTAACCTCATGATAGGCGAGGTTGAATGATAGATTGATGATCACAAGATTTGAACAAAGCTGATTAGATTTGATTGATTGATAGACTTATTGATTGATGTTGATTGATTTGATATGATTGTTGATTTGTGATTTGACTTCACTGATTGATTGATATGCCCCAGTATAAGATCGATTAATGTACTGGGACTTGATGATGCAAAAAGATGAGTAGAATAGGGGATGGGATGAGGAAGAGATAATGAAAGGAGAAGATGAAAATTAAGTAATCGCAAATGGATTCAAGGATAAACATGATGTTGCCCCAGTCAAGTTGCAAGCCAAAATTGATTGATGATGATGATAAGAGTGTTGTTGATGAGGGAAGGATACATTCTGAAACAACACAAAATGATAGGGAAGGATACATCCTGATGATGATGATGATGATGATGATTGCATAAAGGCTTGTAACAAGATTGGGAACAAAACCAAGGATGTGATTAAATGATTTGTGCTAGACTTAATAGATTAAGATTGGATGGAATTTGAGATGACTGAAATGAAAGAAAATGATTCAGAAAGAGATGATATCCTAAGAAATATTGAAGAGATGGTGATATGATGTAGAAAGGGAATACGCATAGCTTTTGAGATTGAAATTTGGTAGCTTTTGAAACAATCTATAAATGCATATGCAAGACTAATATAGATGCAATCTATTTTAACCATGCAATTCTAAGTGTCATTTCAATAATCTTTTGATTTTGCTTTGTATCATCACTGAACTTTTAAAAATGTTGAAAGAAAATACAAGCATCAATGATATGAGATAGACCAATGATGACCTGAGTACTTCTTTCATGACTTTTGATATTGCAAGTGAACACAAGCATCAAGGTATAAGATAGACCAATGATGACTTGAGCATTTCTTGCGTAAACAAACAAGAATTAATCATTTTCTTAAGTGAATTGGAATGTCATCCATGATACTTGGTAGAGCACTTCCCGCGACAATTCACAAAATAATAATGACTAACTCACAAACAACAAACAAAGAAAATGTATCATTCTTCTTCCTTACTTCTCTAGTTCAATACATCATCGAGTAGCTCCAAATAAATGATAATCAAATGATAAAATGAAAAGCACCACAATTCAAATTCTACTTAATGTATTTTCAAATCATTATTCAGATTAGATCATCAGTGTTGAAATGTGTGTGTGGATGTTTGCATGATATTCTCAGACATTTGACCAAATGATGTGACCTATCCTAGGGGTCTCGGGGACTGATCAAAGATTAGTCTTGCCTACATTATACATGTAGAGACCACATAGTTCGACTGACACAAACTCTACTCTTGACTGATGTAGACTCTATTTTTGTGTTTTCGATTTTATGAATGTTTTTGGATTTTGGATTTTCTGATGTTTTTGGATTTTTGATTTTCTGATGTTTTTGGATTTTGGATTTTCTGATGTTTTTGGATTTTTGATTTTCTGATGTTTTTGGATTTTTGATTTTCTGATGTTTTTGGATTTTTTATTTTCTGATGTTTTTTTGGATTTTGATGGTATTGCCACTTGATGTTGTCATGTTTGACTGCCTTTTCATGTAAGATGAAAGTCTATTTGTACCAGATAACACTAGGATGTTGCCCCCAAGCCAGGGTAAATCATGGTATCTCTGCTATGATATGGATAGTGATAATGATTATCCCAAATGATAGATGGAAATGATATGAAGGGAAACAATCGTAACAACACTGTACCCAATAGATAGAGGAGTTTGGTGAAAATCACAAGTAATGCCTGTTTGCCAGGTTTTCATCACTTATTTTTATTGTGTCCTCTTTCCTTTTCTTTTGTATTTTTACTTTTATATATTTTTTGTTTTTCTCTCTTTTCTGTCATCATGACGCCTGTTTGCTAGGTTTTCATCAAGACAACTTTATTGACCGTGCACTATATATCCTCAAGTGTAGAATCGCCTGAGATGAATGCTGTTCATGGGCTCCTCCAACATGTCTCCTTCTGGTGTAGATAGCCGGTATGCTCCTGATCTGTAGACTGATATGATAACATAAGGCCCTATCTAGTTAGGTTCAAACTTTCCCTTCTTTTCTTTGTCTGCTTGATTTCTAGGGTTTTCCCGTAGGACCAAGTCTTTGATATGGAAGACTCTGGGCTTAACCCTCTAATTATAGTTCCTAGACATCCTTTGTTGATAGGCTGTCAAATGATTGACAGCTTGTTGTCGACGTTCATCAAGTACCTCTAATTCTTGAAGTCTAGAGATCCTATAATCTTCATCTGTAATGAGTCCCTTTAGTGAAACTCGAAGGCATGGAATTTCTACCTCGATAGGTAATATTGCTTCTGATCCATAGACAAGAGCATATGGTGTAGCTCCTGTTGGTGTTCTGATGCTAGTCCTGTAAGCCCAAAGAGCAGGGTTAAGCTGAATGTTCCAATCACGCCCTACCTCATTTACACTCCTCTTGAGAATCTTTAGGATTATTTTATTTGAAGCTTCAGCTTGTCCATTACCTTGAGGGTAATACGGGGTTGAAAAGCAATGTTGAATGTGGAACTTTTCACACAGTTCTTGGACATCTTGGTTCTTGAAAGGCCTACCATTATCTGTGATGATTGACTGGGGTATCCCATATCTACAAATGAGATAATTAAGTATGAAAGATGATATTTTCTTCCCAGTGATTGTGGTTAAGGGAACTGCCTCCACCCATTTTGTAAAATATTCTGTTGTTGTGATAATGAACTTGTGTCCATTAGATGAAGATGGGTTAATTTTCCCTACCAGGTCTAATCCCCACTGACAGAAAGGCCATGTAGTTGTGAATGGATGGAGCTCCTGTGACGGTGCATGTATAAGATTGCCATGAATCTGGCATTTTGGACATCTCTTGAAAAATTTATAAGATTCTTGCTCCATGTGTGGCCAGTAATACCCCAAACAAAGGAGTTTCTTGACTAAAGATAATCCACTTGAATGTGTACCAAAATTCCTTCATGGACCTCATGTTAAGAGGAAGCAGATTCGTTATGTTCTAAACAATGCAAAAGAGTACCATCTAGGCCTCGACAGTAAAGGGTGTCAGCAATAATGGTATGTTTGGTGGATTGGCATATGAAGTTGCGCTTTTGGTTGCGAGAAAGATCTGGCGGTAAGATATTATCTTTTAGATAAGTATAAATGTCTCCATAAATGGAAGATTGGGCACCATCCAAAAGGCTTATGGTTTGGGATTTGGGATTTGCGTATGCAGGATTTGATACTTGTTCTACAATAAATCGATAACGATCTTGCGTTTCAGGCATTTGTAGAAGAGATGCTATTGTGGCCATGGCATCTGCTGCTTTGTTATCTGATCTTGGTATCTACTCAAATTTGATTTCTATGAAGTATTTTCTTAGATCATCTACCAGTCTCTTATATAAAATCAGTGTGTCATCCTTAGTTTGGTAATCATTGTTGACTTGATAGATGATTAACTGGGAGTCTCCATACACCTGTAGTTCTATGATTTTCTAGTCAATAGCCACTTTAATTCCAAGGATCAAAGCTTCATATTCTGCCACATTGTTAGTGCAATGGAAGGTAAGCCTGTAAGATCATGGAATGGTGTGCCCAAGAGGTGTGACAAATAAAATTCCCGCCCCTGATCCATGTTGTGTGTAGGATCCATCGAAGTAGAGTTGCCACGGCTGTGTTGTAATGTTGAGGATATCCGCATCAGGAAATTCCATGGTCATAGGATGACCGTCTGATAATGGAGCTTCTACTAATTGGTCGGCGATGACTTGTCCTTTGATAGCTCGCCTTTCAACATACTGAATGTCAAACTCACTGAGGAGCATGACCCACTTTGCCAACCTTCCTGTCAAAGCTGCTTTGCTCAGTAAATATTTAAGGGAATCAATTTTTGCAATGAGCTTGACAGTGTGAGTGAGCATATAGTGTCACAATTTTTGTGTTGTAAATACTACTGCTAAGCATGATTTTTCAATGAAGGTGTAGTTTACTTCATGTCCATTGAGTGTCCTGCTGATATAGTATATTGCCTGTTCCTTCCCTTCTCTATCTTCTTGTGCTAGCAAGGCTCCTAAAGAGATATCTGTTGTTGCAATATATAGCAATAATGGCTTGTCTTCATTGGGTGGCACCAAGATTGGTGGTGTCATCAAATAATGTTTGATTTGATTGAAAGTACTCTCACACTATTCATCCCATTTAAAAGACACATTTTTACGCAAAAGATGGTTGAATGGATGACACCGATCTGCTAGTTGAGAGATGAATCTTCTGATGGACTGTAGTCGGCCTTGTAGAGATCTCAATGTGCTGATATTCTTAGGAGGTGGCATTTCCATAATGGCTTTAACTTTTGTTGGATCTACTTCAATTCCTTTTGTAGAAACTATGTATCCCAAAAGTTTTGCTGATGTTACTCCAAAGGCACATTTCTTAGGATTCAATCTGACTTTAAATTTCTCCAATCTGTCAAATATTTTGCCTAGTATCTCAAGATGTCCTTCTCTAGTGTAATATTTGGCTAAGATGTCGTCCACATAGTCCTCCATGAAGGTGTGCATCATGTCATGGAAGATTGTTGTCATAGCTCGCTGGCATGTAGCTCCTGCATTCTTTAACCCGAAAGGCATGACGTTCCAGCAAAAGGTGCCCCATGGACATGTAAATGCTGTCTTTTCTTGGTCCTCAGGAGCTATTTTGATTTGATTGTATCTTGAAAATCCATCCATGAGTGATAGCATGTGATGGCCAGCTGTGAGATCTACAATCATGTCAATGTTTGGCAAAGGAAAATCATCCTTTGGACATGCTTTATTTAAATCCCTGAAATTAGTACATATTCAAATGGTGTGATCTGGCTTTGAAATAGGTACAATGTTGGATATCCATTCCGCATAATCAATAGACCTGATAAATCCAGCATCTAGTAGCTTCTTCAAATCATTTTTTACTAATAATGCAACATGTGGATGCATTTTTCTCAGTTTCTGTTTTACTAGTTTAGTGCCAGCTGGTAAGGATAGGTGATGCATAATGAGATTTGTGTCTAAGCCTGGCATGTTAGAGTATGACCAAGCAAAATTGATGCATCATTCTCCAAAGAATTTGATAAAATCTGGTTTTTCTGTATCTGCCAGGGATGCTGCCAGGTGTAGTATTCTTGCTTTCTCTGCTGTGCCAATATCAATAGACTGTGTGGGTTCTATTAATACTGATGATCTTTCATGGTAATGTTGTGGGAGGATGTCAAACCTTCCATCCTTTGGTGCCTCAATGAGGTTTTCACCATTGGATGTGTTCTTTGTTTTTACTATTTTAGGATCAAATACTGCCAAAGAATGGTTTTCACCATTAGATCCATTTTTTATTTCCATATTTTTGCAACTGGAAGGCTTGGCATCCTCCTGCCTGAAAGCGTCATTAAAAGAAGCATTGGTAGAACAAGTATCAGTTTCCTCATAGCAAAGGTAGTTAATAATAGCGGAGTCATTGTCAAAAATAGGGAGATTGATAGGGTGTTGGGGTTCCCATTCGATAAGCTCGGGATGTAGTAAAGGAAATGAATCATTAGATGGGTTGAGGTCAGCGATAGTGAAAGCTCAGACGGAAATGTCATCCAGGTTGTTAATGGTTATGTCGAGGCCTACGAAGGTATTTTCTTCCACATCATTTATCTCAATCGACATCCGTTCATCTTCACTTGAGTCATCAAAGTTTTGTGTTTCAGAGACAATAGGATTAAAATTCGAGCTTTGACCCTCCTCATGTTTGGGGGTATACTTTTTGATGACGTCGATCTGAATATCTTCATAGGAAACATCCGATAAGTTATCCCACTCATATTCATTTGAATCTATTTCAGAGTTATCTCTCATTTGCAGAATATGCTCCATAGTTTTATTGGTGATTTCCGCTCTTGCTTCTTCTGTGTATCCCAATCCAGTTCTATCATTTTGCTGAATTGTGAGAACTTGGATCGGTTCCGTTACACTTTGTTTCCCTCGGTCAAGAGATCTTTGTTCTGCTGTATATCATAGTCTAGTCTTATCCTTATGTTGGAGCATGAGTGGCTGGATTGGTTCTGTTATGCCTTCTTTCTTTAACCCAAGAGGTCCCTATCCTGAATATCCCATCTTCTCCAGAATAGTTTTTCTCTTTCCATATTGATTTGTTTCTATGATATTACTCATGGAAGTGGAAGCTTCCTCATCTCTATAAATCCAATTTAGTATAGCCTTCTCTTCTGATTCTTCATCTAAATTCCCAGCTTTTATAAATCTGCCATCTAATGCTATTGTAGATTGTGCCAATTTTTGGGTGGTTGTAGATGGTTGTCCATATGTTTGTAAGGAGGCTAACATCTGTGATAAATGAAATGAGTGTCCAACACCATATTCACTTATTCCTTCGTCACTTATCTGTACTTCCTTGGTGAATTGATGTGAGAGTGAAGCCAATTTTTCTTCAACATTTGAAGGCTTAGATTGTTCTATCCTGATCTCTTGTGATTTTTGTTGTTTTGGAAGCCACTTTGATATGAAACTTTGCTGTTTCTCACCACTAGATGAATCTGATGCACCAACTTCCCTATTGTGAGGTATCAATGTATCCTGAGATGTTTTCAACGTATGACAAGTTTGAGTGTCGTTATGGTCTACTGTGATTGTTACCTCCTATCCATTGATGAGAAATTTTAGGCATTGATGATAGGTGGAAGGTACTGCTTGCATATCATGAATCCAAGGACGTCCCAATAGTATGTTGTATGTCAGTTCTCTATCTAAGACTTGACAAACCACATTTTGGACAATAGGTCCTACTTGAATGGGTAATATGATCAACCCTTTAGAGGACCTTTCTTCTTCATCATATGCTTTGATTGTGATTTTTCTTCTTGTATGAATGGCTTCATCTGAGTATCCTAGTGCACGGATCAACTTTAAGGTACAAATATTTAAACCAGCCCCTCCATCTATCAGGACATGCTTTACATGGTGTTTATGGAAAAGGACTTCAATGTGAAGGGCAGAATTATGTGGATGGGTGAGTGATACATCATCATGTTCAAAAAATGAAAGGCAATGAGGTGCAGATAGATGTCCCACCATAGCTTGGAATTGACATACATCCAAATTGTTAGGTACCGTGGTTGATACAAGAGCTTGTTCAAGAACCTCTTTGTGTGATGGGGAAATTTTTAAAAGTTCCAGGATGGATATTTGTGCTGGTATTTTCTGCAATTGATCGATGAGATTATATTGATTAGAGGGAGGATCCATAGATGGGGATGATATTGATGCTCCTTTCAATATAACTTTTGATTGTACCCTTGTTGTGGCATTAACTAGTTGGTACTCTTGTTTTCCTTTGAGTGTGATTACGTTAATTTGGTTCTCAGATTTGTCCATATGTTGTAGCAAATTGGTGGATGTAATGTCCTTGTTCTGATTGATTTGATTGCATAACTCTTCATCCTCCTTGGTAGCAGAAAAACAAAGGATCGTTGTGTCATAAACATAACCAACATTCTTACCTTTGGTATTTGTGGAAGAGGATTCTCCCTTCTGATAATTGGGTAGGGGATTTTTGAATGTTGTGTGATCTTTGTTTGTTTGATGCCCCTCTACAAATACTTTCTTTTGATCTATGAGGTCTTGTACGTGATCAAATGGATCGGTTCTCCTGTTGTATTTGTTGTATGTTGGGTACTCACAATACCATGGAAATGGTATCATGTTAATGCCTGAGTCGAATGGATAAGGGAAAATGTCCTGTAAGGAATATCTTTTTGTTGGCCCTTGTTGGATATTTTAGAACTGCAATTGTAATTGTTGGATTTGTTTCGTCAAAGCATCCATTTGATTTCGATTTTCTATACTAGTTGGGTTAGGTGTGGTTGTTTCCTTAAGTTGATTGACATCAAAGTATTTAGGAAGCTTAGCACCTTTGTCAGCTAATAGTAGAAGATAATTTTCCATATCTTGTTCTAGCATCTTTTCCATAAATTTATGGAAATGAGGATCTTGTTGAACTTTCTCGATTTCTTCTGCAGTTATCTCTTTCTCTTGTGAATTAGTGAGAGGATCAGTGTTGCTATATCGTCCCCAAGGGTTTTCTTCATCCATGGCTGCTATTCTTTCATTTTCTTCTTGTTGTTGTCTTTGATAGGCTACTCGTGTGAAAATAGGCATACAAACGTTAAAGTTTTACTCTAGACTTTGATCTTGGGTTGTTTGATTGGATAAGTGTCAAGGTTGTTGATTTAAAATCTGATTTTTTCTTATCTAGTTTCATGATGGAAGGATGATAAAATCCTTGATAGGGAAACTTTGACATAAAATCTCAGATTTGGTGATAGTGACACTATGCGAGATGTTTCAAGATCTAGGTGTAAGGGTAAGGCTTTCCTTTTGTGTGACTTAAGTGTTCTAGACTGTGAAAAAAAATGTTCTGGACTGATGAAAACCTTGTTATCGATATGGGCAAACTGACAAAATGTCCTACCAACTCTCTATTTTTTTGACTTTATGGCGCGCTAAAATAGAGACACAAAGTGCTGAAACAGAGACCGAGTGCGCTATAATAGATACCCAAAGCGCTGAAATAGAGACCGGGCACGCTGAAACAGATCCCCAAAGCACTGAAACAAAGACCGGGAGCGCTGGAACAGATACCCTATGCGCTAAAATAGATGAGCTATGTGCTGGAACAGATACCTGATGCGCTAAAACAGATGAGCTATGCGCTGGAATAGAGACTGGAAGCGCTAAAACAGAACCTTAAGGTGTTTAAGACAGAAAAACTATCTTATTCTATGAAACTCACTTGGTCTGGTGTCGTATTGGATGGCTAGTTGTGGGATGTATTCTGGATGAATTCTTTGACTGTGGTTGTGGTGTTGCCTAAGAGCTCTTCTTTGATAAAATACTTGTGAATCTAAGGGAGCTACAACATAGTCATCTGTGTAACCTCTAGAAAAATCGTGATACCTATGAATAAAAGTCTTGTGTTGGAGTAGAACTTTCCTACTTTGGTATAGAAATCGCTGCTTTCTTAAAAGTTGTTTGTATGCAAGTGTTTTCTTTGGTTTTCTGATTCGTTTGACAAGAGACTTCTTGACAAACTTGGTGGATACCCAATCTTGAATCATGAGAAATCCACTAGTGCTTTGATTTGGAGGATTTTCTTATGATTATCTTATATGAGTTTAATGAGAGAAAACATAGCAAGCAAGAATAGAATGGTTATCTTTAAAAAAAATAAAAAAATCCTAGAATCTAAACAAATAGTGTATGTTCTCAAGAATCAATGATTCTTCTTGATTTTCACTGGTTTTATAACAAGATAAAACACTTCAGATAGACTCACTCCTAGAGATAAAAGGTCATCATTATATACTCAAATGGCCCATAGCTTGGAATTGCGTCGATTCACACAGCCATGTCATCCCCTAGAGGGCGCCCGTGTTTTTGTCTTTTCCAGGTGCGTACTCAGAGTGACGGAAGTGGATACCGGATCCCCTGAGCAAACAGTCCTTGGCAATTATATGGTGAGTGCTTGAGGGTAGATTCTTCCCCGCCCCTGCACCGCCAAGTATTACAATGTTTAGAAACTAACAGGCATGCTTCTATTTCTAGGTTCTTAGATGGGGTTTTCGTTCGGAGCGGAAAATGGATAAACTCCCTCGAGAAACCTCCCAATCTTTAGAACAAAGATTTTGGGGATGGTTATCCTGCGCACTTCTATTGAAAGAGGGTTTCCCTAAATTCACATAAATTTTAAAGTGGGTTGGAATGCCATGGCTTTTGGCTATCCCCACTCAGGTCATTCCCGTAGGGTGAGTACTTTTTCCCACTACGACAGGCCTGTCTAAAGGTTTTAAGAAAGCTTTAAAATGCGTAAAGTAATGGTGAGTCTGGTTTTTTTATGCACCCAGTTAAGGGGAGAGCATAAACCTATCACCCAATCACAGCAGAAAAATTATTCTTTTTAAAACCCAAAAGACCAGTTAGCTAATCTACATGGAGATATTGCTCCATAAAAACATGATGTTCAATTTTAATCCCAAAAGAAAATTGTGAAGTTTCTATCCTAGGATTGATCAATTTTATCCATTTCTATCCTAGGATTGGTAAATTTTATCTATTTCTATCCTAGGATTGGTAAATTTTAACCAAGAAAGTAGACAGAAATAGAATCTGGCCGCAGACGCGTTGGATCCAGATAAAATAAATGATTTTGAAGATAAGAAAGTGGCGTGCTAAAATAGTGACTGGGCACGCTGAAATATAAACCCGGCACGCTGGAACAGTGATGTGGCACATTGGAACAGTAACTCGGCGTGCTGTAACAGAAACCCTGCGTGCTGAAACAGACCATCGGCGCATTGCAAAAACTCACGATTCCGCGAAAACTTTCACACCGATACCTGTAGGACACAATTTTAAAAAATTTAGCGAAATACGGGGTTATGCCCCATGGTGGGCGCCAATCTGTAAGCGGTAGAATGGGGAAAACAAGTTAAACAATGCATCTACGCTTCTAAATAGGACATTGCATCTAAGATTAAGAAATTTAAACTAATTTAAACTACAAATCTACATAAATTTATCCTATTGCTCTCTAACTCTAAGGATTGCTCTAATCTACTTAGCTCTCAGATTTGTAAGCTAATTAAACTATTGAAATGACACTTAGAGAATGAGAAAATGAACTAATTCTATTCCTATGTGATTGAATATGCAAATTCTATTGTAATGGCAGCCATGAATGCAAAGGCTGGATGCTTGATTGCTGCTTGATGAATGCTGGATGAATGCTTGAATGCTTGGATGCTTGGATGCTTGGAAAACCTGCAGAGTAAGATTGCACAAATTGGGATCCATTTCCTATAGCCCAAGAGCTATATTTATAGCTTTCACGGCAGCACAATTGCACAGGAATACGGGATGAGGGGCTGTGATTCAATCTGGAGAATTGAAGGGCATGGGATGAGAAGATGGAGCTGATCATGGAGGATTGTTCCTCCCCATGAAAACACCAGGCAAGAAGAGAGGGAGGATTGATGGAAGAAGATTGAGAGGACTTCCTGCAAGTTTGTCCCCGAAGCTTTTCCCGTGAATGGCAGTGCAATTAATTAAATTTTTGAAAATTTAATTTTATTGGTGAGTGAATAGTGGTAAAATTTATGCATAAATAAATTAAATAATATTTAATTTATTTAATTTTAGCAAAAAGAGGATTGAATAATTTAATAAATCAAACTATAGGGTTTGTTTATTAAATTAAAAATGATAATTAAATAAAAGATTTTAGAATTATCTTTATTTAATTAAGACGAAATGTGATGAGATAATTAAATAACACAAATTATTTAAGTTGTGTATTTAATTTATGATAGAAGCAATAATGATATAATTAAATAAAACAAAGTTTTTAATTTCGTTTATTTAATTAAGAGAGAAAATAATATGATGAAATGATAATAATTAAATAAAACAAAGTTTTTAATTTTGTTTATTTAATTAGGAGAGAAAATAGAAGAATTAATAAATGAACTTAATATAAATAAATATTTCTATTTATTTACTAAGTAGAAGAATTTAAGATTAATTAATCAAATAAATTTATTCAATTAATTAAATTCTTGAAGGAAATTTAGCCAAATTTCCACATGTCTCACAAATTCCTTTTATGCAGTTTATTTGAGGTCCATTTTCATGATCACACAATATAGACTTTATGAACAAACTTTCCTGTTTAGGAGGTGCATTTTGAAACCACATTTCTTCTCTCATCTTTCAAACACCTGATAGTAGAGATCAAATTCAATATGATAGCAAACAACAAGTTTCAAAAACTTGTTTATCTTCACATAATATGGCTTTAACCTTTGAAACATTGTTTGCCCAATCTTTATATGAGGATATGCATTACAAAAGTTCATATACATCTCAAATTGTGTTATGTCTAGCCAATGTTTGATATGATTTTCATAAATACTAGGTCCAATCCTATATCTCATAACATCTCTAGTATTTGATGATGGATGATTCTGATCATGCCAAAAACCTGAGACCAAGTTCCTAACAACATCTTCAATCCTGTCAAAATGGTGAGCTCTACACATAATTGCCCAATTTCCTTCTAAACTCTCATCCAAAAACTTTCTCTTTTTCTCATATTTTATCAATGTGGTTCTATTTAGTTGAAAGTGCTGACATTTTTCTTTTTCTTGCTATATCTTGATGTGCAATAGATGTCAACATCACCCTTGTTGGAGCGGCCTTATCCATAGTTCAAGATTCTTTCCCAATGGAATCTAAACCCTTTTTAATATTTTTAACAATATTCTTTTGTAATCCCATGTGTTTCTTCTTATTTGATGATGAATGGACACCCAACAATTGTAATGACTCTTTGAGATCATCACGAAGAAGTAAACGTGATAACAATTGGTTTTTTTCATGTGTATCAAGATGATTGAAATGATTGATCATTCCATTTACAGATTTAGTCATTGACCTCTTTCTCTTATTATAAGGCTGGTTGGCATAATATTTGAGTTTCTCCATATCCATTTCAAGTAAATGATCTAAATTTCTATGAGAAATTTGTTTCCCAACCTTCTCAGCTAGTTTTATATGCTCATCCATACCAGTAGGAGGAAGTGATCCCGACCCCTCTCCAACATGCACTGTTTGAACTTGTGCCTCCTCCCTATCTTCAAGGACCATGCATTCTTGAGCGGATGTATTTGATCCAATGTCTAGATTTGGCTCAACTTAAGCATGAAAACTACCTGCTTGTTGAGCCCTTCCTACACATGTGTCACAAAATATTTTTCAAACAAAAGTGAGAGATGATCTTAAATATATAAGTGAAGTTTATGTATGCAAGCAAACAAATTGATAAAACATGATGCTCGCTATAAGTGAGAGAAGTTTGTGCTATTTTTATATGCTCATTCATACCAGTAGAAGGAAGTTATCTTAAACCCTCTCCAACAAGCATTGTTTGAACTTGGGTCTCCTCCCTAACTTCAAGGTCCATGTGTTCTTCAATGGATTCGTTTGATCCAATATCTAGATTTGGCTCGACTCCAGCTTGAGGAATCCCTAGAGCATAAAACATAAAAATAATTTGAGAACATTGAAGTGATGAAAATAAAATATGAATGACACAAAACACAAATATTGAAACAAAAAGAATTGGCTTAAAGAATTGGAGTCAAGGATCATATAAACATTGCAACTTGCATGACCAAGATGACTTGAGGATATTTTAAAGTATTTATAGTCATTCAAGTGCAATGATGGTTAGAAACCTTCAAAGTAAAATTACTAAACACACACTTGAGAGTGAGAGAGAGAAGAAACAAGCATGTACCTTGTTTCTTTCTATGATAATTTTCCAAGTTTTGATCACACCTCTTTTGTTCTTCTTCTTTTGACAATTTTCGTTGAGATGCATTTTTTTCTTTTTCTTTGTTGTCCCATTTTCTTCTTCAACTTAAAGATGACTCTAAACAAGTCCTCTACCAACTTAGTTAAATTATCCTCCAAATTTTTCCTTGATTAATAAAAATGAAAAGTTGTCTAGCTCCAATATTTGCCTCCTTGATAAATGTGCAAAAATTTCTCCAAAATCTGCACTCCAAGTGAATCAAAATTATTCAAGTGTACAAGGAATAACTAGATCCTAGTTTAAATGAATCAAGTAGTAAACAAACAAGTTATTTCATTGTGGAGTTTGTTGTTATTTAATTCATAGGTATGCACAACATATCTAGTAATTTTAGAATTTTGTTAAAGTGTCAAAAATGTATAAATATTAGAGGTATAATTTGAATTGAATTTTCTTAATTATATTTGAATTGGATTTCAAGTTAGTTGTCAAAAATGTATAATAGAGGTATAATTTGAATTAAATTTTCTTAATTATATTTGAATTGAATTTCAAGTTAGTTGTCGAAAATATATAATAGAGGTATAATTTGAATTAAATTTTCTTAATTAAATATTTGAATTGAATTTCAAGTTACTTGTAAAAAACGTATAATAGCTCGATATAGTTTGAATTGAATTTTCTTAAAATTATATTTGAATTGAATTTCAAGTTACTTACAATCAAAAAGATTATATCTTGTTCTCAACTCAATGGTTCATGTTGCTTAAGTCATTTTTTTAAAAATATTTATTGTGATCAACATGAATGAACATAATTATAAAATGGCATTGATTTTCCTAAAATTCTACTAGAGATCAAATGTATATTGAATATAAGGAAATGTAAGTTGTAAGAGATCATAAAATAAGAAAAAATGTATGTATATTGAATATTTAAAGCAAATGCATACATATATTACATGTAAACATGTTTAAACCATAAGCAAACACATGTACATATATGTAAAGGGATTCAATACATATAAACATAACACATATTATAAGCAAAGAGGCAAATGTATGTATATATCATATAAGAAAATATATGTACATATATCATAAAAAAGCAAAATGTAAATTAAAAGATCATCAAATGTCAATACTAAAGATCAAAAAATAAGCAAATGTATGTATATCATATAAGCAAGTGTAAGTTAGAGATCATCAAATATCAAATACTATTTTAAAGATCATCATATAATCAAATACACATGTGGTAACTTAGATCATAAATCTAGAATGCATGGCCTAATATGAATGTCTACTCCTAGATGAATGGCCATCTGAATGAGAACGGTCCTGCTCTGATGGATGTGCTGAGCCCTGCAAATAAAATTGTGTACAAGATGTGTTAAATACATATAATTTATATTAAATAAATTTTATGAAAGTTATTTTTAAATGAACTTGTATTTTTAAATATCAATCTAGAACTTGTATTATCTATGCATACATAAATATATATTTTATGAAAACTCACATGTCCACTGATAGTAGATTCATCCACAGAGTCACATCGATCATGCACATGATCTAGACCAAGGCTAGGAGTGATATGAGGTATGTCTACCTATAACAATATATATACACATATATATCAACTTACATGAATATCTAGTTAAAAAGAAATTTAAAAAATAATGAAAAAAGAATTGAAACATGCACATGCACACATACATGCACATCATCTGATATTGGATGACATGAGTCCTATGAAACATTCATCTCCACCATATCCACCAATGATCAAGTGACAAATCAACATCTGCATCCATCCAATCTATCCCATGTTGTGCCAGAAATGATGAATGTAGAGGACTATGAAGGTGAGATGGCATTGATGATGATGAACCAGAACCAATCAACATATCAGTAAAACCCATAGTCTGTGCAGCTACCATATGAACTGTAGGTGGATCCTGATGTGCACTAGTGCTCAGCTGAGAGTGATGGGATCCTAGAACTAAATGACCTCTATGTCTCAAATGATCTCTAACATGCTCTATACCAATCCTATTGTCTGATGCAATGTGGGCATATGCCTCCAATAGGTCCTTAGCCAAACAATATAGAGTCATGCATGACATATCTCCTGTAAGTGCATCAAGCTGTGTAGGAGTAGGGATGTCGACCACTATAAAAGGATCCATGGTGGTCCACTATGCTAAAAAAAGTGTGGATCAGGAATGTCTAGATATCAAATACTGACCTACATGATCATCATATATCCTAGTGGTGGCAGCTGCAATGTCACCTACAGTGTCAATTGCTCCCTTTTGGGAAGCAATGATAACCTCATTTGCTATGGGGGCTAAAGCCGGGGTGAAAGCAGGAGACCTGTCACCAACCAATACCCCAAAAACTGGGGTGGTCTATCTGCTCGACGATAGGTGGGCCTATCAGCAATCCTACCATGCCCCTGACCAACATATGGTGGAATGTCTAGGTAGTTAACTTTGAGGCCCAAATGGACCTCAACATACAACTGCTGAACAAAATACAATGGAATCTAGTCATTGTTTGGGTATAGACCATGTGCTGTGAGAAATCATGGGTAGATCAATGAGGCCATAGCATGATCAACACATCTAGTGACCTGGTATCCCCTAACCTTATGCACATTTTAATAAAATAGAAAACAAGTGGCTTTTATCATTTCTTTGGTGACACTATCTTGTATTTGTTTAAGGGGAACATCACCATGTACTTCTTCCCACATGTTGGAAAGAATAGCAATCACTCCATCTAGGGAATATGCACTAGTCCTCTCAAGTTCATCTTTTAGTTTTTCTAGATTATGTAATATTAACATGCATGGTTCACTATATATCCCTAGGTTTGCACCCTGTGCTAATGAATCTCTCAATTTTTTTTTTCTCATTACTAGTATTTGAAAACAAAGAATCTGGCATAGGTGGAATATGATCTACATTTTCCATGTTATATATTGATGCAGGAGCATCCAGTGGTGTAAGGGCAATCTTGCATCACCCAAAAATAGTTAAATTTTAAGTTTCTCAGTTTTAAGATATTTTTACATTTTTGGATACCCTTTTCATCATAATGAAATTCTCAATTTATAGTTTTTATTTTCTACTCATGGGTTGAAAGATATTGCAATTTTAGTTTCCCATATTTGCACCTGAAAATCTTATGAGTTAGATTTGAGGCACTTAGATTTCCTAGAATGGCCCCAAAACTTGCCAAAATTAGCATAGCGGATTTCAAGCATGTTATTGACTTTGAGACCTTTCCAATAGTTCAAATGGTTCATGAAATGGAGTCCTAGATCAAAAGTTATGGCCCCGGGAAGTTGGACACTTTCTAGAAGATACAATTGCAAATGTTCTTTTGAAATTTGAACTTCAAGTTGTAATTTTTTGGCGCCAAACCACCTAAACTCAAATTTGAATGTTGTTTTGGCTCTAAACTAAAGAGGAGCTCTATTTATGGGTAGGTTTCTAATTTTTGGGTAACTTTTTGGGGACAAGTTCGCATATTGCGAAAGGGTGATTCTGTAGCTTTCTGCAACTTGCATGTGTTGTAGAACTTGGGGATTTGAGATCCTCTACATGTAAGAAGCTCCATTTTATAAATAATAAAATTATTCTCTTGTTTGTGGGTTATTTTCTAAGTCTTGAGCTATGCCCTTATCAAGTGGTATTAGAGTGAGTTTTCTTGAGCGTGTGGACAGATCGCCAATCGTGAGGTAGTTTGCACCAGGATCGTGGTTGTGGGTCGAGGTCAATAAAGATGCCTCCAAGAGTGATGCCTAGTAGGTGTGGTGGTGCCAAAGGCGGTTGAGGCAGTAGAAATGCTGGTGGAAGAGATGCACTAGCAGCCCTCCAAAGAAAGATTGATGCATTACAAGAGCAGTTGAGAAGAGGGTTAAACCTGAGGGAGGAAAGTGAGGATGAAGGAGAAGAAGAAGGTTCAAATGTAGAAGAGGAAGAAGAAGCAATTGATCAAGACCAAATGTGGCTAATAAGGGTCATTTTGAAGATCAGGAAAAGACCCAGAGCAGAAGTCCCCAGTTATTCTAGAAGTTTGAATCCAGAAGAGTTGATGACTGGATCAAAAAGCTAGAAGAATATTTTGAGTATGAGGAAATAGAGGACCCAGATCGGGTGAAGTTTTCAAAAAATGAAGCTGAAGGGCCATACCAGTATTTGGTGGAAAGAGGTCCAGTTGGAAAGAAATCGAAGAGGAAAAGGAAATATCACCAGATGGGATCGCATGGTAGAGAAACTGAAGAAGCATTTCATACCAGTGGACTATGAGTTAGATCTGTTGAAGAAATTGCAAGGGTTGAAGTAAGAAAATAGATCTGTGAAAGAATATACTGAAGAATTTCACAAGATAATCATCAGAATGGGCTACACAGAGGCCAATAAGGAGAAGGTAGCCTGATATCTTAATGGGTTATGACCGAGCATTCAAGAGTTAAGTCTAGTTAGAATGACCACCATTGAGGATGTGTATCAGTTTGCTCTGAAGGTGGAAGAGAAGCTGAACAAAAGATTTGATGGCAAGCAAAAAGGACAAGGAGGTCAAAGTGGAAGGGGCAGTGGAAGACCTTCGTAGTTTAAAATGATGATGAAAAGAAAAGTGAAGATGTGGGTACTAAATGGGCTAAAGGGATGACAACTTCTACCACCCTTTATGATCAAAACAAGCAGGATCAAAGAGGTAGTAGAGGATGAGGAGATAAGGGACAAGGATCTCAAAGCAGGTGGTTTCAAAGGAACGGTTTTCAAGTAGAAGAAGGGCATCAAGCCTATGAATGTCCACAACACCAAGGAAGGCCAGACAAAAGGCCAGAAGGTTGTGGAAGGGTTGTGCATGCAGATGAGGAGGCCTAATCTGAACATTCAGATGATACTGAAAGGGGAGAAGCCCTAGTGATTAGGAGAGCCCTAGTGACTAAGGAAAAGGAACCAGTAATGTAGAGGAAGAATCGATTTCAACACAAGGTGCAAGTGTGAAGGAAAATGTTGTGATGTCATTATTGATGGGATCCATAATTTGGTGCGTCGGCGATGGTCAGCCAAAGTTGAAGCTAAAGAGGGAAAGACACCTACATTCGTATCAGATTGTCTGGTTGCAGAAAGACCACAAAGTTTTGGTCAATGAGCAGTGCCTAGTAAAGTTCAAGATTGGGAGCTACCATGATGAGGTACTCTATGATATCATCCCATGGATGCATGTCACATGTTGTTGGGGAGGTTGTGGTACTGACATAGGTGAGCTTATACATGATGCAAGGCTATGCAAACACTTATCTCGACAAAGGATGGGTCTATCATGCTTGAAACCCCAAGGAGACCAAGAAAATGTATGCAAAAGAGTGCTAGAATTTGTTATGTAGATGGAAGAAAATTTTTAGAAGGTACAGCATGAGCGCAGTGTGTTATGCATTGATTCCTAGAGTGAGCAAGGAGGATAGTGAGAAGGTTCTAGAAAAAGTTTCTGGGATGTTGGATGAGTTTTAGGATATTGTTTCTAATAATGTACCTGAGGGTTTACCACCAATAAGGAAGATTAGTTATCAAATTGACTTGATTCCTGGAGCCAGTTTGCAAAATAAGGAAACTCATACAATGACTCTAGTAGAAAATGAGGAGTTGAAGAGACAAGTTCAAGAGTTGTTGAGAAAGGGTTTGATATGGGAGAGTTTGAGTCCATGTGCAGTACCTGCAATACTAACACCAAAGAAGGATGGGGAGTGGAGGATGTGTACAGATTCTTGAGCCATAAACAAGATAACAATCAAGTATATATTTCCCCTGCCAAGGATGGATGACCTGATGGATTATTTGAGTGGAGTTCAGTACTTCACAAAGATTTATTTGAAGAGTAGATATCACTAGATCCAAATTCGAGAGGGAGATGAATGGAAGACTACCTTCAAGACCAAAGAGGGCCTATACAAGTGGTTAGTCATGCCTTTTGGGCTAACCAATGCACCGAGCACATTCATGCTACTCATGAATGAGGTACTAAAAGAATTTATGGGAAGTTTTGTTATTGTGTATTTAGATGATATTTTGATTTTCAGTAAGATGTTGGATGAGCATCCGATGCATATTTGGAGAGCCTTTGAGAAGTTAAGAGAAGAGAAACTGTTGATTAATCTGAAGAAGTGTAGTTTTGTGAAGAGGGAGTTAGTGTACTTGGGGTTTGTTGTCTCAGCAGAAGGTCTCAAGATGGACCCAGAGAAGGTGAAGGCTATTCTGGAATGGCCTACCCCAAGAACTACTATTGAGGTGAGATCTTTCCATGGTTTGGCTAGTTTTTATAGAAAGTTCATTAGAAACTTCTCAAGATATTTCGACCCTCGATAGAAAGAATGATGTGATAGAAAGAATCTCATGGAGCATTGGAGCTGCAAAAGTTTTGAACCTGCTGAATCAAGGTGATAGAGCAACCTATTCTAGCCCTCCTGCATTTCAACAAGGTGTTTCAGTGGATTGTGATGCCGCGGGTTGTGCCATTGGAGCAAGAAGTTGAGCCAAGAAGGTAAGCCCATTGCCTATTTTAGTGAAAAGTTAAATGATGCCAAGAGAAAGTATTTTGTATATGATTAGGAATTTTATGCAATAGTTCAAGCATTAAAGAAATGGAGACATGGTTGAAAGAATTTGTTCTATATAATCGACCATCAAGCCTTGCAAAGCACCTAAATAGTCGTGAAAATTAAATCAGAGGCATATGAAATGGGTAGAGTTTTTGCAGAGTTATACCTTGTTTTGAAACATAGGAGTGGGAATATAGGGTTGCAGATGCCTTAAGTAGAGGCAGGCACATTGATGAAAAAGATGCAGATTGAAGTGGTTGGATTCAATGAACTCAAGACACTATATGCAAAAGATCCTGATTTTGCAGAGGCTTGGAAAGCTTGCAAGGAACCTGTTACAGTGGACAGGACAAGGTGGTTGGATTTCATAATCCGGGATGGCATGTTATTTAAGGGAAGTCAATTGTGTATCCCGAGGAGTTCCATGAGGGAGAACCTGATAAAGGAGAAGCATAGTGGAGGAATGGTAGGACATTTTGGTTGGGATAAGACCATTGCCATTATCAGTGAGCATTATTATTGGCCTCAATTGTCACATAATGTGAAAAATTTTGTACAAAGCTGCAAGGTATGTCGGATAGCTAAAAGAGTGAGCTAGAATACAAGCTTATATCAGCCCTTACCTATACCAGAGAGGCCATGGGAGGATATAAATATGAAATTTGTTCTTGGTTTGCCAAGGACATAATGAGGGAATGATTCAGTCTTTGTGGTGGTTGATAGGTTTTCAAAGATGGCACGTTTCATTCCATGTCTGAAGACCCATGATGCAATCCACATTGGTGACTTATTCTTCAAAGAGGTGGTAAGGCTACATGGTCTGCCAAAGAGTATTGTTTTAGATCGTGACACCAAATTTGTGGGGTACTTTTGGAGGACCTTGCGGAAGAAGCTGAAGATAGAGTTGAAGTTCAGTTTTGCACACCATCCACAAACAGATGGGAAGATAGAGGTTATTAACAGGAGTCTGGGTAACCTACTGAGATGTTTGGTAGGAGATAAACCCAAGGGATGGGACTTGATCTTACCCCAGGCAAAATTTTCTTTCAACAATTTTGTCAACAAAAGCACTGGTAGATCACCATTCCAGATTGTGTATGGAGGTAGCCCCAAAATAGCTCCAAAATTGAGGAAGATGGACCACGAGAAGAAAATAATTGTTGAAGCTGAAGATTTTGTAGAGCACATCAAGAATATAAATGAGAAGGTATGAGAACACATTAATAAGATGAATATGCAATATAAGGCTAAGGCAGATCAAAAAGGAGGAATAAGGAGTTTCAGACTGGCGATGAAGTAATGGTCCACTTGAGGAAAGAAAGGTTTCCCATGGGAACCTATAACAAATTGAAGATGGAGAAATTTTGTCCCTGTAAGATTTTGAAGAAGCATGATTCAGGGAATGCATATGAGGTAGAGTTTCCTGATGGAATCATTATTTCCCCTGTGTTGAACATTTCAGATTTGACAGAGTATCATGAAGGTGGAATGGAGGAAGCACCAGCAATAGGGTAGTATGGCATTCCAGCACCTACTTTAGAAAGGAAGGAGATTGAAGCAATCTTGGATAGTCATGTGGGAAGGAGTACTAGAAATAGGCAGTATGAAAAATATCTAGTGAAATGGAGAGGAAGGCTTGTGGAAGATTCATCCTGGCTATCTAAGACAGCGGTTGATTGGTTGGGTTTTCCTCAACCATCTGAAACGTGATGGGTCACTTCTCAAATTACCTTGGGTGTCTGATGCAGGAGCATCCAGTGGTGTAAGAGCAATCTTGCATCACCCAAAATAGTTAAATTTCAAGTTTCTTGGTTTTTAGATGTTTTTACTTTTTGGATTTGAGATTCTCTTGTTTGTGAGTTATTTTCTAAGTCTTGGGTTGTGCCCTCATCATATATATATACACAGTACACTTAAAAAAACAATGAGACTTTGGGAAATAATATATGTAGATAAAGAGAATACAAATCTAAAATAGAACTTGTAATAATTCATCTACTCATCAATAATATTTTCATACTATTAACTTGATTTAAAAAGAATTGGAAGACAAATATAATCTATAACATAGCATCCTTAAATGGTTCAAATTTTAAATGAAATAATGAAAGAAAGAATAAGAATACAAAGATTAAAGTATAAAATCATTTGAAAATAATTGGGGATAAAAATATTTAATCTAATAGTTGTCAACATAAATGAACTTCAATTATATAGCCAAGAACATTAAAAAATTATAGATTGGAAAGCAAAATAAATATCTCATATTACTTGAATCAAATCTAATAAAGTTTGACTTCATTGCATACTTGTTATAAATATCTCACATGAACCAATGAAACTCAATGTTTCTCCAAATTACATAAGAAGAGAGAACCTAAATGTGAAAAAGAAATTCAAAATCCATCTTTTTGTAATGAGTTTGTTAAAATTTAAAAACATTCAAGAACCCCAAAATGGTTTGAAATTGATGAGCATAATAGAAATTCTTGAAGGCAAGAGGTCATCACAAACTATTCGGTTGTGGGCTTCAAAATTTTTGAATGAATGGTTTTCCAATAAGATGTATTAACCAAAATATTCCAAATTTTTATACAATTACTAAAGATGTGCAAAATGAGACCTTTACTAAATAAATTTCAAAGATTCATGTAAACAAAAAGTCTGATTGAAATAATATTGTTAAAGTTTTTTTAAACTAGCTTTTGTGGTAGAGAGGGGCATCCAGTTATGATGTGTTGGAAGAGATTAGAGTATTTAGAGGAAGTCATGTGGTAAGATAACATTTCAACTTCTAAGTTTTCTTTCCCATATATAGGAAAAAGGTCATGCTATTTTTGCAAGGGCCTTGTTTTAAATAGCTACATGGATACTTGACTTTCACACTTCCCCCTATATGACATATACCCAATATTATATCACCCCTTTTCTAATTGTGGAACTTTATATATAATGTAGTGTGGGATTCTACACAAATTTCAATTTTGCGATCAGGTATTGTTCCACTTAAGAGAGGCTATCTTTAGGATGTTCTTGTTTTTCTTGATATATCAACTAACCTCCATTTAGTGTATCATATTTGTCACTCTATCATATGAAATACATTTAAATTTACACCACATGTGGTTATTTGAGACCTCTATGATATACTCATATTATTTTGAATACTAGGAGTGTTGATTATACATTGCACTTACACACATTTGATGGATTTGATTGTTTATATGGTTTGGTTTTATCTTTCATAACACATGTAGATTTAGTGAGTAAGCTTTGTCATCGATATTATTTTCATGTTAGGTACATGTATCTACAACATATGAGCACTTAGAAACTAGTGACAAGACTACCTAAGATCTCTTACACATATGGTGTTTGTCAAGGTTGTGCCCCTAGTAAATATCAACATGATTATTTTTCTATAATAATCATCCCAAATTCATGGGGCAAAATCAAAAGGAAACACATGGAAGACAAATAAAAAACTTGTGACATGAACCACAAAACAACTATTCATAGTCATTATGTCAAAATGCATCATTAAATGTATATTAACATCATCCGCACTCTAATTAAGAACATGAAAAACAACACCAACACAAAGAGATAAAATTAAAAAGTTCCAACTAATGATGTTATAATAATCCTCCCCAAGTTGATCCTCTCATCCCAATCATCATACTTAATGTTTTGGTACTTGAATCATGTTTATTATATTATGTGCTTCTCAACACTATGTAAATTAGAACTCTTAATAAACATGTTTTTTAAGAGGAAGCATTTTCTCTTTCTATTACCATAATGATTATTCTTGTTTTTGTAACTTGGTATTTCTACTTGTAGATTTTCAACTTTTTATTATGTAAATCATTCTTTGATACCCAAGTAGTTTGAAGACCCTTTTAAGATGAAGAAAATATAGATTTATCATTTGTAATCCTCATCCTTCCTTGCTACATGAGTAATTTTTTTTATGAAAACCATGTTTAGGAATGAAAATATCCAATCCCTTATGCTTCTGAACTAAAGTTTGCAATGCTTATGGTTCTTTTGGCCTTATAGATTCTTGAATCATTTTATAATATAAAACCTAATATAACCTACTTTGGCTCTAATAATTGTAAACCCTTTAGGAATTCTAAATTGTTGCACCTTGTCTTGATTTTCCCACCATTGTTATTCCTTTTGAAAATTTTACAAATTAGGCAAAGAATCCTTGCACTTATATAGAGGATCCTTATGTATGTTCTTAAAATTATTTAAGGTTAAATGACTTAATCTAAAATAAAGGCATATACGGATCTCTTGCAATTGTAACCTCTTTACTAGTGTAAACATATTTGATACCTTGATGGCATGACATAGATGATGTTGCTTGATATTGCTTTATCCATGGATACCCAAGTAAAATATGAGATACATCTAAAGAAGAAATAATATGACATAGAATAAGAACTTCCCTCATCTTTTAGACCAAAAAATTAAGGTAAAATAATGTATACTATAGTTTTAATCAATATATCATTAGTCAATTTTAAAGAAACCCTCAAATATGCATATGCTTGTTTATAAAATGATGATAAAACAAAAATTATTCAATGCATACATTTTATTGGTGAGTAAGATCAATAATTCATGATCCACACAAAACCAAAGGACCATTATAATTATTTGGTAATATCTCACAATGTAAAAAAGGTGTCAAAAAAATTAGCATACCTAAACCGTAAATTGACTTGTCATAAAGTGGGTGGGTAGCTTAGTGGTGGAGATTTGCATCCTAACTAGTTCATGGAAATTTCAACATGGTATTAGAGCCAAGCTAGGTGCATTTGACACCTATGTTGTGGCTCAAGGGAGTGTGTTGGAGAAATGATACACACCTAAGCCATAAAAGGACTCATCACAATGTGAGCCATTAGCTCAATAGTAGAGCATCCTAACACCAAATGGGAGGTCCTAAGTTTGAATACTGGTTAGTCCATAGAAATTTCTATAAAATTCAATCACTAGTACATAAGAAGAAGAATAAGTACCCTTATAATTTTTATTAATACCAACAAATCATTCCTCACATGTAGGTGAATCAATGATTTCAAGCTCGTCAACATGTATATGTACCTCAATCTCATGACCCTCATATAAAACCATTTTATTAGATTTATTTAGTGTAAAACATTTAAATTTTCATTAGGAGGAACAATTGAAGGATTGACCCCAATATTAACCCCCTCAACCTAATTTTTTTTATCAATCAAATCCTTAATCAATTATTCCTTAATCCCCAGGATCGTCAGGTGGTCTTGGCACTTTGTGGGATCCAACGAAACTTGAAGTATCAGTGGTGGTTGCAAACTCCAACTAGATGAAGTTGGCAGTTAAGGTACTTTCTTCAAAATTTAAATTTTCATTATTTAATGTTTATGGCCCTACGAAGACAGAAGAAAAAGTTAGAGTATGGAATGAAATAAGTAAGACCCTCACAAAGAATAAGGAGATACTGGGAGGGGATTTCAATGCAATATTAGATTTAAATGAAAAAAGTGGAGGTTGCAAGCGGGTAGCCCAAACCCAAAGGGACTTTGCAGAATTCGTTGATAAAAATAATTTGATCGACATAAAATTAGGTAATGGCATTTTTACCTGGAATAATCGGGGAAAAGGGTTTACAAATATATTAGAGAGGTTCGATAGATTTCTTGTCTCAGAAGATTGGTTGTTAGAAAGTATACCCCCGAAAGCAATGATAAGACCAGTTTGCATATCAGATCATTTTCCTGTAGAATTGTCTTTATGCTCAAACACAAAACCTGTCAAGGGCCATTTCAAATTTGAGAAAATGTGGCTTCGACATGCGGGGTTGGTAGACCAAATGAAGATTTGGTGGACCAAACCAATGCAAGTGCATGGAACAAAGATGTTTGTGTTTCATAAAAAACTATCAAAAATGAAAACGAAGCTTAAGGATTGGAATATAAACATTTTTAAAAACATCTTTGAAGAAAAATCCAAATTGGAGGACGCGTTGGAGCTTCTCGGAGAGAAAATACTAAAGGCAGGGATGAAGAGGGAGGAATTCAAAGCAGAAAAGAAATTAATGGCTGAGTATAATGAAATTTTGGCCCGTGAGGAAGTTTACTAGAAAACCAAGTCGAGGCAGAATTGGCTTGGGGAAGGTGACTTAAACATGAGTTTTTTTCACAACACAATGAAGATTAGAAGAAGCTGGAAAATAATCACACAAGTCAAAGATGAAGAAGGTAATTACATTTTGGAGGAAGAAAACATTCAGAGATTGGGTGTTGGATATTTTGAAAAACTGCTTGGTTGTCAAGACACGACAGATCCTTTGTTCTATAGTTTACTGGACAATGTCACAGGCATGGTGTCTGGAGAAGACAACTAGATGCTTACTGCCCGAGTAATGAAGGAGGAGGTCAAGGTGGCCACTTTCTAGTTGAAGCCAAAAAAGTCTCTAGGACCAGACGGCTTTGGCTCCTTGTTTTATCAATCTTGCTGGGAGTTTATGGGAGATGAAATAACAGGGGTGGTGGAGGAGTCTCGAAGGAAAGGCGTAATGTTGAAAGATTTCAACAACACAAATATCGTTCTGATACCAAAGAAAGACTTGTATGAGGATTTTTCAGACTTTAGGCCAATTTCACTCTGTAATTCAATTTACAAAATCATTACAAAGGTGGTGGCGAACAGGTTAAAAATGATACTACCAAAGATTATTTCAAAATAGCAAAGTGGTTTTGTCCCAGGGAGGAACATAATAGACAGAATTATAATAGCCCACGAAGTGATGCACTCACTAAAGGCCTCAAATCAAGGTGGGATGATAGTCAAGATGGATCTAAGCAAAGCGTATGATAGGGTGCAGTGGAGGTTCTTGCTTAAAGCTAAGGAAAAATTAGGCTTTAATGGAAAATGGTTGAAATGGATATTCAACTACATTTCTTCACCCAGATACTCGATGCTTATCAATTCTGTTCCATGTGGTTTTTTCCAAGGGGCTAGGGGACTCCACTAGGGAGACCCAATCTCACCCTTTCTTTTTGTCATTTTGGCCGATGTGTTCAGTAGGCATATTGAAAAATTATGTGTTACTAAAAAATGGAAAGGCATCAGAGTAACAAACTCTTTTCCTGCGATCTCTCACTACCTTTTTGCAGATGATACCTTGCTATATGGTGAAGGGACTGCAGAAGAAGCAAAATCAATGCATGAAGTAATGGAAATTTTTAGAAGGGAGTCTGACCAATTGGTGAATAAGGAAAAGTCAAGCATTTTCTTTTTTAATGTTGGTAAAAGGAAACAAAGGGAGATAAAGTCCATCTTGAGTTTTAGCAAAGGCACAATCCCGAAAAAATACCTGGGAATTCCATTGTTCGTGGGCCAAGTCAAAACAGAATTACGGGAAGAAATCATCCGCAAATGTAGTGACAAGATAGGCAGTTGGCGTGGACGTTGGTTAATACTTGTTGGTAGAATAACATTGGCGAAATCGGTACTAGCAGCGGTCCCCATTTATATGATGTCATGCTTGGCTTTAACAAAAAAGACATCCCAGAGATTGGTGGGAATCCAAAGGAAGCTCCTATGGGACGGATCCCACGACAACACAAAATCCCACTTGTAGGCTGGGATGTAGTGAAATGCCCAAAAGAAAGCGGTGGTTATGGTATAAAAGACTTAAGACTACAAAATAGGGCCCTAGGGGCTAAATTGGTATGGAATCTTTTTGCATACCCAGATGCTCAATGGGGGAAACTCTTAAGAGTGAAATACCTTGACAATATGCTAGAGGAGAGGATATTAACTATTGCAAACCTAAAGAGGGGATCTACGGTTTGGAACTTCATAATTGAGAGCAGGCCTTTGATAATGAGCCACCTAACGTGGGCAATCAGGGATGGAAGTAAAGCGTCCTTTTGGGAGGACTCGTGGAATGGATATGCCTCGCTCAAGACAATCCTAGGATTAGAGGAAGCCTCTCGTATGGTAAGTGCACTGATGGGGGACAAGGTACAGGATTACGTGTCAATCCAAGTAAAGAATGAAAGGAAAGAATTTGAATGGAAAAAACTGTACATGCTGGAAGTTAGAGCTCGAGGCTTGCTAGAAGAAGAGTTGGCAAAACGTAGGATTTTTTTTACCTTTAAGCTAGATTGTATTAAGTGGTGAGCAGCAAAATCAGGTGCATTCTCAGTCAAGCTTGGTTATGAAATGCTTAACAAAGAACAAAATCAAGGAGGTTGGCCGAGCAAACTATGTTGGGGGAGGTTTGTTTTGCCAAAGGCAAGAGCTTTCACCTGGACTGCCCTACATGGTAAGATTTTAACAGGTGAGAGATTAAGTAAAATTGGTTTTAGGGACCCTTTTAGATGTATACTTTGCATGAAAGCGGAGGAGACAACAAATCACCTTCTAATTGGTTGCGAATTTGCACAAGAATGTTGGTCACATTTTTGTAAGAAATTGCAATGGCAAGGTCCTCTACAACAACACATTAAAGAAGTTTTTGAAGCTTGGCCACTAATAGGGAAAGGCTCAGCTTTGGCGGGGTTGTGGATGGAAGTGCCAACAATGATCATCTGGCAACTTTGGAGGGAGAGAAACTCCAGAATCTTTCAGGACAAGAAACTCTCTATAAATCAGGTAATAAACAAGATCGAGATTAGGGTGAGTGAACACTTCAATATGAAAGCAGTTAATAAGAAATTCAATTTTTTTTCTTCTTGGGATGAGAAACTGCTAAAGGAATGGCAATTGATAAAGACCTCGCGTGTATCATTAATGAAGAATAAGTCCCAAAGGGTGAAATCCAAATGGGAATTTCCTCTGAGAGGAAGGCTCAAATTAAATTTTGATGGTGCGTTGAGGGGTAACCCAGGCCCCTCGGGTGTCGAATTTGTGCTCAGGGATGCTTCAGGTTCCCTGATTTGGGCAGCATCGATAAAGCTTTTACCTGGCACGAACAATGAAGCGAAGGTGGCTGGGCTGTTTGAAGGTTTGAAATTTTGTGCTGACAAGAAACTATTGAACATTGATTTCAAAGGTGATTCAAAGATAATAGTAAGGGCGTTTAGCACACACAAAGCAACAAACTGGAAATTGCAAGAATGGGTGGAAATGGCATCCCCATTATTGTCCCAGGTTGGTAACTTTAGCTTTCAGCACATTTTCAGGGAAGCTAATAGACTGGCGGATTTGTTGGCCAATGAAGGGATTGATCAGATTGAACATTTTCGAGCTTCAAAAAATATAGATGTTTGGTCGAATGGTACAAAAACATATAGGGAAGAGCTTGATAATCTGCCACAAGATGGATGAACATCAGAGCACGGGAAGTCAAATTTAGAGTAACTGTGTTGGTGTGGGTCTTGGAAGGGTTTCTCTCTCAAGGAACTAGTTTTATGACCAATATCCCATATGGTGTGTGAATGTAAATTTTTTCTTTTTGGAAATAATGGTAAGAACACTATCCTCTCTGATAGTAATTTGCCAAAAAAAAAAAAATTATTCCTTAATCCCATAAATTGTTGAGTATAATTACAATTAACTCTACAATTTAATAACAAAATTCTTTCTCATTATATCTTTTGGGAATAACCTTAGATTTATCTAATGGCCTAATAGGAGGAAGTGTAATCATGTTTGCACTAAGTAAATTTTGAAGCACATTTTACAAAGGAAAAAGTTGGAGGCTTTAGAGTCATAATATTAGAAACATTTATAATGTAGAGTTTGTACAATGGTCATTTCCATTATTTTTTACTATCCTTTTGGAAATAATTTTTCTTTTCAAATTTACAAGGGTAGGATGATGTAGATGAAGCATTAGAAGATCCATAATTAAGTGTGGTAGCCTCTAACAACTTTAGTTCTTAACATTCATCTCACTTACACATGCAAATGTTAAGAATGTATATACTTTGTAGATCCTTGTTGCCAAAAATCTAAAATAATAAACTTCAATCCAACATTCTACACATTTGCATTGACCAATTTCTACACATAAAATAGACCCAAATGGAAGAGCAATGCAACGGCTTACAGTATAATATTTTAAATTTCAATGGAAGAACTTAGCCAATAACTTGGTCATCATACACAAAATCCAAAAATATGTAAAGCACTAAAGAACCTTTGAATGTGTCATCATGGATCTCTTTAACATTGTGCATCTCACCCATAGGATCCAAAAAATCCAACAAAAAATGGATATGTAAAATTTTTACTGTAGAAATTGAATTGTGTTTGATTTTTTATATGTATGTATTTTTTGCTCTAATAGGTAAGGAATCAACATTACTCTTCATCTCAACAAGCCTTTAAACACATTAATGTCAAGGGTAGATAGAGGCACACTCAGGGATTAAGGACATGAAATGAAAGTGGCAAGATGAGAAATGTTGGTGGTATAAATTTGTCGTGTGGACATAATAAAATGAGTGTGGAGGACAAAGAATTTCCGTGGAATATCACAGTGAGGGGAACATGGGAAGTGTAAACAAAACTAATGAGAACTAATGTGGAGACAAGAGAAATATGTGCAACATAATAAGTAAGCATGAGATGAGATCTAGGAAAAATGAGAGGATAAATTTGGGGAGATTTGGTGGAAGGAGAAATAAATTGCATAAGATAGATAGGAGTAAACAATAAGGAGGAATACATGAAGAAGAAGCTTGGGATGGAGGGAAAATGGCACATCACCCAAAGGGATTGTTGAGCTTAACTCCTTTACCTATTTAACTTAAGTACTTTCTTTCCACATGGCTTATTAATCAACATAGCATATGAAGGAGATCAATCATTGCGCCTAGGATTAATATTACAGCCAAATTTGCAAGATCCAAAGAAAGGTTGTGTGCATCAAAGCTATCTTGATTACCATTTTCTCAACAAGGGCCTCATGGTCATATATGATTCTTCCAATATGATAAATTTAGTATCATGCATATTCCCCAATCATACCACAATTTTAGCTTAGATTTCACAACCACATGGTGGGATTGAACTATGACTTTACTAGGAAAAGAGAGGATGATTTTGGTATTAGAAGGAAATAAGGATCAAACAATGTTTAGATTTGATTAAGAAATTAGACAATGAGAAAGCACTTAAATCTAAAAACTAAATAAGATTCAAGAAAACCTTTATGGCCAAATCGTAGGACATACCAAATTAAATGGCTTTGCCAAAATGAAAAGAAAATAATTTCTTTAGAGTTTTCTTTTCTAATTAGCTAGGATAAATAAATACAATAAGTAAATACAAAAATTAACTTCGAACATACAATTGAATTTAAAAATACTAGACAAGCACACTATAGAATTGACAAAGAGGGTTAGGGTTTTTAGCTTCATTTGTTATATGGAGATATTTTATTGTAATGTACATAATCAACGATATGATTCTTGATTTTTTATAAGATTTAATATTATGACACCTTAACAAACCAAGATATGACTTTCATGGTTCACTCCTACATGTATGGAATTTACATTTTCATCTACAATTTTGACCCTAAATTTGTAGTTTTAAAATTATTTTGTGATATATGTGTTTAGTTTATTTGTTGTGTCATTAGTTGGATGATAGTTAAGGTGTCCACTACAAAATGGTAGATGATGGGGAGGTGATGTTGGAGCATTTGGAACTTGAAATAATGTTGTAGATGCATTGAAAAGGTGTAAATGCATTGAAATTATAGACCTCTCATCCCCTAACAAATAGTTGATAGTTTTGATAGTCATTTTTCTCATGAAAGGTGTTTAACAAGACAAAAATATATGCAAAACGGGGAAGAAAAATACTATATTGAAAATGCTTTAAAAACTTTGAAACAAGTGCAATTTGAATTCAACACATTTAAACAAATTTTCATTTAGGGTTTCGAAATTAAACAAATAGATGCATTTTGAACTCTAAAAAAATTGAATTTTAAATACCTAGTGCTCAATAGTGCTCGATATGCAAACTGGAATGATGAACTTTGAAGAGATCTAACGAAAAATTTGTTTTCGCTTAGAAAGAGAAACCTTTATTTGGTCGCGTTGCCACGGTCTCTGTCAATGACGCACTGTGGACAGCTTGACTGTAAAAGAACAGCAAAAGCGACAAAGTTAAAATGAAATAATTTTTGTTTTTGTCATATAGGGTCTTGGCCGAACCTGTTGACCAACTCCATTTGAATATGTTTTTATTTGCTTTCATTGGTTCAGCCTACTCATCGGTTTGACCAATCCATGAACCTGGTTCTACCAAACTCCATTCAAAAGATGGTGAAAGGAAAAATGCAAAATTTCCTTCCTCTTAGAAAGTGTAAACCACTATTCTAAGGTAACCCTATAATATTTTTATGTTATTTTTTATTCATTCAATTTGAATTTGAAACAAATTATATTTTAACATTATAGACTCTATTATATACACAATATAAAAGCTTTCAATTAGTTTTCAAAAAATTAAATGGGAGATCACTCAACTTTTATTTTTTTTAATATGTGTCCAATTTGAAAATTTATTAAAATCCATATATTTATTAAAAATTAGCAAAAAACAAGGCATAAACTACTTGATGTTAGCTAATTTTTTACCAAAATGATTTGTGAAATATTGTTTAAAATTCAAAATTTTAGGGGGAGCATATTGGATGTTATTTTATATTTTTTTGACAAAGATAGGAGCACTTTGTGCACTCTCCCTATTTGAACCTCTTAATCTACACCATTTAAAAAAATAGTAGTTTAAAAACTAGATTTTAAGCACTACAAATATTGTTCTTGTCACATCTCCAAATTTTGAACATGACTATCTTCAATTTATCATCTAAGATCAAATTTTACTAATTTAAAAAATTAGCTACTTTTGACCTTCCATTGATCCCCCATTTCCATGCACATACCCTTGTATTAAAAATCAATTAAAATATTATGATTAATGAAAGTTTTAAAATAATAAGAGTTACGATTTATGGATGTTAAAATTAGTAAACATATTATTATACACTTATTATAAATACTTATAATATAAGCTTAAACATTATAATAAATTTCCATAACATTATAATAGTTATTTCAAACTTTTGAAATATTAGATTGAGAAAATAATAAGAAGATAGGACAAGATAGGAGAAAAGGGAAGGGTAATGTGTTGAAGTGAGGACACTAGGAAAGAAGAAAAGTAAAATTTATACTCTTTTAATGAGAAAGAATTAAAATATCATTTATCTCAAAGACTATTACATTATAAACATGAGTTATTATTACAACTTATATGAAGATTGAGAAAATATTAGTAATAATTTATTTACAATACAATATAAAAATAACAAGTGTCTCAAACATATATTATCAATATTATGATATTGTGACTAATGAGAAGTCACATTATGATTAAATATTAAAATAGTTTATATTATCTCTTTATTTTAACTCGCTTTGTTTTATATCATGTCAATATCCTTCATTAATTATATATATTATAAATATTAACATAGTAGGTATTATCTAGTATAAATATATGTAATTATATAATATTTTAATTGTTATTGTGGAAAATTGTAATACTTAATATAAATTTAGATAATTAAATTATTATTATAATTAAAATCTTAAAAAATTATATGAACAATCACAATAAATTATAATACTTAATTTTAATAAAAGATAAATTATTATTTTTTAATAAAAAAATATTATAAAATATGATATTTTAAAATTATTATTTTTATTAAATAAAAAATAATCTAAAATTAATATTTTAATTATAATTGTTTCAACCACACAGATTCTTAATAAAATCGAATCTTGAAATTTGAATTTATATCTTAAAATATTATAATTTTATTATTGACAAGTGACATACCACAATTATCCTTCTTCCAATGTTTAAACTATCTATATATATATATATATAATTGAATTTATATCTTAAAATATTATAATTTTATTATTGACAAGTGACATAACACAATTATCCTTCTTCCAATGTTTGAACAATATCTTATATTTTATATATATAAAATATCTTATATATATATATATATATGAAAATCATGGTATGTTATGGATAGCGGTCATGACATCGTAGGCGACTTAAGAGATTGAAACATCACATCCCATAGCAGGTAGCGGAGAATCCCACCCAAATCCAATGTAACCTTAAAATAGTTGGTATTTTCAATTGACTATGACTCAAAGTAATTGTTTGTCTTCACACATTTGCAATGCATATGACCGACGGCTACCAATTTGTTTGTCTTCACACATTTGCAATGCATATGACCGACGGCTACCAATTTAAAATTAACATCATCCAAAATTTACGGCATGGAATGGCACTCTCCCTTGTCCTTTTTGTTTTCTCGCTTATCCCACTTCATTATTCCAGACTGCATACAAATTTGACCATCTTAAATACTCTGGTGACTTCGTCAAGGAAAAACGCAAAAAAAGGAAAAGTCAACGCAGGCGAGAGGATGGGCATTGGGAATGGATAAATTTGTTTTAAACGGAAATAAAGACTCCAAAAATGGTGGAAGAAACGTGGAAATGGTGGTCATTCTGACAATTTATTTTTGAGACGTCGCGTCGAAAGGCAAAGAAAGAGAAAGCTTCTTTCCTGTCTGCACGTCGGTTTTGAATTAACGACAAGCATCGTCATGGACGGCCATTTTATATTATAATTCTCATACGGGCATTAGCCGTTAAATACAGGATGATCAAAGCATACAGTCTTCAATGCAAATCTGTTGATATCTGCAATTTCATTTCCTGTTTTCTTTGTGGAAGAACAAGTCATATATTCATCGTAATGGAGGTTATGAGAGCTGCATCTGTAGTTAAGTCCAATGCTTTGGGCTGTTTGTGGTTGCAGACACAGAAGAAAAAGGCGAGTTTGAGGAAAAAGTATATGAGCATCAGAGCAAGGTATGGAGATTATGACTGTAGCGAAGGGCCGAGCATGGTAGACGCAAATATGTCCGTTCTGAGAAGGCGATTATACGAGCTTAAGTTGCAGGAAAGCTGTTACCGCCCTCCCCAGGAATGGATGGAATGGGAGAAAAACATGCGTTCTGATTATTACTGGACTATTTGTCAAGCAACCGGAATTTTGCACTCATGTTTAATGAGTACCAGACCCAGCATTGCTTTGGCTACTTTGAGTTTGCTGTTAATGGGCGTTGGCACCTCAGTCAGTGTTAGTTTGCTCATGGCATGGAGTAATGTCGATATGTTTCTCCACAATTTATGATATTGGGTTCCTTTCTTTCAAGGAGGTTGATCAAGCCCCCAAGATCAAAGATCTTGTCAATAAACGACGTTCACAAGTGGAAACCCGTTGTCCACTATGCAAACAAAATATATTCAGACGGGTTAGTGAAATCCGTTGTCTACTAGGTGAGCCCCAAAAAGTGGCTAATTGGAAAATCATGCTAGGTCTAAAGGCTCCCATATACCAATCATACGAAAGTTATACCTCCTGATACCTTCAAAAATGGTCACAAGGCTAGCAAGCTACATTATGCTAGGCACTCATGAAAAACAAGGCTCCACTGGAAAGCAAGTTGTGTTATGCTTGGTGGTCTTGACAAAGGTTGTACTACTTCAAGAATTATCACTATTTCTACCATAGTGTAGTGTGATAAATTTTACGAATAATCTTAGTAATAATAAGATTCATGTGTCTAAGGAGGTTGTTGAGTGTGAGGTGAAGTTTTTTACATTATTTAAATCAAACTATGCATCACATGGAAATCACCCATCATTATGAATTATCTCTAACAATTAAATGTATAGTTTGATAAGGGAATGCAAAGTGATACATATAGAAAGGCTAAATATATTAACATTATGAGATCAAAATGTAATTAATTATATTTTTAATTCATAAAAGAAGGGAAGGGCGTTGAACACATATAAAAAAAAAATATCTCAAAAATAACAAAGCAAAGAGAAATAGAACAAGCAAAAATAGAGCTTGAACACAACAATTATGCCCCAAGAGCTTGAAAAGAAAAATGGATTCCATCTTAGGAGAATATTTCCTTTTGCATTGTACAACTTTCCAAGAAGAGTCATCAACCAAAATCAATTCCTCAAGACAAGAAGGGAGAGAATCCCCCTTAGAGAGACGAGTTAAAGGAGTAAAACCATCAAAAGAACAAGGTGGAGGAGAAGAAACAACCTTGTCTAGAACCATAGCATTAGGAGAAGTAGGACAAATAAAATCTTAAGTAGCAAGACTATTATTCATCTAAGTAGGGGGATGGGGAGATATAGAAAGTAGCTCCAAATCCTCACAAATAGTTGCAGTCTTCAAGATACACAGTAAGGTGGGAAGGAAGAGAACTTTTCCACCAAGTGGAAGAAGACACCTTACGAGGACCATGAGGGTAGTCACAAGCCAAGTGTACAGTAGCAAAATAACATCTACAACGAAAAGGGATTCCCTCATAATCCACTAGCTGTGACCAAAAATTGTCATTAACTTGTAGCACGACCTCTCCATGTAAAGCTTTTGATAAATCAACCTCCACTAAAATCCTTGCATAAGAGGTGTGGGTAAAATTCATAGAAGCAAGATCCACTCTCAAGAACCTACCCAAAGCATTACCAATGGCCTCATAAGTAAAGGAACACCAAAACTATAAGGGGGGATTAGGAAATCTAACCCAAACAATAAAATTGTCAATGGATTCCTTCAAAGGGTTAAAGGAAGGAGCCCAAGGATGAATCATAAGAGGATGAGAATCACATTCCTAAAAACCATGATCTAAAACAACCTGCCTATCCTCAAAAGAATAAAAAAAAGCCTCTAGCAGAAGGGTAAATCTTAATCTTACCCTCCACTATAGGTGTCTAATATTATAATATCCAACTATGAAGGTCAAAAAGAGAAGGCCACAATCTACACAATCTATAAATCAAGCCCTTATTGGAGAATAAGTCAATATAGTCATTCACATCCCGCTCAAGAGAAATCACAAGGGTAGCCTTAGCACAGGGGAAAGGCACATGTTTATGCACTGTAGTAGAGCCCAACTCCACCTTTTTTATTTTTTAGAACATGAACGAAGGATTCAAGCAAAGGTCTCGCACCCACCACCAGGGAAAAACCATCAGCCTCAACCCCAATAGAAGCTATTGACCCCATTGCAACCATACCATGAGACAAAGTAGCAACTCTAGAAGTGAGAAGGCCAAGCTCAACCACTTGATTGCAAACATGGTATATAGATAGGAAAGAAGAGAGAAGTTGAATGGGTAGGAGAGTGAGAGGAGCAAGAGGAGCGAAGAACGATATTTTTTTATGTTAGGGGATATAATTAATTATGTTCGGGTTACCTTTGTGATTAAATAAGTTTAATTAGTATTTGAGGAATTTTTTCAATATCAAATTAGTATGACAAAGAGGACATACCTTTTACTCTAATATTAAATTTCTTAACTATATGAAGTTGTCTTGTTCATTCACAACTTCACACTCCTCTAATACTTGAGTTTTTGGCCAATTTCGTGATATGATGTTGAATCTTGTATCAATCTTTGAGCTAATTACAATTGGTAAAAATAATAAAAACAATGATTGTCAATTGTCAAATTTAAATATAGAATATGAATAAATTGAATCAATTTTTTTAAAACATGAAAATAATTATTGAAATTCTTCAAAACATGACAATAATTATTCATAGTATCAAATTTAATTTATAAACATGCAATTTCAATATTTTATGTCAATAGAAAGACAAAAATGTGAAATATTAGTCAAATGATTGTAATTTCTCAAAAATATGAAAAGTATGCTTGTATGTTAGAGAATATGTAGCTTGTAAAGGAAAATAAAATATGTGGTTCCAAAATCATAAGATGCACATGATTTAAGTTTTTTTAATTTTTTACATATAAAAGTGCTTACATTATAGTGTGGGCATGTTATAGCATGGGCATGTTATAATGTTAACATATTATAATGTGCTCACACTTTAACTTGCCTTGAAAACTACTAGACCTTAGGCTTGAAATTTCTTTGGAAATCCAACTTAAAGAGTTGGACTTGTATATCAATGTTCAAAGACACGCTTTCTACAAAATATAAAAAAATAACTAAATATCAAGCTTTCTCTTCATTAGGTTTGCATATTTTGGATGTTGATATGAAAAAAGTCCACAATAATTCCAAGATCTTTTTTACGTTTATAACCATGTGGTTTTTTCTACATTTCAAATGTGTTAAGGTTTTTATCTTCAATTTCTTTTACTAATGTCTTTTATTTTTTTTCAAAAAACATATATATAATATTTTTATGTCATTTTTTATTTGTTTACTTGAATTTGAAACAAAGTATATTTTAACATTATAGACTGTAATATATACACATTAAAAAACTTTTAATTAGTTTTCAAAAAATTAAATGGGAGATCACTCAACTTTTAATTTTTTAGTATGTATCCAATTTGAAAATTAAGTAAAACCCATATATTTATTACAAAATAGCAAAAAAAGATAGGCATAAACTACTTAAATTTAGCTAATTTTTTACCAAAACATTTGTGAAATATTGTTTAAAATTCAAAATTTTAGGGGGAGCACATTGGATGCTATTTTATATATATTTTTCAACAAAGATAAGAGCACTTTGTGTGCTCCCCCTATTTGAACCTCTTAATCTCCACCATTTAAAAATAATAGTAGTTTAAAAACTGGATTTTAAGCACTACAAATATTGTTCTTGTCACATCTCCAAATTTTGAACATGACCATCTTAGTTTATCATCTAAGATCAGTTTTTACTAATTTAAAAAAGTAGCTACTTTTGACCTTCCATTGATCCTCCATTTTCATGTGCATACCCGTGTATTAAAAATTAATTAAAAGAATATGATTATTGAAAGTTTTAAGATCATAAAAGTTACGGATGTTAAAATTAGTAAACATATTATTATACACTTATTATAAATATTTATAATATAAGTTTAATCATTATAGTAAATTTCCATAAAAGTATAATAGTTATTTCAAACTTTTGAGAAAATAATAAGAAGATAGGACAAGATAGGAGAAAAGAGAAGAGTGATGTGTTGAAGAGAAGACACAAGGAAATAATAAAAGAATAAATCCAAGAAGAAAAGTAAAGTTAATACTTTTTAAATGAGAAATAATTAAAATATCATTTATCTCAAAGACTATTACATTAGAAAGTTGAGTTATTATTACAACTTATATGAAGATTAAGAAAATATTAGTAATAATTTATTTACAATATAATATAAAAATAACAAGTGTCTCAAACATGTATTATCAATATTATGGTAATGTGACTAATGAGAAGTCACATTATGATTAAATACTAAAATAGTTTATATTATCTCTTTATTTTAACTCACTTTGTTTTATATCATGTCAATATCCTTCATTAATTATATATATTATAAATATTATCATAGTAGGTATTATCTAGTATAAATATATGTAATTATATAATATTTTAATTGTTATTGTAGAAAATTGTAATACTTAATATAAGTTTAGATAATTAAATTATTATTATAATTAAAATCTTAAAATATTATATGAACAATCACAATAAATTATAATACTTAATTTTAATAAAATATATATATATATATTTTTAATTAAAAAGTTATTATTAAATATGATATTTTAAAATTATTGTTTTATTTTTTTATTAAATAATTTTTTTTTAAATTTATATTTTAATTGTAATTGTTTCAACCACATGTAGATTCTTAATAAAATTGAATCTAAATTTGAATTTATATCTTAAAATATTATAATTTTATTATTGACAAGAGTGACATAACACAATTATGACATATATATATATCTTTCTTTACATATATTTTTTTATGTTCCAGCAAGTATTTAGCCGTGGAACGAAAAACATTATTTTATTATAAAATACGATATTGTTCAAACATTGGAAGAAGGATAATAAAATAATGTTGTTCGTTCCACGGCTAAATACTTGCTGGAATACATAAAAAAATATATGTAAAGAAAGATATATATATATATATATATATATATATATATATATATATATATATATATATATATATATATGGTATGTTATGTATAGTGGTCATGACATCATAGGCGACTTAAGAGATTGAAACATCACATCCCATAGCAGGTAGCGGAGAATCCCACCCAAATCCAATGTGAGCTTAAAATAGTTGGTATTTTCAATTGACTATGACTCAAACTAATTGTTTGTCTTCACACATTTGCAATGCATATGACCGACGGCTACCCATTTAAAATTAACATCAACCGAAATTTAAGGCATTGAATGGCACGCTTCCTTGTCCTTTTTGTTTTATCGCTTATCCCACTTTATTATTCCAGACAGCACAGAAATTTGACCATCTTAAATACTTCGGTGACTTCGTCAAGGAAAAACGCGGAAAAGGAAAAATCAACGCAGGCGAGAGGATGGGAATGAATAAATTTGTTTTATACGGAAATAGAGGCTCCAAAAATGTTGGAAGGAACGCGGAAATGGTGATGTCATTCTGACAATTAATTTTTGAGACGCCGCGTGGAAATTCAAAGAAAGAGAAAGCTTCCTTCCTGTCTGCACGTCGGTTTTGAATTAACGACAAGCATCGCCATGGACGGCCGTTTTATATTATAATTCGCATACGGGCATTACCCTTTAAATACAGGATGATCAAAGCATACAACCTTCAATACAGTTTCTCTTTTCTTCTTCCCTCTTTGCAAATCTGTTGATATCTGCAATTTCATTTCCTGTTTTCTTTGGCGAAGAACAAGTCATATATTCATCGTTATGGAGGTTATGAGAGCTGCATCTCTAGTTAAGTCCAATGCTTCGGGCTGCTTGCGCTTGCAGACACAGAAGAAAAAGGTGAGTTTGAGGAAAAGGAACATGGAGATCAGAGCAATGTATGGAGATTATGATTGTAGCGAAGGGCCGAGCATGGTAGACGCAAATATGTCCGTTCTGAGAAGGCGGTTGTACGAGCTCAAGTTACAGGAAAGCTGTTACCGCCCTCCTCAGGAATGGATGGAATGGGAGAAAAACATGCGTTCTGACTATTACTGGACTGTTTGTCAAGCAACCGGAATTTTGCACTCATGTTTAATGAGTACCAGACCCAGCATTGCTTTGGCTACTTTGAGTTTGCTGTTAATGGGCGTGGGCACCTCAGTCAGTGTCGGTTTTCTCATGGCGTGGAGTAATGTCGATATGTTTCTCCAGAATTTATGATATAGGGTTCCTTTCTGTAAATTTGGTTATCAAAGAGATGGATTTGTTTATACTAATAAGTTGGAGAGAGCTTGCAATTAGAGCTCCATTAGAATGTGTTGACACACAGTATCGAATTCATTGGCCAAAGTTTTGGCAAGAAGTTTGTATCATCACCATTTTTTAATGATTTTGTGGGATTATTAAACCAACTGGATCGGAAATATATTACAGCTTTAACTGAATTTCAAACTTAATTGTAACGTAAATTTCATTCCAGAGTGTGGAGTACTTTGCACACGGTCTCTTGCAGCAGAAATTATTTATGAAATGAAATGAAATGAAATGAAATATTTTAATAACGTCCACGAGGCCACAGCAGCCTATGGGACCCAGGAACAGCACAAGACCACCACCGAAAAGAGAAGACCCTAAACAGCCTGAGATCTTCGCTCGAGATTAGCTCTACGACAGTGAATTTTGATGATGTAATTTGCAGATTTGACCAACCTTTCCTCCTCAAACAAGGTATTTAAGTTGTCCACTTGTAAGATGTCCCCATAAGTGACCCGAATATCTTTGTATGCTGAGCACTCCATAACAAAGTGCCACTCTGTCTCCACTAATCCCATGTCGCAAAAACGACATATTCTTTCTTCCCACTCTTCTTTAGGAACCATCCATCTGCCCGTCTCACATCTAAGACGATGTGAGCTAGTTCGGAGTTGAGCTATCAACATCTTTGCTCTCCATTTAATATTTGCTCCTATATATGCCTTTTCATCATGGTCCCCCTTAGGATTGAATTCTTTGATATAATAGTCTTTTTTTCGCCCTGATTGTTTTGTCCATAAAGCTTTTTTGAATTTTTGTTTCACATATTTTTTTATTTCTTCATTTGAACTTGGACAATCTTGCATATTCACACCCCACTTTTCCATCCATTTTTTGTTTTGTTTCATCCATGTATTCCTTCTTCTATCCAACTTTTCTTTTACGATTAGCTTAGGCCACCGATGGTCGTCCATGTTTTGAACCTTTTGAAGGTAACATAGTAACCGAATCATCGCGAAAGCCTCCAAGGGAAAGGTGCCTGACTCCGCTAGTAAAATCTCATAAGGTATCGTGGTTTTGAGTTTAAGGCTGCTAACAATTAGATGCTTTTGAATTCTTTCCACTTGCCTCCATTTCTGATCTGACATGCTGCTGCCCCAAATTTCGCACCCATATAGAACCACCGGGGTCACAAGTAAGCCAAACAACGTTCTCTTGGTTTTCCAATCCCATAGCTCAGCATTTCTACATCTGTTTTGTAGAGAGTAGAGCGCTTTCCAGCCTCCTTGGATCCTTTTTGCTCTACAAGTTTCCCAACTGAGCTTATAGTGAAAATCTAGCCCAAGGTATTTGTATTCATCTACAATTTCCAGCGGATTGCCCTCAAAGATAAAGCTAATTTGCTGTTTTTTCCTTCTCAGAGAGAATATCATAATTTTGGTTTTACTAGTATTCACTTGCATCCCAACTTCCTGACAAAATGATTCAAGAGCTTTCAAATGTTTTCTTAACTCATGTGCTGTTTTAGCAATCAAAATGAGATCATCGGCATACAAGAGCAATTTTATTACATAATTGGCCAACTGAATACCTTCCCCACCAACTTTGTCTATCCACTCTTCCAACTTGTCAATGTAAAGCCCGAATAGCGTTGGGGAAAGCGGGCAGCCTTGCTTGACTCCAATGTCACTGCCAAAGCACTCCGACATACCTTCATTAGTTCTGATTTTAGCTCTGACCTGCTCATACAGCCTATGAACAGCCGCCCTAAGAGCCCTTGGGACTCCCAGTTCCTCCATTCTATTCCACAACTTGCCCCGTGGCACTGTGTCAAAGGCTTTTTTGAAGTCAACAAAGCAGCAAAAAGCCTCCTCCCCTTGAACGTTCCAAATTTTTTCAATCAAAAATCTAAGTGTAATACCATGATCGATAGTGGAATGTTTTGGTCTAAAACCAGCCTGCCCTTCAGCTCTTTTGCCCTCTTTCTCAGCCCAACTACTAATTCTACGCTCAATCATGCTTCCAAAAAGTTTTCCAAGAAGCGGATTAATCATAATAGTGCGGTAATTTGATGGGTTATTAGTGTCCCCACTTTTGTATAGGGGAACCACAACACTAGTAGTCCACCCTTCCGGAAAGCCCTCTTGAATAACCCTATTGAAAAAGCCCTTGATGCAAGGCGCAAGGACCTCAATGCCCCATTTTAAGAATTCAGCTTGCAGCCCATCAATATCCTGTGCTTTTCCCCCAGCCAACCTTTTTATCCCTTGATTGATGTCTTCTATGGTGAATAGTTCAGTGGCAGCCCTGATAGTTGGGGGTCTATGTTTATCTTGTTCCCGCTCATACAGTAACTTTGCATATTCCAACCATTGAGAGCTTGTGATATTGTTTTCTGTTTGTTTTCTTTTTTGTTGTAGCTCCTTCCAGAATTTCTTGGGGTTGTTCTTTCCAAGGGCAATCAACTCCAACCTTCTAGTGCTAACATATTTTTCTTTTTTGTTCCGTATCATCTTTTCGTATTCTTTCTTGTTTTCTGTGGTCCTTCCACCCTGGTGAAATTTTCTTTTTGTTAATTTGCACTCTTCATCAAACCATGGGTTTGCTGGGAAAGTAGAAGTAATTGCCTTCTTAGGCCTAGCCCTCTTACACTCATCCAAAGCCTTGTGAACAATAGGGATCAGCATGTCCTTGTTTATAGTGTGATGCCCTGTGGTAGCTAATTTTCTTTCATACTCGATGAAAATCCTTTTGAGGGCATTCTTGAAGACTTCCCGATTGTCATGGTTCATGATGATTCTACCTTGCGGATGCACTTTCTTTTTGCTGATAGGAATCTGCCCCCTTTGATGCATGCTAATGTGGGCGTCAAGATTTACATATATTGGATTATGATCTGATTTCAGCTCTAAAGGACATTTTCCAATCACTAGTTCCTTTATCTTTGACGTGTAAACATGCGAACAAATGACATAATCAACCACACTTTGTCCATTGTATGTTTTGCAGGTGATGTTGCCTGAGTTTGGCCATGCTTTCAAACCATTGCAAATGACCAAGTTGAATAAACTACATAGCCCCAACAACTCAGCCCCGTAGTGCGTGACATTGTGCTTCCTATCTTGCGAATTCCTTTCCCACAGGTGCTGTCCCTCTTCCTCCAACCATAGTGGATCAGCTTTCTCCTTGTCGTTGCTTGCCAAGCTGAGAGCTTGTATGTTTGCAGTCCTTGCATTAAAATCCCCTATTAGAATAACCTCTCCCATGCCATTATAGATTGAAATGTCCCTTTTTAGAGCAGCAAAAGGATCCTCACGGTCTAGGTTCCTTTTCTTGTAAGATTTGGAGCCTTTTGGGGCAAAATAGCAGGCAGCCACTCTTATGACAGTTTGATTTTCTGTTATTTTAAACCATATATATTGTTTGTTTGGGTCTTCTTTCTCGACTTGAATGTTATTGCACCATATTTCTTTGATTAGGACTGCAACTCCACCATGCCCTTTGCCACTATCTGTTCTCTCGTTCCAAATGGAGGCTTTTTTATATCCTTCAAAGTCTGGAATTTTACAGCCATCATGCTCATGAGTCTCCGTAAGGATGATGATGTCTTTTCCTTCTGCAATGGGCCCTAAACCAGGTCCTCTTCTCCACGGGTAACCTCTACAATTCCAACTTACTATTGACACCTGATCCTGGGGGGCCCCGAGTTCCTACTTTTGGTGAGTAATTCTGTCACTAACTTGAGCTTTCCCATCTTGTAACCAAGCCCATTTTCCTTCGTTCCTTGCTGCCTTTACTTTTTCCCACTCCTTACGCCTTTCTTGTTGTTGGACTATTGTTAAGTCCTCGTCAAGGTATATTTGTGTACCTTTAAGAAACTTCTTGTTCCTTAGCAGCTTGTTCTTATCTTCAATGTTCGCCAAAGTGACCCTTACGTGCCTACTCTTTCCATCTTTCACCCATTTTCCAATTCTGTTTGCTTGTTGAATGACACCTATCCATTGTAACTCGTCCCTAAAAAAATCTTTTGCTAGCTCCTTTGTTGGTTCATTCTCCCCATAGTCCTTTAGCCCTTTAACAATGACATTCACAGCCCTGACATTTCTGTCATTCTCTTCTCTTATCTGTCTTCGAACTTGCTTTTCTATGAGGTCCTTGTGTGTGTCTGAGGGACCTCCCACTACATGAGCCCAGCTTTTGGCCTCCTCTAATTGATCCCTCAGCTGGTTTTCTTTTATCTTTACGCTGTCCAGGACTGATTGTATCTCTTTTATCTGCAAGTTGCTGCTTTCAACTACCTCTCTTGATATGCTTTTGTCTATTGTGCCACTTTGTGCTAAAACTTGTCTTATCGAAATCAATTCTTGCTCTCCATTTGACATGGAGATTTGAAGCTTACTTATTTCGTCTTTGAGAATTTTGTTCTCCCTTGATAATTGCCAATTGGTATCCATGATCTCTTTCATTTTAGCATCTTCAAAGAGCCCCCTTGCCTCTAATGATTGGAGCCTCTTGTTCATGGCCATTAGCTCATTGACGTACAACTCAGAGGACCACATTAGAGGTGTTGTGGTGGGACTATAAGAATCAAAAGGTTTACTCTCACCCCCTTCTCCCTTGTCTGCTGAAATTGAGACAAGATGGGATGTAGGGTTCATTTTTTCGTTACCTTCGAATTCTGTTTTTTGAACTTGCTGGATTTCAATAGGGTTTGATAAGCATTTGTGTTCCAGCCTTGGAAGAATTATAGCAAATTTTCCTCTCTTTGCAAACTTTACCTTTCGAGTTTGCCTCCGCTTTAAAATACCTTTGTACTGTTTTGCATTTACAAACACACAGTCCTTCCCTGCGTTTGACCTATCCTGTGGATAGCCCATCACATAAGCACCCCAAGTGTTAAACAGAGCTGCTGCTGCAGGCTCTACTCAGCGCGAGAAACGTTGAGGGAAAGGGCTGTTGAAGGAGACACGTGTCCGTACTGACTCATTTGTTTTCCTCGGAAAATGGGTCCACCGTCCAAGGATTCGCTTCATTGCACCTGCTCAACAGCAATTAATAATAGTAAAAATCCTCGAATAAGGAAATGCATTTAAATAAATTTGTTAGACCTCGAACCGTCTCGAACTTTTAATACAGGTTTATCTTCTTTCAATAATTATTCTAAAGACTCTTTACCTAACTTCTCTCTATAATTTATAAACCCTACTGTTCCTTTCCTCTTGGATACTAGTGATTACTCTCCATGGTTAGTTATTTATTAGTACTACTATTGCATGAGTTTTGTTTTAATTAATTAGAATTTTTTTTTTTTAATCTTTTTGAAATAAAATTTAATTTTCCTAAAGTGAACATGTAAAATATTTAACTTTATAAATTTTAGAAATTATTTTTCTTGAACATGATTGACTAAATTTTTTTGGATGTTATGAACGGATTTTTAGGAAGTATGAAGGTGAACTATTATTTTATCATTTTTTAGTTAAGCTATAAATAGATAAATTATATAATAAAGGTGAACTATTATTTTGCCATTTTAAAAAAAATAGTTTTTACTTGCTTCCATATGCATTATATTTTATAAGTTAAATTATAAATAGGTAAATTAAATAATAAAGGTGAATTATTATTTTGTCATAAATGAATTTATTAATTTAATTTAAACAAACTTAAGAGTTGGATTTTGAGAATTTAATAACCAAAATTTATATTTTTAGGTTGAAGGCGTGTTCCTATTTGAGCTTTGTGAGCTCATTTTCTCCATGGATGGCCAAAAAACGTTGGTAGCGGTTGCAAGGGGGTTGATATTGGTTTCCGCTCCTTTGGAAACTCTTCCTCACTGGCACTTCTCCAATTTGACAAGCTGTAGCTTGAAAAAAATGTTTTAACGAGGGTTTTAAAGTATGTTTATTAAAATGAAAATTATGATTGAGATCTTAATAATGAGCACATTTAAGTTTTAACATTACAACATCTTTTACCCTACACAGTTAAGTATATATTAGCATAATTAATATATAATATATATTCTATATTCTATATAATAAAAAATAAATTATAAATAATATAATTATATTTCTATTACTTATTATTATTGTATATTATATTCTTTAACAAAACCATTAAATACATATATAAATTTATTACAATTAATAATTAATAATGATTGTATTTTATATAATAGAAAATATATATATAAATATAATACAAAATATAATTAATATGTTATATATATTTTATATTATATACAGTTTAAATCATATATAATATAATTATATTTATTATTATATATAATAGTATATATAAGTTATATTATTATTATCTATTATATTCTATAATAAAAATTATTAAATATAAATATAAAATTATTATAATTAATAATTAATATATTTTTATTTATATAATACAAATTAAATCATATATACTATAACTATATTTATTAGTATATATAATAGTATATATAAGTTTTTTTTTTGATCGGTAATATATGTTTATTTTATTAATTTTAGAAAATATATTACAACAAAATTTCCTGGTTCTCACTAGAAAAAAAAACAATTGAAAGACTCCACACCAGAACAATAGACACCACAGAATACCAAATACATCCAAGAGACTCAGAACTAGTAACTTTATCACATCTACATTTTTTCTCCCCATCTTGGCCTTCCCTTGGTTTGAGACCGGAGGACCATAGCAAAACTTTTCCGTTTCAAATTCTTGTCTTTCCTTCCCTTGACGACTTGCCATCCGTCCTCCACCTTTTCAACCTCCTTCTGCCAATCCCTTCCCTTCATTGCAAACCCGTCCTTTACCAATTCAAACTCCTCCCTCACCCAATCCTCGGATGCTTCATGCTGCCTCCATGGATCTTCCTCCATTGGCTTCTCATTCTTCCCTTCCTTCACCTCACTGCTTATCCCTTTTTCCTTCAACTTTTCCAGGGCTGATTTCTCCCTACATTCTGATGTTTTGGCTCCATGATGATTTTCAGCTGCTTTCCCATCCAGGGCATTTCCTATATCACCAAATTTCACGCTGAGATCCTCAGTTGGGCCTGCCCTCCCCAACGGCTCTAAGTCCTTGTTTATCTAAGGAAAATCAGGTATTCCCACTGCCTCATAAGAAGCTTTAGCCTACTGTTCCATACTGCTCCCCTACTTTTCAACTGCATAATGCCTATTTGAGACATCCTGCCACCAAGTTGTTGGTTTAGTCCATATGGGTTTTGCACATTGTGCAACAATATGTCCAGTTTGGAAGCATCTCCTACAACGAAATGATACCCCTTCATAGTCCAAAGGCTGTACCCAACATCCTTTGGAGGTTTTAATTGAGACTTTTTCTGGAAGTGGCTTTGAAACATTCATCTCCACCAATATCCGGGCATAGGTGGAGTGTAAAAGATTAGAAGAACCCTCATCAACCATCAGAAAATCCCCTAAAGAACTTCCAATGGCCTCTAAGCAAGACTCAAACCACAAATGAAGAGGTAGGTTTGGAAGTCTTACCCAAAGAGGGACTTTACCAAAAGTATCTGAAGCAGGGTTAAAGGATGGATGCCAAGGCTTTAGAGACAAAGCGTATTTCTCCTCCCAACTCTAGAAGTAATCGCACAAAACTTTATTTCTATCTCCCACAGATTCAAAAACCACAGTAAAAAAACCCCTTGCAACTGGGTAGATCTGGATACAACCTTCAACAATGGGTTCCCACTGCTCAGAAATCCATTTGTTCAAATCACAGAGTTGGGGCCAAAAACCCCTGAAACGACCTATTAAACCTAAATGAGAGAAAACTTCAACATTGTGCAAAACCTCTGCCTCAAGCTCTTCTTGTAGACAAACCGTCAGTTCCTTGGCCTTGACATTATTATTTGGTTTCCCAGACACCAGATGGAGAGGCTCTAGATGAGCATTCGCTTCCCCTGCCTGACTTCCCCTTGCATTCAGTCTGGACCTTAGTTTTGCACAACCCTCACCCCGTTCACAACATTTCTCTGCACGCTGACTTGAGGTCTGTTGCCCATTGTTGCTTCCCTCGCCCCTGTAACTCATGCCACCCTCCTTTTTTCTTGAAGCCTGCACCAAGTTTTCGAGACATTCTCCTATCGCATATGCTCCATAGTGCCGAAATGTGTTTGGAGGCCCAACGAAAAATTTTTGCGACTCATTCCTGCCCAGGCTTGGTTCAAGAGGAACCCTAGCCTCAACTTCCCTTGACGACCATTATGCTCCATACTTAATTTAGAGCTAATGTTATATTAATGGCCATGGTAAATTTCCATATCATATACAATATATAAGTTATATTATTATTATATATTATATTCTCTAATAAAAATGATTAAATATAAATATAAAACTATTATAATTAATAATTAATATATTTAGATAAAGAGATAAACATGAATAGATAGAGATATAGAAAGGGTGATTGATATATATCCTTGTTGCTCTCTAACTCTCTCTATATCTCCCACTATCTATGTCACTCCCTCTTCCCCTCTCTATTTATTAAGCTCTCTTTCCCTCTCCCCCCTCTCTCTCATTCACTACATCACTCCATCTCTCCTACTCTATATCTATATCTATATTTATGTCTTTATCCTCTATCTCTCTATAGCACCCCCTTTTGGTCTCTCCCTCTCCCTCTATATAATATAGTAATCTCTCTCTCTCTCTCTCTCTCTCTCTCTCTCTCTCTCTCTCTCTCTCTCTCTCTCTCTCTCTCTCTCTCTCTCTCTCTCTCTCTCTCTCCATATAGCTCTCCCTTTCTCCCCCTCTTATTTCTCTCCCTTTTCTACCTATCTCTCTCCCTCTCTCCCTCTCCCCATTTTCTCTCTTCCTCTCTCCCCCTCTTCTCTATCTCTCCTCCTCTACCTATCTCTCTCCCTTTCTCTCCCTCCCTCCCTCTCTATCTCCCCCCTCTCTATCTCTCCCCATCTCTCCCTCACTCCCTCCATATCCCCCTATTTATATCTCTATGTCTACCTCTCTCTCTCTTTCTCTTCACATATATCTCTATCTCTCTCTTTCTCTTCCCATATATCTTTATCTCCTCCTACTTCTTTCTCCCTTTCTCTCTCTCCTTATTTCTCTCTCCCTCTCTCTATCTCTATTTACCTATCACTAATTCTCTATGTTTTTCTATCTCTTTTTCTCTCTCTCACTCTCCTCCCCTCTTTATATCTCTATCTCTCTATCACTCTATCTCACCATCTATATCTCTCTTTCTCTCCCTTTCCCTCTTCCTCTATCTTTTCCTCTCTATCTCCCTATCTCTCTGTATTTATCTCTAGACATGTCTCCCTCTCTTTATCCATCCATCTATCTCCCTATCTATCCCTCTCTATATATTTATCTCTTCCATCTCAATCTATCCCTCTTTCCTCTCTCTCTTTATCTCTCCATCTCCTTCTCCTGAACTCCTTCTCTATCTCCATATTTATCTCTATCTCATTACCCCTCTATCTCTCGCTCTTTCGACCCCCTCTATCTCTCCCTCTTTCTATCCCTACCTCCCTCTCTCTCTCCCTCTCTCCTTATTGCAAACATAACATGAGCTTGTTGGTTATGGAACTTGATTGTCTTCCTAATTCAGAGGTTTTATTTCAATCATGTTTGGATCCTTGTAAGTCGATTCCTAATTTATTTGAAGTCATCACTTCTCCATTGAGACCTTTGTTGCACAAACAACATCAATTGCTAAATGACCTACCAATTGACCTCATGTGTTGCATAAATGTATGCAAAAAATAGACCAAAAATTATCCTAATTGACCTTCCACGCCTCTTCAGCATACCCATTGCACACTAAGGTGTGATTGCTAGTTAATTGAAAATTATTAGTTCCTGCCATGGAACTATAAGCAAGGGGTAGTTTCTAACTAGTGATTAAACATTTTATTTGCAACCAATCAAAATGCATTATTATTCTTTTTGATACATTATATTTTATTTTTCTTAATGTAAAATGCAAGATTTTTAACTTTTCAAATTTCAAAAATTATTTTTCCTCAATTTTATTAGCTACAAAATTTTGAGCGATAAGGGTGCATTTTTAGGGAGCATAAACTTTCATTGCAACTTTTCAAGGTTTTTTTACCACAAAGACCATAATCAAAAAAATATTTAGCTAATTTTTAGGAAATTTTTTGAACTCTTCAAAATTTGTTTACTTGTTATATTTTCCATTCTATTCATTTATTTACTTGCTATATCTTAAATAAAATATAATTAAAATAATAAATTCAAATATATAAAATAATCTAATAACAAATTCAAATAAATAGTTTATTTTTAATATATTATATAATAATATTATACTTTTATATTTTAATTTTAAATTATGCAATATATATTTTTTTTAATAATTTAATATATTTTTAATATATTATATTATTAAATATTTTTAATATATATTATATTAGATTATATATTATATTAAATTAGCATCTAATATATTAAATTAATCTTGTTTTTATTTCTCTCTAAAATAAAAAATTATTAATCTAAATAATCTATATTTGATTATAAATATTTATTTAATTCACTTAAATATATTTTAAAAATTAAACAATTTGAATGATATCATTGATTGACCTATTGGATGCATTATGATATATTTTTTTATAGTTAGAATTATATCTCACGAGACAAACCTAGAAATTATTGTCTTTTGAGAATATTGTGGTTGATAAGACAATGTTGTTAATGATTTCTTTACTTGATTGAACTATTATTTGATTGTAAAAAGGTTGGAATTTAAATACTACACTGCATAGAACAAGATAGTAAAAATAAGTGTATAATGAAGTGGGTAAAAATAGGGTACATGTTTTTGTTGTTCAACAATACTAAAAATAATAAAAATTACAAAGTTCATATATATGTGCTAGAGTCATTAGTTTTCCTCTAGTCTCCATACAAATTATCAATAAAAACAAAAATAAAATAGACTACATAATCCTATATCTACACTAAGTGTGCTTATTATGGGTTGAACATCAAAGCAGTAAAATAAATGAACTAAAATTGTTGTACAATATGTTTAAGGCTTACTCCTATTATTAGTCCCTGTCAGAAACTATAGGGGAAGCTAGTAACTTAAACCATGATTAATCTTTCTGCATTCAACCAATCAAAATGATTTCAATTTCTTTGGATAGATTTATTTTTGACTAAGCCATGAACAAGTTTTTTAATGGGAATTTTGCTGGAGACTGTTTTGGCCGCCTCTGATTGGAGCTGCAAATGGTCGGCAGGTGCATTCATAGCTACCAAGAGTAGAGAGCGCACAAATTCCAAAACAGGCTCTGTAGACTATCAAATGGCTTGGACAGTTGGAAATTAAGGTAGAATTCATTGCATGCAAGAGACACCTGTGTTTTTTTCTAAGCCAATTTTCTTCTATACTTTTACTTCTAGCACCTTTAACAAAGGGTAATTTTTGCTATGTGTATTCTCATGAGGAGAGGGGAAGAATTTTTTCAGAACATGCAAGCCTCGTTGGGAAACCTAAACAAAGCATTTTACAATAGGTAGAAGGAGCTGGTAGGAGTTCCTTCAACTTGGGCACACAATACAACTGTCAAATTGCAAAGACTCAATATTATTAGTCGGTTGCAATCTCTTCAATACGAGGGTTTTAATATTTTTTGGCAAAACCATATCAAATAGAATTGAAGAAGCCACCGATTCAACCACTAGTTAGTTTGTATAGCCAAAATGCCTTTGCCAATAACTGTTGCTACCTTATCATCTCCAAGCTTCACTTGACTTCTCTTTGTTTCATAATTTTTGACAAATGAGTCCTTGTTGCTTGTCATATGATTGGAGCATCCTGAGTCAAGAGAACAAACATCATCCTGAGATTTCTTTGCCATATGACAAGAAAAAAACATATTAGATCTTGAATGTTCTCCTTCCTTGGGGCTGAAATTTTCTCTTTTATTTTGTATGCAACTCTAATTGATTCTAGAATCCCTCTCAAAATGACCAAATCTATCACAATAATGGCATTGTATATGCCTCTTATCTAAATTGCCAAGACCATGACCTTGACCTCTTCCTCCATGGCTTCTTCCTCTTCCTTTTGAATAAGATGATATTTCCTCCTCTCTCTTGCGGATTTTCAGTGATGCCACTACCTTCTCCAAATTAAGTCAAGATTAGTTGTAAATGTTTTTTCTAAACTTTCTAGAGATCTATCCAATCTAGACTTACATAAGATGGCAACAATCCCATGAGCTGGTCTACCATTAGTGTCATTAAATTGTTACTTTATTCTATTGCAATAACCACTGAATTCCATTTTATTGGTAAGGATCTAAGTCATTTTTCATAAATTACCTGATCTGTAATGGTCTCTCCATTGCTACTCAACTAGTTAACATTATCTTCCCATTTTCCTTCATTTGAAGATTCACAAATTCTCTCATTTATTTGTGCCTTGGTAAGAAGACTTCAAAGTGCCCCAAGCTTCCTTGGAATTTTCTATTGTGGCAATTTTGCAAAAAATGCTAGCATGTAGGGCACTTTGGATTAACAACATGTACAAGGCATTCTTCTTCTTTGTCTCTTTCTTTTCATTCCTCTCTTGTGCTATTAATGCATTCCAGTCTTGAGGATCTATGTATCCAACTTGAACAGTTTCCCATGTCTCTTTAAACACCATTAATTTTTGCATTTTTATTGCCCAGTAGTCATAGAGATCATTGTTGAATGGAGGAACCTGTAGAAGAGAATTTGTTGATGCCATTTTTTTCTTTGTTCCCTTAGAAGTTAAAAAAAAAGCTTTCAATAGCTGAGCCATTTCAAGACATCTGTAGCCCAGTGCGTTGATACTAATTGAAAATATTAAATCACTGCAGATCTACTGCAACCTTCACTACTATTGTAGAATAAAAAATAGGGGATTTCATAGAATTTGGGTAAAATGCATTCAACTAAAAATAAACTTCCATCACATTCATTTTTGATAATTACATTGATTCTTATTATAGATATTTAGCTTATAGTGGCAGAAATAAAACAAAACAAGATAACCATAATAAACAAAACTACAAACTGGACAACGATCAAACTAGATATCTGTTGTTTATTTTTCTTCTAAAACCATTAGTTAAGCATTATTTTCTCAACATGCAAGAAATAGCGAATATCCACAGTAGTCTATAATGCATTAACCAAAACCCAACTAATCCTCGAATCCCTATGTTATGGGTATCACTCACATAATTCTCCAGAATTAAATTTGGAATATGGGTTTATACAAAACAACATACTATTTTAATATTTCTATAGTTTTCAAATTCTGTACAAAAAAACACAAAAAAGTTTGGCATTTTATAAAGATATATGGAACCAGTACTTTAGCCCTACTAGTCTAGTATGCTGTCAAATAGCTTGTATTTTTTGACATTTTTTTTTCTTTCTGAAGATATCTGCCATAGTCTTGGATAGTTTTTGGCTATGCTTTCTTCATAGAACTTCTAGAATCTTAGAGGTATCTCTATAATTTTGTAATATTTTTTCTTTATATATACTAGATGGTTTTGTTTATCGAAGAAATTGTTTCTTTTAACGAAGGAATTGCCAATGCTATTTAGTTTTCATTGTTTAGTTTGTTTGGTGAAGTGACTTAGGGCTTTATCTAGTAATCAAGGGATACAAGTTTAACTAAATGTGAGGCACAAAAATCTCTCTTTGGACCTTTATCATTCCTTGGTTTACTTGGGGAACTGATGCTTAACAAATTATGTTTTCATTTTGCATGGGAGCTGAGGGAAAATGAAAATCCCATTACTTTTCTTACATCCAATTTTATAATGGATAGCCCTTGTATGGAAGATTGATTGTTGATTGGTTAGAAATAGGACATTGCAAGTGCAAACAATCATATCAAAACTTGTTTTGGTTTCTGTTGTTTAGGGCATCACATTGAATTTTTGGCTTTATTGTTTGCAGGGGGTTTTGAAGTTTATGAAGGAAAACAACCACTTGGTCACAAGTTCAATTTTGGAAACATTGATAATGCTCTTGGTAAAATGATATGACAAAGCAAAACACTCCTTATAATATTTATTTGTATTTTTTCCACATTAGAATTAGTTGGAGGATTGTATTTGTTTATCAGGAATTATCATTTTAATAATATGATTTAGTTCTATGCAAAATAAAATTGTCATCTTCTAGACATTATGCCTACATGTATTGCTTTGGACTTTCCAATTTAAACGAAGCCAAATCAGATTTTCACATCAAAGTTCATATGTGAAAATCAGATTACACAAGTGGAGAGAGGCAAATGAATTGAACCAAGAATGAAATAAAAGGAAGTTAAGCATTGTTAACAAATTTGTTTTGGTTTGGATTTTTTTATTGTTCCAGATATTTCTCTGAAACTTTTTGAACACTCTGGATCTCCTATTTTTTTGGCCTTTGGATCATATTGAATTTTTCAAATTTGGCAACTATGGTATCTGTTATGAAATATTCTCCTCATATTTACACCATAATTTGACCAGAAAATAAAACATTTATTAGTTTTGGGACCAAATAGAAGAAATAAAATATTTGAAGCCTTAACTCATGTTTTATTTGAAAATATTAACTGTAAATATTAATATGGCAATATGGCACAACTCCAATGAAATACATGAACTATGTTAGAGTCCAATGATATACAAAACAATGCGTTATTTTCCATGGTAGAGGTTGCTGCTCTTGCAGAGGAGGTTTGTAGCCTACCCCTAGTACTATGCAACAACCTACCCCTAGAACTATGCAGATGACTGATTCTAAAGAGCAGATTTTTAAATATGGCAAGAACATAATACCTCAATACTCAATGCATACACAAAAATCATGAACAAAACTATTCTTTCACACTTTGGCAAGAACTTCGTTGCTCTGCAACTCTTGTTTTATATTAAAATAGCATTAATTAATGTTAATTAATAAATTTATTTTAAGAAATAATCTTCATTAAATGTTTAATAATATATTTATATAATATTATTTTATAAATCTAAAATGTACAATTATATTTAATCAATATGTTAAGATTTATATAAATTTTTTTGATAAAGGTAAGAGATTTGTATTTATAGTAAAAAGATTTAGAATATTTTCCCATAGACACATAGGCATAAGATTTCAGAAAGCTACCAGGACCATGACATATCAACCAAAATTGTGAGTATGTAGGTTGAAGAATTTGAATATCTAGTAGGGTGTGTTAAACATTCAAGGGCAGGTTGATGCAATGTTGAAGACTGCATAAGACTTTGTGAAAATGGTGCATGAGTATAGTGAGGCTACGTAGAAGTATGATGAGGCTGCATTGAAAATTCTTTTCCAATGTGACTTCTATCTTGCCTTGCTTTGAACTCTCTGTTGGCTACAAAGAAACTTCTAAAGCCTGCATAGAATTTGAACTAGATTCTGGGGCCAAACTTGGCACATTCATATGTGAAGTGCCTTGTGTATGCTAGGAGCCCTATTTTTTTTTTCATATTAAGACCATTTTCAAAGATATCAATATGTATGTATTCATTTGATGATATCCCCTATTTTTGCAGACATGGGAAAACTTTATCATTAAATACTACATCCCGAATGCAGGTAAATTTTTGGCAATTGGATCCCAAAGATGAAAACAAAATTGTTCCTCACCATAACCAATAAATATACACCTTTTTGATTTGAGATCTAACATTGTTTGGTACTCTTTAGGAACATGATCAAAAGAGTCACAACCAAGCACATGTTTATGATTGTAAGAAATGCGTTTCCCGAGCCATCTCTCTTTCAGAATATCAAAATCTAATCGAGATGAAGGAGCTCAATTGATCAAGTAAACTATTGTATTACAAGCCTTTTCCCAAAATTATTTCCCTAATCCAACATTAGAGAGCATACATTGAGCTCTCTCAAGAATCGTTATGTTCAACCTATCAACTGCACCATTCTCCTAAGGGGTGAAAGGAACTATCTTGATTCTATGAATACCATTATTTGCATAAAAGGTATCAAATTTTGAAGAAAAAAACTCTCCCTTGTTATCTATTTTTGAACATTTTATTTTGTGCCCAATTTGATTCTCAACAATGGCTTTAAAAGTTTTAAATTTCAAAAACACTTTTGATTTTCTACTCATCATATAAATCCATACTTTTCTATTACAATCATCAAGAAAGGTAACAAAGTAATTAGCGCCTCCAATGGAGGTTACCTTTGTTGGATTGAAAACATCTGAGTGCACGAGCTCCAGTGGTGTAGATTTCTTGTCATGACCAGTTTTCAAGAAGCTAGTCCATCTTTGTTTTCCATAGAGGTAATGCTCACACATTTCCAAGTCAACAAATTTCAGACTAGGAAGTTGATTCCTCCTTAACATAACTTCAAGTACTCTTTTGCTCATGTGTTTGAGCCTTTTATGCCAAAGCTCAGTACCGCTGTCCACAACTGCCATTGTAGCTCCCACTTCCGCATGACAATAACACATATAGGTTACCCAATTTGTTTCCTTGTGCAATCACCAAGACACCCTTGGTTACCTTCCAAGTATTTAAAGATAATTTGATATTTCACCCTTGAGCATAAAGTTGGCTTACTGATATCAAATTTCTTTTCAGCATGGGAACATGTCTAAGTACATCCCTTAAAATCTAATTATTTCCACTTTTTAGCTATAACATCACATCACCTTTTCCTATTATCACATTCTTTATTATCACCAATAAAAACTCTTTCAAACTTACCTTCTTGATAGTTTGTGAAAGCCCCCCAGCATGGAGTAGCATGGAAAGATGCACCAGAATCAAGTACCAACGAATCCATAGTAGTGTCACTTGTTGATAAAACTAAAACACCATCATCTTTGTCATATGCAGTGTTTACCTCATTGTCATTTACCTTATCTTGTGCCTTTTTGTACTGCCAACAATTCTTTTTGGTGTGACCCGATTTTCCACAAAACCAACAATCACTATTTCTTCCCCTGGACTTCGATCTTCTTGTAGATTTGGACCTTCTTCTATTATTATTTCTGCCTCTATCTTGACCCCTTCCTCTATTGAAAAAACTTACAACAGTCAAGGTGTCAATGGATGAGGGTTCTTATTTTTTCTCCCCATGCCTTCACTGAGAAGAGTGGTTGCTACGTCATCAAATTTTAATCTACTCTTGGTAGCCACCAAAGTGCTAACTGCCATCACAACGCCTTCCTAGTTGTTAGGTAAAGAGCATAATAAAAAAAATGCTTTTTATTTTGTCATCCAAATTTATATCCACTGAAATCAATTGGGTGACCAAGGTATTAAATTCATTTAGATAATTAGACATGATCCTACTTTCTTTCATTTTTAAATTATATAACTTCTTCATGATAAAAACCTTGTTTGAAGTTGATGCCATCTTGTACATGTCTAAAAGTTTATCCCATAGCTCTTTTGGTGTCTTTTCAGCTGAAACGTTGAAGAGAACGTTGCTTGATCTAGCAAAAGAAAGATTGCGGCCCTTGCTTTCTTATCTAGTTTCTCCCACTCTTCGTCAAACATAGAACCTTTTCCTTTGGCTTTCCCTTCTAGTGCGAGTGAGAGATCCTATTTAATCAACAAAGATTCCATCTGTACTTTCCATAGCCCAAAATTTTGCCAAGATTTTTTTTCAATTTTTCATTTTCCGCTTCATCCATTATTCTAGAAATTCTTCATCGATTTCCAAAAAATAGCTTCACCACCGAGCTTCTTCGTCAAGCTTCTTCACCAATCTCTGATACCAATTATTGGAGAAAGAAAGCAAATAAACAAAAACAAGAAAGCAAATAATTAATCAATCACATAGATGAAAACAAAGACACATGTTTAATGTGGTTCACCATATAGGATACATCCACAAGAAGTAGGGGATTCTTCAATTTTATTAAACTCTATTTTTACAATACATCAAACTAGTAACAACAATGTCCAAAACATGCTCTTAACATAATTAATTATCAAATACATTATCCATAGAGGATAAGTCATCAAACTAAAAAGGAATGTGAAAAGGAAATGTATTGGAGGGAAAAGAAGCATGGATGCTGGGCTTCAATACCCAACACTTTTGCCTCCTATTTCACCACACCCACATCCAACAAGCTAGCCCAAACCCTAAAAGTGATGTTGGTATCTAGTTGATACCCTTCGCCGTCCTCCACAAAGCCCTTCCCAACACAAACTTCACTACCGAAAGGATGAGGAAATCGAGGTGATGAACAATGCGCTTGAGCCTCAATGAAGTAATCAAACCAAGAAAGGCCATTTTCCTTTTACTGCTTAGCAATTGCACAAGAGTATCCCTTCCACTATACGCCATTTCACTTGCAGAGATACGAATGCTAAACATCGTCATAAAAAAAAAGAGAGGATATTGTTGGATTTAAGCTTTTCAAATCATCAAGTAGCCCGAGGAGATGTCAAATTGCCACCCCACCATCTATGGAATAAACCTTTGCATTATGAAAAATGCAGCCTCCACCCGCCCATCGTGAGCCAAGTTGTAAATCACACATGTGACGATCATATCAGATATTCCATAATCCCCAAGCACAAAGTTTCATAATAGAAAATAGGTCAAGCTGCCATCATGAAATTAACCAACCGCCACGTCAACAAACTCTCCACACCAATACTTGGGGAGAGGCGTCCACCCTACCACCCACAACATTTACATAATTTTAATAATTGATATCTTATAATAATTATGCAAAAAATATATATTTAATTTGCATTTTGTTTTCAAAAATATTACTAATATCATTTTTTACTTTATAAAAATATATCTTTAGGAACTATTTTTATATTTTTAATAATATTATTAATACAAAAATTAAAAATAATTTATATTCTTAATTGAAAATTGAAAATTTTATATTAAAATTATTTTAATGATAATTAATAAATTTTCTTTAAACAATTTTTTTTATTAAATATTTTATAATATATTTACATAATATTATTTTATAAATATAAAATATATAATTATAAAATCAATATATTAACATTTACATAATTAATATTAATATGTTCAATGGACATATTATATTTATATTTAGTAACAAATTATATTGATTAACATAATATTTAAATAATACATTATTAATATATTATTTAAATAATTTTAATAATTAATATTAATGTATTTAAATGATTATATAATTTTTTATTAGTATATTAATATTTACAAAATATATTTAAATTAATTTAATATGTAACTTCAATTTCCATCCATTAAGCTGGAATATAGGCATGCAATATCCTAGAATATAGGCATTGGTTATTATAAGTGTTGTATTTTATTATTTTTATTTACTAAAATAAGTCATGTTTACAATAATTAGTTTATTAATTTAATTTAATCAAATTTACTGTTTAATTGATTTTTTATTTTTTTTAATATTAAAATAAAAAATTAAGAAATATTCTTAACAAAATGTCTAATGGCATCAACAATAGCTTGGTTAGTGAATATCATGGCACTGAGCGGGTAGAGTGGGTTGGGCGGGAGTGGAATTTTCAAATCATCTAAAGGCGACGAGGAGTTTGAAGGTGACGGCGAGGCAGATGGCTTGTGTGATCCATCTAGGATTCTTCAGTTGTGTGTCTTGGGCGTGTCTGTGGGTGTTCCTGCTGCGGTGGGTGTCAAGTTTCAAGGCTTTCTGTGCAATGGGCTTCTTTTGGAGTGCTATGGCGGCCCCTCTTGTTGTCTGAGGATGGATGAGGTGGTTTTCTTGGTCGTGACTTTGATATGTGGCCCTCTTCTTTGTTCCTCTTGGCGTGTGGAGTGGTTGTTTCTTTTGGCTACTCCTTGGAGGTGTCATGTCTTGGGGTTGTCTTTGCCGGCTAGTTTATGGTTTCCAAATGGAAGTTGGGATTTCATGTTTATTTTTATGGTTTGGAACCTATTTTGGGTCTTTGGCCCTTGTTGTGGTGTGGCATTATTGCTCAAGTTGGGAGTTTTGCCTCTCTTTGCCTTGTTGAATGTGGTGTGAGCCTGCTCTGGTATGCACTGGTGGTTTATGTTGTGAGAGCAAATGTATCCTTCTTTCTTTTGTTCTTGGATTTCCCCCCTTGTTCGATGATGTTTTTCTTTGGTGAATGGGGGCTGGTGTTTTGGTTTGACCCCTTTGTGAGTGTGGGTTATTGGCTCCTTTCTAGGAGTAAAAATTGGTTATGGGTTGTCTTTCTGCCCTCTGGTGCTTTGCTTTCATCGGCACCCTATCAGGGTTTGGGCTGGGTGTGCCTCAAGAGGTTGTTCTTCAACGTTTATTTTCCTTTAGGGGCTATTGTGGAGTGGTTTCTTTCCCTCCCTAGTACTGTTGGAAGTGTGTGTTTGGAAGGAAAAGAAAGATCCCTTTTAGTTTTGTTGGTTTGGCTCCCTTTCTAAGCCTTTTGGAAGGGGTGTGTGTCCTCGGAGGTCATTTTTTGTGATTCAACTCTCTTGGTTGGGTGGCTTTCCATGATTTATTTTAGGGCCTAGATTTTCACAAAGCTAATGGATGTCTTTGTTGTTTCTGTGGAAAAGTTCCTGAGTATTGTGATGGTGCTAGTTCAATTTTTTTCAGTGGATCTCCTTTTGTTGAAGCTATTTTTGGTTTCTTTGGAGGTGTTGTGGACTAGGTGGTATTCAAAGTTTATTTTGAAGACCCAGATGCTTTTGTTATTGGTGTTTCCTAAGCTCATTCTTTCTGCTATAGTCTTTGCTTTCTCTCTAAGTATTGGGTCTTCTTTTGAGGTGGAGTCCTCTCCTTTTGTGGGTGAGGTATATTTTTTGGCTGATGGCTCTCTCCTGCATCTCCCATTGAGGCGGGTCCCATTCCTATTTAGGTGGAGTGCTGGTTTGTAGGTGTTTTGTGGCAGTTGTGGAAATAATGAGCTTGGTTTTTTATCCCATAGAGGTCGAGAGAACTGCTGGCTTTTGTGGGACAATGCTAGAGCCTTGAGTGTGTGCGGTGATTTCTACTATAGAGGTGGAGAGGAAGTGTTGTCAGGCTCTGTTGTTTCTTCCCTTTTGGTTGTCTATGACTTGGTTGTTTCTACCAGTGGTTTGAAGAGTTCGATTATTGTGAATGACTTGTGTCTTGTTGCTTGGCTGTTACAGGAAATTTTGTTGGGTTTAAGGTCCCTGCCAAAACCTGTTTGTAAAGGATTGATGGTCCCTTCAAAACCTATGGGTTCGAGATCCCTGTAAAATCTTGGTTTTGTGTTTGGTAGCTAGTTTTGGCTGCTAGTTAGGGTTGTGATTTTGTATCTGTTTGGCTACTGGTTGCTCTTGACTATCTTTGGACAACATGATCGTTCTGGTTTGGGTTTTAGGTCCCTTCAAAACCTGATGGTTTTGGGTCCATTCAAAACCTGTTTTTTCCTCTAATAAAAACAAAATGTCTAATAATATATTTATATAATATTATTTTATAAATATAATTAGAAAATCAATATATTAACATTTACATAATTTACATAATTAATATTAATCTGTCATATATCAAGATGTAAAGTTTTTAGTATGTTTAATTTTTATTTTGATTTTTAATATATTATTATTATTATTATTATTTTTTATAAAAATATATCTTTAGGAACTATTTTTATTTTTTTAATAATATTATTAATTCAAAAATTAAAAATTCTAACAAGCATATTTTGATTATAAGGGTAAAATAGGTTTTGAGGTGAACCGAAACCTTTTACAACTTTAGGTACAAAATGCTGCTCAAAAGATACAACACTAGATAGTTAGCAACATCCAAAAACCCAAGAACCACAAAAGATACAAACAGCTGCTCCAAAGATAAACAACAAAGACCAATAGCCAAATAGAGCTAAACCATATGTGCAGCCTTTCGACCACCACAAAATTTTTTTGCAAGGGACTGAGAGGAATGGTTATGCTTAGGGAGACTTCTCTTCCTTCTTTGCACAACCATCCAAGAAAGATCATCCTTCAAAGGATTAGAGCAAGGGGAAGTCGGAGGACAAGCCACCAAAGGAAAAAAAGGAAGAGGCCAGGAGTGTCACTCCTACAACCAATAACAACAAGAGCTTCAAATAAACTAGAAGTCACAACAACAATAGGAAAATCATTAGCAACAACAACAACAACCTCACCAACCGCAACAATAGTTGTAGACAAACCAACTGCATTAGTAGTAACTACAAACGAACCAACAACTACAGAAGAACCAACAACACCAATAGTAGCAATAGAAATAGAAGCCCCAACAACAACTACAGAAGACCCAGGAGCAGCAACAACAACAGTGGATGGCAACTGAGAACCATCAGCAGAAGAAGCCATGACTTTAGGGGCCAAGTCATCATCCCCAAAATCTTCCCTAGAATCATCATAAGATTCACCCATAGTAAGATGCTCACAAAGAGCATCTTTCCACTAGGTAGACTAACTCCGACGAGATTTCTAATAGTTTGCAGCCAAATGACCTGTAGAAAAACATCTCATACAATGGAAAGGAAGACCTCCATAATCAAGAATCTGAGACCATGGTCTAGCCCCCACCATCAAAATGACCTCCCCAAGTAAATCTTTTGAGGTATCAATATCCACAAGAATGCAGGCGAAAGTAGGATGATCATAGATAAGAGAAGACAAATCAACCATGACAAACCTACCTTGATAGCATTTCCAATAGACTCAAAGCAAGAAGGATTCCAAAACTAAAGAGGTAGATTAGGAAGTCTAACCCAAGTAGTAACAACACTAATAGATTCAGAAGAAGAGCACTGTAAGGGTTTAACCTTAAAAGAGGGAAGAGAAGAAGAAGGGATTTTACCACTAGCACCAACCACCTTAGCAAAGGACTAAGAAGCAAGGCACGAAAGAGGGACATCCACATGTAGCGAACCAGACCCTAAAGGAGGAAAATCAGAAGCAACAAACCCAACTGAAGACAACGGCAGCCCAACAACAAGCAACGAACCATCTGCAGACACCCACGAGCCAACAACTAGCGGCCAAAACTGACCCAACAAAAGTTGACAACACACCAAAAGCCGATGACACACTAGAAGCCAACGACGCACCAGAAGCCAATGACACACCACAAGCATGTTATTTATTTATTTATTTATTTAAATTACATTTATTTATTTGAGCTAAATTTATATCCTTAATTGAAAATAAAAAAATATTAAAATTATTTTAATGATAATTAATTTTTTTTTTTAAATTATTTATTAAATTATTTATAATATATATCTAGATAATACTATTTTATATATCTAAATATACAATTATAAAATTAATATGATTTATATCTATAATAATATTATTAATACACAAATTAAGAAATGTAACAAACATATTATATTTACTATTTAATCTTGAATTTTTAAAATTTAAAAATTATATTTATATCTTGTAATCAATGTTTATGCTTTAATTTTTATAATCAATCAATCAAATTACAAAGGTTTTGCTCATCAATATTTTACAATATTTATTCTGATAAACAAAATCAACTTCAACTATGTTAGTCATAGTTGCGTTTAGTATGAATCAAGCTCAGGGTCAAAATCAACCCTAACAATTATAATATTCTTAAACCTAGTAAAATCATGATACATTCAACTTGCAATAATTCTTTGATCTCAAAAGTTATTATGTAGCCAACCTTTAAACTATTGTCATGAATCATTCATCAACTACACAAATACTTGTATTACAATCATACAAAAATAGGTACTTTCCACTATGCGGCTACAATACATATGACTTGTAAGAATCTATTATTTCAAACTATTATCTGACTTTCCTTTAATTGATATTTTACAAATAATTTCTTGACTAACCAACAAACACAATTACTATAATACTAGACAGACAAGTACTGGACACTACGTGGCACTTGTTTCTATAGCGTTTGCTTACTTTTCTAGCATAGAGTATACTAGAATTTAAACATACAAAAAAAGCTAATTGTTCACTAAAAGCTGTCAGACTTTAAAGAGATTTGACCATTATGATAGGTCCCCACATAATCCTCCCTTTCCTCTCTATTTTAAACATATGTTGTTGATCATCATCTCCTACTCAAATACACATTATTTATTTTGAATTATTTGTCATATTCTATAAAAAAAATTGTATAAAATTATCCATGTCCATATTTGTAAAAGATGTGGGCATAACTGAATAATTTATACAACATTTGTAATAATTTTCTTATATCTATTTTAAATTTTTATATATATAATCTCATTCATAATAAAAAAAGTGACATCCAAACTATTGTTTTTAAACAAGGGGTAAATTTTTTATTGAAAATCCAAGAAAGAATACAAAAATAAACAACAATAAAAGAGGGTTCCCCAAAGGAACCCCATGGAAGATCCAATTGCATATTCTTGTCTTCCAAAATTACCTTTTCCAAAGCCAAAACATAATCTGGTGACGGAAGTCCCTAATCTCTAACATCCTACCTCTCTTCATGCTTTGAAGCCCACTTGGCTATACAATCTTCCACTCTATTCCACTCTATAGGAATATGACAAAAGGAAATATATTCCAAAGAGAAACATAGACTCAAAATCTATTTAACCACTATAGATAGTTACCAATTAGCTCCCTCCAACCTTTGCTCATTCAACATATCCACCATAATCTGTGAATCAGATTTATAGATAATATTTTTCCAACCAAGGGAACACCCTCTTTCTACAACATAAAGAATTGTAAGGGCCTCCATAAGGTTATTAGCATGTTACCCGTTATAAACAAAGAAGAAAAACTCAATATCTCCAACACTATCTTTGTCAATACTACCAATCCCCACATGTCTAGAATTCCACCTAGAAGAGCCATCAGTATTTACCTTCAGAATTCCTTAAGGAGGGGAAGCTACTTACCCTCCCAATTAATTTTTTTGGTCTATCGAGGTCATCTACCAACAGAGTAACTAGGACCTCCCGCAACCAAATTAAAATTCCTTATAGTAGCCACATCACTAGGATCCATAGTAATTGAAAGATCACATTTTACTAAAATAGTCTCTTGGACCTTGCTGAGGATCTTTCTATTGAACAAGACAACTGAGAGGGGGGGTGAATTAGATGTAGCAAATTTGACCTTTAAAACTCTCAACAAAAGTTAGATCTACAAGCATTCACAAAAAATTTACTCCGCTAATGTGTTAAATTTTTAAATGCAAAAACATCTAAACTGAAAGTAGCAAAACAATGCACATAAGAACACCAGATTTACGTGGAAAAAACAATGAGGGAAAAACCACGGCGAGGATTAGCTCACAATATAAAGATTTCCAAAACCAAATGTAGAGGCTCACATCCAGAATAAGACACACTATCCAATGAGGGCTCATTGCCCGGGCTCACTACCACAAAATTACAAATAAGCTAAAAGAGATTTGTTACATAGAGAAAACTATCTCAATGCAATAGGAAGTCCACCACAATTCGTTCACACTCTTGGAGACATGCTTGAAAGATAGAGTACACCTTCGACTCAATGCCTTCAAGAACTTAACACTTTGAATTTCAGACTAATCTGCTCAAACTTGTATCACACACATACCTCACATCTATCCATCCCTCACAAACATCTCATCTTATACTTATAATAGCTTCAACCTTGAAACCATTCCAAGGTCAACCATACACAATTTGTATTTAAAAATTCAAAATTAGGTCAGAGCCAAAAAATTCCAACGACGGAAGAGAATGAGGGTGACCCAAACACATTCTCAATGAGGACCTAAATGAGTCCCAACATGCATCAACACACTTCCATGAGCTTCACAAGTGGTGTTTAACACAAGGTCAGCCAACACCTATGCAAACACATAAAATAATTAAGCACACACATCCTTGACTCAGTCCAATATTTCCAGAAAACAAACTTTACTTGAACACAATTTGGAGTAAGTAATAAACACTTGCAAATCCATCCAAAACCTTCGCAACAAACTTCACCTGAAGAATATGAACATTTTACATATTTGAACTCACTGTATTACACTATAAATATGAAACCCATCATTAGCAACACCAAATCTCGATTCCTCTTGAACCAAGCAAGAGAGTAAGCACATAAATTTGACATGGAGAAATGCAAAGAAAACACATTTCTCCTAGACCACAACCAAAAATACTGAATTGCCCAGTTCACATATTAGTGAAAATATCTCGCACTATACGACAATACACATGAAAAGAGGGGGAAGGGTTGTGTTGTATAGGGTATTTCCTAATTCAAACCCATTTTTGGTGTTTCCACCTCCACGCACAATAAATGATGATGATCAAGAGGGAATGCCCTAGTTTGGGCAGAGGCCAAAACAATAATTGACTAAAATGACAAATGATAAATGATAATGTTACCTTAGGTTTGAAACCCTTGTTGAAGTGATGTTCACACCATAATTTACCACCAAAGGTTGTTTGATAGATGCTTTAATTTCTTGATAGGCGTGAAAGAGGTTAGTCTACAAAACATAATAGATTGTTGTAGCTAACATGTAGAGGATAACTCAATACATCTTCATAATAAGTGAATCATAATAGCTTCTTGCCCATAATGTTTTCTTTCTCTTTTCTAATGTTCAAATTAGAATAAAACTTGTTTATATATGCATCCCAATTTATATTTCTAATTATAGGATGACCTATGATCTTTTTAATTCTTCAAGGGACACCATAAAATTTGATTTGAAATAGGTCACCTTTAAGGTCAAGGGAACCCCCACCCTTGAATGGGTGCTTTTAATCCAATTTTTTTGGAGTATCATGGATTTTAATATATTTTATCAATCTAGCCTTGAGACGAATAATTTTTTATTATAATTAACTCTATAGGCAAAATAGGGTGTCCATGTAGTGTGAAATTGCTAGGGTTGACAATTTACTATACTACATTTAGCCCCCACTTTAGTGAGAGTGTGATCTTATGTTCATACTCACACTAAAGAGAAATTATTTAATCAAAATATTGAAGAGACGGGATGACACCAAGTTGAGGGGTGCACAAGCCCCCAACTTAGGATCCCATTGATTCACAATGTTAAGACAAACATGAAGTAGATATATTGCACACAATATAAGGAAAGATTTAATAATAAATGAAGCACTCAATGAACAATAAATGGAGTACACATAAAAGAACACACAAATTTTGTGTAAATTAAACATGATGCATACAAGGAATGCACAAAGCAAACACTTTGAATACACATAGCAAACACACTAGATACACAAATAAAACATGTAAAATACATGAGGAAAACATAATACACACATAAAGAAGACATGACATGCACATGGAACATAAAACAACAAATTTTAGTACAAAAAAACTAAAGATTTGAGTCAACAAGGTAAATACACCTCAATATTCAAGGTTGTCTTAATTACCAAGCATTATCCATCAAATGCACAACATATATCTAAAATGCTAAAACAAGGATACATAGATCTATTGGCTAGAAAGTTGTGTTATGCTATGCGTCCATGTAAAATTGATAACTAATAGGCTCCATAAAGCTAGAAAGTTGTGTTATGCTAGTTTACTCATGAGCCACATGGCTCCACTGGCTAGCAATTTTTTTATGATATGTGGTCATGTAAATCTATGCTCAAGTCCACAAGCTAGCAATCTCCATTATGCTAGGTCTATGGAATATTTGGAAATCATGCTTAATGTCATTGGGGAAAAATAAATGCTTAACATCATAGGGGATGAATTGATAACCACGCCTCAAGAGGCATTGTAAACAACACCACCACTAAAGGGGGTATGTCAATAAGTCAAAGCTCAAAAGACACCAATAGAATGGATATATTAAAATGGATAGGGTGATATGCCCCCCTTAAAATGTTGGCATACTTGTTATGCTAATATTTTAAGGAAAAAAGGGGAAGAGGGGATCCTTAAGAAGGATGCACACCTCCAAAACTAGTTTTACCTGCCCCCAAGTGTATAGGCAAGGAAAACCATGCTAGAGACTATCGTGTTGCTACCATAGATGAAATATGATTGCATGTAATATTGCACCACCATGAATGGAAATGAGAAAACACATGGAGATAAAAATGCTACATACTAAGGAGCAACACCATTGAAGAGAGATTATCATTCATAATGAATAGGTGTATCAACACATGAAAGAGTGATAACACCACAATCAATAAGTTGTATTTTATTGCTCAAGGTCTAGTATTTGTTGGTGGAATGACAATGCACTTAATGATATGCACAAAAAAGAGTTATTTTTATGAAACTTATTATGTGTTAGAGGAGGAAGAGTAATCAAGTTGGATTTTAGAAGCCTCAACAAAATATGCTCTTGCTCGGCTAGAGGATAAGGATTAGGAGACAACCCTTTCTCTTTTGAAGAATTTTTTTCTCTCTTACCACATGATGTTATAAATATAGTATATGGTGGAGTATGGTATGTAGACAAATAATAAGGTTGGAAACCTAAACCCATTTTAGCAAGGTACAGTGTAGACTTCACATGATCCTTAACACATTGTTGCATGTTTTGATTATATCCAATTTTAGAAAGAATTTTAAATCCAAGCCCATAATGCTTTTCCAACTCAGATGGAGGAGGACTCTTTTCTAAATGTGTATTTGTTGAAAGATGAATACTATCATTAGAATAATAGATTATTTTGAAATAATTCAAATCCTTTTGAGATATTAGCAACACACAAGGTACGGAAGCTAAGGACCCCCCATCACCATCATGGGATGATATTTTTGGATTTGTTGATGTAGAAGAAGATTGTGCAAATGAAACAAAAAAGACTCCTTAGGTTTAGATTGTGATATTTTGTACTCTCCCACAAAGGAGGTTGTAAAATCTAATGAACCCCAATCATCACCAAAATATGTATTTGAAGATAAAGCAGTATTTGGATAAATTTTTGTATTGCTAATATTAGATTATGTTGATGCCATCGAAACAACCTTTGAATCTTTGGGCTTTGGTGGAAATATTTTATACTCAATGAAAGTAGGTTCAAAATCTAACAAAACCCAATCATCACCAAAGAGAGCCCATTCATAGTATCATTATCATTGAAAGGTAATGATTCAACTTTTGTGAGGATAAGAAAATGGATTGAAGTGAAAGAAACAAGATAAATTCTTAAACACATAAATATTTACCCTAAATCACCTTCAAACTCTATTATTGAGATATAACAGGATGTACCAAAAGCCTATTGATATTCTCTTAATAGGTGGAATGTGATTGCTCATCAAACCAACAACATGATGGTATGATCAAGAAGATTCAATAAAAAAATGGACAACATAATAGTAGGATAATATTTAAACGATTCATGAAAATGGGATGGAAGGCCTCTCATTTATAAAATTTCCATGAGAGAAATCAAAGGCCAATATGTATTGAGTAATAGATGGCTAGGATTAGTTGAGGATTAAGGTTTGGATCAAAGGTTGTAGTCATGTGACAAAAATCACATGAGGGATAAGGTCTACATTTAGGATTAGGATTAGGGAAACATCCTTATTTGAATGGATAGGATTAAGAGGTGGGATATGAAATGAATGGATGAGGTGGAAAGTTAGTTTGAATTTTGGAAAGTGTTTAGATTCAATGAATCTAGATAAGGTATTAGTTAGACATGTGAAAGGGACACTTGTCACAAGATAACGATTATAGATTGTTATCCATGTGATCAAGTTTAAGGGATAAGATTAAATAGATAACGATTGAGGAATAAAGTGGAATCAAATACTAGAGGAAAAGGTCATGGGGATTATTAGCCTAAATTAATTTAGTTAGAGAATTTTGGGGATAAGAGTAATGGATAAACTAATTAAATAAATAATGAATATTTATTGAATTAATTGGCTAGGATAAGGTGGGATAAATTAAATAAATAAATAAATATTATTTATTTAATTAATGTCTTAGAACAGGCTAAAATTAGGTGTGGTGGGATAAGGTCATATTTTAGGTGTCTACATTTTCCACCACTTTGAGATGATGTTGCGACTAAGAGAAGTAACATCATTTTAAAGAAGAATAAAAATAGTGGGTAGATAAGGGCTAAGGACTAGTAGCACGATGCCCCAATAATTGGTAAGGATGAGGAAGGATGATGAGGAGGTAGTGGTATACTCCCTTGAGAGGAAATTTGGGTTAAAAGAACATGGGTGTGCTCTTGAAATTGATGGGAGAGTTATAAGATGAAGGATAAAGGGATAGAAGAAAATATGGATGGAAAAAGATAGGGATGATGAAGATATGGATTGAGAGGGAGGATGGAAGATCATCATGTTGCAATGGTATAAACAACCTATATTTTAATATTGTACTTGAAATTATGCATCAAGGTATAATGAACCAGGATGACAATGTGTCAAGTACGTGATCAAAAAGGTAAAATGAAAACATATGCATTATAACACCATGATATGGAAGAAAATGATGCCCCTATGGCAATATAGTGCAAATACCATGATAAATGAAAACAATGATAAGAAACGCAAGCAACTAGCAAGCATGCAAAAAAAAACAAAAACTGAACCAAGATAATTCCCCTAGTCAAGTTGAAAACCAATTGATCTGATTGATTGATTGATGATGATGAAGAGGATAAAAAAGTTAACAATATGAAAAATATGTACCCCAAGGATTGTTTTTTTAACTACAATAACAACATGTGGATTGTGAAGGATACACCCCTATGATGATAATTGTATAAAGGATAAATAGATTATCAACTGACTTGGATCAAAATGATGGATTGCTTTAGGATGATGTGCTAGATTGCAAGTTGAATTTCATGGATTAGGATTTATTGCATTAGATGGAGTATATTGGAATGATAGATGGAGGATAAATGGATTATATAGGATTAGAGTGGATGAAGGGTAGAAGATAAATGGATTGGATAGGATAGGACAATAGGATTCTTAGGAGGATATGATGGTTAGGATAGAGGAACCAATGAAAAAGGGAAAACTAAGGTATGGTAAATGGTGGAAGGATGGAGGAATTGCTTGGATGGATGAGGGATATGGAGATAGGAGGATAGGGAAAGGGAGATTCAAGGACTAGGCTACAAAGGAAAAATATGGCCCACACTAAATTCTGCACAATCATGGGTGGAAGATAATAAAGGATGCATGAGATGGAATGATATTGCATAAGAGACATGGATGGAAATGAGAGTAAGGTTTGCATTGTCCAAAAAATACATGGATATTTTTCCCCTAAATTCTATCAAGATCAAGGGTGAAAAGAGAGGATGAATTGGATAGAATGGGGGGAAGGAGATGTAAGGTGTGGATATGATGCTTAGGAATATCCTTGGCCTTGCCAAGATCAATAGTGGAAGATAGGAGGATGGACTTAGATATGATTATGGATAGGGGATGAGGGATAGTGGGATATTTGGATAAGATGTCGTAAGATAAAATGCATGAAACTTGAATATTTAACCCCTAGGATCTTTATCAAGATCAAATATGGGAAAGGAGGAAGGAAATAAGATGAGAAATATGAGATGGTGGATATTATAATATATGGATAAGAAGAGTTTGATAGGATTTTTATGAAGATCCTTAGCCTTGTCAATATCAAAGGTGAAAAAGGGAGGATGGAATTAGATAGGATAATGGATAAGGGGATGAAGGATAGTGGAGGATGTGGATAGGGTGTTGTACATATAACATGTATGAAGCTTACTCGCAAGTGTTAGAGTGCAAGAGGATGGGGGACTACACATGACACCTATTTTCCAAGTTTTCATCATGGTACTTGCTCAAGGCACCAAAAGAATCGGTTTTCACCGTTGGACAAATGATATCTCTTCACTTTATTTATTTTTTAATTTTTGGAATAGAAAGCATGGATAAGGATGGGGATAAGCATGTGGATTGGTGGATTTGGAAGATAGTGAATGGATGATAGGGAGATGGAGGAAGAAATCAAGCATATAGATACATGGATGGTATCCATTGAATAATGTACTATAATAGACCATAGAAATTGGAGGTATGCTTATAGACATTGGTAGAATGATGGAATGATGGAAAAAGATAAGAGTTTATGCAAAGGATTGGATTAATGGAGGTTGATGGGGGATGAGCATTGGATAATGGATGAGGGATTGGATGACTTGTGGATTATTAGATGGAAATTTTGGCAAGATAAACATTGGCACACAACTTGATGGGTAATGGAGTTGTGGATGACAAGAGAATTTTGAATTTCAAGATTTATATGGAAGAGTGGATGTAGATTTTGGGATATAAGGGCCCAAAATAAAATGAGGAGATGATGGAGGACTCAAGATAGTGGATTTTGAGACATAAGGGCCCACAATGGATTTGGAGGATGAAGGATTAGAGGATTTAGGAGTGGATAAAGCTATTGGATTATAAAATGTGGATGCCACTTTAGATTGTGTTTTGATATGCATTGATTCTATGAGTTGTTTTGGGATCCACGTGGTTTTTTTATTTGATTTTTTCTTGATATGCCTTTTGATGAGTCCAGTTTATGAATCAATTTTGATAGGAGTTTATTGTCTATTTTTTGTAGTTGTCATATACTTTGATGCTTGGATGTTGATCTTTTTATGATATTTCCCAAAAACCATAGACATTGGGTGTAAGCCTATTTCTATAATATTTAATGACATTGACATGCTATGTGAACTATCTATGTTGATTTTACATGTGGATTAATGAATGCTACTTTAAGATAGTTACAAATATGTAATTTTTGTGCATACTAATATTGTCTTGTAGATATAATTAGCCACCTACACAATTAAAGAAGATTCTTCCAGCTGGTCATTCACCATAACGGTTAACAAGGTGGTCATGCAAAGGTCAACGAAATGAAGACTATTGACGGTGAGAGATTCTAGAGAGATTCCTCATTCAAATCAAAGTAGTAACCACCTTGTAAATGGTATTAATTGTCCATTGAGTGAATATAGGTGCTACTGTTGTGCTAAATCTGTGTTGAGGAAAGCATGTCTGACCGGATTTCGTGCATGCATAACCGCCTCTCCACTTTTCATGCTTTCCCTAAAGTGGCATCCTCCTAATCTGTTGGAGTTGACTACCTTGCTAGGTGATTAGTTAGTATCTTTTCTCTCTATAAATAAGGCTCAGATGATCCTTCAAAAGAGGTTGCTTAATCTGATGATGTACTCGTATTCTTAGTTTTTCGGTAATACAATCATGATGCTCTATTGTACTTGTGTTTTCCAAAGAATAAACTAAGTTTATAAGTTTGTGCATTTGAGTTTACATTATTCTTAAGGGATACTCATACAAGGGGTCCCACTTGGTGAGCATTCCATCCTTTAGCTTAGTTGTTACTTTTGTTCAATAGTTAGTTAAAAATATGGCACTGACTGTTCCTACAACCACTAGAATTCCATTTTGTGACTGTTCCTGCAACCAAAGCAGACAGAGTAGTTTCCTATTTGTTTGCTTAGATTTTCATTTTTGTCATGCATTTCAGCTTAGTATAGTTGTTGGTTGATTCTCAACACTTATGCTATTTCTTTCCAAGCAATTTACCTTCAACATTATGTTTTTCCTAGTTGCAGAATGAGTATGGCTACTTTAGATCCTTAGTGCACATACTGTGCTGAACCATTTCAAGTTCACGTCCCTGGGTTGACAAGTTAAATGCACCTTCATGATGATTGAAATAGCTATTCAAATTAGATGTCCAATCTCTGAATCACAACTATAAGGGATTAGTTGTTAGATCATTGTAGGAGGCCAACATTTTTGGTGTCGTTGCCAAGGATGGTGTCAAACTAGGGAGTTCTTTGGAATCATTGATAGTTTTCTTGTTGTAGTAATTTTGAAAGTTTTTTCTTAGTATATCCCCTCATGTAGGAAAGTAATGATCCACCATTCTTTTTCCAATTCTTTGTGTGAGCTAGCTGATAGTGAGTTGATACTATATGCATAGAGGAAGGAGGAGAGATGCTCATGGGAGATTCCTTCCTAATAACCCCGATTCATTCCAACTAGATGAGCATTTGAATCTGATAAGAGAGGAAGAAGGAGAAGAGCCAAACCCCTTTGTTGATGAATTTCCTGATTTGACTTGTTCTGAAATTTCCTCTGAAGACCAAAATCAGCTTTATAATCCCTTTGCTTTGGAACTACATCAAGTAGGCATGGGTGATGCAAATAGAAACATACCTAACCAACCAGATTTTCCTTTCCCCATTGCCCATCAGAATGAAGTTGAAAAACTCAAAAATATCCCTACTTCAGTCCTTCCTAAGTTTTATGGACTTGTCACAGAAGATCCTGATATTTTCTTGTTCGAGTTTGACATACTCTATAGGAGTTATGAATATACCACTGATGCCCATAGGCTTAAGCTATTTCCTACCACCTTGAAAGAGGCTGCATTAAGATGGTTCATGATCCTAGGCAGAAATACCTTGGAGACTTGGGAGGACATGAAGACAAATTTCCTTGAGAAATACAAGGAATATTGCAAGGGCAGTGACATGAGAGGAGATGACATTTTCAGGATGCAACAAAAGGAAGATGAGAGCCTAAAGGATTACATTTCAAGGTTTTTGTTTTGTCTACATAAATCTCCACACCATATACTTAATGAAGAATCAAAAAAGTTGTTTTTCCTTAGAGGAATTAATGACAGCTGCACTAATGCCTTAGACTTGATGGGAGGAGGACATATCACTGAAGTTCGTTGGGAAGACATCAAGAAGATATGTTAGAACTATTCTAGGGCAGCTTCAAAGAAAGGGAGAGCTTACCAATCCTCTATGGGTAAGTCATCTACTAATGGAGTTTCAAGAATGTAGATTACTCACTTGTTGGCAGACTTCAAGCAAGACATTATAAACAATCTAGCTACTCAGTTGGATACACTTTAGGCCAAAAAGAAACAAGAAGAGGTAGAGGCAACATTGACAGAGTATTGCCCCCATTGCAAACAAAAGTAAAAGGATTGTAAATGCAATATGATAGATTATATTGAAAGAAAGCAGATTTCACCTAAGTTCAAGCCAATCCAAGGTGAAGATGACCAAGTCTACTACATTGCACAAAGGAGGCCATGGGCTCCAAGACAAGTTATGCCACCAAATCCACTCTCTTTTGTTGGACATATTTCAATTCCTATTCATCTGGTAACCAATGAAAACTCCCATATCCATCCAATTATGGAGGATATCCACCACAACCTTGGAGTAACCCTTCAAATTCTTGGCCTAATCACCAAAAATCTCCACCCTAGTTGCAACAACCTCAGGGGAATTGGCAACAGTTTCAAGGAAATTGGAAGCCACCCCCAAGAAATTGGCAATAAACAAATCAATGGAGGGGAGGACAACAATGGACAAACTATCCAAATAGTTACATGCAAACACCTTCTCAGCCCCAACAACCTACTATAATTCCTCCTCTTGCTAGCTCAAGTTCAAATACACCTAAACCTATCCAGCTACCAGCTCAGCTCACACCCAATCCAAATAATAAACCACAACAACAACCAATATACTCTGCTAATCCAAATGAATTCCCCGCATATGTTGTGAGTGTAAGTGATAACCATTTACATTCATGAACTAATTTTCCAACTCCTTCCACACCCATTATCACTGAGCTTCCTGTGGAAGACGAGGAGCCTCTGAATACCCCCATTCAACCCAGTGCACCTAAGAATCCTAAACCAGTTCCAGTCAAGCAAATTGCACAAACACCCCCATTTCCTCAAAGGTTGGAAACTGTGAAGGAAACAAAAGAAAAGGAGGACAAAAATTTTGACATTATAGATCAGTTGAAGCATATATGTGTCCAGATACCTCTATTTCAGGCCATAAAAGACGTTTCAATCTATGGGAAGACAATTAAGGAAGTATGCCTTAAGAAGCCAGGCAGGAAGAAGAAAGACCCCACTACAGTTCATGTGGTGGGACAACTAGCCGACATCATGCTTGGGAAAGTGACGGTTCCCAAATATAATGATCTAGGGAGTCTTGTGGTAGGAGTTTTCATAAATGGGATCCAGATAAAGAATGCTCTGATTGACTTGGGAGCAACAATAAATGTAATGACCAAGGATATCCTGCAACAACTAAATGTTTTAAGCATGAGACCTACTCCTACTGTCCTGCAGCTTGCTGATAGTTCAACTGTTAAACCTGATGGTATAGTAGAGGACCTCGTGGTAACTCTGGACTCATGGGAGTACCCAATATATTTCATGATTATTTCTCCTAAATCCACACTTGGTGGGTACCCTATCATTCTAGGAAGACCGTGGTTAGCAACAAAAGATGCATATATTGGATGCATGACAAGAGACATGACCATTTCTAATGGAAAGAGCACCCAAAATCTTGTTCTCTACCCTCTTGCTTAGCCATCCCATGATCTGGATAATTATATATGGCCACATGTTGGTGAAGAGGCTGAGGAAGTTAATTCTGTGGAACAACTTATGATGTTAGGAAGAATCTCTTTCATGCCACTTCAAGATGAAGATGAAGTATTGTTTAACATAATTCAGAATCATTGTGAAGTGGAGGAAGCATCATCCTCTCACTCTATTGCTCCAGTCAAGATACTTCTGCATGCTCTTCCTGCAACCACTCTCAGTGGTAGAACTTCTTGCAACAATAGTTATGTATCATACATTGCTACCTCATGAAATTAAGGTACCAAGAATTAGTGAAACAACTATGGTAGAGATAACTACACAAGTGCAAATGATAGAAGGAAAATATTTGCACATCAACAACAAATTGAGTGAAGAACAATAGTTTTCATTGACAAACTTACTGAGAACCCATCAACATGCATTTGTGTGGACTATCATGACATGAAGGGATTGGACCCTAAGATTTTCACTCATAGGATTTACATCAGAGATGATTGTACACTAGTGAGATAGCCACAAAGAAGAATTAACCCTTCACTAAGAGAAATTGTAAAAGGAGAACTACAGAAATTGCTAGATGCGGGATTTATCTACCCCATCTTAGATAGTCAGTGGGTGTCTCCATTAGTGATTGTTCCAAAAAAGGTAGGGAAGTGTTGAGTTTGTGTTGATTACAGGGAACTCAATGTTGCCACCAAAAAAGACCATTTTCCCTTACCTTTCATAGATCAAGTTCTAGATTCACTTGCAGGAAAGCAATAATTTTCTTTTCTAGATGGATTTAGCGGCTATAACCAGATCCAAATTGCACTAGAGGACTAGGAGAAGACCACCTTTACCTATCCATGGGGAACATATGCCTACTCAGTACTTCCAATTGGCTTATGCAATGCACCTGCAACTTTTCAAAGGGCAGTCATTAGCATATTTTTAGATATTTCTCATGATTGCGTGGAAATTTATATGGATAATTTTACCACCTATGGTGTTGATTTCAATGAAGCATTAGAACATCTCAGGAGATTCCTACAGATATGTGAAGACCACAATCTATCTCTAAATAGTGAGAAGTGTTTCATGATGATGCAAGAATGTGTAGTCCTTGGCCACTACATCTCTCACAAAGGAATTCAAGTAGATCTTGCAAAGATTGAGGTGATCACAAATTTTCCTACACCTGCAAAACAGAAAGATGTTAGGAGTTTATTGGGCCATGCAGACTACTATAGGGATTTCATCAAGGATTTCAACAAAATAGCAGCACCATTGTATACTCTTCTTACTAAAGATGTTGAGTTTCATTGGATTGAAGACTATGACAAGGCATTTTCTGATTTGAAGGCAACTTTGACTCATGCTCCTGTACTCATAGGTCCTAATTGGGAGCTTCCTTTCCACATCCATATAGATGCATTAGAATATGCCATAGGAGAAGTCATAGGAAAAAAAGGAGCTATTGAAAATGCTATTTATTTTGTTAGCAAAAAATTGCAAGGAGCTGAATTCAATTATACAGTAATAGAAAAAGAAATCCTGGCAGTAATCTCTGCGCTCAAAAAATTCAGACACTACATAACAGACTATCAAATCTTTGTGCACACAGATCATGCAACCATTAGGTATCTCATGAATAAACCTCTTATCTCAGGTAGGCTAGCAAGATGGCTATTGCTGATGTAAGAATTTGACATAACCATTGTAGATAAACTAGGAAACACCAATGTTGTTGCAAAATTTCTTTCACAACTGACTACATTAGAGGATAATCAGGTCATAGATGACTCTTTCCCTGATGATCACTTATTTTCCATCAGTTTGCAAACACCCTGGTATGTTGACATAGCTAACTATCTGGTCATAGGGAGAGTTCCTCCCCACTTCTCTCGAAAAGAGAGAAGGAAGCTCATTGAAAAATCATTTCCTTTTTCATGGATTGCAGGATTTTTGTTTTATACTGGACCAGACCATGTCATGAGGAGATGTTTGATGGAAGATGAGACATATGATATTTTTCATGCATGCCACAATGAACCGTGTGGAGGAAATTTTGTAGCCAATAGGACAACAATGAAAATTCTAAGTATAGGATATTACTGGCCAACACTCCACAAGGATGCAGGGAGATATACAAGAAAGTGTTATAGATGCCAAAGGATGGGAAAACCAACCAAATCTGATGAGAGGCCCCTTTACCCTCAGGTAGTAATCACTCCATTTGATAAGTGGGGATTAGACTTTGTAGGACCCATTGATCCTCCATCTAATGGTAAGTCTTATATCTTAGTATGTACTGATTATGTAACTAAATAGGTAGAAGTTAAGGCCATGAAGCATGCAAGAGATAATAAGGTTGTTGAATTTCTTTATGAGGAGATTTTCACAAGGTATAGAGATCCAAGAGAGATAGTGACTGACTAGGGGCTCAATTTACATCAACCCTTGTTGCAACACTGTTCAATGAGTACAATATAGGGCACAGGAAGTCTACTCCTTATTACCCCCAGGCCAATGGACAAGTTGAGGTGACTAACATGAAAATTGAAGCCATTCTAACCAAAATGGTGGTTGTTCATAAGAAGGATTGGGCAAACATATTTCCAGAAGCTGTCTGGGCATATAGGACAACTTGAAAAACAACTACAGGCTTCACACCATTTGAGTTGCTATATGGAAAGACAACTATGATGCCCATTGAATTTGAGCACAAAACTCTTAGGACTACAAAGGACTTGGGGATGGACATTTCTAAAGCACATAGAGACAAAATCATGCAGCTCAATGCATTGGATAAAATGAGGAAGGGATCCTTGCATCATATAGAGGTAGTGCAAAATCAGAGAATCAAGTGGCATGACAAATTCATTAAGTACAAGAAATTACAACCAGGAGATCGGGCCCTGCTCTATTACTCAAGGTATCAGGATAATGCAAGAAAATTGTAGACAAGGTAGCTAGGACCATATGAGGTTGCTGAAGTATTCCCCAATGGTGTTGTTCAACTCACTACTATTGAACCAGTTAGATTTAAGCTACTTGTCAATGGTCATCACCTCAAATTGTATCACAAGCCAACTTGCAAGGAGGAATTCCTGCAACAATTCACTCAACATGTAACACCTGAACTTCCTGCATCCGAAGGAAGTGGACCTAGTGTCCCTCCTTCTGGCTAATTAGGGTACATAATTTATCATAATAAAGACTTCCACTTTTGTGGGGTCCACTTCTTCACCCATCCGCCCATTGATCTCCACCTTTCTCTCTCTTCCATCATGCTTCCATCATGCTTCCATAAATTCACTTCATTCCATCATCACTTCACTCCATTCCACTCCACTTTCATTAATTGCTCAACTGACCTCTCAAAGGGTGACCGGTACTTTCTTCATAATCTTTGTAGCATATCTTCAAAGAATCTAGGTACATGCACATCAAGTTGTTATCTCTTAATTGTCTTGTAGTACATTCATTTAATTGTTATAAATTGATATAGACATTCTCCATAGCATGTCATTATTCCTTGCCCTGTCAAATTGTCATAACTCTCTCACATGTGAGGACACATGCTCAGATTTAGGTTGGGGGGGAAAGTGTGAATGCTATTTCCACGTGTGTGTCCATGTTGGCTCACGTCAGCAAAGTTTAAATTGAGTCGATTCAAATTCTGAGAGAGATGATAGCTCGTATGTGTGAGGTGATATCAACCGCTGCCATTTTTCTTGATCATAAGCCTTCATTGATTACTCCTTTATTTCCTGTATTACTCCTGTCATAATCTTAAGCCAAAAAAAGGTAAAATTTAGACAACATCGACATTAGAAATTTAGCAGCGTTGCAGGAAAGAGAAATTGGGCTTTCAAACAGAGATTGCGGGAAGAGAAACTTTGCAGAGCAATTGTTTGATTGCAGACAACTGAACAATGGGAGATGGGTTAATCAAGAATGAACCCACAATTCATAACGTATTACTGTAGGATGCACTTTCACAGGCCAAATTCAGAAACTGTGACTAGTTAGACTATTTCCTGAAGCTTAATGGTTTTGATGACAATGTTGTGTTCGCTAGACATTGTCTGAAGGAAGCTATAGTGAAAGGGCTGGAAGTATTGGCTATTGAAGAAAGAATTACAGAAGTTACAGGGTTTCTTGCCGATAGTGAAAATTACCTTGCTTCCAGAGATGCCAGGTTAGCTAGGGCTGAATTTACAGAACCCGGTGACCCTCCATTGAGTGTGGAAAAACAAGGTGCAAAAAGAACCTCTCTGCTTGAGCCATGGAAGCAAGTAGTTGTTCATGTTGTAAAGTACATTACTTGCAAAGGTCGCCAGTCAAATCTACACTCTGTATTTCAAAATTCTAAATCATATGAGGCACATGAGAAGAATGAATATGCCAAACATGATATACCACCTTCTATCAATCATGGTGGCCAAGACCTAAAAATTTAGGGATAACTTCGTATTCCACCATTGTCTGCTCAAATTGTTAGTTGAAAAGTTTCTGCATGATGTGTTTGACATGACTTGGGAAGAATTATTAAAAATTGATCAAATTAGACCAAAATATTTGTGACCTAGGGTTTTTCCTCAACCTCATAGGGCTAGCAGAAGATTGAGCATGACTGAAGCTACTCTTGGTGCTTCAACTTTTGGCACGGGCCCTAGTGCAAACCCTCCCGCAACTGAACAAACCATAGAGATTAGCTCTTCTGAGGAAGAGCATTCATACAAAGAAAGTTCCTCTTCAAATTTTGATGATAATGTTCCTCTTGAAATCTTAATGAGAACTAGGGCACAAAAGAAAGAGGCAGAAATAAAGAAAGGAAAAGCTAAAAAGCAAACTGCAGGAAAGAAAGTGCCAAGCTCTAAGAAACAGAAGGCTGACACTGTTCTTCCTACAGTCGAAGAAGAACATGAGAGCCCTCTTAGGAAATCAAGAACAATTGGGTCAAACTTTGGTATGTCTTCACAGGGAAGCCCTAAGAATAGAGAAACATCACAAGAGGACACTGAGGCCCCAATCGGGTAGGTAAATGTCGAGAAAAAGGACATATTTGAGGATGCAACAAATGTAACGTTGGCAGACTTTGTTTCCATCGCTGAAGAAGTTGAAAGTCAAGAGTTTGAGGAAAATAAGGAGCTCATGTAGTAAGAGCAGAAGCAAGAGGTACTATAGCAAGAGCAAGAGCCAGAACAAGAGACCCTCCAGTCGGAATTGATTGAACATTCAAAATTCCTACAACTAGTGCTAGAGGAAGAGCAAGCATTTGTGTCAGGAAAAATTCTGGTAGGAATACATAAGCCCTCTGATTTTCCTATGAATTTATGGAAATAGATACAAAGAAGGGAAGAAGAATGGAAGGAGGAGAAATGCAGGCTGAATAAAGAAATTCAAAAGAGAGATGAGGAGATTGAAGACAAGGATACAAAAATTGCTACTTTAAAGAAGAAGGTGGATGATATGACAAACTTGATACCTCAGATATTAGAATGCACGACTCCTCCAAGGGTCTATGCCCTGTATCTAAAGGAGAAGTATCTTTCTTTTAAACTAGCAAGGATTGTTTCAGGTTTGAATCCTTCTATTGAGACTCCTCTTGAATTTTTCAATGCTTATAAGATTGTTCCTCTTGAAATGAAAAATTTGTTGTGTGAATTTTACTTACATAATTATGTCGTGACCCAAGACCATGATTGGAATCTAGTGTTGTATGTTGGGGATGTACAATTAAGGGAATTCATGTCTTGGATACAAAATGAGATTAGTTGGGGAATTTTTTTTAGGACTTATCAACAAATTGAATCCAACACTTGCTTGTCCATCAGGGTTGAATCTAGAAATCCAGGGAGCATTTTCATGGATTGGAACATAATTCTTTACAGACCAAGCTATGGTGAAAGGATCTTGTCTGAGAGAGAGGAAGTTTATAAAGAATATGAAGAGGTAGCAAAAACCAAAGGAGAATCTGTGATGGGATACCTGTCACAAAGGTGGAACAACCTAACTGATGATATAAAACAAGTTGAGCCTCACTCTATGCAGAACTATGTTCTAGCACTTAAGAGAGTTGAAAGATATATATAGATTGGAAGGACAAAGAAATGATTTTGGCTCCCACTAACTTTTCAACCACCTATCCTATTGTGGCCTTTGCCAAATTTCAGATTTTACTAGTATGATATAGCTACAGAGAGACATATATGGAGCAAATTGGACAAACAACAAGGGTTCTATTGGGACCATAATTCAAAAACTATAGAAACTGATGTAGGACAACTGGCAATTGCAGAATCCAGGGCATTAACAAAGCAAAGGAACAAACCTCCTTCTTTTGCTGGAGGACCAACAGAGTCTTAGGTTGAGGGGAGTGATGAGTCCAATTTATGACTAAATTTTGATAGGAGTTTATTGTCTATTTTCCATAGTTGTCATAGAATTTGATGATTGGATGTTGATCTTTTTATGATGTTTCCTCAAAACCATAGACATTGGGCATTAGCTTATTTCTTCAATCTTTAATGACATTGACATGCTATGTGAACTATCTATGTTGATTTTACATGTGGATTAATGAATGCTACTTTAAGATAGTTACAGATATGCAATTTTTGTGCATACTAATATTGTCTTGCAGATATAATTAGCTGCCTACACAATTAAAGAAGATTATACCAGCTAGTCATTCACCATAACAGTTAACAAGGTGGTCATGTAAAGGTCAGCAGAATGAAGACTATCGACGATAGGAGATTCCTCATTCAAATTGAAGTTGTAACCACCTTGTAAATGGTCTTAATTGTCTATTGAGAAAATATAGGCATTACTATTGTGCTAAATCTGCATTGAGGCAAGCATGTCTAACCAGATTCTGCGCATGCATAACCGCCTCTCCACTTTTCATGCTTTCCCTAAAGTGGCATCCTCCTAATCTGTTGGAGTTTATCACCTTGCTAGGTGATTAGTTATTATCTTTTATCCCTATAAATAAGGCTTGGATGCTCCTTCAAAAGAGGCTGCTTAATCTGATGATGTACTCACATACTTAGTTTTTCAGTAATATAGTCATTATGCTCTATTGTACTTGTGTTTTCCAATGAATAAAATGAGTTTATAAGTTCATGCATCTGAGTTTACATTATTCTTAAGGGATACTCATCCAAGGGGCCTCACTTGGTGAGAATTTCATCCTTTAGCTTAGTTGTTACTTTCTATTCAGTAGTTAGTTAAAAATCTGGCACTGACTATTCCTGCAGCCACTAGAATTCCATTCTGTGACTGTTCCTACAGCCAAAGTAGACAAAGTAGTTTCCTATTTGTTTGCTCAGATTTTCATTTTTGTCATGCATTTCGGCTTAGTATAGTTTTTGATTGATGCTCAACACTTATGTTATTTATTTCCAAGCAATTTACCTTCAACATTATGTTTTTCCTAGTTGTAGAATGAATATGGCTACTTTGGATCCTTAGTGCACATACTGTGCTGACCCAATTTCAAGTTCACGTCCCTGGGTTGACAAGTTAAATGCACCTTCATGATGATTGAAATAGCTATTCCGATTAGATTTCCAATCTTTGAATCACAACTGTAAGGTCTTAGTTGTTAGATCATTGTAGGAGGCCAACACCTTTGTAGCATTTTGAATTTATTTTTTCTTTTGGATCATATTTTTCTTTGTTTTGATATTGTTTATTTGAGGGCACATGTTGATCCTTGGATGCATGTGGATTTTTGGATTTATGCATTTTAGATTTGGCATCCAATTTGCTTCCAAGAACAATGGGATTGGCAGATGGAGAGTAATGATATGGAGTTCTTATGGATGTGTTGATGTAAGTAGGATTTTTGAATGGGTTCAAGGATGTGTGCCTTGGTTGATCTTGATTGGGAATTTTAGGTGATAGTGTATTGTAAAAAAATGTCACCTTTGACATTTTCACACTAGGTTTTCCCCCCTATGTGCTTGGACCTATTATGCATTAATTACTCATTTTTATAAACATTATTGGAAAATCAAACATGGGAAATAAAACTAGGCATTTAATATTTTACCCCCAACACTTTTGATCTCAAAAAAGTGGGAATCTAGTCTAGGGAATCCCTACACCATAGATTAGCCTTTTTGGCCCCAAATTTAAGTATGGTAGTGTCAACAATATATTATTTAGAATTCAAATTACAAATGTTGGCCATTGGTATTTTATTTTTGAGAAATTAGAATAATTACATATAAATACATAGTATTTTCAAAAATTCAAAGAAAGAAGGATATTGAGAATTCAATTGAGCAAATCAAGTTTCCTAAATACAACCAAGAGCAGAATTATCAATATTATTGCAAGATTGCATCATTCAAGCATCATGTCATATGTTATGTAAGTTTATCCTAAATTTTGTATGCATATTGTTAATGCATATTAACACTTGTAGGTCATCAAATCAAATCAAATCAAACAACAATTGATCCTTGAAGGTGATGAGTGTGACTGCAGTCCATCAAGGAGATCATATATCATGTGGTGAGTTGCAACAAGTTGTCAGTTCATTACTTATTTTTCAATTAGCCTCTATCCATCCAAAGATACAGTCTCTTTTCATCATAATTTTCCATTATGGAGGTAGGAATACCATGGGGTTTGACTGAGGCAAGCCCCTATATGGCACAACCCTTCGCCTCCTCTCATGTGTGCAAGTTGTAGATCTAAAGTAATTTGAAGGGAGATTGAAGGCTACTTGTTCATTTATGCATTTCAACCCTACAAGTTGATAAGTCATAAAATCTACATTTTCTAAGTAACAGACAAAATTTTGACAACACCCAGAGGAAAGAAGCTACAAACTAGCATCCTCAAGCCCATGTTTTAGACATAATAAAGGAGGAAGATAGTCTAGGGAATCCTTGTACCCTAGACCAACAAGATTCAACTCAAATTTATAGGACAGGTGCATGTGTGTCTGCCTTCCTCATTTTTGAAACTGAAATTTGTCTATCTACATTTAGTTTTCCAAGAATTATAATAGAACATTGTATTTGCATAGTTTTCATAGTTATATCATTAAATTTAGAAATTTCTCATTCAAATTCACATCCACCACACACCCCAAAAAATCAATAAATAATTAGATTAAAGATCTGATCCATAATTTTGGTTATCCTCAAGAGGTTTTTAGCCAAGTGGCTCTTGAGTTCATATTTAATCCAATTCAATCCATTAGACAAAAGGTTCTTCATCCTTTTCCCTACCAAACTAATAGATAAATAGGATTAATGGATTTTGAGATAGGGAAGATGAGGGTAGAAGATGGAGGGATGTAAGGATCCAAGATAGATGGAAGGGATGGATGATTTAGGTTTGGGATAGAGGGTCCCAAAAGAGATGGACTGGATGAAGGGTTGCGCTTTGGAATATAAGTGTTTAGTTGAAAAAGGGATCCTAGGTCTAGTGTATAGCTCACTAAGATCAATCATTTTCAAAATGAACATTAGAAGCCAAATCAACAAGGGTATGAGATTGGCTAATAGCCTAAAAGGAGAGCCAGTATTCCCTAGATCCAATTCTTTCATTGACTTGGAAATTGATTGAATTTGATTTAGATTTATTGAATCAATTTGACTATACAACCTAATTTGAAAACACAATTTTTCCACACCAATGAAACAAAAATTCCAATAACAAAAAGAAGATTTGAGGAGGGAAGAATACTATGCACCTGTGACATAAATTTGGGGTTGAAATAGCAATTCTATGGTGTGGGGTGCCCTAGACTAGGTTCCTTATTTTTAGGATTTGATTTGAAAAGATTGTAACTCCTATTTTGTACTCTGTAATTCTACTATGACACTTTTTTCCCTTGGATTTGAACCTACAAAATCACAACAAAGAGGGGAAAGGGGGTCATTGCATAGTATTTTTCCTAGGTCAAACCCTCATTTTGGTATTTATACCTCCATAAATAGCCAATTGATTGATTGATAAAATGTGTGTTCTCTTAACCTTAAGTGAATGTAAGGTTGTAATGATCTAGAATTCTGAAAACCCTACTCAAATGTGTTAGACAAGGATTCCTAAATGATGTATAAATTAGATCAACCTAAGAGAAATTCAAATAACATTAGGAAAATCTAAAATGTAGCAATACCTTGCTTAGGTCAATGAGTAGATCAAAGTTTGAAGATGAGAACACTTTGAAAATAGGTCATTGGGTGCTTGAAAGAATCCAAATCTATCTTCAAAACCTAGATTCCATCACCATTGGCATCAAAATCCAATCATTGTAGAAACTTAATTAATTCTAAAATTTCTCTTGAAAACCTATAATAATGAATGTATTTTGGCAGAGTATTGTTATACTTGTAATTTACTTCTTAATTTTGAAATAATAATTCATTTTTATATAGTGGAACTTAGGATAAATTAAAGTATAGGCCAACTCATTTAATTTTAAAGTTTTGGGATTAATTTACTGCCAACGCTCTAATTTAAAATTATATCTCCAAAATTAGAGACTGACAAAAATGAAAAATTAAATTTGCTAGGAAAAATAGCTGGTCTAAGGTGTCGGTCACTCTAGTTCAGCTCTTTCACTCTCAACATAATTTAATTTGGATGTTTAGGGTCTACTATATTCAGTACTTCTCCAAGATGAGAGCATTTATTAGAGTTGATTTGATGATGCTTTGATCAATAAAATATTTTCTAAGGCAGTATAGGCTCATTCTCTTGGGTTGATAAGAAATTTAGGGCTAGGAAATATATAAAATACATAAAGGAAAAAGGTCACTAAAGCAAGCTCGAAATAGAGCATGAAACTGTACTTTCTCCTTAAAGGGAGTACAATTTTTGACGCTAAATTTAGCCTCCACTTTAGCAGCCATATGACACTACCTGCATAAGCAAGCTAAAGTACTGAAAGTAAATCATATCATAAAGGATATCCAAAAAGATATTATAGAGGATGTAGAACATTCACCAAACAAAGTCCCAAACTTAGTGATCTATAAAACCACAACATTAGGAACCACATCCTGCAAAACAAATCATTATAAATTTAAACCATCTTGCACATACAAACAAATACATTAGTTCAATACTTGGAGAATGAATTTTAAGGGTAGATGTATGCCCCTTGATTTTGCTAGTTTTATGGATGTGGAATAATGGTAGCAATATCGCCACATCAAACTAATTAATTTTTTTATCTGAAATGATTATGGTAGGGTCAATAAAGCATAAAAACATAGACCAACAATCATACAACATGGAAGAGAGTGGAAATATGATTCCAACACAACAAACAACATAGAAAATAGAGTTGGAAAGCTCAAATTATGTTGATTTTAATAGAGTATGGTATAAGAAACATAATGCTAAATTTAACTATAATATTTTTACCTTTTTGTCTTTCATTTTCACTTTTTTAGTTTGAGAGCTAAGACCATCATCCCTACAAAAAAAAATTCCACAATGACAACCATACCGCACATCGAGGCTTGAGGCCTAAAGGGAGTGCATCACATGAGGTACACTGGCACAAGAGGTGAGTTGCATTTCCAATTTCCATAGAGGTAAGAGCCTTATTTTATGCATTTTTAATGATTTTTGATGAAAATGAGGTGCCCCTAACCAACATGGGCATCCTAGACCTCTGAGGGAAACCTTGACTAGCATGGATATCCATGAACAATAAGGGAACCCATGAATGGCGACAAATCTCTAAGAAATTTACTTTGACACTTGATTTTGGTTTATCTTTGAATGCAATATTGATAAAGAATCCTTATTTTGATGACAAGACCCTCCACACATGCAACAACACTTAGGAGGTCACTTGTTCTCACTTCTCCATGATTAGGCCACACAACTCTCTATTCTAAATTAGTGCCATTTGTGTTCACTTGGTTTATTTTGGGTGTATACCATACCCATGATGAGCTACCATGATTCTATACTCATGGAACTCATGGAGCATTGGGATGCAAACACCTCTACCTTCCATCTTTCGATAGGAGAGATGACGATCACATTGGATGATGTATACTGGATTAATTGACTACCCATTTGAGATAGGATCATGAGAAATGACGAGGGGCATACCACAAAGGAGATCCTATATTATTAGTGTTATTGTATTGATCATAATATGCCTCATGAGGGAAAGGGTCAAATTCTACTACGATGGTTGTTACATGCAGGCACTGATGTTCCTATTCTTTAGCAATTTTTGATTGCTACAATATTATTGGTCATGTCACTAGATGGGAAAGGAACACACCTACATGAGGGCCTCATTCATATGATATGAGTGATAGAGGGGCATCAAACCATGTTCACCTAGGGGCGAAGCATGTTAGTGCACCTATATTACGATCTTGGATGATATATACACTATGAGTCATGGAGTCTCATGACTTGCACATTGCTTCAAGTATGGGCTTTTGAGCACATCATTTGTACATGACCCATAGGATATCCCATAGAGGTACCATGGAAATATCCTTGAGCCTTTTTTTATCCACTTAGGATATCGTGGCATATGGAGATCTATTATACTGGTGTGTCACATTTGATTGGCTATATGTTATGGATATTGTTTGGAGACCATTTAAGACTTTATGGCCCTAGTCAGGATTACCATGACATCTATTCAGGATGAGCATGACCCTTTCTTTGTCGATCACTATGAATATATTGTGATGTAATTTTATTATGATTGAATGATGAGTCAGTTTGGTTGCACTTAAGGGGTAACCATCCCTCGATCAACCTATCTTAGGTCAACTCACAACATCACCAGAGCATAGGACATAACACGTCCTACCATCACAAACATCCCCTTGAGTGACTTGGATGATGAGGATCTAGATAGACATCATGTATTTGATGTGGATTATTTTGGATTCACCGTTGCATTCACCAAATGGTGGGACACCACACATCCTAATCCTATATTTCCTGTTAACCATCGTACCAGGGCGATCTTAGGCCATTGCCACAACATTGAGAGGATCATGAGGAGTATGAGAATAATGATGAAGATGTAGGAGGAGATGAGGATGATGAGGATGAACATCCACCTGCAACAATAATGTGAGGTTTTGAAGAGTAGGAGGAGGCTAGAGATACCCCCAAGGAGAGACCCAAATCTCATCCGTGTGTATCACGAGCACATCCCTCTACACTTGAGAGACCATATACCTATGAGCATGGAGGGAGTAGCAGAGTAGCACCCACCATACCCCCAACCTCCCAAGGTAGTCCCAACATAGCCACCATAGTTGCACGTCGAGATCCCCACTGGTGAGTTAGTGATCCAAGTTACATGATGTGTTATGATATTTTTACTTTATATGTTGTTATGTTTAGATTTATGTTTTATATCATGCTTGTATATGATGTTACTGTATGTTTTAAATTTTTTGTATTTGGTACTTGTTGACGGTCCAAATGGCACAACAACAGTTAAAAAAAATATTGCTACTCTGTTTCTCCTGAAAGAGAAAGACAACACATGGATGTCTTAACTCCCAAGGTCTTTGTAGTTGGTTCTCAACTATGCTGATGTTGCTCAGTGGTCAATGTAACAGTAATGTTCAAGGGGCCTGCTGGTGTGAGCTTCTGGATTGTTCTAAGATCAAGCATGAATTTAAACCTACTCTAACGGGGGTTTTAAAAGAAACAACAAAAGATAGATCAGGGCTTTGGTATTGAAAAGAATGATAGTTCACCTATTTTAACTAGACTTGTTATCCTTCAAGAAATTGTAAACTAAAACTGAAGAAAAAAATTAACTTGTGATTAACACGCAGTTGCATTCATTCACAATGTTGATTTCTACAACAGAATACTAGTTACCATTTTAAATAAAACACCAAAATAACATTCCATTCCTTGAAGACTTCACAAATCAAATGATTAACTTAAGACAAAAACCATTCTAAAAACACAATCTAAAGTAGATTAAGATCTGGTTGCTTCTACTATTAGTGAAATAGATAAGCAACACTTACAAAACTAGCATAATCACCAGTGTACAAAAATCCATGGCTCCAAATTGTTTCCATTTATATTAAGAAAACCGAAAAGATACATTATTGGTTCCTACTGAATCTAACTGCTAACTAAGAAGACAAAAGAAGCTCCTATTACAAAGAATCGGGATGTTGTCTCCTCTATCTCTTTCTCTATTTTTTCTCTCATTCTAAAGCTTCTTCTAACTTTCTAACCCTAGAAATTCTAACTATACATGCTCTGGGGGCTTGTTTCTATCGAAATGGCTTAGCTTCAGGCTTTAGAGGGATAGTATGAGTCATCACAGAAGCATCAAATTTCTTTAGGTCTTCATATCCCCAGGCTATCACAAAAATATCCTTCTTCAGTGCCTTTAGTATATCCTTTCTGATTGCTTCAGGGAAGGCTTTCCCTATGTAGACATTCCTTTCAGGACCAGAATCAACTAGGTTAACCATTTCATACTCGCCTCCTTTATCTTCAGCCGATATCTTTTCTCAAGACCTTGGGTTTGAGTCAAAAATTCTTTCTAAAGCAACCATTCCCTTGGGAATGTTGTTATTCCTTAAATTAAGGACCCCTTCTGTATCACATTCTTCAGGGTTCCAATCCCCTCGATCTCTTTTGGAATCATCAACAATTTGTACCTCAAAGACATCTGAGCTTGCTAAGAAAGCAAGAATATGTCGATCATCATCAAAGACTTGAAAGTTTTGGATATTATCAGGAACTGCAAGGGTAGAAATTAATTCTACTAAGAATTTCTTGAGCTTGGAACCTTGCATAGGTTCTAGGGTTCTTGCAGCAACAACCAATGAATTAGCTATTTGATTTTCCTCTCTTGGGATCAAGCTGATCCCAAAGGCATCAAAGTCCTCAATCAGGTTCCATACCCGGTTTCTATATGCTGCCAACCTTTTATTGTGACATGTGTAGAGGCTGCGCACATGCTTGATAACAATTTCTAAATCTCCTTTAACCACCAGGGCTGCGACTCTCTTCTTATGTGCAAACATCAGTCCCCATGCCAGGGCTTCATATTTTGCTACATTGTTCGTGCATCCAAATTGCAGCCTGTAAGAAGCAAAGAAGGTTTTCCCTTTCGGGCTGGTTAGTTCAATCCCAACACCACAACCTGTCTTAGATTTGGATCCATCAAACGTGAGGGTCCACAGTTGATCATGAGCTGGAGTTAATTCTTTTGAGATCATTGTGGGCAATTGGATAGAATGAACCAAAGGTGGGGTTACTTGATCTTTTAGATCAGATATAGGGAACGAATGCTCAATAGGTTCCTCAGGAGTAATTCCCAATCCCTGCACAACGTATTATATGGCCCAAGGTTATCCTCTTGACATTTACTTGCACCTTTGGTTAACCCCCTAGGTTTTGGTATACTAGTGAGTGCAGGGGTGTCAAACAAACCTTGGGGTTGCTCATCAATATGCTGATTTAGACATATGTATGTGGTAGGTTCAATTTGATAAGGAACTTCCTTTGAAGGTATCCTATCCCTGGTTAACATGATTGCTTCATTGGATTCAAATGAGAAGCGGTCAGTAATGGCCTCAGGGTGACTTGAGCTAGCATCCTCAGCTCGGGAAACATGATTTAAAATGTCAATGCAAGGTTGGCAAGTCAATTCAGAATGATTTTGGTAGTGTACCCTGCACCAATTAGGGAGTAGAAGACTTTGCAAGTCGGTATCTTTTCCCAGGACCAGCTGATCATGTTGTAGCTTTTTGATCAAGGCTTGTTGGTTTTTATTAATCATAGAATCATGGAACTTTGATATTGGCAGTTCTTTAGGATCAAGAACGGAAAAGGTTAAAATTTCATCTTTTTTATAAACACCTATCCCGGTTTTGAAATAGGCTACCTCATTGGGGCAATCATACTCAGTGATGATATGCTTGAGGCGAGGCTCACTTTCAATCCTAATTTGAGTAGGAATCCCTCTCCATGGCAGCCACATATGTGAAAATTCAAGGGAAAGATATCCCCCTAGACTTTTCATCAAATCTCTGCTTAGTAGCATACCATAGGTCTCGAGAATGTCTGCCACTTGAATGTCTATGTTGGTTAGGATCCTAGGGTCTGACCCTACTTGCACATGTATGTTTCTTAATTCCCCTACCACATTAACCTCTATCTTGTCAAGTTGAATGACCTTGTTTTTCTGAATGGGGTTTAATCCCAATTTCTTACATATAGAAAATGGCATAACATTGCCATAAGCCCCTAAGTCTAACAAACAGTTATGTAGGTTCTTCCCACAAATTCTTAAGCTTAAAATAAATGGAGTACCTACCTTGTTTCTGTACAAGGTTGCATTCACGTCCCCAGCGGGTGTTTCCTTGCTCTTTCCTTTTGATTTGTCAGCTTGCTTAAAGGCTTTCAGCACTATCTCCCTTTGGGCAAGGCACCACTTTAAGATGTCAAAATATGACGAAGAATTTTTCTATTTTTGCATCTCAAAAACAATATCAAATTCCGTATTATAACTAGCAGTACCTTTGAAAACACCAAAGGAATTACCCTTGCTATGGAAGTCAGGCGGGCCTTTTGGTGGAGGAGGGTTATTATCAACACTTTGATTTGGAGGCACCATGTGATTAGGTAGTGCTGATGTAGTGAATGGCCCCTTATTTTGATTTCTCAGGAAGTGTCCTCCTTTTGACTGAAAGGCTTGGGCATCATATGAATCCTCCTCTAGTTCATTCTCCTCTTGCCTTGGGAATGAAGGTTCCTCCTCAAAGAGGTCATAAGTCATTGTTGTATCTACTGAGTCGCCTTCTTTGTGAGGATTCCCTTGGAATGTTTGGGCATCTTCCTGTGCCATTTTGACAACTTTCTCCATTTCAGGGCAATTCACCTCAGAATGGGTTGCAATATCATGCAACCTGCACCAATTGGTCATAAAGTTGAGGCCAACCATGTTTGCAGTATGTGCTCTCTCCTCATTTGCTTGATAGTTGTGAGAAACTCCACCATTATTGGGCCCTATATTCCATTGCTTGTTGTTATTTGGCCTTTGGTTATACCCTCTGTTTTGGTTCTGATACCCTTGATTAGAGGAGCTTTGGCCTTGATAACCCCTTTAGTTGTAATTGTTATGATTCTGATAGTTACCCTGACTGTTGTTGTTTTGACTAGGGTAGTTACCTTGGTTTTGGGACGGGTTCATTCGAAGTTGAGCCATGTCATTTGTAACTTGAGATAGTGTTTTCTTCAAGGTTTTTACCTCATTTGTAAGCTGAGTTGTCTTTTCACTTTCCACATTCTTAGCAACAGGTGGCTAACCACCATTATTTGGTGTTCCAATTTGGTTATGATGACCATGGGAACTTTGAGGAAGCTGTGATTGTTGAAAGGGATCAGAAGTTCCAGTAGCAAAGAATGGGATAGGTGGTTGAGTTTGCAATTCAGACATAGGCCCATAATGTGAAGAAGACATCCCTGGGAATAATTGAATAGAGGGGTTGGGCTATGCATCTGATATTCTATTGAAGGGAAACCTCCCCCCACGCTTCCTTGTTGAGAACTGATTTGCTGCTGTAGCTTGATAGCTAGATGGTAGACTTTAGATAGAGAATCAATATCAACTGGTTGATAAGTCCTTTGCAAGAATAAGCCAAGCAAGGGGTCTATAAATCTAAAGTAAGCTTGGATGGCACTATTCTCAGCGACTAAATAGGGATCTTACAATCTCCTATACATCCGTTAAAACCTAGTATTGAACAAGGGAAAGGATTCACCTGGTTCCTTTCTAATAGTGGCAAACTGGTGGTATAAAAGAGTTGGATCCACATAAACCATGAAATGATTAATGAAAGCATTTTCCAAGTGTGTCCAGGTTAGAATGGAACCTTGAGGAAGATTAAGGTACCAATTGTATGCCATATCCCCTAAGGAGTAAGGGAATAACCTACAGACTACATCATGGTGAGCTATCTGAGCTCTAGTACAAGCATCCTTGAAAGCTTGTATGTGCTCTTCAGCACTCCTTGACTCACCATGAATGTACTTGGGGAAGAATTTCTCAGGGTTCTTGGGCATATTGTGAAAACCTCAGGGTTGGTGGGGGTGGTGGTTGAGCCAATTGTTGTATGGGTTGAACCAACTGTGATGAAAATTGAGATGGACGTGATGGTGGATTAATAGGTATCCACTGGGGTATTGGTGAAAATCCTAGTGGAGTGAGCGGAGCTGATAAGGGTGGTATGATAGTTGCCCCAGTCTTATGACTCTTGTGTCTTATTGGGGTCTTGAGTTCTATCAAAGGTGGTGGATTCCCAGTTGACCGAAGAACTCTGTGGTGCCTTTCTGGGGAGGAAAACCTAGTTTTATCTAGTTTTCCCTTCTAGGCCCTCCTTCTAGTGCCAGCCTCTGTTGACGGTCCAAATGGCACAACATCAATTAAATAGAATATTGCTACTCTGTTTCTCCTGAAAGAGAAAGACAACACATGGATGTCTTAGCTCCCAAGGTCTTTGTAGTTGGTTCTCAACTGTGCTGATGTTGCTCAGTGGTCAATGTAACAGTAATGTTCAAGGGGCCTGCTGGTGTGAGCTTCTGGATTGTTCTAAGATCAAGCATGAATTTAAACCTACTCTAACCAAGAGTTTTTAAAGAAACAACAAATGATAGATTAGGGCTTTGGTATTGAAAAGAATGATAGTTCACCTATTTTAACCAGACTTGTTATCCTTCAAGAAGTTGTAAACTAAAACTGAAGAACAAAATTAACTTGTGATTAACACACAATTGCATTCATTCACAGTGCTGATTTCTACAATAGAATACTAGTTACCATTTTAAATAAAACACCAAAATAACATTCCATTCCTTGAAGACTTCACAAATCAAATGATTAACTTAAGACAAAAACCATTCTGAAACACAATCTAAAGTAGATTAAGATCTGGTTGCTTCTACTATTAGTGAAACAGATAAGCAACACTTAAAAAACTAGCATAATCACCAGTGTACAGAAAATCCATGGCTCCAAATTGTTTCCATTTATATTAAGAAAACTGAAAAGATACATTATTGGTTCTTACTAAATCTAACTGTTAACTAAGACAAAAGAAGCTCCTATTACAAAGAATCAGGATGCAGCTTTGTCTCCTCTATCTCTTTCTCTATTTTTCTCTCTGTATTCTAAAGCTTCTTCTAACTTCCTAACCCTAGAAATTCTAACTATAGAAGTTCTAACTTTTTTTTCTTCTAATCCTTCTAACCCCTACAAAGAGGCAAGAATGCCATATATATACAGAGTGTACCAAAAAGAATGCACTATCCCCCTTCATTAGGGTTTACAAAATATCTACTTCCAGGAGAGTCAACTCTCAGATCTTTCTGAAGAGAGTCAATGTTGCATTCAATGTGAAGCCCCGCTTCCCATGCTGATGAAAGATAGTTTCGGGAAAGATCTGTAGATCTTTTGCAGCTGCAACATTAACTCCTCTGTCTCCGTGTCCATACTCGAACTCTCTTGCAATCCACCTTGAATGCTCCAAAATTATTTTTCCATTAATACTGATCTACCTCTTGCCAATGGTCACTACAGCTATCCCTGCAAGTCATGGTTTCTTCATTCTTCTAGTCTCCTTCATGTTCTAGACTTATCTGCCCATTGATCATCTTCTAGAGCATCATCGGGCCTCCCTTTAGATATTTTCACTACCCGAGCCAAAAATTATCCCCCTAGCCGATCCATTGCCCTTCGATCTGAGAGTGAGTCCATCTGGTCTGCATTCTATTGGTCTCCTTCAAGGTGGTAGTCAATCGGTCAATGGAAAATAGGTCATTCCTTTGGCTTCTTCTGATTGGTTAGACATGCACCACGCAGGATTCCTGGGTGATCAAAAGTGGTCCGCTTTGAATCACATGTCGGTGAAACACTCATCATGTCTCCCCGATGCAATTATATCGCTCCTAACAACTATCAGCGTAGTAGGTGACAGTCAATGAGAGTTCATGGTGATGTCTTACTTTCTCCCTGAGCTCAAGCTCCTTCTACTTCGGCAAGACTTTACACCGTCAGCCAGACATTATGTCGATCCCCTTAGTCCTTGAGAGAGCTCCCTCCGAGCTCAAATTTCTTTCGGTGAGACACTCTGGAGTCACCCAAACACCATGTCGAATGCATCCAGTCTCCCCAAAGGCATATCCTATCGGTGAGACATAAAGATCTCGCCGAGACCTTATGGTGATGGAATCCCCCTCTGCCAATGCCTTCATTTCATGTTGGCAAGACAATCCCACATTGAGGAGACCTTTCCCCGAGCCCTTCATGTCATACCGAAGACTGACCCTTCGGTAAGACCTTTTCGTTTCTGCCAGACCTCCATTTAGTCACACTGATATGCATCCTTCCATTTGACCCATGTTGCTATAACATCCTCTTATCGGAGAGACGTCCTGTAGTCACCTTTTGTTTCGCCGAGGAATCTCCATAGGTTCACTTTTTTGTCACCATGCGAATCTGATTCTCTCCTCGATGAAGCGATATGTCGGCAGGACATCTTGGGTTGGCAAGACTACAAGACCTCATACCGATAGACCTCCTCCCTTTGTGCTTTGTTGGCGAGACCAAATACATTCGCCGAGACATCTCCTCGGTGTGAAAGTTTCTCACTGAAAGTTATATCTTTATCTGTGGTTGGTGAGACATAAAGCCTTCGACAAGATCACACGTCGACAACACAACTCTTGCCAAAGTGTCCGCTCCTTGCACGCTAGTCAATGAGACACAAAGATCTCACCAAGACCGTTCTTTGAAGGAGACTTTCATGCTGATGGGAAACTCTTAGTCCCTGGGATGATGATTGATGTCTTGTCGAGAGGTATCTGCATGTGAATCCCGATCGTTGTGACATCCCTCAGGTCTTGCCGATAGGCAACACAAACGCCTATTAACAAAATGCACTAGTAGTCAGTGAGACATGAAGAAAGTCTTACTGACTCCTGCCTTAGAGAATTTTTATGACCAACTAGATTAAGGAATTCCTTGCAACTGAGCTCCCTTGGAAAATATCATCATGTGCATGATTTAATCCTACAAAAAAGAGTCCCCATTAGTCCTCAGAAGCACATAAGATATATCAAAATGAAATACACCATTGTCTAAGATAGTGCGATTCAATACTTAGCAAGAAGAAAACCAGTGCATGCTGGGACAGAACCAAAATTTGACAAAACAAGAAGACAAACCCAGGCAGAAAACAAAAGAACTCCCAAGAGGAAAGCAAGTAACCAAAAGAAATAAAAACAAATAAAAGAAGGGGGGACCCATTTTGTTCCAGATCAAAATGGGGTGGTTATGCAAGGCATAATAGTACTCGAGATTGGCTTGGCTTTGTAGGTTAGGTGATATTGTCCATATGGTTCTTGATATGCCTCCACATCATCCTATACACGTTGATCATAAGCCACCATAGAGTGTAGGGTTCCATGAAAAGATATTTGAGCCTATAGAACAATGGAGGACAACATATGAGGATTTGACAGGTACGAGGAGCTAAGAGATAAGAGAGATTGAGCTCCTACCATGAGCGAGATGCAAGCCTTCCTATGAGAGGATATGGGTAGGGTACAGGTGGAGAGAGATCATTTTCACAAACAACACACAACAACACTTGAGGATAATGTCAAGATTAGATGTGAGCTTAGATTTGTATTATTATGGAGTGGCTCTAGGAGCCACTCATGATCTACTCTCTCACATCGACCACCACCACCAGGTCCCAATGAGTCTAGTAGCCATAGGCCTATTGGATGATTATGTATTCTTTGTATGACACATCACATTTTGTCAGTGTGGTGATACCTTTATATATAAAAATCATGATATATATATGAGCATGTTTTACCTAGTTTTTCTATTAATTTTTTTTAGCACTACATGTGATATTCTTTTTAAACATGCATTACACTCCCATATGTAGCAAATTGAATACAATTATGATATATTAAACAATCTAGTTGATATTATTTAATAAGTACTACAATGATCTAATTGATATATATAAATGAGTGATGTGATCTAACTAAACAATTAAATGTAATTATCTAAATTAAATTTATAATTTTGACTAAGTGTATACATGTTAAACTAGATGCAACTATGAGCTAATTTATTTTTAAAATAAATGCTTATAATGATCTAACTCAACATGCCACACAAATTACTGAATAGTATGCATAATAAGTAATAATCAATTATGACAATTACTCTAATAACTCAAGACACATAAATTTTTGTCATGAATGAAGCAATGTGAGATAAAATAGAAAAGAACATATATCTAATCTAACCAACATGCTTTATGATACAACATACTATTTACAAGAAAATGTTAAGCATTAAATCTACAAAAGTGCATAGCATTGATAGGTTTTTCTAGAGGCATACCATCAATTGTAAAAAGATTATATGATCCTAATCCATAATCTTCATCAATAATATAAGGTCCCAACCAATTCATAATAAACTTTCCCTTTTCTCTTGATGTTTTTATTTACGTTACATTGATTCTCATATAGCACCAAGTTTCCTTTCCTAAAAGAATGGTGGATAACACCCTCATTGTATTTACATTGAACATTTTTGTAATAAGCTTGAAGATGTTTAAGAGCATGTATACGTTGTTCATCAAGCATCTCAAGTTGTTGAAGTCTTTGTTCTCTATAATAATTATCATCAATAATGCCACTGAGAGAGATTCATAATGAAGGAATTTCTAATTCCAAAGGAATAACAACACCAACACGATACACAAGGTTGTATGGAGTATTTATTGTAGTTGTACTAACACTCATGCAATAAACCCACAATGCCTATTTGATTGAGGATAATAAGGTGTGGAAAATTGATGTTGTATATGAAACTTTTTTTAAAAAAATCACTTCTTTGTTCTTCAATGGTGTATCATTATCCAAAATTAAAGTGGAAGGAATTCCAAATCTTGATGTGATGTTATCTAATATAAAGTGACATATGACTTCAAATGTCATGGAATGAAGCAAAACTACCTTGACCCATTCCATGAAGTATTTTGGAGCTTTTATAATAAGCATTTATCTTTGAGATGATGGAAGAGAAATCTTGCTGATGAGATCCAAACCCCACATAGAAAATGGCCAAATATCAACTTAGGCATGAAGTTCGTGAGTAGGAGCATGCATCAATTTTTTATGTTGTTGACACTTAGGAGATTTTTTTAACAAAGGAAAAAGAATCATGTTCCATATTTTTCCAATACTATCTAATTGAATTAACTTTTGAATGAAAGATTGACCACCAAAATGTACTCCACAAGCACTTATGATTCTTCAAGGTACACTGAGATCTCTGATTTGATAAGGCAGTGAAGAAGGAGAACATTATATGATCTATGATATAATATGACCAAAATTATGTATCATGCCGCTAGTTTTTGAATGTGAGATCTATTTTTTTTATAGTTGGTTTAGGAAAATACCATCATGCAAATATTGAAATATGGGTGAGTACCATTCGTCTGGACATAGTATCTCTTCTTTTATATCATTGCCTATCGATGACGATGTGAAATTATAAATAGTGAATTTAAAATTAATGGAAGAATTATCAAGGGATATAAGAGAAGTCATACTTGCGATTACATTTGTATGTCAATTATCCTTTTGTGGAATATTGACAATAGTATATGAGGTAAACAAAATTGAAACGAAGGAAAAAGTGAGACCCTAAAATTTTACTCTACGGTTAAGCACTTTTTCAAATGGGTTTCATTTAGAGTTTGAGGTAGTGAGGGTTTGATGGATTTGGACAAGGTATAAGGTTGACTTACAACCTAAAAGGTGAGTCAACTTTCTGTTGACCAAACTTGGGATGGATTTTGGAATGAAATGCAATGATTTAACTAGCTTAATGATGTAAATAACTATTCTGGTGTAAAACTAGTAGATTTGGAAAGTCACAGACAAATTCAAACTTCAAAAATAGATTGAGTAGAGTTTTATGTACATGTGATATAATTTGGGGCTAAAAATGGAGGAAAAAGTCACCTAGGGCAATAGTGTCCTTGTGACTAAATTTTAGATATGATTTCATAGTCCTCTAGTAGAGCCAAATCAGAGCTTTCTTTCCCTAGGTGCCACACTATCGAATCTTCGTTGGGTGTCGAGAAATTGAGTTTTTGTATTTTGTCAAGGTGTAGGGTTTGAAAGCAACAATGAATAATTGACCTTCAAAATTCTCCCAGTCTTCTTCAAATTTGAAACCTACACATCCAAAGATAGGAGAAGGGTTGTACCATATAGGTCTTTCCTCAGTCAAACCCCGTGTTGGTGCTTCGACCTCCACAATGGAAATGCCAATGAAAGAGAGCTTATCCTTTTGAGGGATAGAGGCTAAATGATAGATGAATGATGAATCAACAATGGACTACAACTCACCACTCAAAAATGGCATAACAAAGCTCAATAACATAAACATGAATAAACTCACATAATTCTCAGGTGGCACAATATGTACTGCTTTAATTTTCACTTTTGTGCATTTTGAGATAGCTAAAGGTAGGCTAGAAGTAGGAACAAAAAAGGCATCGTAGTTTGGTGCAACACTTATGCAACCCGATGGCATGCCTTTGCAACACAGAGTGATGCTTTTTTCAAAGTTGTCAGAGCTCTGCATAGGTGACTAGGTTTTGGAGCCCGATGCCTTTATAATATGGGTGACGCTTTTTCAATTTTAATTCTAACACTTTTGTTTAACACTAATGTGTTTGTCTTGGTTATCAGAGGCATGTGTTTGCAATAAAGTGATGCCATTACAAAATAGTGATTATTTTGTTTTGATAGTGAGCCGCTTTTGCAAAATAGGTTCACTTTTACAAAATAGACTCGCTTTTGCTCCTTTTCGATAATTTGACTTAGGTTTTTGAAATTTTTTAGAAATTGACTTTGTGTGCATTATGCATGTAGGCTACCTTAGGTCCTCTCCTCTCCTAGGAGTGGAGACCTCAAGTCTTGGAGTAGATTATGACCTTTAGAGAGATTGATGTTACCTTCCTAGGTGTGACCAAATTATACTATATAGCATACATATCAGAGATCCAGACACATCTATCTCTTATGACAGCTTTTGTAGAGTGTTAGCACTTAGAGACCTCATCTTTTCATTTATCCACAAGAAAGGTGATTGTGATGCTTGAGGATGTCCAATGGATCTTGATACATGGAGAGTGAGTTGTGTATGATGTTGATAAAGACATAGTGGCTCTATTTTGAGTTTATGTTATCATATTAATCTTATGGAAATATTTTATATCACTAAAATTTTGTAAAAAATCTTGGAAAATCTTGGAAAATAATAGGAAAAGAGCATTAATTATGATGGATAATCCTTCCAATCAAAAAATAATAATTCTTATGAAAAAGTAGGGGCCCAAGGGTGGAAATCATCAATGGGTTTAAGGGGTAGACTATAATATTTACTTGCCATGATTGATTTAAAATATAATCTAATGACCCTTGTTGTATTCCACAAGATAAAATTTACCCACAATATTTAATGCTCATGGGCCCCAAAATTGATTTTGGAACATTGATCTTCTAAGATCAACGATCCAAAAGTAATTTCAGGTCCCATGAGTAGTACAAATTGTGGGTACATTTTACCTCATAAAATACAATGAAGGTCATTAAATTATATTGTAGATCAATGGTGAAAACTAAAGATTGGAAATATGGACCTAAAGCAACTAATAATTATGATACAATATTTGCGAATTAATATAGATTTCTACCATAACTTACAAAATTCGAGCAAATATGATTTAATCATGTATCGAATATTGTGGCAATTTTTTGAGTTAAATTTTTTAATAAAATGAATTCTTTGGAAATTTATATAAGAATCAAATTAAAAATAAAAAATAAAAATGTGGCGATTCAGGTCACATTACAACTCAAACTATTAGCCATTTTTTTTATTCCCAAATTTCAACTATTAGCCAATTGGCGAATATTAGCCACTAAAAAAATCATTGGTTATGGAGGGATTTAATTAATTAAATTAATTAAATCATGTGGAAAGGGTACATGAATTAAGAGTTATGGCTTAGGAAATTAACTTAGGACTTAGGGAAAATGGATTAGGATTTAGGAGGAAATGGATAATTATGATAACTAATGGAATTATGACCTAGGATATTTTTAGGCATCTTAAGTTAGTACATGGGATATTTTGATGAGGAGGTTGGTTGATGGATTAGAAGTAGGATTGGTATGCATTTGTGGATTTCCTAATGGATGATGGCCTATTGGGATTGATGAATGAGTAGATGGACTAAGATTATCATGGATAAGTAGATTGGGATAAAAAATAGACGAGGGATTAGGATTAAGATTAATATGGATGAATGAATTAAGATTTATATGGCATGATGGATTAGCCATGTATGTTCTTAATTTGGGAGTTTCCCCTACCTAGGTATTAAAGGTTATAATTTTAGGGAAGCTTGACTCTAATACTTATAAGATACGTAGTAATGGCATCCTTTTCTTATCTTAGGATATAATATAGTGGATAATTTTCTTTTCTATGGGGATGACCAATGGATTTTAGACTTGGGTTAGTGAAATAGCTTGTGCTAGGATGACCTTGGGTTAATGGATCTCAATTTTTCATGATTAGATGATTAGGGCTTATGAATATCTTGCTTGAGATAATTTTGTTGTGGGTTCATTGGTATATTCATCTTGGACCATAATAATATCATATTCATGGTACCCTTCTTGATAAAAATAATTTCATCATCATCAAATTAATAAGGTTTGGATTGGTTGAAAAATGGAACCATGAATTCTTTTGTAGATTTATTGGATTATATTAACAAAAGGTTTGATTCAATTTGTTACATGGGTTAGAACAAAAAATAAGATAAAGAAGAAACATGAACTTCCTAGCTATTCAATTAGGAGTGTTTGATCTTGTTAGCACAACAAAATACTTTGACCCAGGCATAGATAGTATGGGCTATGATCTTAGGGTATTGAACACTTTTTTATCCTCAAGGTCACACAAGGTGTAAGAGGAGAGAATGTGTGGCATACTAATCTATTTTTAGAAGTAAAATGTGAGTAACTCCCCTGTGCTAACTTATTAATGGTGCACTATAAGGACCAAATGGTCGATAGGTTCGATATGTTAGGCTTGCATAAGGTTCAACTAGGAAGTCCTCAATATACACAAATTTATGTGAGTTCCAAATCCATGAAACTAGGGAGCTTACCTAAGGCATGTGATTGGAGTCAATTCCCTCCTCACTTCACTTCCCCTCTAGATTAAAGTTGCACCAAAGATGATAATTTCTACCTTGTAGAATGAGTTTAATTTTTCCTCCTAATTTGTATACCTCATTGGGACACATGGATTTGGGTTGACACTTGGTGATGAAATCCAAACTAGGACTACTAAATAGGAAAGAGATAAGTATTTTTTATTTCCAAGATCATGAAATCCCATAAGGGAAGAGTATACACACTCAATTTTTAGGTTACACAAAAAATAACACACAATATGCGCACAAAGATTAATTCCTTTGGAAAATGAAGTGTGAAGTTTTCATTATTTGTGAGCATTAAAAATTGAACTTGCATGCAAAATTTTAGTAGTTTGAGGATTTTGATCTTTGATGCATAAGGCTTACAAGAAAACATGTCAATAAGAAATAATAAATATCCAAATACAACTTGTATAACCAATGTTAGAAATATGTGAAATCAAATCTTCATAATGTGATGATCGTTGTACCCAAAATTAATTTTATAAAAAATAAAAATAAACTATACCACTTAAAAGATTATGAAAAAATATGTACTTTCAAAAAAATATCACTCAACTATAATTCAATTTATGAAATTTATAAGGCTTTAAAGCTCTAAAAATTGTTACTACACAATTAAAAAATATTATTTTCAAAAAATATGTCCTAAGAAAAAAGTTAGTTATAACATTGTGACAAGAATGAAATTATACCCTATTTCAAAAAATGTTAGGAAAATTATTATGTATGATCAAGTTAAGACTATTTGAAAACACCCTTCTCTATTGGAAAGTGCAATGGAGAGAAGGCTAAAGGGCTAGTAGCTAGCTAGTGATACATGGGTAGCAGATGGGCAATGGATGGGCGATGCTTCTATATGAGGCACATTAGATAGGTGAAAATGTCTGGTTAGGAAACTAGAAATTATCTAGGTAGTGAATGGACAAAGCGACATGATGAGAAATAGCGGGAAGGTAGATGAGCAGTGAGCAATGTGTGATAAGAACTAGGTTTCAGGTTTTTGTCATCAACAAGGGTCATAACAACTATTGCATGTGGGGTTTTAAACTATCAATAGATGCATTGAGAATCGACCCTATCACCACAAGGATGACAAGATACAAGGTACCTACATTCCCTGTGAAATTATTACTATTATTATTTTGGTTTTTAACTATGATTTATTTTTTAATCTTTTTTTAAATAAAATAAAATAAAACCCAAAAAATGTAACTATACCATAAAAAAAGGAAAAAACTTAGTGGCAAATCTTCGCCAATTGGTGAATAATTGAAACTGGGACTTCCAGAAATGGTGAATAGTACAAGCTAAAAAGGAGACTGAATCACCAGGTTTTTACAAAAAAATAATTTCATCTCGATTAATTCGCCTATACATTATTTTTTAAACTAATAAATCAAATTGATTCGCCATGTAAATGATGCGTCATTGGAACTGATTCTCCAATAGTTTATACTGTAATTACAAATATTAATTATATTCGCCAATAATATTATATTTCTACCATTAATTTTGAGGCAATATCACCGCTAATAATAAATTACTGTTTAATTTTAGGGATATTTTAGCCTTGAATAGGGATTTTATTTATTGCCATCAATTAGATTTTTAATCAAATGGTTGTAGGTTGACTTCGTGACCTATATGCACGTGCATTTTAAAACGCTTGTTGAGGCCCAGAATTTGTTTTGGGCCACACGATTAGATTTAATCATGTAGACCAAAACAAATTTTGGGCCTCAATAAGCCTTTTAAAAGGCAAGTGCATATAGGTCACAGAATCAACCTGCAACCATCCAATTAAAAAGGTAATCAATGGTAACAATTTCACTTTTTATTTAGTCTTATTTTTAAAGTGATATTTTAAGAAAATACTTAATCCATGTGTGCTCCAATGCATTTTTTATAGTGTTTCCCCTTCGACCCCCACAAGGGGGCTCTACCCCCTTGACCCCCGCAAGGGGTGCTACCCCTTGACCCCGATAGTGGCTGCCGCCCCCGGGCCCCTACTTCAATATTACAAAAAAAAAAAGATATGGGGGAACTGCGCCAACCAACTATGCAAATTTTTAAAGGAGAGATTCACGATTGTAATTAATCTTTTTAGTGATTATTTGCTAGGATTTTCCACTGTGATTATTATTTTTACCAATTATTCATTAAGATTTGCTGGGATTTTACAATTTTTTTAATAATGTGCATAGATTCACCAAGAAAATTAATAATTTTTTCAAAAAAAGGAAAGATTCGCCAGGAAAATTATAACACTTAGCCAAGATTCACCAGGATTTTACACCTTCGCCGAGGGGGGGGGGGTTTCTTAAAGTTATCACTGCATAAAAATGTCTATAGGTCATACAACTTGTAAAGGAAAATTGCTTTGAGCTACAACTTTATCCAAATTGGAATTTTTTTTATATGGATTTATAAGTTCTCAACCCTTCTAAATGCAATAGTGAGGTAAGTGTCAAAATGCTCTAAAATATAGTCTACCTATAAAAACTCCATCAAACCTCACCTGTAAAACCTATCAAAATCAACGTAATAAACTTGAAAAATCAAGATTAGATCAAGACCAATGGGGTCCCACTGAGCATGCCAAAATATATGCAATAAATTAAGAATAAGATTAAAATTTTAAAATAATAATTTAAAATTTTCATCCTAAGCACAAGTAAACACGGATGAAGCATTGCTTATTATTTTATTGTGTTGTGATAGATTCTAAACACTCAAACATTCATGTAATGTTTCTACAATGCATTGATAATTTCTTATAAATTTATCCATATATGGATTGTAGAGAAGGAAAAGTGATCCTAAATCCAACTAGGATTAACCTCTTTTCAATTGACTCCACATTTGAACATAAACCAACTAGGGTTGATGATTAGCTTGTTGACACAAGGAAGAGCCAATCTCCTAGGGTTTATGTCCTTTTGAGTTGTAGAGATCATAAATTTGATGTGTTTTAATAAGCCTATTTGATATATAACCCTAGATCTAAAAATGTAATTTATTGCACAAATAGAAAAAAAACCATAGAACAACTTCAAATCTATGAATGAGATATAGAGAGGAACTTGTGATTGATGTAGACACATAAAAATGACCTAGGCCTGCAAGCTCTATTTTTCATCTTTCGTCCTAGCATAATTATGACATTTTAATTATGTCCTTGGTCGACATTTGACTATTAATTAAATAATTTATAATTATTTAATTAATTCATATCTCTTTTATTCTTCATGATTATTAAATAAATAAATTATATTTATTTATTCAATATGTCACTAAGGGTCTATTATCTTCTCACAATTAAATAAATTTCTTAATTTATTTAATTACCTTTATTCATTTATGTCTTCTCGATTATTAAATAAATAAAATTTATTTATTTATTTAATATGTCATTGATTCTCATAATTAAATGAATTTATTAATTTATTTAATTATCGGTCATAATCCTCTAGATTAAATAATTATCTTTAATTATTTAATTACCAAATTTAACAGTTCCCTCATTTTAAATAAATAAATTATTTAAAATGATCTCACTTTATTAACTATCACTTCATTTTAGTAAATAATTTGAAAATCGATTATTTACTGTCACACAAAATCCATATTTTGAATTTATTTAATTCAAAATGGTAATCTTCCAAAAATTAAGTAATTGAACAAATTCTTGATTTTTCAAATCTACTTTTCAGTTCAACCTTTATCCTCTTGATTTTTTGAATCTTACAAATCAAGTAGTCTTTATCTTCTTGATTTTTGAAAATCTTTATCTTTTTGACTAATTATCACATTTATTCTTGACCGCCAATTCAATTTTCTCAAATGACATCTTGACCACTCATTTAATAATTTTGCCTTAACCCTAATTAGGGATTGTCACATGAAATCTCGTCCACTGATTTTAGGCTTTGTCAGCTTTCAATCTCGTCCATCCATCCAAATTTGCATTTTCTATAAAATGCCAATTTGCTCACATTCTCGAGACCACTTCGTTATTCTGACATATTTATGCTTAGATTTTACTTGCATATTCGACATTTAGTTTATTGAATTGGATTACTCATAGGAATTATAGTCATTTGTCATAGTCATAGGCATAGTCATTTGTCATAGGCATTTTGTCATTCAAATCTTTCAAAACTTGCATAGGGCTTGGTCACAATCATTTGCTCATACAAATAGATCTAAGGGCAACAATCATACGTTGCAAGCTAGAAGGTGCTCTGGAGGTGAATCATGGAAGCAACGAATATCTGGTACAGGTAAATTCTTGTTGGAATAATTTTTGATAAGGAGTTATGCACAACATTTCCACTTTCAACAAATCGTAGAGTCACAGCAAAGTCACAACATTTCCATGAATCCTGCAGTCACAGTCACAACATATAGATTTAACTTTTAAATTAGCTTTTAGATTTAGTTTTTAACTTTTATTTAGATTTAGCTTTTCATTTCTAATTTAGATTTAGCTTTTCATTTCTAATTTAGATTTAGTTTTTACTTTCTAATTTAGATTTAGCTTTTTAGTTTTTAATTTAGTTTTAGCATTTTAGTTTTTAATTTAGTTTTAGCTTTTTAATTTCTAATTTAGTTTTAGCTTTTTAATTTCTAATTTAGATTTAGCTTTTATTTTTAAATTTTTTTTAGCTTTTTAGAACATTTAATTTTTAGTTTAAATTTAATTTACTTTAGGATTAATTTAGTTTAGAATTAATTTTAATTTAGATTAACATTACTTTAGATTTTAGATTAAATGTTAAAAAAAATTATATTTTTTAGTTTAATTTTAGCTTTGTGGCTAATTTTGTTAATTGGGATTTTGTGCAGGTTCGCATAAACATACGTTTGTCAAAGACTAAAAATATAAGAAACTCCTAACAAGTGTTTTTGCAAATTCAAGTGTCTAAGATTTATTTCAAAACATCATGTTTGTTATTTTTAGAGTAGAGAATATTTCTTTTGGTGCACATAAAATGAACATGCTTGCAATATTGTCTAACTGTGTTTGAAAGTAGTAGGCGAATATGCTCTCACCCTGTGCAAACTAGGTGATCAGAAATCCAAACCCACTTTGTTTCTGTGTAACCCTGATGCAATAATCATAGTATCCTCTCCCCTTGCGCAGTCATGCAATCCTGGGTGTAAGAGAAACAGTTATTGCCTCTAGAAATTGGGCCTGCCAAGGGATTTCATCACCTCTAGGCGACTCAAACTGGCAATGGAGCTAAAGCAAAGCTACCCCCGACCAGTATATAAATGTGAATCTTAAGGGAAAACCTAAGATTACGAGTGTGGATGTGTCATACAGACCAAGAAGTACTCCCCAAAACCATGTTGAGCTTAAACTCTTCAAGATGGAGTTCCTCCTAAATGAAGATTAATCTTGTGCCCCATGTATGGCCACTCGAACGGGGGTCCCGAATTAAACACCATTATTTAGTAGCCAAAAAAAATTTATTTGCTAGTGCAACACCGGTCGGTGTGAAGGCATCCACATCTTCGCAGTCTGTAGTAGAGGTGATCAATCTACCATGGGAGTTTCATGGGGGTTGGAAGCTTGGTTGGACTGAGAAGAGAGTGCACTGTAAGGGGGAGCCCATGCAACCAAGCTTCTGAATTCACACGCTACTGATATGCAGCTGGGGAAACCCACGTGGAATCTAGCGAATATTGTCTTGGCCTAACCATAGGATTGTGCTTGTCTTATTTGTGTTTGGTTACATTCAAAATATCATGCTTTCCAAGTGTTTTCTGGATACTGAAATGAAACAAACAACACTCAAACATCTGGAAACAAACAGTCAAACTTCAAACAATTCAAATTTTTGGCAAAAACGTTGGACAAATTATTAGACTTTTTGCATTCTACAACGCATTTTCTATCTCAAATGTCGCATATGAGCTATTACACTGCATTTTCTATCTCAAACGCCGCATCTGACCTATTGCACTGCATTTTCTATCTTAAACGCTGCATCTGACCTGTTGCACCGTATTTGTCACCTTAAACATCGCATCTGACCTGTTGCACCGCATTTTCCATCTTAAATGTTGCATCTAACCTGTTGAACCAAATTTTCTATCTCAAACGCCACCAAACAGAACATGCATCTACCTATATGTAAACCTGTGACACAACCGACCTTTTGCAACACATTTTCCTCCTCTTGCGACACATCTATTTTTCATAATAAAATCCCTGTCAAAACTTGAGCCCATACAGTCAGACTATTGTAATGCATTTTCATTCCTGAAATGCAATTGATACTTTAAACGATGCATCTAAAAAATTGTAACACAATTGACACCTGAAACGATGCACTTGCCTGTGACCTCAGAAAACATTATCATTGTCAAAAAACCCGAGGCTAAACAATTGCAAACATATTCCAGACATCTTTTTCTGTAGTCTTTGTCAACAATCAGAACAAGAATTGCTCAAATTCCTCCATCCTTGCATGTTAGGTTGTAGTTTTAGTTTTCCAGAGGTCTATCATTGCATTTCCTTAATTGCATCCTTGGGATTTACCGTCATTTTAGGTCCTCATTTTGCAGATTTTTGGATAGGAATCCTTGCCATTCTTTGTCAAATCTTTGTCTTCAAAATTAAATTGTCATTGGACTTAAACAAAATCACCTCTTTTAGTCTTGATCCTTTTGTGAGCCACTTCCAACTCAAAATTCTAGTGTGGAAACCTCACTTTGTCATCTTGGCATCTTGTCATTTAGTCCTTCAAACAAGTCCCTTGGCAATCCAAAATTGAGACATTGACCAAACTTTGAATGGTTGAGTATACCTTTCCATAATTCTTCCAAAATTGATTGCACTTTAGAGTTCCCTTAGACCTAGCATTTTGCACTTTAGTCTTCCATCATTCATTTTGGTCCTCATTATCACTTTGCATTTAAACATCCTTTTTAAAGAACATCATGACATCCACCACCTTGTCTTTCCTTCAACAGACTATTGATAGGCTTGCTAGTCAAGTTGAATACCAGTTACACCATAGAGGTCAATACCAACAAGCCTTAGACTTTAAGAGACAATTCCTCCAAACCAAAAATCAATTCCCTTTGTACTAACAACCCATCAGTCCAAGTCATCCATCCATAAACCCTCACTATCAAGAATCACTTAACGAAAATCCTACCATTAATCTCTAGCACACGTCTAGTTATTACCCTTATCCTAACCTTGACAAGGGAAACCAACTGTCCACTAGTCCATTCCAAGTCTCCACGTCATGTGCTAGTCCTTCACCTATAAATCCCGTCCATGTCTACATGCCTTATCAACCATCTACCAACTCATGTCAAGTCCCCACATCATACCATATCGATCTGGTCCAAATCTCCACGTCCCATTTTAGTCAACGTTACACCACTCTAGTCCAAGTCTCCATTTCATATCCTATGTCGTTACCAACCAATCTAGTCCAAGTCCCTATGTCATATCCTTGTCCTTCACATACTAGTCCAGTCCAAGTCTCCATGTCATATCCTAGTCCTTCACATACTAGTCCAGTCCAAGTCCCCACATCCTATCCTAGTCCTTCATTCATTAATCTTTTTCAAGTCACCCCCTCACAAGCCACATCTAGTCATGAAAATTATGTCATTACTCAAAGGCACATCCCATTGTATAAAATTGAGGATACATGTCAAAAAAAAAGCCCAAATCATGACATCATAACGTCACCTTCATGTCAGTATCAAGGTAGTCCATCCCATGACCTTATCTTAAAGTCCATTCAAGAATTCCTTCAAGAAAATCATGACATCCAAAAGACACCTATCCTTAACAATAATTCTATTTCTGATTATATCATCCATGACAACCCCATCTTTGACCAAGACCCTACCATTGACCAAGAAATCCAAAATGATCCACTCCTTGACCTTTACGCCATTTATGATCAAACACTTGATGACCCTATTCAGGCCTCGACTATTGACACTTGCCTCCATTGGACCCATAAACAATCTTCCTCCAGAAAAAGAGTCTTCCACTATGGACATATTTGCAAATGATCAAGCTATATCTAACTTCATGGGACTATATGATAATGACCATCAAGACGGTTTTGACATTGACTTGGAATCACCAATCGAATCAATTGAACCTAACATATCACAAGATCAGACCAAAGATATTAGTCAGAAATATGTCCAACATGACAATAAAGCTAAGAAACTTTATCAACTAGGGTCATTTTTCTTTATAAGAGCAAGCTTTCTCATAGATGAGAACATTACAAGTGACAGTGTCCACATATACAATGATGGGTTAGCATCTTGCTTTCAAAACAACAAATACCCCATCGCAAATAGAATCTGTCAAAGCATGCATTATCAAGGAAAAGGACTAGGCATACACGAGCAAGGCATTCAAGAACCAATATAGCTCCAGGAAAATTACAGACATCAAGGTCTTGGCTATTCTTTAGTTAGAAAATCAAACAATGTCAATGGAACCTCCTCGATACTGGGGGCAACCTTGTCAGATACAAACGTCAAAATAGAGTCCATGAGAAATCCTTGTCATAAGGTTATGGCCAACACCCCCTCCACCCACACCATAAACCTTCATTCCCAATGTCCTAAACATTTCCTTTGGAACCAACAAGAACCAAAGTCTTACAAAGTAAAAACTCAAAATAAAATGTCAAAGGCCATTGAATCAAACAAAACGTCAAGTGGAAAAATACAGTTAAAATGGATCCCAAAGCAAAGTGGATCAAACAAGTCACATACAAAATTTAATCAAAATGTGTAGCCACAAGACAAGAGGACTCCCATATATAACAAATGTCCACCTCCTTCAAAATGTTCATCAAGCAAGGCATCTAAAAGTGTTGGTTCCAACTGCCATCCCTCCAAAATCCATCATCCACCATACCAAGTTTGGAAAATAAAAAGTGATTCATCCAAACGTACAAACAACCTTTCCACGTCTACCATCATTTGTCATAATCCTACATCTTGTCTAAAGTCCAAAAATCCCACGTCACACATCCGTCACATCTTGGCAGCAACTCTTTACCACAAGGACTCTCATGGCACTCTATCGCGATGTGTGTATTCTGATAAGGCCAACTCTAGTATCAGAAAGGATCACAATGAAATCTATCACTTGTATGCAAGCGTTATGATCCTGATATGACAATTGCTTCAAAAAGGTCATTATTGGCATATCATGACCCTAGTCTCTACATCAACACCATTAGTGGATTCAGAATAGTCAATGGTCATCTAAAGCATCAAGGATATCCAGAAGTTAAAAAATCAAAAATCAAAAAATGACAAAAATAGTAAAGAGAAATAATTCGTCCAACAGTGAAAACCTAGAAAATAGGTGCTCTGGATAAGTACCATAGTGAAAACTTGGCAAACAGGTGCCATGCATTGTCAATCATTGCTCTGCCATCTACTGCCACTTTATTTGTCTTGGCCTATGATGGAACACATTTTCCATCCCACCATGACACTTGACAAGAAATCATACCCCTTCTCTCATGGTTGAAAAACGGTTGACATTCAGTCCTACATACCGTCCATCTGGCATCGCATGCATATCCCTTTTCACGTCCTTTAAAATTGGCTAAGTCTTGGACCTGACTAGGGGCATAAATTTTATCAAGTGATCGCAATGGGTATCGCACATGGTTTTGACAATTACAAAAAGTCCTGAAAAAAAGACAAACATTACAAAAAGTCCTAAAAAAAAACATCATAAAAAGTCCTGAAAAAAGACAAAAACATTGCAAAACGTCTTGAAGAAAGACCAAAAACATTGTAAAATGTCCTGAAAAAAAGACCTAAAAATTTAAAAAAGTCCTGAAGAAACCACAACAAACATCAAACTATCTCAAGAACTCAAAACGAAGTCATTTCCCATTGAAAGTTCACCATGACAATCCATTAGTATTTTTCATTTGTCTGAACTACGTGGTCTCTGCGCATTTGCTATGCAGGAAAGACTCATTTTCGAGTCCCCGAGACATTAGGTCAATCCTTTTAGATTTGTCAAAATAAAATCATGATGCAATCTTTGGTCATCAAGACAAAGTCATTGGTCGTGTCGAACTACGAGCTCTCTAAGTGTATGATGTAGGCAAGGCCATCTATTGATGAGCCCCTGAGGCCGCACTAGGTCAGTCCATTAGGGTTCATGACATTACATTGGCATACACGTCAAAAAGTCTTCAAGTCAAACAATTCATCTCAAAATCAGAAAATTACTACAACCAAATTATGGTAACCATTTATTCAACAACATGACAAACATTGACATGTGGTCAACACAAGTCAAACTCAGTCAAACTTTGGTCAAACTCAATCAAAACAAGTCAAATAATCATAACCGGTCAAACTGTCAACTCTTAGTTATCTTTTAGATGTGTCCTTCTGAAGAATAGCCTCTATCATTTATGCCTTAGGAGGTGTCCTTTCTAGGCATCGTCACTGTCATCTGACATTTTGAGGGATCCTCTTGACATTTAAGGATCACTCCTCTCGACATCAGTATCTTTCAAATATGTCCTTCTAAAGAATAGCCTCTATCATTTATGCCTTAGGATGTGTCCTTCCTAGCCATTGTCACTATCATCCGATATTTTTGAGGGATCTTCTTGAGATTTAAGAATCACCCTTCTCAACATCGGTATTTTTTAGATGTGTCCTTCTGAATAGAAAAATCTGTCATTTATGCCTTAGGATGTGTCCTTCCTAGGCATCGTCACTGTCACTGGAATTTTGAGGGATCCCTTTTTACATTTAGGGATCAATCCTCTCGACATCAACATTATTCAGGATGTGTCCTTCCTGAATTTGGAAACCTTCGACATTCATCATCTTGGCATCATCAAAACCTTGACACCCTAGCATTTCAACATCATCAAACCTGACATCTTGACATTAAAACACTTGGTATCTAGACACACTTGGAAAACACTTGGCATTTGTCTGTTGGTTTTTCATCATGTTGCTAGTTTTTCAGCAAGATCCCAACAATAGGATTTAGAGTAGCAGCGACTTATCATGACGTTTGTCTTGTCTTTTGACACTCATGTTACTAGTTTCTCAGTGATGTCTTGACTACATGATTTAGAAAAATGACGTATCATGATAATAGCTTTATTTTGTCCTTTTGGAAAATCATGTTGCTAGTTTCTTGAGGATGTCCTAGAAACAAGATTTAGAGAAGCAACGACGTTTCATGACTTGTCCTTTTCTTTTTCTGCTTATGGTTGGTCATGACAAAAAGACTGGGGCAACTACGCCCTTAGTATGAATTGTGATCATCCTTTTCTATGACCGCTTGTCTTATCTGATGGTGCGCCCTTGCACACTTTGATCTATGTCATATTATGGTGTTTGTTGGCCATCACAATAATCTTCCCAATGATGATTAAGAGCAATAAATATTGAAGTCCTATGGTAAGGTTTTGAAGGATTTGGTCTAGGAACTAACATGCATCTCCTTTTGTCTTGTCATCTTCTCTCGTCCATCTCTCGATAATATCATGTGACATACAAAAACATAAGTGCATACATAATCATGTAGACATTGCATTAGGTCTATACATACATCATCCATATCATTAAATCATATACAGTACATTACATATTGCATGATATGTAGTCAGGCATCAACATAATTATAAACATGGCATCCATTCAAATAAATACATTATATTATCATCATCCATGGCATAACGTCAGCATGACATATAAATAAGCATTGCATTATCATGACATCACATCATAGGTAACCATCATGGGATGTACATGAAAGGACATAAATAAATATCATCATCCATCATAAATGCATATCATACATAAATCATCCATCATGCATCATAGTGCACAAATCAAATAACATCACATAACACACATGTAGGCCGCATCAAAACTGCATCATATATATAGCATCATCTCAAAAAAATATGATGTCACAGGATAAAGTCCAGAGATATCCCAAAAATAGAGCTCGCAGGCTCAATAAGTTAATACATAATGTGTCATAACATAAAGCCCGAAACATGAAGCCAAAATATAGTAAGCCTGCCCCTAAGAAATGCTCTCCTCATCCCCTCGTGGTGAAGAGTGTGGTGACGAGGACTGGTGCCTAGCATTGAGGTAATTGGTGGAACTATAGCAGCCTCTATCTGTGAACCCAAAGGAACTGACACTGATGGCATCATCTCCATGGTAACATGCATCTGTGACGACACTATGGCATGACTCTGTGAGGCTAAAGACTCTGTCACTAGTGGCAGACCAGGTACTAATCTATGGCCTAAACCTGATGACCCATGAGAGTGCCCTGACTTGTGACTGGAGTGTCTATGATGGGACCTGTTACTCGAAGTATGCCTTGAAGAGGTCGAACCCCCTGCACTACTCCAGATACCACTACCACTACCTGACCTGCTACCACTACATGTATGTGTCTTGTTCAGAGTGAGATCTCTCATCTCAGTTGGCACAGCCTGCTCATATAACTACCTGTATCGCCCAAGCCGTACGCTAATCCTACCAAACTCTTGAGCTAGATCTACCGATGGTCCCATACATAGTTGTGCAAACTTTGTGCACCATTGTGTTGCCTCCTGCTAGCGGATCACTGCCTGGTCCCGCTCTACCCGAGTCACCTCTAGCTATGCCTATAGTTCTCTGACCTGTGTGACACTCTCATCCAGTCTCCTCTGTAAGTCTGCCACCCTATGGTTTGTCATGGCGTCATGGGGAAATGTTGAGCTACATGGTACCTCCTCCTCTCCCTCCACCATGCTCCATCTTAGCAGTCTCTCGGCCTCACCAATGGCCTCATCCTCATCATCATGCCCTATATCCTCCTCTCCTCTGACTCCCTCCTCTCGCAACATATCAACATCCATCTCGGCCTCTGGTTGAACCTCCTCCTCCCCGACCTCCTGATCTTGTATGGCCTCCTCCTCAACCACATGCTTGTGGCCTACACCCTCCTGCTCCTGCTTAATCTCCTCCTCCTCTCTCTCCTCCTCCTTGCCTACCTCTGGGATAGCATCCAACACCCCTCTCATTGTGCGTTATCTCACTTTGCTAGCCTGCCTCCTACCATCTCTCCTTCATCTCCAGCCATAACCTCTGTCATCCCCATCATATTTTTCATCTCCATCTCTCCCTCCACCCCTTCCTCTGTCCCTACCTCCATCTCTCCCTCTGCCTCTGCCTATGTCACCACCTCTACCCCCTTGTCTAGCTCGTGGCACACGTGGTATCACTGATCTCCTATCAATCAGTGCTAGCCCATCTGGATCTGTCAGTGGCACTGGTCAACGTGCTTGCCACCACAAGTCATAGTTGGCGGTCATCCCTAGATCTGCAATCCCACCCCTCCATCCCCACTGATATGCCACTAAACCATCAATCTGTTGCACAACAAATAGTACAGGAATAGGAAAACCCTGGGGTCCCTCCCTCGAAGATCTGGCATACTCAGTTGTGCCTACTGGTACACCCTGCTACTCTCCAAACTGTCTCAGTACACATTATGGTAGATACATCTCTATGATGAGTTGACTCTGCACTGTCCTCCCAATCAAGTAACGGTACTGTCTGTAGAAACTGAGGTGGTCATCCTCATCATCCCACTACTCGCAGTCTTTGTAGGGTCTCCAAATGAATGTAATCATGGTGTCAATCTGATGGCGCCACCAACCTGTCTCTCTAACCCTCATCTGTTGTAGAGTACCAACATAGTAATAAGCATATGGCATCCCCTCGACTAGCTATGGTCTCTGGATAAGAGGTCAGAATTTAGCCACATGCTCCCAGGCCCATATCATCAGAAGTGTCGTGCCACACCCAATGCTTTGTGCCCTCCTATAGGCCACCTCATGGAGCTGATGGTAAATCATGCCTAACAAACAAGGCCCCTAGGCATAAACCATCCTATCTCACCTCATGCCCACTAGAACATCACCCCACCCAATGGGAAACTCCTGACCATGATGGTCAGGAATCAGGACTCCGTCGATCAATGTCGCTAGCAGTGCATCAAACTGGCCATAGTGCTCTACCATAAAATCCCAGCGGATCTCATATCCCTCAATGCCAAGACTTGCACCCTCATCGTGATAGTAGGCTATAAATGTCTGATAACCATGCTAAGGGTCATAAGCGATCTGCTCTCCTTAGATCGACAAATGTAGAATATGGTAGACATCCTCCAACGTCATGATAGCCTCTCTTGTCAGTAAATGGAAAGAGCATGTCTCAGAGTGCCATCTCTTGCACAATGCAGTCAACAGTCCCCTATTCACCCAAATAATGGGCATATGGGCCACATAATACAAACCCAGCCACATCAACCGTCGCTGCTCTTGCAGACTCAGCTGATCTCGGAACTGGAAGATCGATGGCCTACTCTCCCACGTATAGATAGGTGCTAGTTGTCTCTTCACATGATCAAACAATGTGTTAGTACCTTATAGACAATCATCATTATCATTTGTGTCACTCAAGAGCATTAAAATTTTGAAACCCATCAAAATCAGCTTTGGTCAAAGTCAAAGTCAAATGTGTCACGTTGACTTCAAATGCATCACAAGGAAGCGATTGCGTCGTTCCATACTTCAATTGCTTCACGATATGTCAAATGCATTGTTCTGTCTATCACTTGCATCGCAAATTTTGGCATATGCATCATTTTTGACCTCAAATGCATCACACTTTTGCGAATGCGTCATTTTGCTTATCAATTGTGACTCATTTTGGCAAATGTGTCACGATTCCTTGCGAATGTGACACAATCAATGGGCCTACCCTAAAAATATTATGCGATTGCATCACGATGCATCAAATGCGTCAAAAGCGCACGCTATTGCGGCTTATGCGCACACATATGCGTCGCAATGCAATTGTTATTGACTCTAAAACCCTAAATTTGACACACAAAACGATAAAATGACAAAGTGGGTTAGGGGTACATACCGCTGGCTATGAGCCCTCGGGTTGCCTATAAGTCTACACAATCTCTTCACGATTCTCGGTCACTAGAATCACCATGTCTGCTACAGTCTTCTTCGCTCGGCGCTCTCAAAATTGCTAAGGTGAATAGTGAAAATGAATTAAATTTTACCCCATTGTCAACCTATTTATAAAGTCAAAATGACATTTTTACAACTGTTTTATTACTGGAGGCCCTTTTGACCAACTTTGACCACCCTTTTGGCTGCTCTAAACACGCCATAATTCGAAACCAGTTGCACCATTATTTTTCTTGTCATCAAATTGACTTATCAGGACACTTTCCAAATTTTTCTGTCACCTAGCCAAAATTCAAAAAATTTCTGGAGGGGGCATCAATACTTTGTACCTTCGCTGGGGCATGACTTTAACTTATTTTCTTTGTCACAACGCGACATGCTACATTATGACAAAGAGGGGAAAAATGTAGACACATAAAAATGACCTAGGCCTGCAAGCTTATTTTTCATCTTTCGTCCTAGCATAATTATGACATTTTAATTATGTCCTTGGTCCACATTCAACTATTAATTAAATAATTCATAATTATTTAATTAATTCATATCTCTTTTATTCTTCATGATTATTAAATAAATAAATTATATTTATTTATTCAATACGTCACTAAGGGTCTATTATCTTCTCACAATTAAATAAATTTCTTAATTTATTTAATTACCTTTATTCATTTATGTCTTCTCGATTATTAAATAAATGAATTTTATTTATTTATTTAATATGTCATTGATTCTCATAATTAAATGAATTTATTAATTTATTTGATTATCGGTCATAATCCTCTAGATTAAATAATTATCTTTAATTATTTAATTACCAAATTTAACATTTCCCTCATTTTAAATAAATAAATTATTTAAAATGATCTCACTTTATTAACTGTCACTTCATTTTAGTAAATAATTTGAAAATTGATTATTTATTGTCACACAAAATCCATATTTTGAATTTATTTCATTCAAAATGGTAATCTTCTTCCAAAAATCAAGTAATTGAGCAAATTCTTGATTTTTCAAATCTGCTTTTTAGTTCAACCTTTATCCTCTTGATTTTTCAAATCTTACAAATCAAGCAGTCTTTATCTTCTTGATTTTCAAAAATTGTTATCTTTTTGACTAATTATCACATTTATTCTTGACTGCCGATTCAATTTTCTCAAATGACATCTTGACGACTCATTTAATAATTTTTCCCTAACCCTAATTAGGGATTGTCACATGAAATCTCATCCATTGATTTTAGGCTTTGTCAGCTTTCAATCTCGTCCATCCATCCAAAATTGCATTTTCTATAAAATGCCAATTTGCTCACATTCTCGGGACCACTTCATTATTTTGACATATTTATGTTTAGATTTTACTTGCATATTTGGCATTTAGTTTATTGAATTGGATTACTCATAGGCATTATAGTCATTTGCCATAGTCATAGGCATAGTCATTTGTCATAGGCATATTTTCATTCAAATCCTTCAAAACTTGCATAGGACATAGTCATAGTCAATTGCTCACACATACAAATCTGAGGGCAATAATCATACGATCGCTTCGAGCTAGAAGGTGCTATGGAGATGAATCATGGAAGCTTCAAGGAATAACTGGTATAATCTTTCTTGTATTTTATTTCATTGTGCTCTATAGTTTCTTTGGGTTTTATATTATTGATCTAATCAACTAACCTACCTAAAAATAACCCATTGATACAATTGAAATATGAGGTTGAATTGTAGGGACAAAGGCGTTGGGTGCCTTAGACTGAGATGCTTAATTTTTGGATCTAAAAACTTTGAGATGTATATTGCAGTCTACTCTATGTTTTTTGTGGCTTTCCACTAACAAAACATCTAGAATTGACCTGCACACATGAAAAGAGGGGGAAAGGTTGTGTTATATAGGAGATTTCCTAAGTCAAATCCCATTTTGGTATTTCTACCTCTATGTATAGTGATTGATAATGATCAAGAGAGCATACCCTAGGTCAAGCATAGGCCAAAACAACAATAATTGACTAAAATGATAAATGAGAATGTTACCTTGATGTGAAATCCTTGATGAAATGATGTCACACCACATGTTGCCACAAATATTGATTTATGGATGTTGGAAAGAGAAATGGAGGGAATACAGTCTGAAGATCTATACCCTAGTACTTCTTGATTAGTATGTTTATACCCTAGAGGATACAGTAAGAGAAACAAGCATGTGTGATAAGAATATAGAAGGTATATATCACATACAATATCATAACATCAAAAGAAAATGTTCATTTATCCACAACACATATATACTCCTTGTAACTCCTTTATATTATAATGTAGCAAATACAAAAGGGTGGGTCTAGTCTCTGCTCCAGTAAGTATTATCTTATATTCACATACATCTATCTCTCATATGCTACCATTCTATTACATATGGCATATATACATATAATTCCTTGAAAGGACACAACTCTTAATAACAACTAGTGTCTTCTCTCAGTATCGAAGACTCCTTCTGATACCCTATGGTATGTTTTTTTTATTTCCTTGAGCTACTAACATCATCCCCCCTTTTAAGATTGTGTCTTGTCCTCAAGACATGTTTCTCAAGGAAGGATTAGTCATGCCAATGTAGCGGTCCAATGTGCCTGTGCCTAGAGGAGTGTGCCTACTTGTGCTTGGATTTGGGCCAGTGTATGCTCTACCTCTAGGAGATTGTTTAGCATTGTAATGTTGTTGGTTATCTTCTTTGCTTCTTTCAAAATGAGTTGAAGGAATCCCAACTCATTGTTGATTAACTCCCTTAGTTTTTGTAGTTGATCTTTGACTAGCTCAAATTGGGTATGGAGCTATTGTAGCTAAATGTGTAGATGCTCAATATTATATCTTGTTTCTTCAATTAAGTCTTGTAAGGGATCATAGGCTACTTGGGCTATCTGATCTTCAAGCCAAATGATTTGGTTCTAGAGGGTCTTTGTTGTATTTGGCCATTGTAAGCAAAAGTGGTATATCAACTCGACCTCCTTTATTTTGTCCTTGGTTTGTTTAATTTGTTGCTTCATTTGTGTTTGTGTTGTAGCAAACCTTCTAATGAATTGTTGAGTATTTTTCTTAATAAGCTCATCATGGGCCTCCTTCCTTATGTTATTCTTCTGGGATTTCAAGTTTGTCTGTATTTTGGTGACCATTTGTTGAAGTTGTTAAGGCAGGGGGAGGGATTGTTCCCTAGAAAAATGTGGAATAGCTTTTTGTAGTGCATCTATGGCCTTTTGTATTTTTTTTGTTTCTTGCACATGTTCTTGGAGGAGTTCTTCTTTGGAAATGATATGGAAAATGTCCCCTAATTGTATCTTTTGAATGGGTGGCATCTGGATAGATTCACTTGGGAGCCCACTAATGGCACTTGGAGCAGTTATGGATATGGTGTTGGTTGAATATGTTTTTGTTGGGATAGGGATTTTTTGATGGTGGAGATAGTATCTAATGGGGTGGATACTTCTTTGGATACTTCCTTGCTCTTTTCCACTTCTCTAGAGTCCCCTGTGTTTTCTTCCTCTTTTTCCTCTTCTCTTTCATGTTAGTTCTAGTTTCTTGGGGAACAGTGTCCTATAGATTCGGGCCTACTACTTGCTCTAGTCCTTTAGTCATTTTCTCATAGAGCTTCTAAGTAGCATCTTTTATCTCCTTTCATATGGCTTCTTTGTCCTACAAATCCTTTGTCATGAGTTTTTCAACTCAGTGCTTGGTCCAGAGCTCTAGTGCTTGCATTTATGTCAAAGATTGTTTTTGCTCTTTTGTAATATTTGGACTGATTTTTTATATGGATTGCTCCTTAACTCTTCATCTCACGCCAAGGATTTAGCCTTTTTTTCCTGTATTGCTATCACAATTTCTTTTGGAAACCCCTTCATTGCCTCTTTGAGGCCTTTATTCAAGTGGTTTACATATCGTACTAAAATTTGAATTATTTATCCTTATTCTCCTCATTGTAATCCTCGTACATTTTCAGGATTTGTGGTAGCATTCCATGAAGAGCAATAGAATTTAAATTTCTGATCATGTTGATCGGCTCTTCCAGTATTGTTGAATATTGTTGCTTCAAGTTTTAATCCAGTTGTTTTTCTCTTTATTGTTTTAGTCTAGTTGGTGGTGGAGTGACTAGAGTTCTTTATCTTCTTCCCCTTTTTTATAGAGGTTTCTCAATCTCCTCTTCTCCATCTGATATTTCTTCCACCTTTGCTTCTTTCATCTCTTCCTCTTTCTACCTTTGGGCCCTCTATTTTGTCCTTGCATTTTGGGTTCTTTATGGGGCTTGTGGTGGTTTCCCTAGGAAAGGGACTGTTGGTAACAATATCAAAGGTCCTTCAAATCTATCTAGCAGGATGGTTTAGGACCTTGTAGTCCTTTTTCTAGAAGGCTATGATTGTGATGGGGTGGTCATTGCTTGTTTGAGCCCTCCTTTCAACATGCCCCATTTTTTATATAGTTTTATTTTATTCTTCTCCAAGTCTTCTTGGGTTTCTTTGTCAATATTTTTATCCATAACTTCTTGATAGGTTATAAATCTCTCTATGCTAGTATCCCTGGGGTTCCGAAGTAAATTTTTTGCATAGGAATCTATTTCTTGAGGGGAGACTTCATAGGGAAAGGCTGGAATCTAGATGGTTTGGGGTTCGATCACCTCCATATATGTGTAATATTTTTCTACCAATAACATTATGGTGTTGGCATATTATTTGGATGATGAATAGGGGACCCTTTCCCTTGGTCACATTTGTTCTTGGAAATTTTTGAAAAAATCCTAGCATGCTACTTTTCATGCTTGTAGGTTCTGAGATTGTGGAGTATGATGCTTGATTTAGGTAGCTACCATCTGATTGAGTTGCCAAACCTTCCCTTTGAAGTTTGGTAGTTCATTCAGAAAATAGAAAATTAAACAAATAAGGAGTTACCGTATCAGAAGTGATACCTAGTATTCTTTATTTTTTGGAGGTTCTCCAATAGTTGTTCCCTCATGACTTCACATAAGTTGAATTCTTTGCCTTCTACCAACATTTGGTATGTGGTGTGAATGGTGGTGGAATTTGTGAAGTCTTCCTGGTTGGCATAGTAGATCTTGTAGGCTTTTCCCATTGTTGCATACCAAACTCAGAGGTTGGTTATTTCCTTCAAGCTTAGGCTTCTCCTATCAAATATTGCTCTGATTATCCTTTTTACCTCACTATTTTTAATGGACTTTTTAGTTGGAATCCCTCCTACCATTCTCAGTCTAGTTACAACATGTATGGCTTCTTTTTTGATTTTGTATGGATTTTCTATGTATATAAACTTGTTGTGCACCCAACTTAGAATGATTTGAACCCATTCCTCCTCATCACAAAACTTTGGGTAATCTTTCCATATGTCCAAACTCTTTCGGCCAATCTCTATATACTCTATCTTGTAGGTTTTATCATCATCTTCCAATAGTTGGTGGTGGAGATCTTCTAGGTTGGTATGGTTGATTTTTGCTATCAACTCATGGATATATTTTCAGACATCCTCCAAGTAGATGATATTATGTGGTACTTCTAAGAATGCCCCATCCTTGTTAGTTTGTATTGATTTGAATGGGATTAATTTGAATACTGGTATTGGCTTCTTATATACCTTTATGGCTATAAAGCATCCATTTTAGTGCAGGGAGGATCTTTCAAAGGGTTTTTTGGAAAATTGCTTTCTCACCAGGCACTTAGTGCGCACTTGTCTTGTAATTGCATTTGTGAATATTAAAGCAAGGATCTGGGCTTATATAAAATTTTGGTTAGTGGGGTATGAGCTGTAACATAATGGAGTGGTATATGAGTATTTAATGCTCTACTCGATTGCAAGTTTTTCAAGCCATTGTTTTGATCTGATGGATGGAATTTGTATTTTGATATTTATTTTTTGTAAGTTTGAGACTATGGTACATGGTGTACATTGTATCTTTGATGGTTTAATGTTTTCAAACTAGAAGTCAATGATAATGCTTCAAAGTGTGTGCCATTAATGTGCCTATCTACGAGTGTACCATCTAGTTGTCATAGTTTGAATACTATGGATTTATTTATGTTATGGATGTAATAGGGTCCTAACCATAAGAACTTTAGATTCCCTTATTTCTACCCATTTCATTAGATATTCTACATCAGTTATGATGAATCTAGCTTTTGAGTGCTTTTTTGGCGGGTCAATTGGCCCTAGATGAAATCTATTTCTCATTTCTCAAAAGGATTTTAGGATTATACCAATTTTAGGGGCATCTCATCCTAGAAGGTAAGTTTTCCTACTCTCTGACAAATATCACACCCCTTTGCATACTCTTTGGCATACTTTTGTAATGTTGGCCACCATAGGCCTACCTGTTTTATCCATCTTATGGTGGTTTCTCTGGAATTATACCCTTCGGTGATTCCTCCATGTGCCTCTTGTAAAATTTGTTTCCTTTCATGTTTATAGAAAACTCTTCTTAGGATATCATCTTTCCCCATGTGGTGTATCTCTCCCTCTACCAATGTATATGGTGTTGATCTTTGCACTCATGATTATTTGTCCTACAAAGATATGTCTTTTGGGAATTCCCCAGTTGATAGAAAAATAGCAATATCCGCCAATTCTTCAAGTACCGCTATAATGTAGAACAAATGTGTACCGGGTAACTCTTCCCCATGTGCATCTAGTTCTTCCCTTGTCATAATATGTGATAGGTAATGTAGTCCCTAGTTGTTCTTTCTAGGTTTTACCATTATCTTAAAGTAAAATTCTTGGAATAGTAACAACCATCTAGATATTTGATCGTGGGTTACCAGTTTGTTGAGTAGATATTTGAGAGGTCCATGATCTATGAAGAAGGTGAATAGTGTAGATAGTAAATAATGCTTATACTTTTGTAAGGTGTATACCATTGCTAATGCTTCTCTCTTCATGGTAGTATAATTATTTTATGTTGTTAATAATTTCCTACTAGAAAAATCTATAGGATGATATTTTTTCCCCTTTGGTTGGTTGAGCATTGCTCCTATTGCTATTCTAGAGGAATCAACATGAACATGGAAGGGGTTATTCCAATTAGGAAAGATGAGGATTGGTGCCTCTACAATTTTTTGCTTCAAAGTGTCAAAGGCTTTTTGGGATTCTTCATTCCATATGATGCTTCAACTGGTTTTCTTGTTCAGAAGTTGTTCTAGTGGAGTTGCAATTCTAGCATAACCCTTGATGATTTTCCTATGATATCCTATGTATCCCAAAAATTTCTTGACTTCTAGAGCATTCATTGGTGGTGGCAGATTTAGGATTAGGGCCACTTTCATTGGGTCTACTATTATTCCTTTCTTGCATATAATGTGGCCTAAAAGTGTCCCATATGGTACCACAAATTTTCATTTCTTTAGGTTCAATTAATTTTGCATGCTTCTACACTAGTTTAGCATCATTCAGAGGACCTAAACATGGTATTTCACTGAGCCATAAAATATCCAATCATCTAAGTAGACTTCAAGAAAATCATGAATAAAGTCTTTGAAAGTATTGACCATTATCCATCTAAATACTACTTTAGCATTCTTCAATCCAAGTGGCATGACTATGTGAACGGTGTGGGAAATGGGTCATGTATGCAAGCTTTCTTTAAATCCCAAAAGTCAACATAGACACTTATTTCTCTATTATTTTTGTTTTGAACTACCATTGGGCTTATCCATTTTGCATCCTCTACTAGTTTGATGATCTCGACAACCAGCATCTTGTCTATTTGTTTCTTTACTTTCTTCTTCATATTAGGATTTAATCTATATAGTCTCTTTTGGACTGGTTTTGTTCCTTCTCTGATTTGAATTTTCATGACTCCAACTTCCTCCTTGATTCCTTTCATTTTAGTAAATTTCCAGGGGAAAAGATCTTGGAAATCTGTTAGTGCTTCAATTGCTTGCTCCACTACTTTTTCATCCCCATAATCACCTATGCATGCTAGTTTAGAATTTCCCTCTATGGAAATGCTTGCTTCTTTTATTTTAGTTAGTTCATTGTAATATTTTTGTTTTGGGGTGGTAGATTCTTCTATTTCCCTTCCCCCCAAACCATTTTTTATCTCTGGTGTATGTTCCTCCTTGTCATCTTGTACCGCACAACAATGTTTTGTCAATCCAGCTACCTACCATTATGTCCAGTCATTATATTCATATACTTACACTTCTTCCAATGGTGTGGAATAGGGTTGTGGTACTAGTGTTTCACCTTCTTCTATTGGACTAAAAATAATTTCCTTTATTTTAGTTAGTGTGGTTTGGATTTGAGGGTTTTTATAACTAAATGCAAAGGTCTCTAGCGGTTGACCATAAGAGCTCTCTTGAGTAATATGACAAATCATACAAGAGTTCTCCTCATTTTATTATGTGTCCTTGGTGGTACCACACATGTCCTATGCTACATTTCCTTCTTTTGGTTGGATTTTTCTTATCATGAAGATTATTCGAGAGCCAAATATTCTCTAAGAATACACTTCTTTGTTATCTTATACCCATGCTTCTAGCACTATTTCACTATTAGTACTTCCTTTTGTGTCTTCTACTTCAAGTTCTCCCTTTGAATTGGACTCTTCCTAAATTTCATTGGCTGGTATGGTTATGGTGTTTATTGTTTGGTCATTGTCCTCAAATTCTTCCATATTGAATTCTATATAGGATCCCTCTTAATTTTTTCCTAGGTGTATGTGGACTATTCTATTATCATCCACAAAGGAGATTTCCTCCTTTAGAGCATCTATGATTCCTTGAGAATCTACAGACCATATTAACCCCAACAATGTGTCAAATGAATCAAAAAAAATCTTCATCATGACCACCTCAAAATCTACAAACTATTTTACCCATTTTACATTAACTTCTACTTCTCTCCATGCCACTAAACTGATGTTGTAGGGGGTTGGTTCTAGTGTTGGTCTACGCAAGTGTTCCCATATTCTTTTAGGAATCAAATTGACATATGATCCTAGATTGACCATTACTTGAGTAATCTTCTTATGGTGGATCTGGATCTTGATTATTATTGGTCTTGTTTTCTAATGTTCTCCCACCATTCTGACTTGCAGTATGTTTCTTTTGTTCCAATATTTGTTAAACGATTTTAATTTAGTAAGTGGGTCATCTCGACTTGCTAATTTGTGGATTTATTAAGAGCCTTTACTTCTTGTTATGTAAATTAGTTGTTCTCCTCTTTCTCCTACTCATGTTCTTGCTCTAACACTCTTTTAGTTTGTTTTACTATTTGGTCATGATGTTTCTTTGTAGGGTGAAATTCCCCTTCCTCCTTAGAGCTTTCCTCTTCTTATGAGGTCATTGTATTAGCTTTCTGGTATATGTGCCTTTCCTGGTTACTACTATGGCTTTACCCTTTTTCTTGGGTCTATCCTCTAGGAAGTATTCATCAGTGTTATCCCCTTTCATTATATATCCTTCATCTTTTCTTTTTTTCTAGCACTGTTTAGTCCTTTCCTCTGGGTCTTTGGGTGTTTTGTGAAGGATTTGAGCCCCTCTCGTGGTGTTTGAATCTTGTTGCTTATCCTTTTAACCTTGTGATTATGCATTTTTATAATGTTGGCATGCTTTTTCACAATTAAATGTGTCATGATATTATTCACCACAAAATCCACATTACTTTCTCTTTTCCCCCCAATATTTTATGGAAAAGTGTCTTGGCTTACCACAGTTAAAGCAAGTAGCACCATCTCTTCTTCCTCATCCGTGTTCTTGGCCCCTTCCTCCTCAGTATGGGTTGTTATCACTGTAGGCTCCTAGACCTTGGATGGAATTAGTAGTTATCTAGTTTTTCCATGGTGGGACCCTATATCCATGGTCTTGGGAATATAATGGTCCTTCCCCCAATCCCTTCACATATGTCATCTTTGGGTCATAGTTGGGTTCCTCTTTTATTTGAAATTTTTGTGATGGACATTCTTTTTTTTTTATGGCTATCCCACTCTCCACAAACACTACAATATAGAGAATTGGGTTTTCTAATGATGTGGAGGTCTACCCTTAGCGTATTTTCCTTCTTCTCCCCTATCTCCATTGGACATTTGTTATGGATGTGGCCTTCTCTACCGCAATATGAACACTATATGTTTTGCCTCTGTGAACCGATTTCTTGCTTCATAAGCTTTTGTCTTAATCACAGCTAGTCCATTTCTAATTGTAGTCTTTCCATTTTCATATTCTCTTTTTCCTTCTCCATCCTTCTCCATTACTAACCTTTTATCTCGCATGCCAACATGATTAATTCTGAATATGAGATAATTTTTTTGCCATCCAAGGCCATTCTAAGTTCTAGAGTTATGGCGAAGAGGAACCATTATCCTTTTTATTTTTCATTTAGTGGTTCATCTAGCCTCTTGACCACTTCCTTGAACCTTTTTTCAAACTCTAAGATGGATTTGATGGACTCATCATCTCGCTGTGATAATTCTCTTAGCTTGCTCACTCCTTCCATCAAGAGTTCTAAACTATCAAATTTTTTTAGACATGTATGTTTTACCTCATCCTAGGATTTATTGTTTTGGGGGTATGCTTTTTGATACCATTTTAGTGGTTCTTCTCTTAAGGAACAGATGAAATCAAAAATATTTGTACTTTCTCTTTGTTCGTTTTGACTTTTCCATATGGTTTCTAATAGGAAGATATGCTCTACAGTGTTATTAGTGTCCTTTTCAAAGGTTGTCATCTTCCTCATTGTGGCCATGTCCTCTTTCGATGAGCCTTCTTCTATACTTGTAGCACTGCTTCTCTAATTGTTTAATATGGAGCTAGATCCGGTGTCACTTTATCTCCTTTCACATTTATTTTGTTCTTCTTTGATTCTCCACTCAATGGATTGATTGTTACCTTTTATGGCGTCCCAATTTATTGTGTATGTTGTCCATAATTTAGGTTGTCTACCTTCCTCTATTTCTTTGTCTATCTCTATGTGTGTTATATCTGGCTTAAAGGGTGACTCCTAGTCTAGGGGTGATGTCTATTCTTCATACATTTTCATTTTTAATTATGCCTTTTCATTAGTGATTGATTTCATTATATGTTTAGTTAAAAAATCATCAGGATGGTGATTAGGTTCCACCACTTTTTCTTTTGTTTCTTTGTAGTATTCTTGGCTTTCCGTTCTTTTCTTCTTCCCTTTCTATTATTGGTTGCACCCACATCAACATGCTCCATTCATTTCTTTAGGATTTTCTTTGCCATTTTGTCTACTTGCTCTTTTTCTCTCCTTTCTATTTCTCTCATGTGGTACCTTTCTTCTCCTTCCTTTGTTTTTTTAGTTTCCTTTCTTTTGTACTCATTTTCATCCCTAATATGATGATTTCATATATCTCTATTTTCATTTTGTTTTTTCATATTCCCATATGTATCATTGGTCCAAGCTTCTATCCTTTTCCCCTATATTATGATTTTGAAAGATCCTTTTGAACAGTCGCCTCTTTTCAAGGATCTTTGAGATCCTCCCCCCTTTCCATTCTTCATCCCCTAATGGCCTACCCCCTCTTACAGGGGTGGCCCTTAGGGTCTGATGAAAATTTAATTTTCTATCAATATTTCTTACTCTTTTATGCTTCTAATTTCTTTACTATTCTCTCCAGGGTCCCAATAATAGAAGCAATGGTGGCAAGAGAAATGAAAGGGAATACAGTCTAGAGATCTATACCCTAGTACTCCTTGCTTAGTTTTTTTATACCCCAGAGGATGCATTAAGAGAAACAAGCATGTTTGGTAAGAATCTAGAAGGAATATATCACATATAATATCATATCATCAAAAGAAAATGCTCATTTATCCACGACACAGACATGCTCCTTGTAACTCCTATATATTATAATGTAACAAATACAAAAGAGCAGATCTAGTCTCTACTCTGGTAAGTATTATCTTATATTCACATGCATCTATCTCTCATATACTATCATTCTATTACATATGACATATATACATATACGTCCTTGAAAGGACATGACTTTTAATAGAAACTAGTGTATGACCCTAGTACTGCGGACTCCTTCTAGTACCCTGTGGTATCTTATATTTTTGTCCTTAACCTGCTAACAATGGATGCCTTAATTTCTTGATAGACTTACAAAATTTTAGTTCACAAAACATAATAAATTGGTGTAACTAGCATGTAGAGGATAACTCAATAATTCATAATTTGGCATGATTGATCATAATAGCTCCTTGCACATAATTTATTCCTTCTTCCTAATTTCTTGCAAACATGATCTTGGTTGATGAAAGTATTGTAACAATGCTACTAATTCTTCCCTTGAATTTCCTTGACTAATTTTAGGATGCTAGATTTTCTCAATAAAAATGCTAGGATTTCAAATGGTGAAAAAGACTTGTATTTACATGCATTTCTTTAATTTCTCAAAGAATCAAATACCGATAGCCGAAAAAATGATTTTGGATTTTTAAATATTAAAATTCCAACACTAACATATTTTAAATTTATCAAAAATAGGTTGGACAAGGGTGTTGGGTGCCTTAGTCCATACCTATCCTTTTTGGGGCCTTAAACATTAGTATTAAATATTAAATTCTTATTTTCAATTCCACTTTCGATTTTTTGAATATTATATGTAATGGGAAAATTATAAGCATAATTAGGTCTAGGCACATAAGGGGATCTAAACCTAGTTGAAATTGTCAAGGGTGACAATTTACGACACTACATGGATTAAGAAGAAAAGGTAGATTTATAGTCTTTTGGATGAGAAGGTGAATAGTTGAGATCAATTCACTTATATCAGAAACTTGAGTTAATTTTCTTAATTTTGATTTAAAACCGGTTTGCATGATATTCGATCTATTTAATGAGGAATGTGCAACCATAAAGTGAGGAATTAAAAATTTGTATAATTGATGAGTGGAAGAGACTGACTTTTAAAAATTAAAATTTGAGAGGATATTTAATTTCTTATGGGTGCATGGATTTATCCAATAATTGACTAATTAATTAATAATAATAAATTATTAATTAATTATGAATTGATGTTAGTGAATAAATATGGGTTTCGAATAGATTTTACACAAGATTAGTCATTTGACTTTCAAGTGGTTATCTTTTTTGGGTTGTTTGATATTGTTAATGTTCGAAATTTGTTGTCATTGATGTCAAATTGATTGTTCAAGGAGGCCTAATCATTGTAAAACTTATGCAAATAGAAGTGATGGAATTAAATATATTAAATTGCATAATTATCTCTACATGGGTTGACCCAAGTTTGGAAGGAATTGAAATAAAATAAAATAGTCATGTTGGTCGAAACTTAGCATTTATTGCCCCCTCTAAGTGTTGTAATTATTGCAAAATATTTTTCTTATCGTGGTTGAAACCCCCATTGGTTTGGGCACCCACATTTATTAAAAAAATAAAAATTAATTATATAAAAACCTTTTAAATGGGCTGACCTCATGGAAATGAGTGCCCTACCTTGGTGAAGGAAAATAAAATAAATAAAAGTTTCCTTGGCTAACCTATTTTAGAGAGGTGTATCTCTTGGGTGAAGAGGTGCATGTGTGGTATAAATAAGAAATCATTTGGAATTCTTATTATAATAAATTCACTAAATATCATTCTCAATCAAGCAATTTATGGCAAACCTTAGAGAAAATATGAGCATAAATGAGCAGATATTAATGAAGATTATTGTAGACCTATGAGTAGATATTATTGGTGAATTCTTGCAAACCTTATGAACAAAAATTTTCAAAGAATATGAGTAGATTCTAAAGTGTATTATTGCAAACCTATGAGTAGAAGATTTGTGGAGGTGGATAAGATCTTATTCAAGAAGAAGATCAAACACTTATCACTTAATCCTTTTGGATGTTGGTGCCTCATCTTCAAAGAGATTGGTGTCTCTTACTGAGTTGTTGCTTAGTTGTGGGGATTGGTATCTCCTATAGGTTGGTGCCTATGAAGTTGTAAGAAGTTTCCTATAAAAGTAATATTTTTCCATGGTTTTCTCCTACAAAGGTTTCAATGTAAAATTGTGTGCGCATCTTATGTTCTCTATTATTAGATCTTTCATGTGTGGATACTTTGATTATTTATTTATGATTTCAAAAGTTATAAATAGAAAATTTTGGTCTTATACTGATTCACCCTCCTCTCAGTATAAGTGTGTGTATTTTCTTCAATTGGTATCACAATAGGTTCCTTCAAAAAATCCTAACCACTTGAAGGAAAGATATTAAGAACACACATGGTGAGTTAAGAAGGGTTATCTTCAATCCAAGCACCATTGTTTGACAAAAACAACAATAATTTTTGGAGTATGAGGATGCACATTTATTTGATGGCCTGTGGATTTGATATATGGAAATTTGTTGTGGATGGCTATGTGGTACCATCTACTTGACCAATAGATCAAGTTGAAAAGAGGGCTAGTGAGAACAATGCTAAAGCTATGAATGCAATTCTAAGTTGTCTAAGTGAATTAGAATTTGTAAAATTCATGCAATGCACATCAACAAAAGAGATGTGAGATAAGATTAAAAGGACTTATAAAGGAGATGTCAAAGTGAAAAATGAAAAGCTCCAAACCCATAAGAGACAATTTGAGAGTTTGAAGATGAAGGACAAAGAGAATGTTGTTGCCTATTTTCTCCATGTCGATGAAGTGGTAAATACAATTTTTGGTCTGGAAGAAAAGATTAAGGATGAGGTTATTGTGAAAATGTTTTTATGATCTCTACCCATGAGATTTGATGTGAAATTTTCCACCATTGAAGAGATGAAGGATCTAAACACTTTGAAGATGGATGAGTTACATGACATACTTACCACTTACGAAATGAGGATTGAGAAAGGAACATCATAAAAACATGAAGCCTCCTTCAAATAATCAAGAAGGATGAAGAAAAAAGGACCCGTATCAAGTGAAAGTTTGAGTGATGAGGAAGAGGCTAACTTTGTGAAGAAATTCAATAAAGGAACTATCAAGCGAAAAGGTAAGTATACTCTTAATTTCTTTAATTGTGGTAACATAGGTCATTTTTCTACCAAATTTCCACAAGTTGGAAGTGATAGAAGTGAAGAGGAAGTATTTATGACAAGGGAAAAGGAAATAAAATTTATTATAACAAGAATTTCATTCAAAGGAAATTTGAAAGGAAGAATATTTTTTGAAAACACAAGAAGAGCCTATATGTTCAAGGAGGTAATACTCCATCTGAGGAAATTGATGAAAGCTTCTCCAAAAGTGATAGAGAAGAAATTATTTTCATGGCCATGGAAACAAAAGAAGAATCTTAAAAGGTGTGAAGACAAAGGGAATGAAGGATTGAAAGTGAGAAAGATACTATAGAAGATCTTGAGGAAGAACTTACCATCACCATAGACAAAATAAAAAAACTCAAGAAGTGCAATTCAAAGTTGAAAGCCCAAATTCAAGAAGATGATGAAAATTCAAGAAAGATAAGTATGGATTTGAAGACTCAAGAAGAAGAAGCTTAATGCATTGAATATTTTTTAAAAGATAAGCTAAAATCAAAGGAATTGGAGTATGAGAAACTTGAATATAAAATTGTTTCCTTGAGGAAGGATCTAGAAAAGACTAACAGCCAGCTTAGTGGAAACATAAATTTTGATAATTTTTTTGAAATTTTAGAGGATCTTATCAACTCACAAAGATCACCATTCATCAAAAATGATCTTGGTTTTGATGGTAAAATTTCACAAACTACAAATATGTTGGAAAATGAGAGTTATGTTGTGGCCCTCAAAAATTCCAACAAAGAGGAAGTAAACAAAGAAGATGATAAAAGGAAAGAAAGAAAAAGTGAAGCAAACAAAGAGGAAAACAAGGAGGAAAAATCCTCAAAATTTCAAATAACTAATAAGGCCAACCTCAAATGGTCCTTTCCTCAAAGGAAGCCCTGCACAACCAAGTTTCAATATTCTTTCCATGGTTATTGATTTTTATGTAATCAGTTTGGGCATAAAGTACTAAATTGTAGAGCTTGCACAAGGAATGATTTTAAACTCATGAAGAGGAATTCATTTTCTCATTTAATGGATTATAACATTATATGTCACAAGTGCAAAAAAATTGGGAACACAACACTTTTTTGTAGAACTATTTACTTGAGCCTTCGAGACAAAATAAGAAGGATGTTTATGACAAGAAAAAGGATGAATCAAACAAGGTTTGGAAAAAGAAGGAATAAGAAATGAAAGAAAAATTCATGCTTGTACAAGTTACATTACATGCTCAAATTTAGAAAGATAAATTTTATGTTGACAGTGGTTGTTCAACTCACATGATTGGTGAGAAAAGAAAATTTCTCCCTCTAAAGAAAGTGAATGAACAGTGAAATTTGGGGGAAATGATATGAAAATCATAAAATGTAAAGGCACACTTAGTTTGTATAATGGAAGAACTAAAACTGAGGATGTCTTATATGTTGAAGCATTGAAGCATAATCTCTTAAGTGTAAGTCAATTGTGTGACCAAGGGCACACTTTCATATTTCATTCTAGAGAATGTAAAATCATGAAAGATAGAAAATTGATAGTTGATGCTTATAGAAAAAATGCTAATTTGTACATTCTCAATGAACTCAAAAGTGAGAAATCTTATATGGGGCAAGAAGATGAGAGTTGGTTGTGGAAAAGAAGGATGGGACATTTGAATTTTGATAACATTGTGAAGATCAACAAAAAGAAAGTCATAAAAGACATGTTGAAGATAGAAAAACCTTCGAATATCATTTGCAAATAGTATTAATATGGAAAAGAAACAAGGAAAGGCTTCAAATATAAGGAGTATTCTATATCAGAGCCTTTGGAACTTATTCACATTAATTTGTGTGGTCCAACAAGGACAAAAATCTTGCAAGGTGAGATTTATTTTATGTTGTTAATTAGTGATTATTCCAAGATGACTTAGGTAGCTTTTCTTAAATAAAAATCTAAAGAAATTAAGAATTTCAAGGAATTCAAAGCCTTAGTAGAGAATGAAACAAGGTTGAAGATAAAATTGTTGGAAATCAAGGTATAACTTGCAATAATATGAACTTATTAAAGTGGTTGTAAATCAAAATTATATATTCACTATTACCATAAAAAGATTAAGTGATTGAAAATTACAACAATGAAAGAGAAATATCTAATACCACAAGTCATCAAACACAAGTGACACAAGATATATGTGGAGAAACCCTTGTAGGAAAAAACTCCACACCCAAAGAGATCCAATGTTTGTATTAATCTTCAAGGAAGTACATCAATACAACAATCCTCTTTGTAATCTAGCAGCACTTCATCACTTTGACAACCTACAAATAAAAACTCTTACAAACCACCATCTCAAGGCTCCAATATATAGAAGTTTGTGGGAGATAATACCACAAATGGTATTCCAAAACAACAAGAAAAACCACCTAGAAAAAGCCACACCCCCCTTAGTGGACAACCCATAAACATGGAATAAAATATTAAATTATCACATGGCCTTCACATGGATGCCTAACCCATAGCCAACTAGAATTGGTCAAACCCAAGTGCTCCATAACTCATGAACGGCTTCAACGGATACATGCAAAAGTATGCACCAACATGTAAACTTGAGTACCCAACCATGCAAGAGCACGAAAAAAATGCAAATAACATGTAAGGACATGCACACCAAAGTATTCCCCACTCATAAAGTTGGATGCCCAAGAGGGATATCCTCCCAAAATGCTTTGCAACTGCCACCGTAAAGGGTCCACCTCTTTGAATGCAATTACAATTTTTCATAGGAAAATAAATAATAAATATTTTATCCCTCATGTCCCCTAGAACACTTTCCAAAGAACATGGAGACACATAAATCAACTTAGGATAGCAGTTATAATGTCACCTATCCTAACATTCTCCCACTTGACATTATACATTGCAATTACATCCATGAGATACAAATGAAACATATAACCAAGTACAGTGATCAAGGCCCATGTTCTTCTTTCACCAAGAGAACTTATATGTGGTCACTGGCTTTATGAGAGAATCTACAACATTATCCAAAGTGTCAATCCTCTCAATCAAAACCTTACCATTCTATACCATTTCTCACACAAATTGATACTAAACATCGAAATTATTTGTACGAGCATGATACATAGTATTTTTATCTAAACATATGGCACTCTAACTGTCACATCCAATCTTCACTATCATGCAATCAAAACCAATGCAATTACCAAGTCTCTGTAACCAAACTGTATCCTTAGAGGCATGTGTAGTAGCAATATACTCTACTTTGGTAGTGGAAAATGAAAGTGTAGGCTAACTCTTACTCATCCAACTCACTGCACCTCCAAAAAAAGTAAAAACATAGCCACTAGTGGACCTTTGACTATCCAAGTCACTTTCCCAATTTGTATCAACAAAACCCTGTATGTCCAATGAATTATCCAAATCATCAGTACCATGATAAACCAAATAGTAATTTGAAGTACCACACAAATATCTAAACACCCTCTTAACAAAATTTCAATGCTCTCTACCAGGGTTAGACATAAACCTGCTCAAAACTCCCACTGCTTGTTCTATAATTGGTCTAGTGCAAACCATTGCATACATCAAACTACCAATGAAACTAGCATAAGAAACATTATATATCTCTTCAATATCATCATCAAAATTATGACACATGTCTAAACTCAACTTAGTACCAATCGAAAATGGAATATTTAGTAGTTGTTTATAGTCATGCATATTAAACCTATGTAAAATGGTATCAACATACTTACTTTGACTTAACCAAAGCTTTTTGTGAACCCAATTTCTATTGATCTCCATTCCAAGAATATATTTTTCAGCCCCCAAATCCTTCATACCAAATGTGCCAAAAATTTAAGTGTTAATCTCCCTAATCATCACCTTGTTGTTACCCATAAACAACATGTCATCAACATGCAAGACAATGATTAGTATATGATCATCAATAACCTTAATGTAAACACAATGATCCTCCTCACTTCTAGAAAACCCAAATTCAATGCAAAGGCATCAAACTTCGGGTACCACATCCTAGGTGACTGTTTCAAACCATATAAATATCTCTTTAACCTGCAAACCAAGTGTTATTTTCCTTGCACAATAAAACCATCAGGATGTCGCATATAAATTTCATCCTCAAGATCCCCATGCAAGAAATTAGTTTTAACATCCATTTGATCTATTTCAAAATCATAAGCAACAACACTAGATAATAGGAATCTAATAAAAGTTAAATTAGCAACAAGAGAGAAAATTTCACCAAAATCAACTCCCTCTCTCTAGGAGTAGCCCTTAGCCACCAATCTAGCCTTGTACCACTCTAACTAACCATATGCTCTAAATTTATTTTTAAATACCCATTTTAAACCAATGGGCTTCCTTCCTTTGGGAAAACTCACAAGATCCTCGGTATCACAACTATCCAAAGCCATCACCTCCTCCTACATGGCCTGCATCCAAGACTCACTTTCTTCTGAAGAGAGAGATTCCATGTAGGATCTAGGTTCATCATCAATACTCAACAAAGCAAATACACAATTTTTTTTGGATGGGCTATTCTTGTCAACTAGATTTCATTGCCTTGTGGATCTTCTCAAGGTAGGAGTAAGGGGTTATTTTTGCTATTCATCTTCCACGTGCTCATCCTACACATCATCTAAACTCTCAGAAACCTCTTCTTCTTCCCCATCCTCTAATCGATATGGTTGTTCTTCCATAGTGCATCTTCATACTTTTCAATCTTTATCTCAACGTGTACTATTTTTGTCTTATCTTTCTTCTTTGGTTGTTCTTCACCTGAGTAAGCTCTAAACTCCCTGAAAAATTGCATCTCTAAAGAAAACCATTTTACAAGTTAGTGGATTCCAAAGCTTATAACTTTTTACATTCTCATTGTAACCAACAAAGATGCATTTATGTACTTTTGGATCCAACTTAGAATACTTCTCTTGAGTCACGTGAACAAAAGCTTCACAACCAAAGACCCTTAAATGTGAAACAAAAGGCTTTCTAAATATCCACACTTCATAAGGAGTTTTATCAACAAGAGCTAAACAAGGAGATCTATTAACCAAATAACATGTAGTACTTACAAATTCTGTCCAAAAGCATCTATCAAGCTTAGCACCACTCAACATGGTCCTAGCTCTTTCCATCAAGGTTTAATTGGTTCATTCTTTCTACTACCCCATTTTGTTGAGGTGTATAAGGAGTAGTTTTTTGTTGAAAAATACCTACATGCTTATACAACTCATTAAATTACCTAGAACAATGTTCACACCCATTGTCAAATATCAACACCATTATCTTATAATCTATTTTTTAAATTCCTTAAACTTAGTGAAAACCTCATATTTTGCATGCATAAAATAAATCCAAGTGTATCTTGACACATCATCAATGAAAGTGACATAATAATGATATTTTCTAAGAGTCAACATCCACTGGTCCAAACACATTTGAATGAATTATCTCTAATAATATCTTAGCTTTATTAGTCCTATTAGGAAATAATGATTTGTTTTGTTTACCAAACACACAATTCTCACAAAAATCATTTTTACCAACAGAATAATCAGAAATACTGTTAACCAATTTTTTATTTAAAATGGTCTTAAGACTATTTTCACTTATGTGATCCAATCTATGGTGCCACAACATACATGCATTTTTAGTGCCAATTACATTGGTAGAGTTACAAAAATTGGAAGTACCATTAACCAATTTTTATTTAAAATGTTCTTAAGATCCTTTTCACTTATGTGATCCAATCTATGGTGCCACAACATACATGCATTTTTAGTGCTGATTACATTGGTGCCAATTACAAAAAAATCCCAATCTGAGATCATTTAGCTATCACCAAACTCCCTCTTACCAACCTGTAACCAGACTTGTCAAATGTCACATGCATTCTAGAACCATTCAACTTGGATACTAAAAGTAAATTTATCGCAAGTCCTAGAATATGTAAAACATGATCAAGGGTTTTAACCTTCTCATCACTAAAAGACAATTGTACCTTTCCCTTACCAACAATATTCTTCATGTTGTTATCACCAAGGAAAACTTCTCCCCATCATATGTTGAATATGAAGTAAACCACTCATTGTGATGAGTCATATGGTAGGAGCAACCTAAATCAATAATCCAAGCATCATCACTAATAGTGTTAGCAGAAATAAATAAAGCATCAGAATCACCATCTTCTGAGGACTTTTTTGTGGAAGTATCTAAACTATTTTTCTTGTTTCTACACTCTTTCTTCATGCCTTCTTGTCCATTTTCTTCCAATCTTCATTAGACGTTGATTTTGGTTTCTTTTCACTTGAAACTGCCAACCACTGATCTCTCTCTTCAAGGAGATCTTCCATCTTCAAATTCCACATCACGTAGCCAGTTCCATTGAATTTCTCAATATCTAAGCATGAGGTAGAAGCCATGGTTTACAATCTTCTTCACAAATATGCAAAACCCATAATGCACAAGCTCCCGCTACAACCAAAAAAACTTCAACACTCAAAAGAAAGGTGTTTCTCTCTTAACAGAACCATTAGCTTTGATACCAAATGTTGGAAATCAAGGTATAATGTGCAACACTATGAACTTATTAAAGTGGTTGAAAATCTAAAAAAAAAATATATTCAATATTACCATAAAAATATTAAGTGGTTGACAATTGCAACAATGAAAGAGAAATTTGCAATACCACAAGTCATCGAACACAAGTCACACAAGATATATGTGGAGAAAACCTTGCAGGAAAAAACTCCACACCCAAATAGATCCAATGTTTGTATTAATCTTCAAGGAAGTACATCAATACAATAATCCTCTCTTTAATCTAGCAACACTTCGTCACTCTGAAAAACTGCAAAAAAAACTCTTACAAACCACCACCTTAAGGCTCCAACATATAGAAGTTTGTGGGAGAGAATATCACAAATGGTATTCCAAAAAAAAGCAAAACCACCTAGAAAATCCTATGCCCCCCTTAGTGGACAACCCATAAACATGGAATAAAATATTAATTATCACATGGCCTCACATGGGCGCCTAACCCATAGCTAATCAGAATTGGTCAAACTCGAGTGCTCCATAACTCACCAACGACTACATCCAAAAGCATGCACCAACATGCAAACCTGGGCACCCAACCATGCAAGAGCATGGAAAACATGCAAATAACATGCAAGGACATGCAGAACAAAGTGGTTCCCACTCACAAAGTTGGACACCTAAGAGGAATATCCTCCCAAAATTATCTATAACCACCACCATAAAGGGTCCAACTCTTTGAATGCAATTACAATTTGTCATAGGAAAATAAATAATAAATATTTTGTCCCTCATGTGCCCTAGAACACTTTCCAAAGAATATGGAGACAAATAAATCAACTTAGGATAGCAATTATAATGTCACGTATCCTAACAAAAATGTCTTATATCTGACAAAGGAGGAGAATTTACCTCAAATGAATGTGAAGCATATTGTAAAAGGCATGGGATAAAGAGACAATATTCAGCTACAAGAACTCCACAACAAAATGTAGTTGAGAGAAAGAATAGAACAATTCAAGGAATGGAAAGAGCTATGATAAATTATTCCAAAATATCTTATGCTTTTTTGAAAGAAGTGGTTCATATAGCTATCTATATTTCAAATCGAGCACAAATCAGGGTGAATAATAGAAAAACTCTATATGAAGTTTGGAAGGGAAGGCATGTATCAGTAAAATACTTCAAGGTTTTCAAAAGAAAATGCTATATAAAAAGAGACGAGGAATATTTTGGGACAATTCAATTCCAAAAGTGATGAAGGTATCTTCCATGGATAGTCCACAAGGAGTAAGGCTTACAAATGCTATAACAAAATGAAAGGAAATATGCATCCACACAAGATAATTTCCACATAACCCAAATAGAGAAAACTATGCAAACAAGTATTCAAAATCCATCTGCAAAAGAATAGACAATATACCATCAAATATGACACACGATATACCTTGGAAAAACCTAGCCTCCAAAAGCATCCATCACTCATGTATTATTCAACAATAAATATTAAAATACATCTTCAGAGTTCTCCATGAACATCTTTGAAACATCAAACCCTCTACAATCACTCCATGTGAACAAGCATGTAACCAAAATCCCATTCTATGCTTCAACCCTCACAAATGCTAACAAGAGCTAATCTACCACCTAGCCAACCTTTAAACCTTAGACAACTACCCATGTGTTTGCTTTTATAAAAACAAGCTCACACAAAACCACCAAGTGGTATTACATAAAACCATGTGACTAATACCATGAGCTTACAAAATTGTTAACCCCCACATTTAATATTCGTACTAATTTTTCCCAACATTAAATATTTAATCTAATGTTACATGCAACACATAAAGTGGCCCCAAGAATGCTAGACCCATGTGATCCATGTATCCCTTGATCCCCTAGGTGCACCACATAATAAATAAATATTATATTATAACATTATGCAAGGTGGACAACACACCTTTTCCAAACATTCTCCAATTATTTTTATATATTACATAATGGGTAAACAAGTAAACTCAAACATGAACAAGGGAACAATCCCTCTAGCCACATATACCATCAAGGAATCAAAGTGCTCCATGTGCTCCATCAAGATACCTACAACAAGAATCAAGGTTACCACCATCTTAGGCATAAATTCTCTCATCCTCTATCACGCCAATGCACAAAGATAATAAACATCCAAAAAGATGTCATACTATTTGTGACAAAGAAGCATAAGTCCTTCCTCCAATCGATATCCCAAAACACAAACACTCAATCCAAAGGTAACAATCATATATCAATAGCTATCAAGATGTAATCACCATATATGAAAATAACACCCACAAAAAATGCTAACACATCCAACTATCCATACTTCAAGGGTGTTGCCACAATAGTGTGTCTCACTTTTGGGACATCCTAATTTTTTCCTAAAATCAATTATTTTTAGAAAAACTAATGATTTAAGCCTTGAGAGGTTCCATCTAAATGGTTTTAATTAAAGAGGGATAGATAAGACCCCCTTAGATCAAACACACTTGGATAGAACCCCTCTAGTATTAAATTGTACCCACAATGGAGTCTCCTTCATACTTATCAAAATGCACACACAAAAACACTTTTTATTTACCTTTTGAGGGATTAAATAAAGTCATTTAGAAATTATATTTTGCAAGATCATAGCCCTCAAAATGATCTTTCCAAAAAGTATAGTTTTGATATGTTTTCATTTGATCATGTATTTAATTTTCAATTTTTGTTGAACATAGGTTTTACACGAACATCAAGTTCTTCGTTCTACAAAGGTGGAAAAATAGTAAACCATTGTAAAACAATTCAAACAATACCTTTTCCCTAGGTATTGATGTCCTTGTTTCACACAAAAGAAGGATTTCAATATATACACAACAAGTTATGTTTGACAGCATACACCTATATCCAAATTATAGTTACGATGACTTCAAAAATTAATTAAAAATATATATGTAACAAAAAATTATGAAAAAATATCCTTTCCCTAGATATTGGTGTAAAGAATCTATATATTAAAAATTAGAATTTTATCCTTTCTAGAATAAAAGTTATGTTTGACAACATAAATGTTACATTTTGGAAATATTTTGATTATAGGGAAAAACAGGTTTTAAAGGGACCCGAAACCCTTTACAACCGAGGATACAAAATGTTGCAAAGAAGGAATTTCAAAAGACCACCAGCAACAACCCAACAACCAAAAAACACAACCGAGCAGGTGCTATACAAAGAGACAGACAAAAAACAACCAACAACACCCAATAGCCACAAAACAACAAAATAAGCTACAAGAAACCTACACCCATCAGTAAATAAAAAGCAACAAAAAAGACCAGACACTAATTCAAGCCACCTAGAGTGTTGGCGACCTCAATCTATTGGTTCCTATGCCTCTCGACCATATCCAACAGCTCCTTCTCAGCATCAAATTTTTTCTTCCAATCAGCCGACCCTCTGCCAGTAGGAACTTTGTCATCATCCTTAGCATCTTTTTTACCCTTTCCCTTGGCCACATGCTCTTTCTCCATAAGTTCAAAGAAATAAACTTGATCTTCCCTGAGCTCACTTATTTTCCTGAAAAGGACTTCCAAGGAGTCTGCATTGTTCTTCATAGAGATATGACATGCCTGCATTAATTTCTTGATATCTATATTTATGCCTAAAACCTTAGCTTCCAGAGCTTCCAATCTCTCATCACACAGAGACTTAAAGTCATGATAGAAACCTTCAAGGTCCACCATTCTATCTATAAGAATGTCTAGCACTGAACCCTTCAAACCTCTGATTTTTATATTAATCTTATTGAACTCCTACAGAGTCCATTTGGCTAATTTAAATCTACCAGTGGCCCCAGCTCTAGCCATATCCAGTAAATCAAACACGGAGGTAGCATCATCATCAAGGTAGGAAAATTCCTTGGAAAGAGGATTTACCTTCAAAGACTCCTATTTGGATTTTTTCCTTTCTGCATCCTCCTCATCCAGATCCCTAATATCCTTGTCCTGCTCCTCCTTGGGAAAGTCGTACATGGGAGAATCCTCAATAGCCACCGTATTTTCACTAGAATCCTTATCCTCACCAGCCACATTTGGGTCCTTGGTCAGAACCTCAAAGGCCTTGTTCTTCATGTTAGCAATACGTTTCGACAGCCTCCTCGGTTTATCAACCAAACCCTCAACATTAACCTATGTCCCCATCTCCAAACCACCAACAACAACATCTTTACCAACAGCCGCCTCTGCATACTTGGGAGAAGAATTTCCTGACCCCACCTCTGTGTCCTCACTCTCAAAAAGGGCCAGCCACTTAGCGGTCCTTTTGCACTTAACACCAACCACCTTCCTCTTCTTCTAAGACATAGTCACAGCCGCAAGAGAAGCATCCTCCTCATCTTCATTCCATTCCTCCTCCTCCCCCGAAGGGGACTCCGAACCTAATGACCCAGACAAATCACTTATAGCTTTTTCCTTACCCTTGATGGCCAAAGCAAGGATAAGAGTCTTGGCATGCTCCATAATTAATAAAATAAGCCCTTCATGGAGGACAGGGGATCTCCTATTCTTTAGGTGTGCGTACATCGAGACCTCCAAAGATGATAACAGAAAGAAAGGGAACGAAATGAACAAACCATGTCTGAAATGGTTGAGAGAAAAATGGTGACCAAGAATAGCCCTAAACCTCCCTTCCAGAGTCACGTAACACATCAGGACCTCAGCCACACTCACCCAGATTTTCTTGAGGGAAGTTCTCTCAGAACCCCATCTCTCCAATTTGATTAATTTCTTCCACTCATCATCTTTAAAAAATTGGACCATCACCTCCTCATTACTTTTTTTATCCTTGAAGAAATTCCAACCCATAATTGGCATCCCTGTAACAGTGGCAACCAAGTCCTCATTAACCTCCACTTTCGAACCTTTAACCTTGAGCTTACGATTATTCCAGAAAGAAACAAATTGCACCCAGGCGTTAGGGTCATGCTCATGCAATCTCTCCAAAAATGGAGTAAAATTCCCATGGCGCAAAATATTCTAGAGTTTCTACTTTCTCTGAATGTCACCACAAGAGTGTGGCTCGATTTAGCTCCTATCACCACACATGGCAACTGACACAAGACTCCCAAAACCCTTGCAAAAAACACTCAACTAAAGACCAGAGATCAAAAAAACACCCACAAAGTATGCAAACTAAAGGAAGGTACTATACCTTAAATGTCGCATCACCTCACCCCACGTCATAATTTCTTAATAAACTCCTATCTTTCTCGGGAAGGATTGATCCCTCCTCCCATGAAAAAAATTCATTTAAGTTGACAGCCTCGTTGGCAAAAAAATATGCCAACGATTTTCCTTCTCGGTAAACGTGAGAGATGTAGGTCTCATCACAAGATTGCAACATGATTATCATATCCTTGATGAGTTTTTCAACATTCCAACTCAGAGTATGAGTGCCACGCAAATAATTTATTATGTTCATGGAGTCGCCTTCCACCCATAATTTGGAGTAACCTTTGTTGATAGCATATCTAACGCTTATGAATGCAGCCTCCGCCTTCGTGCAATGATTAGTCTGAGTACCCAATGGGAGTGCCACCACACCAAGGATTCTACCAATACCATTCCTTAACACCCCTCCAACATCTTGCAGGCATAGGATTCCCCTTCACTGCCCCATCAAAGCTAACTTTAACCCAACCAAAAGGAGGAGGCTTCCATCTAGTGTTCAATCTAGCACTTGAGCTTGACTTAGGATTCACAATAGGAATTGAAGTAATCTTCCAGTTAGAGATCACCATAATCTCATAACCAACAAGGCAAGCAGAAGGGACACATTGAGCATAATCAAAATGAATCAGAGAAAAATTCTCCATAATAGCCCATTAGATCTTGATAAAAAGACTATCAACCTTAAGCTTAGACTCCTGAAAAATCCTGTTATTTCTTTCTTTCCATAAACCCCAAGCAATGTGTGGGGCCATAAGGTCCCACAGCCACCACAGAATGGGAGAGGAAGAAGGGAAAGTCCATTGATCAAAAAATTAGCAAGAGAATTCAAAAAGACCCAACCAATATCCCAGAATCTGAGAAATTTACTCCAAAGAGAAAGAGTAATCACAATCAAGGAGAATATGGAACGTGTTCTCACCATCAGCTTCACAAAGAACACATCTATTTGGTACTTTTTGGAAATGTTGTTTACTATTTAAAACTAGTTATTAAAGGAGATGTAAGATTCATGATTTATTTAAAAAAAAAATTAAAAAATATATTTAGAATTTACATACAAATTGTCACAAATCACTAGTTCGCATCATCTTCAAATTATTAACAGTTTAGTTGCTATAGGTTTGAGAAGGTGAATATTCAATTAAAAATATTGATATAAATGTCCATCTTGGGCAAAAAGTGAGACACGATTTTTTTATTTCACCCTCAAAGGTATACAAATCATAACAAGTAAACCTCATGCCATCAACATATACAACCCATAACATGTAATCACAAGCTCCAAGTGCCAAACCTGTCAATGAAGAACATATGCATCTAGGAACTCCCATTGCATAGGAAATTTCAAATATGAAAATGATCAAGGCATCCAAATATCCACCAATAGAAACACATAGAAGTGTAACCAACATCATGTAGTACCAAGGAACATCCAAAAAGATATGCCAATCTTGCAAACCAAAATTTTGCAATACAAGTCTCACCACAAGTCTCCATAACTTTCCCAAGTTCTTCACACTCAATAAGGGAAAGAGATAAAGGAAAATCCATGTCATCAACAAAGAAAAATTAACAACACATGACCACAAGAATAGTGATTACCATAGATCCACACAAGATCTCAACTCCAATGTCATGTGAATACAAATATCCACAAAGAAGAACAAGACCAAAGAGAAAATGTGCAAATCAAAACTTGTAGCATGTCCTTCTACACACACCTCTAAATGCTAATCTATGATAAGAATTATTTCCTCCATAAAACACCAAAGATAATATCACTATGAAAATCTAACCATAACCAATATGTATGCATCTCAAACCAAAGGAAGATCAAACCAAATCCATTCCCAAACTAAGGGAATAAGTTGGAATAACGTCTCCTAAAATCAGCACCAATGAATAATATCACAATTCATAAGGAGATAAACATGCCAACATCCCTCAAATGAACCCTCTAAAACTAAAAAACCATATCTTAATATCTACATGCATGAGAAGATAAATCATGTAACATAATGCATCTAAAAATAGCAATGGGAAATACCTCTTAGATGATAAATCATCGATTAGACCAAGAGTGGGGAATGAAAATGCTCCTCCAATATATCCAAGTCATCATGAATCATCTAAGAACAATCTCATCATAGGTCCATGTTGAACTCACGTACAACAAAGGTGTAGGCTCCTCAGACTTCCAGCTGAACCTCATCAATGAGTAATTGTCTCAAAACATGTCTCTAATCACAAGAGATCTCTTAGCCTCACCTATTTCTCCAAGTATCCATGAGTACTTGTAACTGATCAATCCATGCCAAAATCTAAATGTAACTTAGCACCATCATGAAGCTCCCAATAAAATGACTAATGTACTCAACACCAAGAGAACCCACCAAGATCAATGTCAAATCCCAACCGCAGAATCAGGTACTTAATCATGACATCATTATCTCACATCTCAAAAGAAGATCATATGCTCTGATGAAAATATCATGTACATGTATCATGCCAACACTCTAAATGCATAATCAAGAGTACATTATGACATAATGCATAACCATCATATCAAACAAGGATCACATGTCAAAAGACAAATCATGACACCTTAACCAAAGAATAAAGAGTCCTCCATGGCTAAAAAAGATGTCATATCTTCAAACCACATGAAGATAACCATCTCCTATCAATGAAACCAAAGAATTGAAAGAACCCTCACTGCATAGAAGAAACAAAATCCAAGAGTTCATCCATGACACCAACAAACACTACAGAAGATCATCCACCATCAAGTGATGGATCCACATCATCGCTACAAGCTCCCATTGAACCGTGATATCGTAATATCCATGGAAAAATGATAACCATCCTCTAAATTAAGATCCTCCATGTCCCAAACATAATCAAATACCTCAATACCATGAGCTCCCAAAGAGAACGGTACAAACTATGATCTCCAAACCAAGAAGATACAACACTGCCAAACCATCACTGTCACAAACTCCCACTGAATCATGTAATCAAGCTATCCATGACACTGTGATAATAACCTCCTCAATTAATATCAACCAAAGGACCTCACACAATCAAAGAACACAACTACAACATGGGCTCCCAAAAGGTAAAGTAAAACTATGATCCACAAGCCGAGAAGATACACTGTCACAAACCAAACATGAATCAATCCAACACCACCAATGAAGCACCTGCATAAACAATCATTTCATGCAAATTTTCCTAAATCATAAGGAACATCTATGACACCATGATTACCACCAAATTTACTAGCAACAACTCCAACCATGTCACACATATCTGCATCACATAGTCAACTACATAGGTCCCTCATCATGACTGCACCTAATAATACCATCTCTCCTCCTCAACATGATAACCAAACCAACAAAACAAGTGACTAAACCAAGCCAAAAATATGAATTTGCAACAACATTGAAGCATCTATGGGCATAAACAACCCACATCCAATTCAAAACAACAATTAAATCATGTCAAAACATCTCCAAACCTAATTCACTATTAGTGCTCTAAACAAGCTTTTCATTGACTATAAGAAGTTAAAAATTCAACTTTATATCCACAAGTTATGACCTCTCCAAGCTCAAAAGGAACATCCAACTTCCAACAATAAAATTACTGTCAAAATAGAAAATATAAAAAACCATTGATTCCATAGTGCAAAGAATAGAACCACCTTTCCAACAAGTATAAGAAGTCAAAAAATAGACACCTTGGGCGAAAGTTATGCCCCTTGGAAAAAAGTTGCATAATTTGACTACAAAATCAAAATTAGGTAGAATAAAAAATTTAATGGTGGTTAAAATTTTGGGGGCAACATTTATTTTTAACCCATCCACCAGGAGGGCTCCGACCATATCTCGTTGGTCTGCAAGAAGCCCCCATCGGTAGCTACCAGTGTTGACCATGATAGGTGGGGCCATCGACAAACTTGCCAAGTATGACACCTATGTAGGATGCCAGCTATGGGTACGAAAATCAAATTAAGATTGACATAGGTGTCATACTTGGCAAGTTTGTTGATGGCCCCAAAAATTAAAAAAAATCTAGCTACAAAAATAATAATAATGTTTTAAAAAAAAATAAAAAATTACAACCTACAAATTTGATGGTCATACAGCCAAGGGGGATATTGGTTAAAAAAATTGCATTTTTTTCAATACAAAATAGGCCAAATTTTATGTCAATCTTCATCTCTTGGGCCTCCTGGATCCAATGGTGAGGTCAATTTTGTCCCAAAGGGTCATCTGCAAAATTTTCCCTACAAAAACCTCATGATGAACATCCATAAAAAAAACCTTTTTCCAACAAAGATCCATAAACCTAGATCTATAAAAAAAACCACAAATCTGTAACCCCAAAATCTCAAATCTGCAAAAAACACCTGCACAAAACCCTCATATCTTGCAATGTCTTCATTCTTTCCATGCAAGCCTTGAATTCAACTATGCACCAAATCTACTCCAACAAGGGTTATACAAACCACAACCATGGCTCTAATACCAAATAACAATAAATATGCATCCACCCAAGATAATTTCCACATAACTCAAATAGAGAAATATATACAAACAAGTATTCAGAATCCATATCCAAAAGAATAGACAACATACCATCAAAGATGACATAAGATATACCCTAGAAAAACCCTCAAGATGGAAAAAAATTGGTCTCCAAAAGCATCCAACACTCATGTATTATTCAACAATAAACATTACAATACATCTTCAGAGTTCTCCTTGAACGCCTTTGAAACATCAAGCCTTCCACAAGCACTCCATGTGAACAAGCAATAACCATACATCACATGCCATGCTTCAACCCTCGCAAAGGCTAACAAGATCTAACTTGCCAACTAGCCAACCTTCAAACCTTAGACAACTACCCATGTGTTTTCTTTTATAGAAACAATCTCACACAAAACCACCAAGTGGTATTACATAAAACCATGTGACTAATACCATGATCTCACAAAACTATTAACCCCCAAATTTAATATTGGTACTAATTTTTTCCAACATTAAATATTTTCCCATGTACAACCCCACATTAAATATTTAATCCAATGTTACATGTACAATGTTGGAAATATGGATGAACAATAACCCAAATGAAGTTGCACACACTTCAAAGGATCAACCAATAAATACACCCTCCGCATGAACAAGAAAGTTTTTCAACATGAGCAAGAAGACAATTTGATCAAATGATGATCTATGATGAATTTCTCTAGAATGTGAGATATCATGAGATGATTTACAATGCATAAGCACCTTGTTTATACATGCAAGGTGAAAGGAGGTAGGATAACTACCTTGGATGCAAACATTAAATGTTTGATGCATAATTTTAAATGCATAAATGACATATTAAATGCCTAGATAACTATAAGTTAATTAATGAGGCATTGCCCCATTAATACTAGTTTCTAGAAATGACACCTAGGAAACTTAACTCCTTAGGAAACCAAAAATAAATTTAATTTGAAATATGAATATTATATATGAAAATGGGGGGTTTTGGGCCTTCCGTACACAATGGAAGGGTGGGATCTAACCCAATCTACTCTAGAAATTAGCTACCTCCCAGATGATGGAAACTAACCCAAAATGCAAACCCTCCAACCTACAAAGAAAATATCCTCAGCTCAACTTTCCAATTTGAGATGGATTTTGCATGGCCTATGCTTTGATACCATGTGGAAAATATGAATGAACAATAACCCAAATTAATTTTCACACACTTCAAAGAATCAACCAAGAAAGACACCATCCACATGAACAATAAAGTAATGCAACATGAGCAAGAAGACAGTTTGATCAAATGATGATCTATGATGAATTTCTTTAGAATATGTATCATGAGATGATTTACAATGTACAAGAACCTTGTTTATATAGGAAAGGTGAGAGGAGGTAGGATAACTACCTTGGATGCAAACATTAAATTCCTAATGCATAATTTTAAATACATAAGTGAAATCTTAAATGCCTAGATAACTACAAGCTAATTAATGGGACATGGCCCCATTAATACTAGTTTCTAAAAATGGCACTTAGGAAACTTAACTCTTAAGTAAACTTATAATGATGTGAATAGTTCCTCACTAAGAACTAGTTAGGAAATAACCCCATTCACACCAACGTACAACACATAAAGTGGCCCCAAGAATGCTAGATCCATATGATGCACGTATCCCTAGATCCCCCAGGTGCACCGTGCATGATAAATAAATATTATAGTATAGCATTATGCAAGGTGGAAAACACACCTTTTCCTAACACAAAAGACTACACAAGGTTTTTGAAAGTGCAAAATGTAAACATTGACAAAGAAAGACATTAAAAGGAGATAGTACAAGAAATCGATTCCCAAAAGGAAGAAAGTTGCAAAGAAGAAGAAATGGAGGAAGAAATTGAAACTCAAGAAGTTGATCAAAGAAATATGAATACTCCATCAAAGGCATCACCCAATACACCATCTATATTTTTTCAAAATAACCATCCTGAAGATCTAATTATTGGAGAAAAAGACAAAAATTTAGATAAGAAGACTTGCCAATACAATAAAACATGTAAATTTTTGTTTTCTTTTTGAAGTTGAACCAAATAAATTCTCAGAAGTAAGTGAAGACAAATACTGGATCAAGGCTATGGAGGAAGAATTAGATCAAATAGAGAAGAATGAAACTTGGGAGTTTGTTCCAAGACCAAAAGATAAGAATTTCATTTGAACCAAGAGGGTTTTTCAAAACAAGCTAAATGAAGATAGGGAAGTCACAAGGAACAAGGTGAGACTTGTGTGCAAAGGCTATGCACAAGTTGAAGAAATAGACTTCGAGAAAATTTTTCCCTTGTTGCATGATTAGAAGCTACTAGAATGTTATTAGCCCTTGCAAGTTTCAATAATTTCAAGTTTTACCAGATCGATGCCAAATCAACTTTTCTAAATGGAAATCTGGAAGATGAAGTGTACATTGAACAACGTAAAGGATCCATTCTATTAGAGAATGAGGATTATGTTTGTAGGTTGAAGAAGGCACATTATGGACTAAAACAAGCCCTGAGGGCTCGGTATTCAAGGCTAGATAGGTATCTTCAAGAGCAAGGCTTCAAAAGATGAATTGTGGATAGCAATATTCATATCAAAATGAATGGGATGATTTGTTGATTTTTTTGTTCTATGTGGATGATACCCATTTTGGAAGGTAGTAGTGACAATGTGTCAAGAGTTTGCTATGAACATGCACAAAGAGTTTGAGGTGTCTATGCTTGGTGAGTTGTCTTTCTTTCTTGGGTTGAAAATTTCCCAATTAGATAAGGGGGTATTTATTTCACAAACCAAGTATATTAAGGAGATGTTGAAGAAATTTAGGATGGAGGACTATAATCTTGTGACCACTCCCATGGTTATAGGGTGCAAATTGAGTAAAGATGATGAGTATCCTGAGGCTAATCAAACCCTACATAGTTCCATGATTGGGAGTCTATTATATATGGCAGTAACAAGGTTTGATATCATGCAAGCAGTTGGTTTGGTGGAATGGTTTCAAGTAGCGCCAAAGGAAACGCATGTGCAAGCAGTCAAGAGAATATTCAAGTATCTAAAAGGTACTATGGATTTTGGATTGTGGTATCTAAGAAGTGAAAATTTCACCCTAATAGCATACAGAGGTGGATTAGGTTGAAAATGTTGATGGTACAAAGAGCACAATTGGAGGTGTGTTCTTCCCTGGAAGCAATCTATTATCATGGTTGAGTAAGAAACAAGCTTCAGTTTCATTATTTACAACAAAAGTGGAGTATGTTGTAGCAGCTTCTTGTTGCAATCAGGTCCTTTGGATGAAGCAAACTTTGAAGGATATCAAGGTGGAATTTGATCATCCCATTTCCATATTTGTTGATAATAATGCACATGCGATTAACATCTTGAAAAACCCAGTGATGCACTCCAAGATGAAGCATATTCTGATCAAATATCATTTCTTAAGAGATTAGGTTGTTGAGTATCTAAGGGAGAAATTGGGAGTGCTATCACTCTCATCTATTCACTCAATTCTTCAAGGGAAGCATGTGTTCAGGGGGAGCTATTCATTGTCTTATTTAATTATCCCTAGATACCCTTTTCCATTAATTTCAAAGGGGGGAGTAGAGTTGAGGGGATCATTTCAATCAGGGGGAGATGTATGGTCTTGTTGCAAGGTTGCCATCAATGAAAAAGGAGGAGATTGTTGGAAATTTCTTGTCATTTATGTCAAATTGAATGTTCAAGGATGCTTGATCAGTGTCAACCTTATGCCAATAGAATTGATGTAATTTAATATATTAAATTGTATAATTATTTCTACATGGGTCAATCCAAGTTTGGAAGAAATAGAAATAAAATAAAATACTCATGTTGGTCGACCCTTAGCCTTTGGTTCCCCCTCTAAGTGTTTTAATTCTTGTAAAATATTTGTCATATGTGGCCAATCCCCCCCCCTTGGTTTGGGTTCCCACATTTGTAAAACAAATAAGAATTAAATAAAAACGTTTTAGTTGGGTTGATCTTATGGAGATGAGCACCCTACCTTGGTGAAGGGAAATAAAAATAAATAAAAAATTGCCTTGGTCGACCTAGTTTAGAGAGGTGTATCTCTTGGGTGAAGAAGTGCATGTGTGATATAAATAACAAATAATTTGGAAGTCTTTTTTTCAAGTGATTCGTTGAACACCATCCCATTCAAGCAATTTATGAGCAAACCTTAGAGCAGATCTAAGGAGAATAAATGAGCAGATATTAATGAATATTATTGCAAACCTATGAGTAGATATTATTGGAAAATTATTGCAGACCTTATGAACAAAAATCATCAAAGAATATGAGCAGATTCTAAAGTGTATTATTGTAAACCTATGAGAAAAACATATTGTAGTTTATGAGTAGATTCCAAGAAGCCCTTTTAGAAAATTTGTGGAGGTGGATTAGATTTGATTCAAGAAGAAGATCAAACACTTATCACTTTATCCTTTTGGAGGTTGGTGCCTCATCTTCAAAAATATTGGTGTCTCTTGTTGATTTGGTTCTGAGTTGTAGGGATTGGTGTCTCATGTGGGTTGGTGCCTATGAAGTTGTAAGAAGTTTCCTATAAAAGCAATATTTTGTTGTTGATTCTCCCATAAGGGTTTCCATGTAAAATCGTGTGTGCATCTTGTGTTCTCTATTATTAGATCTTGCATGTGTGGATACTTTTATTATTGCTTTATGATTGCCAAAGTTATAAATAGAAAAATTTGGTCTCATACTGATTCACCCCCCTCTCAATATAAATGTGTGTGTATTTTCTTCACTTAATATATACTTTATAGGCTCTTCCTATTTATAGATTATTTGTGATCTTAGCTCCAAAAAAATTAAAGGAATTTGACTCTCAAAAAAAATATTTGGGCAAGGATCTCAGATTCCCATAAATAAATTTTAGTCAATTGGGGTTAGATTTATCTATATCTAAGCAACATTTTGGTCTTGGTCTTTAACAAATAGAGCGTAATAGTCAAGCTCTAGTAGATAAACTATACTGGAATTGGTGCATTTTTTCTTATTAGTCTTAGGATAGAATTATTAATAGCAAGTATATAGGTGGTGTTCCTAAAGAGAATGTTCCACAAATGGAGTTGAGTGGGAAAGGTTCAATGGTTTGGGATACTATTAAGAAGGGAGTTGTAATTATCAAGGATGGAATCTTCTGGATTATTAAGAATGGTTGTAATGCTATTTTTTGGAATGACTCTTGGGATCTCCATCTATTGATTTTATCTTCCTTCCCTATTATTTTTTCCTTGAGAGGAATATCTTATGAAGAGGAATGGTCAACTATAGCTAACTTTAAGTGTTCATTTTATTAAGGGAATTTTCAAACATAACACTAGAAGAATCCTAGTAGCTAACATAGGGGTGGTTCACCTAAAACACAAGCCATTCTATCATCTATTCTTAAGGAATGATCTTGTTGTTCTTTGGAGGATGCTCTTGATTGGGGTTATGATTCTTAAGGGGCTTATTTAGTGACTCTTGGATATCAATTTCTAAAGAATAAGAGATGGGATTAGAGATTTTCCTGGTGGAGCCAAATATGGAATAAATTTTGTTGGCCTAAATTTAACTTTTTGTCTAGTTACTCTATTAGGATAATTATCTTACTTGGGATAATATTAAAAAGAAAGGATTTATCAATTCTTCAAAATGTGTTTTATGTGGCAATAATGAAGAAAGTTTCACCCATATTTTATTTCAATGTTCCTTTTATTTGATAATTTGGAAGCATTAATGGCAATGTTGGAATTGGTTGATTATTCATGTGTCTTCCTTAATTGAATTTTGGGAAAATTTATAGCATCCTCCTGCATCGTCATCTTTCCTTGCAGTTGCTTTGGATATTGATCATGTATTTTTATTCTATGGCTACTCTTGTTAGAGTGAAATTGTAGAATTTTTCAAGGCCAATAACATCTCCTTGAACAAGTTTGTATAAATATTTTTGAAGCACTTAAATAAACTATTCTAGCTAAATGTTCTTTCAAGGGGGGTTTTAACTTCTTCTCTCTTCTTTCACATTTTTTAAATCCTTCAAATCTTTATTTTTTGTGTGACTCTAAATCTAGATAATCTAAGAAGGTGAATAGATGTGGAAAGTGGTTTTCTCCCCTCCCCCCTTTTTTAAATTAATACTGATGGATTTTTTTGTAGTAACCTAGGTGTTGCTAGAATTGGAGGAATTGGTCATGATAGTGATGGCTCAATTTTTTTTATTATTATTCTCTTATGCTTTGGGAATTGGTTCTATCAATTTGGTTGAATTCTAAGTTATTTTAATGAACCTTGAGAATTCATGTGAGTTGGGTTGGAAGAAGATTATTTGTGAATCAGATTCTTTAATTTTGGTTTATCTTCCAAAAAAATGAAATTCTTAAGAATCTATACATAGAGGATTATTTCTTCAATGGAATAGGATCTCCATCTCTCTTTTAATTTTGAGGTTATTTCCTTTATTTGTATTCCTAGGGAATAGAATGGTGTAGCTAATTATCTTGCAAAGTGGCTTCAAAGGAAAATAATTTTGGATATATCTTTGAGTTAGGGTCAGTATCTTCTAATAAATCTTCTCATCTTTTATAGTTGATTCATAATTATCAAAATACAAGTGAATAATAGGTTTCATTCTTCATTGGGTATGGTTATTGTGTTATCCTAGATTCTATTAGTTTCAAGATAATGGAAAATCTTCTCGGCTTTTCCTATTATTGCTTTAGTCATGGCTCTTGCTATTTGGAAATCTAAAAATTATAAAATGTAATATATTTTAATTATTTTAATAATAATAAAACATGCTTTTAAAAAAAGATGAGAATTCATTCACTAATAAATTAATTAAGAAAGAAAGAATTAGCTAACTAATTAATAATTATTAAATAGTTAATAAAATGTGATGATATGGTGTGATTAATTAATCAATGTGGTGATGTTAGAGGGAACTAGCCAAGATGAACTAATCTGTAGAATGAATGATAGAAGATGGTGAAATTAAAAAATAACAATACTATTTAATATAATAATAATAAATGAAATGATGAATAAAAATTTATAAAAATATATTTGTGCACTAGACAATGGAGTTAATTTTCTAATTCCAATAAATCATAGAAAAAAATAATGAAAATTATGAATTATTGAATAATGTCTCAGTAGAAAAATAAATAAATAAATAAATTTGATTGAAAATGAAAATATTTTATTTTAATTTTAACAAATAATAGCTTGAATCTATTCATAAAATTTCATAAATCATTAGTTTGCATCATCCTTAAATTAATGCTCATTTGTTCCCTATAATTGATCAAATTAAACAAATGTTCTAAAATTTGATTTTGACCCACTTATCCAAAAAATTGGACACAATGTACTGTGGGAACACTTGACAACACTAAAGTATAAAGAGATTTATTATTCCAATCAAGTACAAGAATTACTCTACTATCATAAGAAAGATTAACTACTTCTAACCATAAAGCATATACATGCTTTTAATACACAAGGTAACCTTGAGTCAAGAATGATATGATACAACCTACCTAAGCTACTTCCCTTTCTCCATATTACAATGGAAAATAAATAAATAAGAAGGGAGAAGTGGAGTTAAGGTTCTTATTCAAACCCTATGGTTCACATTCCACTTAACATGAATATGATAATAAGAAAGTATATTCAACCTTTGTTAACCCAAATACAATATGCATGCAAGCATGAGCATATATAGTTACTTCCTCCATATAAGGCATGGTAAGAAATTTATATTAAACATATATCAAAAAATATTAACCTATTTAATGATAAAATAAAATATACAAAGATAGCATATTGCCAACTATCACTCCATGGTACTAGTGATAGCAATGAAGAAGGGAGATATACCATACATACATCTCATTACTTATTTCCTAGGTATAATTAAAGTGCAAACATAACTATGCATCTTGCATCAATACTTCTTCATCACTAAAAAATTAAAGATAGAGAAAGGGCACTTTTGCAACACTAGTTTAAGACAATTGTATTAACAATATTTACCATCCAATGGGTTATTTCATTCAACGTATTAACTTGTCTTTATCAAGAAAAGTATGCAATAAGAACTATTAAAGAGGTAGAGAAATCATACACATGCATAATCATCTTTTAACTACACTACAAATATTCCAAGACATTAAGGCATTAGAAAACCTAAGGTGCAACTAATCATACATTCTATATTTTGGTTCTCCAACCTTTCACCAACAACTTCTAAGAGGTTGTGAATCTCTATGATCAAAGTCTATTAAGAGGAATGAGCCAAAAAATAAGAGATATATGACTCTCTTCTACACTTTAGGCTCTACAAAATCTATCCAAGTGAATCTACTAATAATATTGGATATTTGTAGAACAATAGGTTTATCATAGTGAAAAATAAAATAAATGGTTCATGCAAAATACAGCAAGACTTTGAAAATAATTTTGTAATATTAATTTATGTGTACCTTTAATGGGAAAGCATGAACATAAACCTAAACTACTAATATGCAGCACTAAAGTATAGGTTTTCATTTTTAATTATGTAATATGATAGGGATACTTGGAAAGATCTGTGTCTATTCCTTGGGATACCAAAGTCTAAAACTTATGTCAATATGATATTTTATCAACATTTCCTCTCTGGGGTTTAATAATAATTTATTATTTCCTTACAATAATATAAAACCCTTATTATTGACTTATGAAATAAGATTCTACTTACTAATCCTCCAAGAACATTACTCACCCCAATCACTATTTGAAAAGAATTATCACTCTTCTTGAAGATGACTGATAAAACTTTTTTCTTTCCTCGAAAACTTACTTCTCTCAAAGAGCATGTGATGTAGTGCAAGAGACAATTAGCTTCATAAGCATGTATTCATATTATTATTTACAAAGAAAAATTGATATGACATACATACAAGAACAATTTTGTAGACTTTATTATCTTTCGGAAAGAAAATTAAAATATTCAGTAGAGTTTCTCTTTTTACAAATTTTTTTCTCCAAAATCCTAATGCTTACAAATGAAAATGATTTTAAATTATATCATTTCCATGAATTTGGCACTCAAATTTGAGAGTTATTACAAATAGAAACATCAAAAATCATGTTCATTTTTCCTCTATGGTATGTCTAGTCAATATTCTCCTTTTCAAAATGCTTTTAGAATCTTCAAAAACAACCAACATCTTGAATTTGCAACTTTGGCATATATTTTTATCTTCATGAATACTCTTGAAAAATATACACAATTTTCAAAAGCCATAACTTTTGATTTGGGTACTCAACTGGTCTCTTTTTTTGTTTGAATTGAAGCTCTTCAAGTGCTATATGCTCTTGAAAATTACTGCACCATTTTTGGCAAATTCAGGGCCAACTTTCTTTGTTTAAAGCTTTAGAATTAAATTTGAATACATTTTTTAGGATTTCAATATTTTGAAACTTTTATCTCACTATTTATAGGTGATCTTTGGCTAATTTTTTCACCATATTATGACTTAATAATTCTGAAGGTTTGGGTAAATTTTTAGGTCCATCGATGCTCATCTAACAAAACTTTCTAAAAATGGCATGTTTGTATTTTTAGACAAATGAAATTTGACTTTACCAAATTATTTCAAGGGACCTTTTATACAGACATGACACTTTACAAACTCAAGAATATTGATATGACCAACTTTGACACATGGAAAAACTTCTTTGCCATCAATTTGGCTTAGGCAATTTATGACACCAAAGGAGATATGAATTGGGATGACTCTTTCAAACATATTGGGTTGAAGTTTTAACCATGGGTATAAAATAAGAAACTAGACATAAGCTCCAACACTCTAGATATTCTAAGAACTCAATTCAAGTAAAAACATGTGAAACAAAAAACTAGGTACATAGTGGTCTCTAGAACCCTAAATCTAATAAAGTGTCATAACTATCAATACATTTATCCTATGCTTTTTCAATCACAAAACATATCTTCAATCCATGATATGAGACTATATTTTGTGCTCGGCATTCACCTTGTTTCTATGAGAGATAAACTTAAGGAGAGCTTTCCAATAGCTTTTCTTCCAACTACAAATAAACACTAACATATTTCAAGAAAGCATAAATATCATAAGTACATTTGAAATCACAATATACAAATATTGGGACACATTTTAATCCATTTGCAATATATTCAAAACATCAAAATACACTAACAATTCAAATAAGCATCATATCTTTCTAGTATAGTTCATATGGTACAATATGACAAATAGAGTTTAAGAATGCATGCTAACATCATCCTAATTTTATCAAAATCTAATATTGATATCAATCTAATTGCTAGGAATTGAAGTGAAAATTGAGATTTCTATAGTTCCCACATTTATAAGTATAAATACATTGCTTCTCAAATTCTAGAATTAAGTATATTTAGGAGGTGACAATCCACCATCCTAAAATAGCATGCATACTCAAATGAATAATAATTAATGCTAAAACATATGGTGTATTTAAACTAATAGTTCAAGAAATTTTTACCCATGCAATCCACATTGAGAAGGATCAACCTAGAAGCACCAACACATTTCAAAACTAACAAAGGTAGGTTAGCTACCCCTCAAACATAATAACATTGTCAAATCCATATGGGAGTATCATGCTACTCTAGACATTCCCCTAGCACAAAGAATATGTCATGTATCCACAAATCAACATACTGAACACACTCAACCTACACATAAATTTAATCAACAAAATTAAAATACAAATTTTTCTTATAAACTTCCCAAACCACAAAGAAATTACACAAAGATTCACTTAACTTTTTAATTTCCACATCAAGCCAATACAAGGCACAAATTGAACATGGATTCAATTAGGCATAATAGCCCCTAACAAATATTAGCAAAAATCCACAGAAACAAGAAGCTCCTACAATAAAGATTTAATCTTTAGGCAAAGCCCATTTATAGAACAATAAGAGCCACAAGAGCATAAATTAGGTTGCAAATTGAATTTTTTTTAAATAGAAATACAGAGTATACCTATTCAATCAACATAAATACAATGAACCTATTATTCAAGAGATTCAATTATGACTAAAACCAAAATAACAATTATTTAAAAAATAAATTAAAATAAACCTCTTTATTTCCAACAAATTGCATGAACCCAACTTACCAATAGTTTCAACAATTAAACAAGTTTAAACCAGTAGTAAATGATAAATATTTAAGCTTGTTTAAGCAACAATCAAAGATATAATACATATCCAAAATGGTTGCAACATACACCCTCTAAAACAAAAATAGATTGAATACCCAAAAAGGCAAGGAAACGTAATCAACTAAGGAGTGAAAAACTCTAATAGTCAAGCTTCCACCCATAATCCCATCATTAAATATTAACCATAACTAACTTAATGAAGCACGTGCATCCTTTGATGCACCATTATTGCACTTTGTTGTCATGTTGCTAAACTTTGAGTTTTGGTTTTTTTGGGGTCAATAAGGTCATGTAAGGACATTTGGAGTCATTTAAGTCCATTTCATGATGTTTTGGTGCAATGTTGTCAAATGTTATTAAAAGTTGTAAATGTTGCGAAATGTTGCCATTATTGTCAAAAAACTTGTAAAAGTTGTCATTTTGGTTAACCAGGGAGTTAGTGGATGGTTTTTCAGTTGGGAATGGTTGTAACATGATACATATGCAATGTAACCTTGACCACAAAGGTTGGAGAAGGTTGGGGGAAGAATGAGAATGAAAGAAACTCATTTGGCATGTTCTTTTCTTGCTTTTTCTGTGTGAGATAGCCTCTAGCTTGATGGTATGGATTTGTATGGTACAGTATGGACATGAAATCAATTGGAAAGGTTGGTACGGTCCTGAAACCAATTGGAGAAGAATCCTAGCTTTTGAATGCTTTTGATTTGGTAGAAATTCATCAAGTTTTGTGTGAGATATTGCAATTGTGGTGAGTGCAGGTCTAAACCATGCCTAGGGTTTCCAAAAACACAAAAAAAAAATCAAATCTTTGTTTTCCACCATCAAAAACTCATGAAAATTGGTAGAATGTTTTGTTTTAAGGAGATCTAAAAACCTTTTTGGGATCAAGCCTTTAAATTTTTGCATGCATGAGGAATGAATGAAAGTGTTCTCTCATTTGCTTGAAAACTGTCATAAAATCACAGTTGCTAGAGGGTTTGATGAAACCAATTCATTGTCTAGTCATGGTTGGATGGTAAATCACTGTAATGCATCATAGGAGGTCTACACAGTCTATGTCTTTCCTATTTCATGTTTTTCCTTGGTTGAATGGCTTTTAGGCTTCAAGGACAATGTTACCAAGTTGCTTTAGAGTGCACCAAGGCATGATTACAAATGGATCAGTCTTTTGAAAGTGTCAAGTTGTGCTAAGTGAAGGCTTCTCTACATCACTTAAATAAACATAACAAAATTATATAGATTCTTTCTTTGTTTTCCTATGGTTTTGGTTTTCTTTTTATGAGAATACATGCAACAACTATGGAGATTCTTTTTGTTTCAATATTTTGTGATATTGTTTTATACCATTGAATCTAATAAAAAAGATAAAGAAGTAATTCTAAAAAAGTGGATGGGCCACATACCATGTTACATATAATTGAAAGGTTTCAACAATGAGATGGAGCCTAATCCTTCCTCATGGCATCCCAAGGAAGACTTGGTTACAGACTTTTGCACCAAAACAAAGGGGAAATGTTTAAATATCATTGAGTGCCCAAATAGAAAGACAATTGAGATTCATGGGGGACCCATCAAATTCACCTCTCCAACAATATATTGGTTCCCTAGCAAGGAGTAATAACCCACAAACATGGCAACTATGGATAGGATAGAATGTAACACATTGACACCTATGCTAGAAGATTTCAAACCAAAACATTGGTGTCACAAAATAAGATGAAAAACACTCATAAATGGAAATCAATGTAAAATGGAAATAGTTATGGCATCTAGGTATAAGCATTGTATACCAAACATAAGGTGTCTCCAAATGGAAAAGGAACACCAACTATGGCAATGCACAAGTGCTAGAAACACTCCACCCAAAATTTCCACCCAACAAAAAAAGAAAACATACTACAACACCTCCCAACCAACTCCCAAAAGTAAATAAAATGTAAGGTTCAAAATCCTAAACAATCTCACGAAAATAAATAGTAACTCATTTTTGTTGCAAGAATGGAAGAAGAATGAAGTGTTGTCATTGATGCCAACCTGTCAACTGGTTATCTACTAGTTGTTCTTGATTGTATATGTCAAGGATATTGAGAAAATTGTATTAAAAGAAGGTTGCTAGTTCTGGTGCTTGTGAACTATCTTTTCTCTGTGTGTTGATTGAGATCTGGGATATTTGTTGTTGGTCCATATTTCTCTTTGATAAAGTCTTGTGGCGTATGGTTCAAGAGTTGTGTTGCCCTGGTTCTATTGAAGTTGGTTTTGTCATTTGGAAGTATCGAGCTTAATTGATCTATTTGTTTTAAACTGGTATGGTCAACCATGTGTCAAGAACTACTTTCAAATTTGATGAAGCATGTTGGATCTATTATGGGTCCTAGAGAAGCATGTGTTTTTGGGTTTCCCTCATTCTAATTCCACCCTAGGATGTTTGGCGCCGACCTAATTTGAATTTGAAGTTGGATGGTCAACTTTGTATCTTTTCAAGGTTGGAGATAGTGTAAATACAAAATGTGCTAGCAATGAAAATTGTACATAAGAAAAGAAGAAAGATAAGTGAAAGAGAAGATGTGATTTTGATGATATTCTTAAAGTGTATGAGTTAAGTGTGTGGCTGTTCAGTGCAGAGCTTAAACGTTGATTTTTCAGATGCAGTGAGCAGAAGGCTAACTCTATCATGCATGCGAGTTGATAAGTGATTGTGGTGGAATCTTTGTTGCATTGGGATTTTTGTCTCTTTGTAACAAGTCTTATTTGTCTTCTTTGTATCTTTGTGGCAATGAGCCCTTTGGGTTGTATCCCTATCGACAATGAGTCCTTATTTCAGGCAGTGAGCCTTTTTGTAATCGGTTTTGATATTCTTTATAGTGTGAGTTAATCCTCACCGTGGTTTTTCCCTCATTGGGTTCTCCACATAAATCTAGTGTTATTGTGTTTGTGGATTTGCATTTGATGGTTAATCACTTAATCATTTTATGTGTTAGTTTCGGTAATTGAATTTAAGGTTAAAATTTGTGACAACTGATTCACCCCCCTCTCAGTTGTCCTATCCAACAATTGGTATCAGAGATTGGTTCCTTGGTGAAGAGCTTAACCGCTTGAGGAAGGTCCAGGATGGCTAACAAAATAGTCTTTGATTATTCAAGGTTTGATGGAACTAACTATGGTATCTGGAAAGTATTGATGGAATAATATCTAGAGTATTGTGGATTTGATGTAGAGAAAGCTTATAAGAATCCCTACACTCCTCCTGCAAATGATTTGAGTACACCTAAAGAAATTAGAGCACATGAAGCGAATAACAAGGAAAAGTTCATCTTGAAGAATAGTTTGGTACATTCTGAGTTGATTAAGGTTCAGAATTTGAAGACAGCTAAGGAAGTCCAGGATGCTTTAGAAAGAGCGCACGATGGTGATGAAATGGTAAAAGAGGCAAAATTACAGAATTTGGAAACACAGTTTTATCTTCTACATATGTCTGGAGATGAGAATGTCAAAACCTATGTATAGAGATTGGATGAGGTAGTGGTTGGAATGCGATCTCTTGGCGCTACTATATATGAAACCAAAATTGTAAAGAAGATTCTCAGAACTCTTCCCAATGCTTACACTAGTGAAAAAGTGAGTGTTATTGAGCAGACTATAGATTACAAGACTTGTACTAAGGATCTGTTAGGATCTTTGGCATCTTATGAAATGAGGAAGTCGAATCTAAGAAGTGGAGGAAAAACAGAGACTGCTTTTAAAGCTACAAAAACCGAAGATTCAGATGAAGAGAACTTTGAAGAAATTGAGGCTAACTTTGTAAGAAGATTGAGAAAAGGCTCTAGTAAGTATGAAGGAAAATTTCCCTTTAAATGCTTTAGTTTTGGATAATTTGGTCACTGTGCTGCAAAGTGTCTTAAAAGAGCTAAAAAGAATAAGCAAAGCTATGAGAAAGAAAGGAAAGGAAAGAAGATTAACATAGCTTACTATGTTGACGAGAATGCTAGTATTTTAGATGAAGATTTAGAATATGAAGATCCAAATGACAATGAATGCTTGTTCTTGGCGATTAAAGATGAACCTACTTCTAGACTAATTCAGAAATACAGTCAAAGAAAAGTCCTTCAAAGAAGGAGAGAAATGAAGGTACAATTATCTCTACCCTACATGCTAAACAGGAAAATAATATTTGGGTAGTTGATAGTGGTTGTTCACATCACATGACTGGTGACAAGAGTAAGTTCGTGAAACTTGAAAAATATGATGGAGGTCTAGTTATGTTTGGAGATGATACCGGTGCTAAAATTTGTGGGATAAGTTCAGTAAGTTTTGATGGCAAGCATCATACTAACGATGTCTACTATGTTAAGGGTTTAAGGCATAATCTGTTGAGTGTTGATCAAATGTGCAGAAAGGGATATGATCTTGTGTTTAAGGATGAGAAGTGTGAGATCTGGAACTTTGATTGCTAAAGGGAATATTTATCAGCTTAAAGGTGATGATGGACGATGTTTTATGACTCAAATAAATGACAGTTGGTTATGGCACAGAAGAATGTGTCACATGAATTTTGATAACTTGGAAAGGATTAGTACTATTCAAGTCATGAGAGATCTACAAAGAATTACAAAGCCTATAAATGGTATCTGCAGGAATTTCCAATTCGGGAAGGAGACAAGAAATCATTACAAATTAAGAGAACAATCTATGACTGGATTGTTGGATTTGGTTCATATAGATCTTTATGGTCCCATGAGAGTGCAAAGTCTACTTGGTGAAAGGTACTTTATGCTTTTAATTGATGATTATTCTAGATATACATGGGTTACATTTTTAAGAGAAAAGTTAGAAGCATTAGATAGATTCAAAGCATTCAAGGCTATGGTTGAAAATGAAGTGAATTTCAAGATAAAATGCTTGAGATCTGACAGAGGTGGTGAATTCACCTCCCATGAGTTTAATATGTTTTGTGAAGTGAATGGAATAAAGAGACAGTTATCTGCTCTAAGAACTCTTCAGGAGAATGGAGTTGTTGAAAGGAAAAACAAAATGGTTCAAGAGGTTGTCAGGTCAATGATCATTGAAGCTGGATTACAGGAAGTTTACTAAAAAGAAGCTATTCACATTGTTGTGTATGTATTCAATCAAGTTCAGGAAAGAGAAAACAATACAAAGACTCCCTATGAGCTATGGCACGGAAGAATTCTGACAGTTATATATTTCAAGGTATTCAGAAGCAAATGCTATATCATAAGAGATGAGGAAACATTGGGAAAGTTTGATGCAAGAAGTGATGAAGGAATATTTCTTGGTTACTCTACTAAAAGCAAGGCATACAGATGTTTCAACAAAAGATTGAGGAAGATTGTGGAGAGCTCGAATGTGAAGGTTGATGAAACAGTGAAGAATTATATTGATATTGATGGATATGTGTCTGACGAACATGATTGTGTGAGAGTAGAAGAAATTGTGGAAGAACTAGATAGAGACGAACAAAAAGATTAGAATGAAAAATAAAATGATGCTCCAATAATGTCCCCTAGAACATCAAAATATGTACAAAGGAATCATTCAGAAAGTCATATTATTGGAGACAAGAAAAAAGGTGTGTTGACTAGAAGCAAAGTTGTTGCTAAAGTAAATTTGTGCTTATTCTCTGAAATTAAGCCGAATTCAGTAAGTGAAGCTTATAAGGATGAATATTGGAAGGAAGCAATGAAAGAAGAAATTTTGTAGATTCAAAAGAATCAAACTTGGGAATTGTTCGCAAGACCGAAAGACAAAAATATCATTGGATCAAAATGGGTATTCAGAAACAAGCTGAATGAGAATGGGAAACTGGAAAGTTGTCAGAAACAAAGCAAGGCTTGTGTGTAAAGGCTACTCACAAGTGGAAGGTATATATTTTCAAAAGAATTTTTCCTCAGTGGAAATAATGGAAACTATAAGGATGTTCTTGGAAGTAGTTTCTTATAAATATTTCAAAGTCTATCATATGCATGTCAAGTCATAATTTTTGAATGGTGAACTAGATGAAGAGGTCTACATGGAACAACCGAAAGGATTTCAGTTAAAAAATCAACCGGATAAGGTGTGCAGATTGAAGAAAGCTTTATATGGACTAAAGCAAGCTCCTAGAGCCCGGTATGCAAGGTTAGATAAGTACTTGAATCAACAAGGATTTAACAAAGGTATGATAGACATTAATTTGTATTTCAAGACTGAAAATGATACAATCTTGATTGTAGTTGTATATGTTGATGACATTATCTTTGGAGGAAATGAAAAGATGTGCAAGATGTTTGCAAAAGAAACACAGAAAGAATTTGAAATGTCTATGTTTGGAGAGATGAATTTATTTCTTGGGCTACAAATTAATCAAATAGAGAAAGGAATTTTCATTTCATAGTCTAAGTATGTGAGAGAAATGTTGAGAAAATTTGGGATGGACGGTTCCAAACAAGTACTTCTACGGTGACTGGACGCAAGTTGGGAAAGATGATGATTCACCCAAGAATGATCAGAGCAAGTATAGATCTATGATTGGTGGACTATTGTATTTGACTGCTAGTAGACCAGATATTATGCATGTAGTTTGTCTTGTAGCTAGATTTTAAGAAAATCTGAAGGAAACACATGTTACTATAGTTAAAAGAATACTCAGATATTTGAAAGGAACACCGTATTATGGATTATGGTATCCTAAAGATGCTGATTTTACATTCAGTGCTTATACAGATGTAGACTGGGCTAGAAGTATAGATGATAGAAAGAGTACAAGTGGTGGTGCATTCTTTCTTTGATGTAGATTAGTGGCTTGGTTGAGTAAAAAGAAAGATTCAGTCTCTTTGTCTACTGCTGAAGCTGGGTATATTGCAGTTGCATCATGTTGTACACAAGTTTTATGGATGAAACAGACATTGAAAGATATCACAGTGCTACATGATGATCCTATTTCTGTCTTTTGTGATAACACAAGTGCAATTAATATTTCAAAGCATCTTGTAATGCACTCGAGAACAAAGCATATATCTATTAGCTATCATTTATTAAGATATAAGGTCATGGAGAATGAATTCAAGCTTGAGTATGTTTCGACAAAGGCTCTTCCTAAAGATACTTTTGAGTATCTCCAAGATAAGCTAGGGGTTATTTCCCCTCCTTTTACAAACGAAGATGCATTTGGAGATGCATTATTCTAGTGAATTCATGATTCTATCTTTTGGATTGATGTTTGTTGGTGGTTACCCTTAGGGGGAGCAGGCAGATTTTCTAAGTGTTGTCATTATGAGTATTTTTTTTCATGTCAAAGGAAGTTTCAATGGACATATCTTTTTCCCTTTCCATTGATGTCAAAGGGGGAGAGAGAGCATGTGAAAAAGAAAAAAAGGAGAGAGAGAGAGAGCAGGTGAAAAGGAAAAGAAAGTTAATAAGAGAAAGCAGGTAATGAGAAAGATGATCTTCTAAAAGGGGAGAAGCAGAAAGGAAAAATCTTGAGAAGTATTTTCAAAACAGGTATGGTGTCTTTGATGGTTTTTCACATCATGTGTTGCCATCAATGACAAAGGGGGAGATTATTGCAAGAATGGAAGAATAATGAAGTGTTTTCATTGATTTCAACCTGTCATTTGGTTATCTACTAGTTGCTATTGATTGTATATGTCAAGGATATTGAGACAATTGTATTAAAAGAAGGTTGTTGCTTTCGGTGCTTGTGAACTATGTTTTCTTTGCGTGTTGATTGAGGTATGAGATATTTGTTGTTGGTTTTTATTTCTCTTTGATGAAGACTTATGGCGTATGGTTCAAGACTTGTGTTTCCTTGGTTCTATTGAAGTTGGTTTTGGCATTTGGAAGTATCGAGCTTAATTGATCTATGTGTTTTACACTGGTATGGCTGACAATGTGTCAAGCACTACTTTTGAAGTTGATGAAGTGTGTTGGATCTATAATGGGTCCTGGTGAAGCATGTGTTTTTGAGTTTCCCTCATTCTAATTCCACCCTAGGATGTTTGAAGCTGACCTAATTTGAATTTGATGTTGGATGGGTGATTTGTATCTTTTCAAGGTTGGAGATAGTATAAATACAAAATGTGCTAGCAATGAAAATTGTACATAAGAAAAGAAGGAAGATAAGTGAAAGTGCAGACATGACTTTGATGTTATTCTTAAAGTGTGAGTTAAGTGTGTGGTTGTTCAGTGCAGAGCTTAAATTCCAAGTTTTCGGATGCAGTGAGCAGAAGGCTAACTCTATCATTCATGTGAGTTGATAAGTGATTGTGGTGGAATCTTTGTTGCATAGGGATTATTGTCTCTCTATAACAAGTCTTCTTTGTCTTCTTTGTATCTCTGTGGCAGTGATCCCTCCGGGTTGTAGCCCTATGGATAGTGATTCTGGACATTGAGTCCTTATTTTAGGCAATGAGCCTTATCTCAGGAAATGAGCATTTTTGTAATCATTTTTGATATTCTCTATAGTGTGAGTTAATCATCACCGTGGTTTTTCCCTCATTGGGTTTTCCAAGTAAATATGGTGTTATTGTGTTTGTGGATTTGCATTGATGGTTAATCACTTAATCAGTTTATTTGTTAGTTTTGGTAATTGAATTTAAGTTTATAATCTGTGACAATTGATTCACCCCCCCCCCTCTGAGTTGTCCTATCCAACAATTTTCACATTAAATATAGAAATAAAATGAAACATCTTCAACCTATACAAATGACATATTAAATCTCACATGTAAAAGTGTCTAATCTATTAAGTACAAGAAATGAGGTACATCATCACATGAAGTACTATCTAGTCAAGTAATATAGACTACAAAATGTAATTTATTCAAGAATATGACTCAAGCTCACATGCCCATCTGGTCATAACAATACAAGTAAAGAAACATAATCACTTGAGTCTTTGGTTGCCACTAACCACAACGGTCATCCACAAACCAAGAGATGAGAAAATGGATCAGGAACTTTTTCACCCAACCATGAAGCTTACGCTTCCCTACAATTCTTCCTAACATGAAGAATACCCAACCCTGCACAAGAAGCCTAGCAACCTGAAAAATAGCTTGTAAGATGGAATCTGATGCAACTTGATATATCTACATGCATTGCATATATGAACATGTTATGCCATACTATTAGGATATGGCATAGAATAAAATGGCATTCATCTATTTCAATAGTACACATAGCTTTGGCCAAAGCAAATAAACCGTAAATGGGAGGTAGATCTAGAAAAGAAAATCTACTCCCCTATGTTAGTCTATATTCAACACTCATCCCAAAAGTTAAACCAAATCACATATAGAAGAAAATAACATGCATATATCTAATGATCATAAAAATAAATAACCCTTTTTCTTTTCATGTGAAATGATTATATGAAGGTCTTCTATTATTTCAATCATTTCATGCATAATGATGGTTAAACGTATTATTGATATGCAACATGTTTTCTAACTTATGATATTTTAGTATAGGGTAAAAGCACAATAGCGTGTCACACTTTCGGCCAAATAAATAGTTCTTAGTGAAATATTTTCGGCCACAAGATATTTGGCCAAGTGGTTTTCAACCGAAATCACACGGCATCGACATGGTAGGTATCTTTTTGGTTGAATACATTTCAGCCAAAAGCCACTCGATCAAATAAGTCTAACCAAAAATGTGAAAATAGTGAGTGTATTTGGTATTTATAGCTTGAAAATATCGAGTGCTTTTCAACTGAGTATGTTTTGGCCGAAACATGCTCAGTCGAGTATGTCTAGTTGGCATCCTACTTGGCAACCAACTCACCTTTTTTTAGAATTTTCTGAAACATTCAATTTTGGCAGAGTATTTCTCCAGTCAGAATGTTTTTTCTACAAAAAATAAAAATACCCTTTTGTAGAGCTCAGAGTGGTGAATCCAAATATATAATTTTTTTAATATTTTGATTAGTTTTAATATATTTTATTTTCAAAATAATGCAAGCAGGTTGTTAAAATTAAAAAGAGGTTGATTAGAAAATAAAAAAATAGTAAAACATATTAAAAAAATTTAAAACTTATATGGGGCATAAGAGGAGAGAGTCTTCTTCAAAAGGGTATAATTTATTTTTTGAAAATGATTAAAAAAATTGACAATAGTTGACATACCGTGAGAACTATCAAATTCTGACAGGTTTGACTTTAAAATGTTATTACAAGAAAAATATACATCAAACTTTGATTTTTTTTTCCATGCACAAGATATTGAAGTTACCTATTTGGAGAAAAAAATAGGGAGAAATGAAGTTTTTTCAATTTGTTTCTTGACATTCCGTGAAGTCACTCTTTTCTGAAATTTTCAACATTCCAAAATTTGTCCTTAAATTGATAAAAACATAATGAAAACATTTTTAAAAAAAATTAAAAAATTACAAGAATAAACTTCATCAAAAGTTCTACATTTCATTAGTTTACACCATTTTGAAATTCAAAACATAAAGACCACTTTTATGTGGTCGAAGTTCAAAAAAAAAATTGTTGTTGGTTGATTCCTTTATAAAGTGTGACACAATTTTGTGCTTTTACCCTATATTGAATGCTAACTAATCTTTGATGTCATGCAGGTTAAATTCATAAAAAACCAATTCATGACATATGTAACAAGAAAATTAGATCCATAACATTTAAATGATAGTTTCATATATTTAGTATATAGTTTCACTGTGGATGTTCGTGTAAATAGGTGTTTTACCTATCTAGTTATTAGTAGGTCCTGTTTACATGATAAGTTTACTTAGGTCCTATGAGGGAATTTTTCTAGAAGGTGTTAGTTGTCATTATATCTTATCTTATCTTTTGACTTTTAACACATGTGTCCTAGGTAGTTATGGTAAGTTATCACATGACGGGATTAAGACACTTGTCATAATCCTATTTAATCATATGTCTCACTTTGGCTATATAACCAGGTGGTCTCATATGTAAATCATAACATTGTCATATTGGATATTGATTTGCATCCTTTGATAGAATAGAATTATTCTTTTACAGTTGATCTCTCTTGTGCTTTCTTGAAGTTCCTAGATCTTGGATGGCTATAATCTTTAGCCAAATCTTGCATGGTGTAGAGTTATTTGGTGCAGGAGCACCTTAACAATGTTATGATTCCATGGAGTAAATCTTGAAGGTTGATTCAATTTTGGTGTTCCAACTTGTATCAAGGTAATATTGATCATTTTTTATGTGTCTAGGTCATTAGGAGGGTCAATATTTAATGTTTTGTGCCAAAATTGAAAAGAATGTGAAAGTTGTCATACAAATTATAAAATTGCTAAAAGTGCAAAATTGAAAAAGTGCAAAATAAGGGAATGTAAAAGGTCATTGGTCTCTAGGTCATTTGAAAGCAGTTGGAAGTTGGTTAGACAGGTTTGAAATTCCTTTAAAAGGCCTTTTGAACATTTGGTTAGGTGTGGGTGATTGAATAAATGAATTAGATCAATGAAAAATTATGTTTTTATACATCTTCAGAAATTTAGTGCTTTCAGGCCCTTGTACGGATTTCTACAGGAAGGAATGCTTGGTTAAATGATTTTAAGTAAAATCTTAATCAATCACCTTCATTTTCCATTTTGTTTCATGCAAATTGATCAAATTTGGAGTGAGATATTTGAATTTTTTCATAAAACTTCTGAAAACCCCTATTAGGGTAAACAGTGACTTAATATATGGTGTTTCTCTTATTCTAATCGTTGGAAAATCATGTTTCTTGGTGAAAATATTTCATATTGCATGTACTTTCATGTTTTGGAAGTCTTATACCATAAGGTTAAGGAAAATGTGTAAAGAATTGAAGTTTTTGCTATAAAATTGTCTCAATTTGCTAAAATAGAGTTTAAGAAGCCTAAGACCTAGGGTTTATGAAAATGGTTATGGGAATGGACATTTGATGGATTATTAAGCTTTAATAGACCTTTAGTGTGTTCCAAGTGTTGGTTAGGAGAAGATAGGTCTAAAGATAGTAATTTGTGTTAAGGCCTAATTAGGCCTAATTTGCTGCGGTACAGTCCTGATTTGATTATTTCTTTTCAAAGCAACATATGTTGGATTTTAGATATGATTTAAAACCCTTATCGGGGTATCCAAAGTACTAATCACAATTCTAAAAGGAGGTTTATACTGAGAGTTATGTTTGATAGTCCTGAATCGAATGGCTACTAGGAATATGAAGGGTTAATGAAGGAATGATGAATCATTGAAAAGGTAGACCTTGGTGAAAGTTTGTTTCAATTGAATTAGAGTTCTTGAGGGATAAGAAGGCATTAAGAAGCCTAGTTTGGGTCAGAAATGTGAAAACTCAGTTTTGTGCCTTTTTTTTATGATGATTTCTTGTGAAGATTGAAGAGTTTGTGGGATTGAAACCCCTAGTTGTTGAGATTTGTTTTCATGAGAGTGACTCTCTTCCTTTATTTGCATCAGTTTGGTTTCAGAGCTAGAAGGCTCTGGGAAAAGAGAGTTGGTTTTGTTTTTTGTGGTTTGTGGTTTTGTGTAGGTCAAGAAGAACCTAGTTGTTGCCAAGAGACTAGATAAGGAAAAAAGGAAAGGACCTAGGTGAGGCAGAGAAAGTTGAGAGAAAGTGGAAGCAAGAAGAAGCTTGCTTGGGTAGTGAATAAAATGGAAGTGTTGAGAAGACATTTGTAGGCAGAGGAAGAAAGGAAAAAGAGAAAGAGACAAGAGAAGATTGATAGAGAGATAGCAGCAATAAAGCAAGAGATGAGAAGATTGGAAAAAGAGTTATAAGAGTCTATGATGAAGATGGAACAGTGGATCAAACAAGCAACAAGTTGGCACTTGAAGATTAAGAAAAGAGTTACATGGCCCATAAGGAAGATTGTCAAAAGAAGGAGAAAACAAGCCAAGTTAGCAGCTGATAAACAAGAGGAAGAAGAAATGTAGATCAAGTTGATGATGAGGAAGATGAAGAATGAACTCCTTGAGGGAGCAGCGAATCAGATATAGGACATGGAGATTAGGTATGAAGAATCCATTGCTACATGGCCAAAGCAACAAGTTAAAGAGGTAATCTGTCATTTCATTGTTATGATGGTAGTATCAATGGGATGTAAGCCAAGGTTGAAAGTGAAAGGAGGAGAACAATGTGCTGAGATGAAGATTAAAGTGCAACAAAATGTAAAGAACCTGATTTCAGTTAGCAAGCAAGATAGAGGATTGATTTGCATGGAAAAAATGAAATCTAAGGTGAAGATGAAGGAAACTAGGAATTGTTTCAAGGTGGACCAAAAGCAGAGCATACAAAGGATGAAGATTTGTTGACAACTTCAAATTCAAGAGGGCTTGAAATTCTTTTGGCCGGGAGTATGGTGCAGGAGCACCTTGACAATGTTATGATTCCATGGAGTAAATCTTGAAGGTTGAATCAATTTTGGTGTTCCAACATTGTATCAAGGTCATATTGATCATTTTTCATGTGTCTAGGTCATTAGGAGGGTCAATATTTAATGTTTTGTGTCAAAATTGAAAAGAATGTGAAAGTTGTCATACAAATTGTAAAGTGCTAAAATTGCAAAATTGAAAAAGTGCAAAATAAGGGAAGGTGAAAGGTCATTGGACTCTAGGTCATTTCAAAGCAGTTGGAAGTTGGCTAGATAGGTTTGAAATTCCTTTAAAAGGCCTTTTGTACGTTTGGTCGGGTAAGGGTAATTGAATAAGTGAATTAGATCAATGAAAAATTATGTTTTTATACATCTTTGGAAATTCAGTGCTTTTAGGCCCTTATATGGATTTGTACGGGAAGAATGCTTGGTTAAATATTTGTAAGTAAAAGCTTAATATCTCACCTTCCTTTTCCATTTTGTTTCATGCAAATTGATCAAATTTGGAGTGAGATATTTGAATTTTTTCATAAAACTGCCAAAAACCCCTTTTAGGGTAAATAGTGACTTAATATATTGTGTTTCTCTTACTCTAACCATTGGAAAATCATGTTTCTTGGTGAAAAGATTACATATTGCATATACTTTCATGTTTTGGAAGTCTCAGACCATAAGGTTAAGGCAAATGTGTAAAGAATTGAAGTTTTGACTATAAAACGGTGTCTTAGTTTGCTAAAACAAAGTTTAAGAAGCCTAAGACCTAGAGTTTATGAAAATGGTTATGGGAATGGAAATTTGATGGATTAGTGAGCTTTAATAGACCTAATTTGGTGGGTTCCAAGTGTTGGTTAGGAGAAGACAGGTCTGGAGATAGTAATTTCAATAAGCCCTATTTGTGTAAGGCCTAATTAGGCCTAATTTGCTATGGTACAGTCCTAATTTGATTATTTCTTTTCAAAGCAACATATGTTGGATTTTAGATATGATTTAAAACCCTTATCGGGGTATCCAAAGTACTAATCACAGTTCTAAAAGGAGTTTTATACTAAGAGTTATGTTTGACAGTCTTGAATCGAATGGCTACTAGGAATATGAAGGGTTAATGAAGGAATGATGAATCGTTGAAAAGGAAGACTTTGGTGAAAGTTTGTTTCAGTTGAATTAGAGTTCTTGAGGGATAAGAAGGCATTGTGAAGCCTGGTTTGGGTCACAAATGTGAAAACTCAGTTTTATGCCATTGTTTTTATGATGATTTCTTGTGAAGTTTGAAGAGTTTGTGGGATTGAAACCCCTAGTTGTTGAGATTTGTTTTCATGAGAGTGATTCTCTTCCTTTGCACTACATCATTATTCTATACCAACTCTTACATGGCATCAGAGCTTGTGGGGTTGCTTCTTGTTAGTCTTTATTGAGAGATCTAGGTTGCAAATCTTGGTAGATCTTGAAAATTTGAGTATGCTCTTCTCTTGCATCAAATGATGATTTAGAGAATCAGAAAAGCTTGAAAGAAATACTATATTTGGGGGTTTCCTCTTTGTGGCTCTGTATTGCAAGTTCAAATCAAAACTTTTTGGTGAAAATCTGAGCTTACCATTGAGATCAAAGGGTTCAAGAAAGTCATTTTTGCCTTTTGTGTCATCTAAATTAGACATATGAGACCGGATCTATGAGGGTTTGAAGTTGAAGTGTGGTTGCCAAATCCAAGAGGTAGCTACAATTTTGGAGCATTTTAGGACAAATCTGACCCTACCATCACCTCCAAGAGGCCCCAAAACCCCAAGATTGAGTGTCAAATTGTCCAAATTGGAGCACTTGACCCCGAGCTCAGAGGAAAATTTCTCCTAGTTTGGTCATACGACCGACCATACAGTCATATGGTCGTACAGTATAAAAATTTGACAAATTTGGTCGCAGGTTGCATCGCAAGTGAAAAAATCAAATTGCAAAATTTTATTAAAATATTTTATGGTTTGTTCTGTGAAAAATTATTTATTTTAAAATAAATAAATAAAAATATTTTTGCAAGATGTACCTACATTTGTAGGTATCAGGTTGTGCACTATACACAGACGTACCCGCAACAAGTGGTCACTCGCCATGTGGCACCATTCAACTGGAGTGACCCCACATTCAACTGATCTCCCTGCCATGCCAACCGAAGAATATTCCTTCAGCATATTATGAAGATTCCAACACCTCTTGAAGAATATTCTATCGAATATTTCGATACGGGAATATTCTGTTCAGATGAGCATATTCAATTTTGATGAGCCACAAGCCATCGAATTTACACTCATGAACTAATGACATCATCACTATGTCAACAATGACGTCAGTAAGGAAAACTTTGAAGGATCATAACTCAGTTATCCAACCTCCTTTTCACGAGAATTTTTTTATTTGGGGTAAAATTTCATGCTCTATGCAATGGTGGATTTGGGTTTTTATTTTAGTGCATGGTTTTTCCAAAAATTGCAGATTCTCACAAGTGTTGTTGAGTCGTTCTCATTTTCATAACTTCTGGGGCTCTGTTCTTGCTCCTACGATAATATTTTTGGGTGATTTTTTTTAAGTGCATAATTTTTTGTGTACTTTCTAGTGGTGTGATCAGATTGATTCCATTATATGTAAAAACTTTACTTTGAGCTTGTGGCCAAATTTTGCATCTGTAAGCACTAAGATCAAGTCCACCTTGTTTTTTGGAAAGTGGCACCTGTAATTTGATTGAGTAATTTGGGGAGGGGGGTTAATCTTTTTCTTTTGTTGGCTTACGTCTCTTTATTGGTCTATTGAGTGACTAAAATTGAGGATTTTAATATGGGTATCAAAACTCGTCATGTTGAAATAAGGTTAAATCGATGGAACTTTAAGTCTTGGCGAGATAGAATCCTAACACATTGTAGGTGGCTTAATCTTTTCCCATATTTGTATGGACTAGTTCCTAAACCTTTATCTAAATGGAAGAGAGTTGTGTGGGACATAAAAACATATCTTTGGAGTAATTGGTTGTAGTTGTTATATTGGCACACAATTGGCCATTGATGGTATTGAGATCCCTTGAGACCTTATGACCAGACTTTGGAGATGTATGGAGACTCAAATGAACCTCCATTCCCAAAGGATCCTGTTGCGGATTGTCTTGTTCCACTTGTTGAGTTTCGACCTATTGATGATAACACAACTATTATGATTGTTGATTGGGAAAGGTATGGCTATTTTGATGACACAGAGCCTTCCCCTTCTCCTCCTACTGAGACTTCTATTGAGACTTTAGTTTCTATGGCTCCTAATCTAGATTTAGAGTGTTCATCTTCTTCATCTATGAGTCAACATCTTGAGGCCAAGGACTCTTGTAATCCAACATTGGTAGAATCATCTAGTGTTCTTACTTCATCATATATTAAGGACATAATGGGGGATGATAGGTGTAGTCGAATGACATGCACTATGATCCCATCTCCTTCATCTACTGTTGTACCTAAGGATACTTGTGTTGCCACAGTTTTGGTTCCTTGTGATTCAATGCAGCAGGACTTACATTGTCTTCCAGAGATGGCTACTTGGGATCAGTACTTTGACAAACATTGCTAGTTTGTTTTGTGAGTCGCATTTGTAAGAGAATACAATTGTTGATCAAAAGTAAAACTAGATAAAGACTCTTGAAATTCGACACTTCCAAAAGTGTGGAATACAATAACGATAACAAGTGCATAGATGATGGCTAGGGCTAGGGGTGGAGTTTTGGTGGTTGGGGTTCCCCCTGTTTTGGGGGGGTTTGACACTTCTCTTTTGGAGAGTGATGGTTGTGTTCTCTCTAAGGTGTCACCTTCTATTCCTATTGTTGGTGGTCTTGCTACTGGTGGTAAACAGAAGTCTTTTTCTGATGCATTTTCAAAGGACTGTGTGTGTTTTATGCTTGCTACAACTTCGGCTAGGGTTTGTCCTGCTTCGGCTAGGGTTTGTCCTTTTCCTTGTGCTAGGGCCTTTCTTGTTGTGTTTTGTGGATCTAAGGTTGCTAAGAATGAGGAGTATTATGTGCGGCAGGCTGTGGTCTGCAGGTTTAACGGCTTGTGGCCCTCCCTCCCTGATCTCCATGAATGGGTTTTCAGTTCTTGGAAGCCTATTGTTTCGGGATAGATTGAGCTTGGTCCCAGTGCTAGAGGTTTTTTCTCTATTGCTTTTTTTTCCTCAAAGGATCGTGACAGAGTGTTAGACAGGGTGTGGATGTGGGGTGTTCATTCATTTTTCATTCGACCTTGGTCTCGCTCTTTCCTCTTCCGAAGCCTTTGAACATTAGACCTATTTGGTTTGTCTGTTGAATCTCCCCATCCAATTTTGGGAGGATTCCTGCTTTGAAGCTATAGGCAATGCCATTGGCAGCTTTTTGAAGGTGGATTCTACGACTCGAGACCTTGGGCATACTACGGTGGCTCGTATTTTAATCGATTTGGACATCTCCAAACCTCTCCATGGTTATGTGGTTTTGATGGTGGAGGGGCTCCCTTTTCGGTGCAGGCGTTGTTTCTCTGTTGGTCACCTAGCTCGCTGCAAGGGTGTTGCTACTTGGTGGAAGAATGCTCTCTCGGACCATCTCACGGTTGATCCCTATTCTGATGATTCCTCTGAGGTGGGCGACCCTCCCTTGTCTACCCCCTTGGTGTTGGTGCCTATCCAGGCTCCTCTACCAGCCAGTCCTTCTGCGGAACCTTCTAATGTCGTTGTGTTGTTGATTCCTACCCATCTCTTGTCGTTTGATGCTACTGGTCCTTTGATCACTCTTGTCTCCTCTCCTTTGTCGGCTCCCTCGCTGCATGATGGCTCCTCATCTGAGGTGGTTGTTGTGGATCCACTCCCCTCACCTCACTCGATGGATTTCAATTTTGAGCCTTCTTGGTCAATTGTGCTACGGAAGAAGGGACTCCCCAAATCTGTTGCATTTGTGTGGCCTCAAGTTCAAGGAGTTAGATTGATTCCCTCTTCTAGGGTTGTTTAATCTTCATTTGTTGTTCTACAACTGTCGGTCAGTTGTCTCTATTTGTTTTTCCTTTGGCCTTCTGGGCTCTCTATGTAAAGGGTACAACACCTTGTAAATGTTGCTTATCTTATCAAAAACAAGTGCATAGATGATAACACACTGCGACAAACAAACCCAAGCACTTGCAAATGCCATTGTCTTCCATAACCATAGTGATGAAGTGAACGAGTCGATCAACAAGGATGGCCTTGTTGCTTAGTTAGGTGAAGTAAGATGATTTATTATTAGATCCATTAACCACTTCTTCACATATCACCATGTCAAACATATTACCTATAGAAAATTTGCACACTTAAATCATAAAATATAATAACACAATCATGGCCAAAGTAATAGGTGGTGTGAATGTATCATTATGTTTATGAAGTCATGTTACATCATAATTTAGATGCGCTAATCTCAATCAATCGTTTTATTAGAACTAGTGTTTTCCAAATTAATTTTATAAGTATTTAACAAGGTAATACATTACCCAAACATTTATCTATTTAACCACAAAATTAATACAAGAATGCAATTGTGATTATACTAGTCATATCTAATAAAGATTTGCATAAATATAATCATAGATGTCATAAAGTATAAATCCAATGCAGACACTAGCATGGGCTATTCATCTAGGTCCCAAAACATATTCTATCATATATCCAACAAGGAATCATGGCAAGACAAGGGCTAAACATGGAAGGACCTTACAATAAAGAAAGTGAACATTTGCCACAAGAGAAAAGAGGGAAAGCTAAGCAAATCAACATACTTTTATGCCACCATGTTCATAAGGGCACCTTATTGTGGTGTCATCTTTGTTGATATAAGCATCATGGTATGTTAATTATGTGTTGTAGACCAAGCCTTCAAAATAGTGCAAAATTAATTTTATGGATGTAGATATGATGTTTTTTTAATATTAGGAACAATTCCAAGACATGTATTAGCTCTATTCAATTGGAAGAGAACATTTTTTAAAAGCTTGTAGGAAGGGTGCTTTCTTGAATTTTTTAGCTACAAAAGACAAGATCCTCAAGCAAGCAAAGATTATCATCTACAACTAATCAACAATTGTGTTAGGAGGGTGACTTCCGTTGTGGCATCACTCCCATTGGCTAGGGACCACAATATTTTGAGCTCCATGTGTTGTCACAAGCCAAGTCTTCCATGTACTCAACTAGGGACCTACCAACTATAGAGCTCCTTGATTGAATTCTGGAAGGGAAAGGGTCAATCACAAGGCCCTAATTTTATGAATGTAGATGTGGATTTTTTAGATATAGAATCAAATTCCAAGACTTTTTTTGTGTAATAAACCTAAGGGGAGATACAATTTTTGAAAGCATGTAGGAACTTTTGTTTTTAATTTTTTTAATTTTTCAACCACAAAAAAGAAGAGAGGCCATGCATGCAAACTTACTCATCCACAAGCAATTAACCATTATGTTAGTAGGAGGGTCACTTGCATTGTCGCAACACCCTCGTTCACATAACAATCATGTCATATCAGATGAAATAAAAAACAATGGGGTATTTGCCTTGGTTGCCTATGTCACAATTTGTGTACCTTGTGTTGAATTTAGTTTTTTGGGGGACTGATCATTTGTCTATTTTTTATTCTTAACATGCTTCTTTAAGTGTTAACAATGTCTTCCCCTTTACAATCAACTCTTGTTACAAGTTTTCCATGAGTCTCTCAGCTACATGTCTGCATACACTTGAACATATTCTCCATGTGCAAACAATTGATCTCTACACTATTTGTCTTCTATATGAATTCAACAAATGTCATTATACAACTTTTGTCATGGTTAGGGCACCTTTTGTTTAAGGCTCGCTTCTTTAGAAATCGACTCTCTTTTAATTCTTTCTTCTACTCTTCATAAGCTTTTTTCAGCTTTTTGGTTTTTTGTTTTCTTTCACCCCCCACGTCTTGGCCAAAAACCTTTCATTGTTTTCCCTACTCTTTGCAAGTCTTCATTGTCCTTCTCCAAGAGTTGAAGCTTCTTAATGAGCTCCTCACGCATCTCAAGGCAATAGAGAGTTCTAGTTTAGTGTGAAAGAACCGCCTTAAAGTTTGTCCTTTTTTTTGCCCATAGTCGAGACTTGCAGCCTTGTTGCTCTTAAATAGCTTGTAACCTTGCTAATGCATAGCAATCCCAATTGGGTAGAAAACCCTCACAAGCCACTAGGAACTTGCTCCTCTAATACCAAAGATGATCTGCAAAAGCACCTCTAGTAGAGATGGCTACAAAAATACAATAATTTTCCATAGTGCTAATTCAATATATATGCTACTAAAATTCAACAAAGGTTGATTTGAGATGTGAGATAAAGGAACCAGCTGCCTCAGACAATCTTTATACAAATGGGAATGTGTAAACATGCTCATACATGTGTGTACATTCATAAGCTTGTAAATGTATTCACATGTAGACAAACTCATAACCGTATAAATTGCAGCCTCTTCTTTCAATCATAAATTACAAGTATTGGGTTATTCAAGATTGCATTTATCCAATGACAATTTGCAAAATAGCAAATGTAACTCAATAATTGAAATGCAACAACCATGACAATGGCTGCATTGTAAGGATATACCATAGAAAAACCTAGTGTGGGAAAACTCTCAACCTGTTATCGGGGCCTTATGGATGCCACTGATCTGAAAGATGACTCACTTAGATGATTCGTATGTGAGCAAGCAAAAGTGTGATTCACTTTGGAATGCTTCCTTATACCTCCTCTTATGCACAATGCTTGTCAACATACAATTCCTCTTTGCTCTAACCACTGCAACATGGAATAAGGCCTCTTATTTAAAGATGAAGCATCATTTGGGACACGACGAAACACTAAATGACACTATATTTTTCTATTGGAAACTGGATGGAAAGAGAAACGATCAAAAGAAACACCAATTACTCCAGTTAGCTAACATTTTGACTTTTCCATATCTACCTGAAAGTAGCATCAGCATATTAGATATAATCATATAAGAGAATGCATGTGTGTCTGTCTACAACATATTTAAACTGAATTGACATGTTTGGAAATTGTGGCAGATCATTTGATAATGTACCTATTCCAAATGAATGTGACGAATAATAACAAATAACTTCAGTTTTATTCTACTGCGAACTATTCAAGTACAATAATTATGATTTTGTGAAGAGGATATTCATATCAATGATGTTTTGAATTTCTTTTCCTTGGAGGACAGTAAACTAGAACTGGATACATTTGGATCCTTGAATATTTTGGAGGCTTGTATACAACACTAATATCAGAGGCATATATATTTACTCCACTCCATTCAACTATAGAAATCAAGCAAGCTCCTAAAATGATGAGGATCAAATTCCAGCAAACTATTCAAACATGGAAGCATAGAGACATATCAAAATTGTTAATTAATCAAATCTATTGCATTTGTTTGTGAGGCCATAAAATCCTCATCAGCTTTTAATATCTAGCATTTGTATGATGAATATTCACATAAATTAGTTGCCTACAATAAGTAAACTTTGACATATCTTCCCATCGTGGAGGCTTAAACTAGAAACATGAAATAGCATAGGAAATTGATACCAGCGGCAGTTGTGAATACTGATCCGTAAACTGCAATATGATGCCTTAAAAAAATATTTTTCTACATGAGAAAAGGCTTCTTGGCTTTTGTTATTGATTTCGTCAGCTGTTACATAAGAAGATTATGAACAAATTTCTGAAAGCAAGAAAAGGTAAGATCATGACAGCCATTTTCAACTATTAATTTTGTTTCGCTACACAAAACTTCTGGTAGCTACTGCTTGCTCAATTTTTTCTACAACCTCATTGACAGTCATTGTTCCAAGTTCTCCACCATGTCTTGAACGAACAGTTAAAGTTCCACTATCCACCTCTTTTGGCCCCACAACAGCCATTAATGGTATCTTCTGTGTTTCTGAACTCCTAATTAATTTGCTAAGACGCTCACCATATGATATTTCTGCTCTAATATTTTTCTCTCTCATCATTTCCACCACCTTCTGACAGTATGGCACCTGGTGAAGACCCAAATATTTATCAATCAACCTGAAAACTTATTAGGAAAAACAAAATATGGAGAAGCAATCAATCTACAGACCTGGGTGTCTGTTACAGGTAAGAGACGGGCTTGTACTGGAGAGAGCCACAAAGGAAAATCACCAGCATAGTTTTCTATTAATATGCCAAAGAAACGTTCAAGAGATCCTAGGATAGCTCTGTGAATCATTATTGGCCTGTGTTTCTCTGAGTTTGAGTCAATATAGAATAAATCAAATCGCTGAGGCAAATTAAAATCCACCTGCACACAGAAGTCCACAGTATTATATTTCAGGATGAGATCTCCATAAATCCCATATCTCCCCCAGATTATACTTTTTAACAGTTGATAACACAAACACTTCATAAAGGCATCTGTATTCAATAAAATTCATGGGTACAGACTGAGTATTTCTACCTGAATTGTTGAGCATTGCCACTTTCTTCCAAGGGCATCTTCAATCTTAAGATCAATCTTTGGACCATAAAATGCACCTCCACCTTCGTCAATAGAATAATCCCAACCCTTGTCTTGAAGAGCATCTTTTAAAGCAGAAGTCGCTTTCTCCCAAATATCATCACTACCCACTGCTTTCTCAGGCTTTGTTGATAAGTTGACTTCATAATTCTTAAAACCAAATTGAGACAATATTACTTCTGTAAGATTTAAAACATATCTTATTTCTTCCTTGATCTGACTAGACAAACAGAAGATATGTGCATCATCCTGTGACAAACAGAGAACCTCTTAATCAATATAAAAGAGATAATGAATTGACTTGTAAATTTCAAACAAAATCTTGAAACTACAGCCTCTAACAACTAATAGATTGAATACAGATTACTTTTATAGGTTTTAAATTGGTTTTCATCTAGATATATATCATAAACTCGAGTCCCATCTCCTTGTAGAAATGATTAAAACTGGTACCCAAAGCTAAAGGGCAGTTACTGACTAGCACAAGGCATCGTCTGCTTGTTTCCTTTCCTAGATAATTGCTAGATTACTAATGCAAAAACAGGGCCCGTCTAGGGGTTAAATGCTCAAGCAATTAATCAGTACGCTATTAGAGAAAGGTGAAAGAAACAAATAAAAAAATTCAATTTTTCACATCATCTACAAGTTAAAATAAATAAATCAAACTTAATCAAATTTTCAGCGGACCTAGTTTACAAATTTCATCCCTTCGGGCTTATCACTATGGGAAGAAGTTCAATATTGAGGCTCTGATAGTAAGATGGTGAGTGAGTCATCAGTTTACAAGTTGACTTCAACTTCAGTGGCAGCCTCTTACAGTTCACGTTTCATGGATGCTATGATGACCTCACAGCTTCCAAGGTCACTTCCAACTGTAATTTCCCCATTTTGACAGAGTGGTCTGTCAGCATAGAAGTAGCACAGGTGGGTGTGTGTGTAGTTTCTGTCAGAGACTCAGATAGTTAGGACTGAAAGAAGATGGGTGTCTGGTCAGTTAGTTAAGCCTGCAGTGGACTGGAAATAAGGTGCTCAGTTAACTGTTTGGTTTCTGCTATGATTGAGGAGCGGCTTTGAAAGTTGACTGTTTAGAAACTAGCACTGATTGAGGAGAGCTACTCAGTTAAGCGTTGAAATTGAGGAAAGGACAGCTCATTTAAGTGCTGAAACTATCTATGATTGGAGAATGCAGGGAGTGCATAGGTTATAAGAGGTCTAAAGGAAAAATCAGAAGATATTTTATAAAAAATTAAAAGAAAAATCAACTTCATTTTAAGGACTGTGAAGCTGTTTGCATAACCCTTCAGACATGGCAGCTAGATTTTCTTGGTTACAACCAGTAAGTTGAGTTTCCAATCAACATTAGGTTCATCAGAGGTCTTTAGATTTACATGTTGAGTGTGTCCACTAAGCTGTATCAGATTGTTAAATTTTAATTTGATTCTCTGTGTTTGAAATTTGAATATAATAATAAAAAATACAAAAATATCTGTTGCTGAAGTATTTTCTGGGTTACTTCGCGCTTTTAGTTGGATTTTCCGTTTTTATACCAACTTACATGGCAACCTCTTGCAACTTGAGTTTCGTGGATGCTATGGGGTTTATAGTGCTTCCCAGAATGTGTTGGAAATTGGGATTGGGTCTGCAACCTCTGACATTTTTCCTTTCTTGGATATCTCTTGGAGTGTCTTCTCCATGACCTCTAACAATGTCTCAATGGAGAATTTTTACATGCTAACATAGCATGCTCTTCTATCATACCTCTCTCTCCTCAAATGAGCCTTTGGATGTATTTATAATGAATTTTTGACATTGTCTCTTAATTTTTGGTAGGAAGAAAAGTTTTCCCTTGTCCTTTCAATAGCTTTTAGCTTTAACTTTTAAACCTTCTTTAAGAGGAATGTCCACCTAAAATGTTCTGTTTTGGCCACTTCATAACTTTCTGAACCCCACGCTAAATTCATCATTTTTCACTGTAATGTATGACCCTAAATAAATAATATTTTAAATATGGGTCTATGGAAATTACCTCTTTAACTTTTTAAGGCTAAAAGTTGGGGCTATAACATCTTTCTTTGCAAATCTCACAGCCATCAGTGAGAAGATCAGCTTCCCTTACAAAGGTTGTCAATTTCCAGTTTTCCTCATGCAACGGTTGGTTTGACCACTCAACCATCTAGTCCCCTAAATCTCTCTTTCAAATTTTCCTGACTATCTTATTCTTGATTTTTTGTGTTTTACTTTATATCTAAGTTGCCAAATCAGAATTGGGTACATGGGTACAGTACACCGGTACGGCAATTTTTTGAGAGGGGTTGGATACATTTTGGGTACGTCTGTACAAAAAACATATAAAAATCATATACATATATGTATATATATATATTATAAATTAACTATAAATTAATAAATATATATATTAAGAATTAAATATATTAATTATAAATTTTTATATATATTAAAAATTAAATATATACATTATAAATTAATAAATATATTACTTATATTTATTATTTAATAATGTTGTATAAGTATACAAGTTTTTAATTTATAATTATTAAAATATAATTTATTTAGCAATATACTAATATAGTATATAATAGTTTAAATTTTTAAGTTATTTTATAATATTAATTAATTAATTAATTTAAATTATATATTAAATTAGAATATTATAAAACAAAATTAAAACATTAGACTGTCAAGGTGAGTGTCGGAGGGGCCGCAGAAATTGACGATTGTGATCTCACTGCAAATGACCAAAACTCTTGCTCCGCGGTTGTTCTTGGCGAGGTCATTGGCCACTCTCAAAACCATTTCTCCGGCAACACACCCTGCTAATACATCATCACTCTTTTCACTGAAGGCGGAGGCCAAGCAACTTAGTGAGCTAATAGTCAACATCGGGCATGTCGACGCCGCTGGTGCAGAAGATGAGGTGAGTGATCTTCGACTTGGGCTGCCCCCACTCCTTGATGGCCTACTCCTTTAAAATACCAACGCCCTATTTGTAAGGGCAATTGTGTCAAACACAAGGCCCAAAATAAAGGAAACCCTATGGAAATCCTCGTTCCATTTCTCAACAACGTGGAGATCAATTCTTGTTCTGGAAAAATCATGGAAATAATGAAAATCAGCACCAGAAAATACTCGATTCCCAGGCAATTCCAAACGGTATCCGATTCAGGTACGAATCATACCCGGAAACGGGGGTTTTGTTCCACTTTGGAAGTCCACATACATGGGAAAATCATTATGAAATCAAAATGAGAGAGCCCTTTCAAGAATATCCCCATGAAACAAAACATGCAGCTTTGCATGTTCGAGCAACTTCAAATGGTCCACAATGCTTGGGGGATGACATTTTGTGCCTTGTGGAGAGAGAGTTATTGAGCTTGATAAATGCATAACTAATCCTGCTTTATGTTGTCTTCGAATAATCAAGCAAATCCAAACCAGAGGCATAGGAGGTCGTTAGAATACTTGTCAAGGTTTTCCTTCATGTTGAAACATTGGTTTAACAAATAAAATCAAGTCATTGATGCCTTGAGCAAGAGGCATGTTTTGTTGTCCACAATAACTATTAAATTAGTGGATTCGTATGCAGCAAATCCTAATTCTACATATGCATGGAGCCACAAGTTGGAATAAAGGCCTATTTGCAGACTACTTTGCACAAGAGAGGTACTTGTTCCAAAGACAACAATTGTATATCCCACAAAGTTCAATGAGGGAGAACCTCGTGAAAGAGTTGAGTGGTGGATTGGAAGGCCAAATCACAAGCGATAAGATGCAAACCATGATGGAGGAAAGGTGTCAATGCCCTTAGTTGGACAAAGATATGGGTAAATTTGTTGAGGGATGAATAAGAGTTAAAGGCCCATTTGGAGACTACTTTGCATGAGAAGGGTGCCTATTTTGAAGACAAGAGTTGTGTATCCCATGGAGTTCAACAAGAGAAAACCTCATTGGCTAGTTACACAATGGTAGATTGGGAGACCATTTCAGAAGTCATAAGATGCAAACCATGATAGAGGAGGTGTAACATTGGCCTAATTTGCCAAAGATGTGGGTAAATTTGTTGAGATGTGTTGACGTGGTTTTTGAGACCGCACCAACACAGAATAAAGTCTCCCAACGGACGCTCTATCCTCTCTTGAACAAAGTATTCAGCATGCTAAGATTGCGAGTAAGATCATGCTTTCAACTCCAAGGTTCCTTGAGTGCCCGAATAGGCCGGTTGGCTCGATGTGATATTCTTTGGTATGTCAAGGGGACTTGCACAATTGTTCGGCGGTTGACAGCAGACAGCGGACTAAGGGTTTTCATGTAATTGAATGATTTGGCAGGTGAGCACGGGATTCCTAATACTAATCGGAAATGTGCGGAAAGTAAAAGGGGTTTAGGGCCTAAAAAAAGTTTACATTCTATTCTAAATGCAGGATATGTGGAGCTTTGTTTCAATAGACTTCAACCGGAGTTTCACCTAGCCTCCGTCGGACAGCCTCAGCAAAATCGGTGCAATCTTCAAGGGAAATAGCAAAAGATGTTCAAATTATGACTTAACATGCATACACCATCACAACGACGCATATAAGCATATAAATCACAACTGAAGTTAAACTCAAGGTAATGTCCAGTTGACCACACAAGGCGAACTTATCATCAACAAGCCGCTAGTGGTATGGAATAAAGCGAAGCTATCTTAGTAAAACACCACACACCAAAGTAAGCTACTTGCATGAAATTAAGCTACTTGGATACGAAAGGAAGAAGAAACCTTGCTAGCATTTCATGACAAGACGAATTCCATCATCAATGAAAAGATCTATTATCATAAAATGTGTTACACAACAATCTCCTCAAAAGTTTTCAAAGGGAAAACTTTCTCTCTTCTCCAAATTATGCAAAAATGCTCTACAATGCTACACTATCTAATTCTAATGCTAATACTCTCTCAATGTCTACTGTCTACTATTCCAATGTCTAATCTAATTCCTTACAAATGAGGGGGACTCCCCCTTTATATAGCTAGCCAAGTCCCAAAAGACGGCTAGGGTTACAATCAATAGAGTGGCCAGAATCGTGCCACCTCAGCCCTAAACAATATTGCCCTAAAAACCGCCACAAAGGAGAGTGGGGTAATAAATGCGCCATAATGTCCACCATCATCCTTCTAGAAGATTCCGTTTGTAGATGCGTTCACACTATTTTTGATCTTCTTTCTTGGCGTTGTTCTTTGAATTTTTTTTCACTTGAGGGTCTTCATCTTCGTCACTTGAGTTATACTAAGTCTCAACACTTAGCCATTTTCTTGCAAATTTTCCTCCTTCGAGATTGAAACTCATCTTCATCGTGCTTCCACTTCAAGTCATCATGCTCTGGCCTCAACATTTCTCCTGCAGAACAAGCAAGGAGAGGGGTATTAGAATACTTCATGATATAAACTTAACTCACTTACCTGATTTTCATGCTTTGATCTCCAAGCGTTCATCGCCAACTTTGTGTTCAAGTTCATGCCTTAGATAAACTTCATTTCACTACCTGGGGCTCCGATACTCAATTTCGTTCAACTCTGGCTCTGGAAGACTATCTTTACGAAGGGTTTAAGCAAATTTACCTAGGCAGTTTCTTTCAAATTCATCATCTGGAGGATTTCACCTTGAAAACACATTTCCTTCACCCTTGCCTTAGAAAATTTTCAAGCTTCCCTTAGGAAAACTCATCAATCCTGCGCCCATCAAAATCTTCATCCCAAAATTCTCGACAAGCTGTGGAAGACCTTAAAATCAACTCCTCATCGATAATCTTCGATACCCAGAAGAAAATTTTCTCCAGAACGCATCGAATTTATGGGTGCCCAACGAACGGGTTCATTTAATTTTCTTGGATTTTGAACCTTTAGAAAATATTCTTTCATCAAATTTATTTCATTTCTTCACCCTGGAGCGTATTTCTTTACTCTGACTTGAAAACTTTTATCAATCCTGTGGAGCTGGCATCTTCTGACTTCACCTCAGGCGACTCATCTGTGCTTCAAGAAAAATCTTATCTCTTCAGAGTCTATGCGCATTTTCTAGAGGAAGAAAATATTTTGTGCCTTAGAAATTTTTTTAAATCATCTCTTTGGAAAATTTTGCCTTAAAAATTTTATATCCAGCTCGATCCACTTTGCCTGTGAAAATACCAACTTCACTTAGAAAATTTTATTCATAGAGATGCCTGGCACATTTTGTTTTCTAGCCACCACTTCGTATTTAACTTCACACTTGAAAAATATTTTTGGAGCTCCAATGCCTTAGAGGAAATTTTATCACTTTGCAACTTCAACGCCTTAGCAATATTTGCCAACAACTTGTATTTCACCACGCCTAGCATATTAAACCTCTCCTCTTAGGAAATTCTCCAACACTTTTCAACTTTAGGCGCCTAGCATTTTATCTTCACACTTCACACGCCTTAAAACTTTTCCAACATCCACCACCTTGAGCGCATTTAGCATTTGATGGAGGAAAATTTAAAAAATAACGCCCAATTTTCATCACCTTTCACCACGCCTAGCAAAAATCCTCAAACACTCTCCACTTTAGGCGCATTTTGTGGATGAAGGAGGGTAACGCCTGGTGTTTATCAAGCATTGACCACGCCTTGAGGCATTTTCAACCACATTTCACCTTACTTACCACCACCACTTACTTTTTACACCTCAACATGGGCGCATTTGATGCCTATAGGAGGATGAAAATTCGCTGACTTGTTGACTTCTTAGCTGCATGGGCGCATTTGGGAGGATGAGAAGGATGACTTTTCAGCTTCCTAGATTTTGTCTTCATATGGCATGCTTTGGGTGCATTTCCACCTAGGAGGCGGATGAAAAATGTTTGACTCTTTTGACCTTTCTCTCCCTTGGGCGCATTTTACCCACGAAGGAGGATGAACTTTCAACGCCTAGCTGGTGACTTTTCACCTTCTCCATTTTTGTCTTCATGTGGCCCCATTTGGGCGCATTTTGCCATGGGAGAAGGATAGACTTGTTGACTCCTTTGACCACTTTGCACCTTGGGCGCATTTTAGCCAGGGTAAAGGACGATTTTTCATGCCTTAGTTAATTTTTGAATGCTCAGCCTTGAGAGGAGGGCACATTTTGGCCTAGCAGCAGGATAAAAATGTTTGACCTGTTTGACTTTGCTTGCTAACTCCTCCCTGTTGTACTTGGGCGCATTTTACTAGTGGAGGAAGATATCCAGACTTAGAAATTTTAACCTTCCTGAGCTCTCTTCAAGTTGGGCGCATTTTGCCCCTGCTGCAGGATGAATTTCACACTTAGAAAATTTTCAAACATCATGTCTGTTGAAGAGGGCGCATTTCAAGGTGGAGCAGGATAAAGTCTAGACTTAAGACATTTTTACCTTCTTTTTTCGCCAGCTTACGTGCCCTGCTATTTATAGTAAGCCTCTTGATTTTGCACTTCTGAAGATTGGGTCAACTTGAAATTTTGAACGTAGCATCCTCATAGCTCTGTTGTCCTGTCGACACTGCCATTTTTAGTTGACCTGCTATTTTTAGCATGTTTCTGAAGGTGGTTTACTATAAATAGTAACCTCATGTTTCTAATAGCTCCCATGCTCCGATCGAGTTGAAATTTGAATGAGGCGCTCCTCACCACGTGACCTGTTGGCTGACATTGACGCATGTAACTGATTTACTATTTTTAGCCAGTTTCCAAATTGACTTACTATAAATAGTAAGTGCTCTGATCGACTTGAAATTTCACCAGCAGATAGCCTGAAGAACGCTGATCGCGGTGATTTACACCGGATTTCGCAAATTTTGACTTTTGATGCCTATTTTTAGGCTCCGAAGATGGAAACCCAAATTCGCTTTGCATGCACACCAAATGAACTTTGTTTGCCTTCGTTTCTGCGACACTGCGATCAGCTCGTGATTCTGAACTGCTGGGTGGCGGCTGCCGGGACACACTTGCTAAAAATAGCAAGTTCCTTACTGAGTGAGTATCTTCATTTGCATGTCACACCATCGCGAAGCTCTCGAAAAACCCATCGAATCACCGACATGCAAAAGAAACCCTCACATGCAAACCCTAAAATAGCCTCGGAAGGCTGAATCCCCGAAAGTGGTCATCTCGACTTGCATGTTACATCATTCGCGAAGGTCTTGAAAACCCAGAAGGAATATGCATGCAAAGAAAAACTCATCTCGCACCCTAAAATTTGTTCCCAGCGGACTGCTAAAAATAGTAAGTTATCGTTTTGCTCAAATTTTGCACGTGGCGATCGATACTGAAAGTGTGGTGTGGACGCCGAATCTCAAAAATGTTGACGAATGTCAGTAATTGCACACTTACTAAAAATAGTAAGTACCTCAAAAATCGATTTGTAAAGCCTGCTGGAAGCAATTGACAACAATGTTAAGTTCAATTTTCAATTTATTTACTTCATTTGGCCTCAAATTGGCAAGGAAGCTCAAAACCCTAATTTTCAGACTTAGCCAAATTCACATTGAAGCTTGCAGGCGGGAATGTCCCTAGAAAGCAGACCATAGAAAAGAGACAGACGGAGAGAGAGACACAAAAACCAAAGCCAAAACGACCAGAATGGAGCAAAAATTAGGGGTCCCCATCTTGAATGGGGCGATGTGTGAAAAGGTCACAACAAGATGCAGAACATGTCAAGCAGCAAAGGGCATGACATAGAACATGGAGCTTTGCAAGCTATTACCAATGCTAAATAGACCTTGGAAGGATCTATCTTTGGATTGACAAATTCTCAAAGATTGCACATTTCATTCCTTGTAAGTAAACAAATGATATGTCAAAAGTAGTGAATTTGTTCTACATACCATTTGTCTGCAAATGGTCAAGCAAAGGTTGTCAATTGAATCCTTGGCAACTTACTAAGACGTTTGGTGGGAGATAAGCCTACACAATGTGTAATGTCCCCTTTTTAGCGAGCATCAGAGTTTGGAGTTTTAGCCTATTATCAGGTCCTCGTAGGCTAATGTGGTGATTAGAGGGCCCAATTTTGGAGTTATTTGGTTCTTCTATTGGCAATTGGCAGTGTTTCATCTCCAGAACTTTGCCATATTCATAGGCTAAGTTATTCAGGGTTTTTTGGCTTCATTTATGCACACTTACTATTTATAGTAAGTCAGTGGGTTATTATAGGCCAACCTTACTATTTTTAGTAAGGCGCCCTGGTGAGCAGTGGATTCAGTGGGCTACCTCTTGGCGTTGGCGGAATTGATTTATGAGGGTTATTAATGGAGTTATGGTATTTAATTATTATTAAATTTATACTTTAATAATAATTAATTAATTATAAAAGTGCACATCATTAAATGTTTAATTGACTTAATTACTAAAGGGGTTAATATTATAGAGTCAAATTATAAAAGCACTAGATTTGGGTGCCCACTTTGAGGAATAATAAAAAGTGCAAAAGCAAATGAGGTATATTATATTTAATGATTGAATATACATGGGAAATCATGACATTTGGAGGAGTTATATAAAGGCATTTTGAAAAAGCATTTCATTCATCATTGATCATTTTCAACACTTGGTTTTTTGTGCTTTGGCATTTGGAGGTGAAGACAAGGGTTTTCAGTTGCAAACTATCTTGGAGAACGTTGTATCTCTTTGATTTTGCTTCCTACAGGTGTGAGATATCACCCAAGGGTTGCAGTTATCAAGTGGCTCTCATACAGAGGTCACATTGTGCATATTGGAAACACATATTTCAAGATACATCAAAGAATATTGTGCAGATCAGAAGTTTATTGAAGGGTATCTCGTTGATCATCATCACATTGCTGTCGTATCACCATACTGGGCCGTTCTATTGTACCAGTAGGCCGTACCAATCACTATTGCTGAGGCCGTACCATTTATATAGCTGGGCAAGTTGATGCTAGGCTGAAACGCCTAAGTTATTGGTCTGAAAACTTCATCAATTTGGGTGGCTGAGTCAAAGTTACCAATCTGCATATAATTTAAGGTGGAGAATCTTTATTCCAAAGCTAGGCATCCATGTATGAGGGTTCCAGGTTGCTGGTATGAATTTCCATATTTGCAATAATTATGTATTTCCATGTTTGCAATAATTATGTATTCAGTTCCCGGGTATGAATTCTTTGTGAATGTAATGTAATGGCAAATCTGATTTGAATACATATATAGTTTGTGCTTTGGTAGTTTGTTGAAATTGCAAATTGTTTATATATATCTATCTCTTGCATTTCCTGGTAAACTCTTATTCAAAACCTCAAAAACAAAACAAAACTTTGAAACTACAAGTAAACACAGCCAATTTCAGTTAATGGATATCTCACCTGGGGTGGGACATTTCAGTGGTATCAAAGCAGTTTTCTGCCATCTTGTTGGGTAAAATTAAGATATTCAGTCTCATAACTTTGCTTTGATTGAGTGACCAGCACTTTTCAATTTCAGATTTGAGTTATGGGTTAAGCTCTGCAATCTTGTGTAACATGGGATCAAACTCAGGGTGTGGGTGACCTGTAATGAGATTGAACCTCCGGATTCTAGGCCGGCTTCCTATATGATCTTCTTATTATGGACTAAAAACTTGCTTGGAAAAGGGAAAGGATTAAATCTGATGCAAAACTGGAAAACTAAACTGTGGTGATTCACCAAAAAGAAAACTAATGTGCAGACCTCATCACAACTAACATTCTCAAAAATCTGTTGACACAACCTAATCTGGGCACTTAAATCACATAAATAATTCGTTAAAAGGCTTTGTTTAATCTTTCCCTCACAAAGGAAAAATAATGTTTTCACAATTTAAGAGGAAGAGTAAACAACACAAGCACAATTAACAACCTGTAACAAACTGCCTTTTATGCACATGTATTAATAAGTGAGACAGAAATTTAAAGGTTTCTAAACAAAACACATTAAACTTGCATCAAATCGCTGTAAAACACAAGGACATCAGAAACTAAGAAGGGAAACACTTGCTTTGATGAAACATTCGAAGGAAACTCTGATATAAAACAATGTCTGATAACCTGTAGAACCTGCTGAATATATTAATCTATAAAAACTAAGTTACATGAAGTCTCTTTGCTGAAGGCAAAGTCAGAAAACAAGAACCCAGGGAAAGGATTGAAGAGTGTTTAAGTCTTGTTGAGAAGGATTGAAGAGTGTTTAAGTCTTGTTGAGCAATCGCCTTCTACATTGTTGCAGATTGCTATGACTCCAATAGTGACTTCCTTGGGTGAGCTTAAGTTATTGAGACACGAAGACAATGAAATAAGGCTCATTGTTGCTCTTTGCCTTAGTCAAATTATAAGGATTACAACTCTTTGGATTCCTTATAATGTTGGCACAGTGAGGGAAATATTGCAGCTAATTATTGATAGTTTTGATGGGATAAGTGATATTAGTAGTCCTACTTTTGGGAAGAGGATCAAAATCCTTGAGTTGATGGCACAGGTGAGATCATGCATTGTCATGATTGATTGTGAATGTAATGATCTTATTTTACAAATGTTCCATCTCTTTTTGGATGCTATCAGTGAGAGTCATGACATATCTATTCAGGACTACATGAGGGCTATTATGACTTCAGTTATTAATGACAGTGATGATATTTTCCAGCCTATCTTATCCCTATTGCTAGTTGTTCGTAAGCAAGAACATGTGTTGTCTACAACTGCTTATGACTTGATGCATAGTGTCTTCGAACAATGCGAGGGCAAGCTAAGGCCCTACTTGTTTGATGAGCGGGTGCAAGAAAAGGGGTTAGAATTTGAAGTGGTTGAAGAGGAGAACACCTTACATATTGATAGTAGTTTGGCAGAACCCCCGGATGATACTTTCAGCGCTCAGGGAGTTGTAATCAGCAACGAGAACAATTCTGATTTTTATGACAGCAGTCATACTACTGAATGTAACCATGAATTAGATGCTATGGCACATGAGGAAAATGTTGTGGAAGGATCTCCTAAACTTGGCACACAAGATATGGGTGTCAAAAAATAAGGAATGCATGGAGAGTTCGAGCCACAATAATTCTGATTTTTGTAACAGCAGACATATTTCCTTGCATCATCATGAGATAGCAATCATTCCACGAGAGGATGATGGTTGTGTGGGGTCGTCTAATGCAGATACTCAAGATTTGGGTATTAATGATGCAATATGTGTTGTGGATTCATGCCACAACAAGTCTGATTTTGTATATCAGACCATGGAAGATGGGAACAATTAGAAAATTTACATGAGATTGATAAGTCCCGGGAGTCCATTCAGTTGGCAGGACAACTAAAGGTGAATGAAGATCAGATTGATGCAGCCATTAGCCACTTTGATGACACATTACAACTGATGGCAAAGTATTGTTGGAGGATTCCAAGAATACAGAATAATCCTGAAGGAGGTCTTTCCCTTGCAGGTTACCATGCACTCAGAGAGGCATTGATGAAAACGAAGACCAATTACATGCAGCTACTTTCAAATAGAGATCACCTACTCCAGCTTGGTGATATCTACTACGATGCACTTCAGGGGAAAGAAAAGGAATTGGATAAGCTTAACAATGAGCTTGTTGTCATGGAGGATTCTTTGAAGAGCACTCAAAAGGCCCTTCAAGAAGCAGAGATATAGATAGACGAGCTTTGTGAGGAATTGAACCCGGCTCAGTCATCATCATCCACAGCAGAAGTTCAATCTTCCAGGGCTGCCATGACGCCAACGGATGAGAGCGGAACTTGTGGTTTGAGGGCTCAGGATTCAAACACAAGAGAGGCAGAGATGCATACACCCTATGGTCCAGTTAGCAGTGAGGTGCATGCATCCGCTTGTGTCAAGGGTACTAGACTCTACATTGGCAAAGTAGAGATTTCTCTTGGTGAGTCTTGTGCTGAGGAGGCAGAGTCTTGTGTGACTAGTGTGACGAATCATCTCGCTGTCCCATCACATGTGACTGAGGATTGCAGGGCGTCTTCTAGTGGGAGCATGTCTCCTACATCTACCAACAGATCAAGCAATGCATTGATTGGGGTGGATGGTAGTCATGAGCCTAATGAGTCACAGGGACTTAAGGATCAGCTTAAGGTTACTAGAGAGAAGGTTTACCAAACCTTATCCCATTTTGATTGTACACATAAGTTTTTTGAGTACCTCCTTTGGTCAACAGAATTCGTGGAGAGACGGTATGGGGTCTCGACTGGTACTCCTATTTGGAGCTTGCAGTTTATCAGGCATGCTTTGGAGGAAATAAAATCAAAATACCTCCATTTGCTTCATGATAGAGATTATGCTATTGGGTACGCAGAGAGGGTTTGCAAAGCATCTACCCAATTAGCCATTCAGGATCGGAAACGTGAGCCATCTTCTGATTCGGGTAATGAGAGTGATGAGGAGTGTGTTCCCCATGACTACGACGGTCAACCATTGATGCAAGCAGGTGCATTTTATCTTGATTGCATCATGAGGAGTGTTTGTCACTTCTCCTTTAGTCCACACATAGATGACTTGATGATGTGTAGGTGTGGGTTGGCTCAGGAGTTATATCATCCATTGTGGGATGAAGTGTTACCATCTACAGAAGATGGAACTAGAGACTGCAGGTATCAGACTGTGTTACTTGCAGAGGGTTGCTTGCAGGATCAGAGATCAGATTTCCATCATGCTCATATGTATCTGACAGAGTTTGCCACTTCATTGTCTCAAAAATTTCCATTGGAGACATGGTTTCAGTGAGGTTGTAGTGTCAGTAGGCATGATGGCTTGGTTAGTTCATTCTGAGGTGATGGAGGAGAGTTATATCATTTCCTCGACTTGGGAGAACAACACAGGGATGATTCTCCATCATTCTATGTTCCTGTTCGCATCATTTGTGTTCCCATTGGCCAATCTTGCAGCCTTGGGGGTGTTGTTCCACTTCATATTGGTAACCTACGAGGAGCAAGTACATATCTTCTAGCACCTATGAGGGTTAGTTGTCACATGCATAGGAGGTTTGTAGAGGATGGAGAGAGTTGTTGCGATGCAGACATGCTGAGATACTCTTATTTCTTCGGGATTGTTGGATGTGAGGTTCTGATGTGCTAGGATCTGGGAGGTGACAGTTTTGGCACTGTAGTTCAGATGGATCCCAATGTGTTGCTTCACCACTCTCAGCATGGTGAAGATTATATCAGAGTAGTACAGTGGAAATCAGTGGGTGATATGTAGGGCAAACTTCCATTCTGGTTTTGGGATCCATGGATTTTTATGTTTGGGTAGATTGTCCTACATTGGGGTAGTTGCCTATAGTGATGTCGAACATAGTTTAATCTCTACCCAGTGGATACAGTGGTTATATTGTTGGGCACTCTACAGATTGCTATGGGATCCTTCTTGTGCATCAAGATTCTAGTCAAGGTCTATTGGTGAGTTTCGCGCCCTGTACATTGTGTGGAGTGCATACTATTTCACTTTTGATCCACTTGTACATGTTTTGATTCCGATGCACAATTTTTGTATGCATGGGTTGGACAATTGGTATGATGTTTATCCTTGCACAAATATGAGAAGCAAATCATGTCAGTTTCCTAAGTTGCTTCTTCTTGGTGATTATACTTCTGAGACACATGATGTAGGGGTTGACCTTGGTCGGTGTGTTTTATCAGTTGTGCTTATGCTAGTGTTGCTAGAGTTATTTGGCGACATGAGGGTCATTCTATAGTTCTTCCCTTGGGCTTCTGGTGGAGTAGTGTTTCCTATTCAGTTGGGATTGCTTGAGGACAAGCAATTTCAGGGAGGGTGGACTGTAATATCCCCTTTTTAGCGAGCATGAGAGTTTGGAGGTTTAGCCTATTATCAAGTCCTCGTAGGCTAATGTGGTGATTAGAGGGCCCAATTTTGGAGTTATTTGGTTCTTCTGTTGGCAATTGGCAATGTTTCATCTCCAGATCTTTGGCATACTCATAGGCTAAGTTATTTAGGGTTTTCTGGGTTCATTTATGCACACTTACTATTTATAGTAAGTCAATGGGTTGTTATAGGCCAACCTTACTATTTTTAGTAAGGCACCCTGGTGAGCAGTGAATTCAATGGGCTACCTCCTAGCATTGACGGAATTGATTTATGAGGGTTATTAATGGAGTTATGGTATTTAATTATTAAAGTTATACTTTAATAATAATTAATTAATTTTAAAAGTGCTCATCATTAAATGTTTAATTGACTTTATTAATAAAGGGGTTAATATTATAAAGTCAAATTATAAAAGCACTAGATTTGGGCGCCCACTTTGAGAAATAATATAAAGTGCAAAAGAAAATGAGTTACATTATATTTAATGATTGAATATACATGGGAAATCATGCCATTTGGAGGAGGAATATAAAGGCATTTTGAAAAAGCATTTCATTCATCATTGATCATTTTCAACACTTGGTTTTCTATGCTTTGGCATTTGGAGGTGAAGACAAGGGTTTTCAGCTGCAAACTATCTTGGAGAACGTTGTATCTCTTTGATTTTGCTTCCTACAGGTGTGAGATATCACCCAAGGGCTGCAATTATCAAGTGGCTCTCATACAGAGGTCACATTGTGCATATTGGAGACACATAATTCAAGATACATCAAAGAATATTGTGCAGATCAGAAGTTTATTGGAGGGTATCTCATTGATCATCATCACATTGTTGTTACATCACCATATTGGGCCGTACTACTGTACCAGCAGGCTGTACCAATCACTATTGCTGAGGCCGTACCATTTCTATAGCTGGGCGAGTTGATGCTAGGCTAAAACGCCTAAGTTATTGGTCTGAAAACTTCATCAATCTGGGCAGTTGAGTCAAAGTTACCAATCTGTATATAATTTAAGGTGGAGAATCCTGATTCCAGAGCTAGGCGTCCATGTATGAGGGTTCCAGGTTGCTGGTATGATTTTCCAGATTTGCAATAATTATGTATTCAATTCCCGGGCATGACTTCTTTGTGAATGTAATGCAATGACAAATATGATTTGAATACATATATAGTTTGTGCTTCAGTAGTTTGTCGAAATTGCAAATTGTTTATATATATCAATCTCTTGCATTTCCTGGTAAACTCTTATTCAAAACCTCAAAAACGAAACAAAACTTTGAAACTACAAGTAAATGCATAGCCAGTTTCAGTTAGTGGATATCTCACCTGGGGTGGGACATTTCATAATGGAACTCAATCTTGTCACAAGTTCAATTTGCATACAACTCAACAAACGGGTCAACTAGCAAAATGTAATTCTAGATTATGAACATGAGATCATCAAGGGGTCATATACCTATTAAAGGAACAAGGAGGAAGGCATATTAGCATAGAGGCTAAATACTTCATGCAATACATCAAGGAGGTACATGTGTAGGTCAAGAAGCAACTAGAGGAGAGCAATGCCACATACAAAGCATTAGAGGTTGTGCACAGAAGGAGAAATTTAAACTATAGCAAGAGTTGGTCATGGAAAACTTGAGGAAAGAGAGGTTTCCTAGAGGAATATACAACAAATTGAAACCAAAGAAGCCTGGCCCGTGCAAAGTTTTGTGCAAATTCTTTGAAAATGCATATGAAATTGAGTTGTTGAAAGGACTAGATATCTCGCCAATATTAGAAGTTCCATGGCTACACACACTTTAAGTAGAATAGTATTGGGATGGATGACCTCCCAAGAAGTCCACGTGTGTCTCACCCTAATAGGCATCAACTGAAGGTATTAAAGAAAAAGCTAGAGTTACTAAATACCAAACTGGATTGACCAACATATGTCAAGCAACTTCATAGATTCAAGGTCAAGTGAGCCCTAAGTATAGATAGTTGGGCCTAACCCCTACTCTATAGTTGGTCAAGCACCACAATTTGGATATGTCAATTCAATAGTTGCAATGAGTGCCAAGTGGGCCATGTTATCACCTGGAATATGCACCCCACTAAATCTTGAATCCAGCTATCCTGTGAAACATGGGATGACCTCTCAAGTTGTGGGGCTTGCAAAACTTGAAGTCAACCTCCAATTAGAGGGCGGCTTCCCCTTGGTAAATCACCTAAAACTAACTCTAACTAAAGAACCTTGCATGGAAAAGAGATGAGAAAGATCTGATAATCTAAATCTAAAACAGAAAGCAAAGGTGATACACCAAATATAGCAGATTTCTACTTCGTTTCAGCAACACAACCTATGAATCTCAATCTAAAGTTTCACACAGTAATCTGCAACAATAATTCGGAGGTAAACTTAGAACAGCAGCAATCAAGGAGTCACAAAACTCACAATAATACCTACTTTTCTTTCATACACAGAGAAAATTGAAACAAATAGAGGCAAACGTATTGATCTTTGTTTCACTGAAGGCTGCTACAATGACTGTTTTATGGAAAACAGTAAAATATTACATCACAAGCATACAATCAACCATTCTTTCAAAGTGAAATAAGGTTGAAGATGCAACTAATGAAGAAAATTACAGAAGTAAAGACCTGAGTTTGACTGAAAAAATTAAAGGACTGAATGCCACTTTGTCACGATAAACTTTTTCAATGCTTGCAACAAAGCATAGGCCTTTTATTTATGGATTTTGAGAGCCTAAAATCAAAAAGTCATGTTGACTTTAGATATTTTTCCAATGAGTTGTCATCCTTATCCTTTGTGGATAAGACTTACCTTTTTGCTTTATGAGTAGTGAGTCTTATCCTCTGTGGATAAGATATTTTGTAATCCTTATCCTCTGTGTTGTCATCCTTATCCTCTATAGATAAGATTTTTATAATCCTTATCCTTTGTGGATAAAGATATTTTGTAATCCTTATCCTCTATGGATAAGATATTTTGCATTCCTTATCCTCTGTGGATAAGATATTTTGTAATCCTTATCCTCTGTGAATAAGATATTTTGCATTCCTTATCCTTTGACTTTGACTTTCTTGAAGTTAGTGAACTCCTTTATTTTTGCATGCTTTGCTGATTTTGCAAAAAATATTTCTTTCTCTCTCTTCTCTTTTTTTTTTGTTCTGATTTTTCAGGTAACAGGCCAATCAAGCTCATGAGAGATGGTTTCCCGTGAACCATCACTCATGAAAGATGGGTTCTTGTTAACCACCACTCATGAAAGATAGGTCAAGAAGATTGACTAGATATAGAAACACAACTTACTCCACATAACACCATATTCATAAAAATAAGGTTGACTTGACATTAAGACACAACTGACTCCCTAAAACATCAAATTCATAAAACTGAAGTTTACCATCACTAGATTGCACTAATGAAAATGAATGTGGCATGCTACCTATTGAAATTTGTGATATAATCTTGGAATCATGATCCCATATTTAGATGAAAGCCAAATATTTACAAGCTATTAAAATAACAAATATTCAAAAGCCACAAACAAAAAAAACCAACTCTTAAGGAAATGCCAACAGTAGCAAAAGCCAAAATATCAATAATCACTTCAAGAACTTTGATGTTTAGTGTAAAGAAGTCCATGAAGAAGAAACCTGAAAAATGAAATTAGTTGAAAATTCCAGGTTGCTGAAATTGAGGCAAGTCATTATCTTATCATTTGCTTGCCATTGGAATCTAGATTATGAAAATAGAAAGATTGAGCACACACCTGAGTGAAACCTCTTACACGGAAAAGACCATGCAAGCTTCCAGACATCTCATATCTATATACTGTACCCAATTCTGCAACTTTAAAAGGTAAATCCCTGTACGAGCGTGTGCTGTTTTTGTAGACTAGTATATGATAGGGGCAATTCATAGGTCTAAGTTGATAAAGTTCATCTTCTATATCCATTTGATTGAACATGTTTTCTTTGTAAAACTCTAAATGTCCACTTATCTTCCAAAGATCAGCTTTGGCCACATGTGGTGTATAAAGAAGCTCATAACCATGCTGTATATGAGTTTTCTTCCAAAAATCTTCAATATGATGCCTAACAATAGCTCCTTTAGGATGCCAAAACACCAAGCCCCCTCCTGCTTCCTCCTGAAAATAAAAAAACACAACCATTCTTATAAAGTTATATTGATACTCATGAGTTCGTCGCAATCAATAACCTTCAGAATATTGTAAGAGTAACTATAAGAACAAGTAAAAACCATGAACAAATTATTAATAGCTTAAGTAATCGTCATTTTAAACAGCATCAAGGTTAGATGTAATCTGAAATTCCTTGTAATTGAATTGGGAAGCTACAAGGCTACAGCTGCAACATACAGCCTGTATCAAAAACAGAATAGTGATGGTATACAACTAAGATAACAGAAAAACATGCAAGATGGAGACTAGCATACGGGAACACAAATAGATGGAGGAAATGCATTTTCTGCACATTTAGCGATGCAGTATCAGTTCCATAGTAGCTTGGTCAACAATGAAAAGAATTTTACAGTTTGGTAGAGTGCATGGAAACAGACAACTTCTATGTGTGCATGTGTTTAAAACTTTAATGAAATCAATAATAAAGAAATAGTTTTATTGCTAACTATTTTCATTAAATCTCACATTATTTTTAATACATAAATCTGGGTCAAATAGATCTATGTACTCTATTAATCTGTGCAGATTTGGTGACAGATACTTGCAGTGGGATGATTGAAAACCTATGGATAAAAGAGAGAAATATACAGAGTGTGCATATAATGCCATAAAAAATAGGGAATTCAAAATACCATTCATCATTTTAGAAATATGATTTAAGTGAGACAATTTCAATTAAAATTCCAACACAAGATGGAAGAAATAGCAGCCCACATATGTTAATCATTGAAAAGAAAGAATTTTCAAAGCCACAAATTATCTCTACAAAAATACAATTTGCTGCAAAAACATCCTGCGGCCAAAAGCAGGCCAATACCATGAAATAAACTCAAAGTTGAGTGGTGTATGTGAAAAGGAAGACATTTTGCTTGTCTATATAGGTAAGTGATCTTTCTTTTCCTTTTCATTATTTTTCATTTTACTTGTCCACATGTTCATGATATACAAATACAGGTAGAACATACATCCGAGAAGACCATGTACAATCCAGATAAAGGAAAACACATATCTGGGAGGGAAAAGTATCATGAAACATAGATTCTGAGTAACATCAAGGTATGATGCCACAGTTACTGTTTTGGTTTATTTTAATAGAATAATGAGGGTACTAAACCAGAAACTAAAATTCGTCACACCATCTTGACCAGGATGCAATTATGGACATTCTAGCCAACATGACCAATCAGAAGCAAACAAAATAAAACCTTTTCACCGTTTAAACAGGACTTATTACAGTGCTTCATGCAAAACAGTACAGTATTGCATATCAAACACTGCACTGGCTGGCAATCAGGGCCAAAGTAGCTTATACATCTTAAAATGGCAAGACAAAATACCCAACTGTATCCACATTACAACAGTTCTGCATTTAGGACAAGAAAAACTGTGAGCAATATTCACAGCATTCCGATCAGAATGAGATTTGGGGTACACACTTTTTTCTCCTTGGGATTGGCCCAAGGTATCTTGCAAGGATTTCAAATTGCTATTCCTTGGTCCTAGCCTCTGCCTCAGACCCAGCTACACTTGCCTTTTCTCCACCATCACCTAACTCATGAGCTGCCACACCAGAAGCAACACCAACAGCAGTTGTGCCCATGCACTGAAAGATGTGATTCAAGTCCACATCACCACCTTTCTGCAACTTACCTAACTGCAGCAAGTCTCCTTCAACAGCAGCAGAGAGGCACTAAATTGCACTAAAGCGGGTTCTATGCCATACTCTGATCTGTCTCAGACCTAGGAGTGGCAAGAAGGTCAACTTAGAGACCAACCAGGAGACATATCTGACTGGTTGCAAGTGATATTGAACATCAACATGCAATGGAAATGTAAATAAAAATGTGGAAGCACCATTACACAATTAATAGAAGTAAGGAATGGAAATAAAGCTCTTTATTCATCTGGAAAAAAAAATTAAATACATGAGTTCTATGCTGGAAACTACATATTCCTGTTGGCTGAATCCAGAGACAGATTGTTAGGAGTTACAGAGAATTACAGAAGATAAAATAGTAATATACAATGTCCAGCTCAACAAGAATCCAATTGAATGGAATTATAAGAAGCATAAAATTGGTTACAAGATCCATTTGTATTCCAACTAACTATTCATCTACACGATGATGTGTCACAAACAATCAAGTTGTCAAAAATGCCACTGTGTGATTATCTCAGGTGTTTCAGTGTTTCTGATTTCTGTGTAACCTGAAGAATGTTGTGGACTTAACAATATGATTAAGCTAAACTGAGTAGTTGCGAAGTTAGCATCCTGCATAGTGAAATACTCATCCCTAGTGGCCCATGAAATGGTAATGACAATGAATTATCCACCTTACACATAGCTACAAGTGAAACACACACATGCCTCAATCATTTTTTCTTTCTTGAAGAGTCAAGTCAAACCCTGGCCTTATGGTGTCATTCCATTGGATATTCTGAGATGAATGAGGTTAAGATACTACAAACAGGTAGGCATGAAGAATAGAACCAAAGGAGATTTTGCTGGACTGACTCATAGGATATGGGTGGTTTAGGCAAAGAAGAGCACTTTGATAGCAATGATCTGTGACAGGCCCATGAACAGCACCAAGGGCAACTTATAAACTAATTAGGAGAAAAATGTAAATTGCTAACCTACAGTTATATGAACATGCATCTTAGGCCAGTTTAGACACTCAACTCAAAAGATAGTTGGTGATTACGAGCTTAAACAGAAATCTTGTATGAGGATTCAAACCCATGTACTCCTAGCACCCAGGCATAAGGAACTGTGTGAAAATCTTGTCCAAGTGTTCCCTGCATACATCAAGTTTATCATATTAGAGCTGCACCATTCTTTGACAGAATTGGTAATCCAGTTGAATATTATGATTCTATGGAATAATCCAGTTGTCCAACAGAGCTTGAGTGTGTCACCACCATCCCCTAGGCTTCACAATGTACTACAGCAAGATAGCAGGCATCAAATCAATTGATCACGATATGTGGACAAACTTTAGAGTGTTATTTCTTTGCCAGTTGCGTGATCCAGGATTGCCACAGCATTTATGCTACACAGGTCAAAAAACCGTGCAAGTAAATATAACAATGTGTGAAGGGATCTGGAGCCTTTCAATCGTGAATTGTTCCCCTAACACTTGGGTGCAAAAGTTTGCAAGCACTGTACAAGTGGTCTTGGAATCCTTTGGTACGAACAAAAGAAATTGTTCCAAGATTTTATTCCTTGGGATCAACTCAAAAATGATTTTGAGCATACATTCGGTTTCAATGATCACACTCTTGGACTCAATTGAGCATTAGAAAATATTCAGGAAGCAATTTTTAATGAAAATCCATGTTAATACTGTATAAAATTGTTATCTCAGCAAAAATAAAAATAAAAAGCACTTCTGCAAGTTCCTCCAGGGCAATACCAGGATCAAGCACAAATAATTTTGAGGTAAGTGCCTTGAGCAAATTTGAGGTCACCACAAGTACTAGTGAGCATGTTGTAAGGATACAACAGCAGGAAAGGATGCCTATTACAGTAGGCCACTCAAATCTGTTCAAGTCAACATTGAAATAGATGATGCCCTAAAAATAGCAATAATTAATAACTTTTGCATGAATATGCAGATCTTTTCCCTAGAGGATATCAAGTAATGCAAGGATTGCATCCTTCTTAAGGGAAAATGTAGATCAAGTTGAAACCATACACAAGGTCAAAAAGCAATCATGTAGGCCTAATCCAAATTTGCACACAAGAGCAAAAGAAGAAATTGATAAGATGTTAAAATTTGGTGTAATTTTTCCAGTTGATGAATCAGAATGGGTGAGCCCAATGGTTATCTCTATGAAAAAAAAGATAGGCACATAAGGATTTGTATTGACTACAAAGCGCTTATTAATGCATGTGTGATTAACCCAATCCCAACATCATTCACAAAGGAGATATTAGAAGGGATAGCTAGCTGAAAGGCATATACCTTCACAAATGGATTTTTTAAATACCATGAAGTTCAGATTGAAGAGGATAAAGCAAAGACCACTTTTGAAATTGAGTGGTACAGTTTCACATGCAACATAATGCCCTTTGGGCTCAAAAACACCCAACTATGTTCTCATGCATAGTGGTCAGCACATTTAAAGATACCATTCATGATTTTCTACTAGTTTATTTTGGATGAGTGGACAGTATATGGCATAGTAGCAAACCACATAGACAAACTCGGTGACACCAATTAAGCATCATCTTGAACCTAAAACAAATGCACATTCATGGAACCATATGGTAATCTATTAGGCCATGTAATTTGTAAAGGGGTACTAGTAGATTAATCAAAAGTAGACACTATCCTTTAATTGGCTATCCCAGAACCATAACACACAATCTACACATTTTTGGGACACACAAGCTACTACCATAAAGAAGAACCATTTCATTGGACAAATGAGCATGAAAAACTTTTGACACTCTCAAAGAAGAGTCAGCAATTGCACTAATCCTACAATTTCACAAATAGAGCTAGCCATTCTATATGCATGTAGACACTTCACATACAGCAATCTACTGTTGTTTTAGCGCAACCTACCAAAGGAAATATCGATCATCCAATCTACTTCACAAGTAGAAAATTAGTTGTTGCTGAACACAACTATACAACAATAGAATGCAAAGCCCTAGAAAAAATTCAAAAAATACTTCTACGTACACCTTTTGTATGCTTCACAGACCACCAATTGCCAAAATATTTTGTCAACAAACCTGTCCTTCATGGTCAGGTATGTCAATCAATACTTTTCTTCCAAGAGTATGTTTTTCTATTGGTGTATGCCTAGGAAAACATGTAGGCCCAAATCAATTGTGTTGTATTGATACAATAGAATCCAATACAACACCTTTTGAATTAGGATTGTCTAATGCACAACCTTTTCACATCAAGGTAATCCTTGACAATGTCGACAATGATATGTGCCACAAGCTTAAGGAAAAAAGATCATTGAAGAATGTTATGATGATCAAGCTAGAGGCCATTACCAAGGGCAAATAACAATGCAAAAGATATTATACGCAAGACTCTAGGGGCTTATTTTACACAAGGCTGTGCATAACTATGCTAAAATCTACAATATTTGTCAATGCACAAGTAAACCTAATAGAAGAGATGATTTGCCACTCAATCCATTCATGGGCCGACAACCATTTGAAAAATAGGACACTAATTTCATTAGATTGATTTAGCTTATCACTTGCCACTTTGGTGCATGCATATTACTACTGCTACAAATTATCTAATTCATTGGTCTAAGGCTACACCAACACAAGATTGCACAGTTGAGATCGCAACAATGTTCATTATTGAAAGCATTATCACAAGATCTAGTTGCCTATAAGCTATCAATGATCAAGTAGTGCACTTCAATGCGACAAGTGTTTTAGTGTTATTGAGTACATTCATGATCCAACACCATATCATCCACTTGAAGTGTGTAAAGAGATTCTAGAAAACATCTCACTAAAAGTGTGTGATGTGGAAAGGAAAAATTGGGCTAACAGAGTACCAAAGAACCTATGATTCTTTGGGCATACTACACAACATCCAAAAGGTTGTCGGGATATACTCCATTTCAGCTAGCATTTGGAAAAGAAGCAATCCTAATTGTTGAGTTTTTAATACCAAGCATGCACATTTCACAACTTCCCTGTTTAGATAATGAACACTTGATTCAAAAATATTTATGTGAATTAGAAGCGCTTGAAAAGAAATACCATCTTGTGCTTTGGAGCCAACACAGATAAAAACAAAGATAGAAAGAATGTATGATCACCATATCAAGCAAAGAGAATTCCAACCCAAAAATTTAGCTTTACTATTTAACGATCGTTTTAAAAAGCACCTAAGCAAACCAATAGTTCATTGGTTAGGACCATACATTATCAAAAATATTGCACCAAATGGTTCTATTACTCTAGCAACATTAAATGGCAAAATAAATGGTGCTCATTTGCGACCTTATGTCAAATAGATGCACCACATTGATATATAATGTTTGTACAATTCTACACAAATAAGGTCATTCTAATCATGGTACCAAGGGAAATAGTTATTCATTTCAAGTTTGCTTTCTTAGATTAGCTTAGATCCAAGTTTAGTTCACTTGATCATCATTTCTTGTTTTGCATGAATTTGTCTAATTGGTAGAAGGTTATTATTGAATATTTGTGTGTATGTATCAGTGCAGAGTGTTTTGTCATAAAAATTGAAATTATCCTACTGAAACTTTATCACGTGATATTGAAAGCAATTTGCACATATTTGTTATATCTGCACATGCTTGTCAAAAGCTAAGTACACATATTTATGGTCACATACTTTAAGATAATCCAGCTCTTTAGAAAACCATGCAATGATGAGAGGAATGCATGCCGCTTTGTAATGTGCTATTTTAAAGTTATAGGTTTCATTTGTCTATGACAATTAATCCATCTTTATAGATGTGAGGGATCTCAACAAATAGTGTTACGACGGACAAGATTCCAAAGTTGAAAATATTGAGCATGAGTGTGCAATTAGCAAGAAATAATTGTAATGTTTTAGTAAGTTTTTTGTATCCAACTATGTATTATTTGCTTGTTGGCTTTTGGGCAGTTGTTAGGAGGCAATTATTAATAGTTATGGACAATTGTGTTCTATTTAGCAACTATCAAGTTCTTTAAATAGGTTTCTCATAGTCAAGGAAAGTAGTTTGATACTTGGGTAATCACCCCTAGTCTACTTCTATGTAAGAATTTCATATGAATAAAGATATACTTCTATTACCATATCTAATATGCGTTGTTATTTATATTATTTTATGCAAGTGCTAGTTTTATTAGATATAGAATTAAACATTTGTGCCATTGCCTTAAAAAAATTTGGGTTGAATTTAAGACATTAATGCCCATAGACCCCAACAAAAGCAAGACAAGACCACAATGTGGATAGCACTAAGAGATCGGATGATCTCTAAGGTTGGTGGAGCCAAGAGAGTGAAGAAGAAGACTACAAAAGGTAGCCAAAGAGACTCCATTAATACAAATTCAAAGTTGAAGCCCAACTCGAAATATAACTTTGAGTCAAAGTGTAAATTGGTGACATAGTCAAGAGCGCAAACATCAAAACATTCAAACTACTACAAACAATTGTACGAAGGAAGAGTGGGTGTAGATAACTACACATCTTCCCAAACCTCAAAAAGCATGCATCAATCTTGCAAACCAAATTGAATTGGAGGAAATTATTAAATCCCCTAAGAGTGAAACAAAGTTCGATGACTTTTTGGTAGGCAATGATCAAGAATTGTCTAAGAGCAATCTTTGAGTCATTAAAGAATTGTTGACTAAAGATGAACTCAAGCCTAACACTTAGATTGAAGTTTGGAGTGAGACAAAAGTTTGAAGGTGGAATTTGTGTTGTTCGAACTAATGGGGTCCCTGGAAGAGTTGAGGGTTCAAATGTGTCCACAAGTGCCCAATGAGCAAAGGAACATCTTGACAAGAACTTCCTAAGAAGGTTTGAACTGCTACACTCACATCAAATAGAAATTGCAGCCAAAGAGTAAATTGGAGACATAGTCAAGAGCACAAACATAAAAACATTCAACCTACTACGAACAACCATATGAAGGAAGAGTGGGTGGACAAAGCTACACATCTTCCCTTACCTCAAGAAGAAGTGTCTAAGAGCAATCTTTGAGGCATCATGTAATATCCCCTGTCCTACTTTGCTCTAGAATTTGCTTATTGATTAGGGTTAGCGTTTTTCACCTTATCAAATGGATAACTCTTTAATGATGTATTCCTGGTTGAAACCTACATTCACCACATAAACAATATTTCCACACATACACATATTTGTTAGCATTAGCATCATGGAATCCTTTTAAAGATTCATCACAAATGCAACTATTATGAACTAGGAGGAGCAACGTGGATGGATCCACCTGAAGCCATTTGCTAAGCCTAAGAGGTCGTGTACCACAACTCTCCCTACTAGCGACTTGTACCTTCTTTCTCCACCCATGTCACAACCTCAAAAGACACTTCGCCTACTAGAGGAAGCCAACGGAGCTTACAAGGGGTCTTAGGCCTATCACCCCTCCATGGCCCATCCCTTTCTTGGTCTGGGCGGACTTGAGTGGGGACCTCCACCCATCCATGGCCCATCCCTGGCTTTGGACTGGGCGGATGTGGATTTCCACTCATCCATAGCCCATCCTTGCCTTAGGATTGGGCGGATCTTAAGTGGGGTCTCTAGGCACGCACCACTTTCTTAGGCCCTTCATCCCGAGCAAGTTTTCAAACACACTGATTATCTTTAGGCATTAAAATATAGTAGCATTTGTACATGTTATGACATTCTCCTAACTTGCATCCCTCAACCTTTCACTTGATTGGTCATAGGATAAAGACAAATATATATATATATATAAAATTTATTCCTTTTTTATGTTAAGATCATAATTACTTATAAGGCTCAAAAATTGTTGCATCATTATTGTATAATCGTATATATATATATGTTGTTGTACCCCAAATTAAAAAAATTTGCTACACTTAGGCATTTTGAAGAAATGAGTAAAAGTCTTGTTAAAATTGTCAAAAAAGTCAAAATTGGGAATTTGCATTTCTTGCAAGAGGGTCAAAAACTCAAAATTTTCAAAATCTGACAATCTGTGTCTACTCAGAGTGAGCTTGTCTACAAAACCCAGATCTCAATTTTTCAGCCCTAAATTTTAGGAAATTTTCTATTTTTAGAAACTTTCTAAAAATAGAACTTTTTCTAGGTTTTTTTGGGTTTCTTCTCAAATGGATGCTGGCAAAATTTTCTAAAAATAGAACATTTCTAAAAATAGAAAGTTTGGCTTCTAGGGTTCAAACTGATTTTGATTGGCTTAAAAATCTTCCTCATTAGGTTGGTCCAATCAGAATCATCAAAAGATCAGTTTTGCCTTGGTGGGTCTATTCTACTTTTTCAGAAGCTTTTTCAAGAGCTCCAAGGTCATTAATGGAGGTTGCTCAACTGCCAAGTGTCAAATTCAGAGTCTCAAGCACTGTACAGATCAAGAAACGGTGAAGATGATCGAGAAATGAAGAACGAAAGAGGGATGTTGTGAATTCATGAAAATTGCAAAATTTTGACCAAGTCTGGAAGGCTCAGGTGCCCCAACTCAGTCTAGGCACCTGGGATTTTGTGCCTTAGGCATTTTTCAGTCACCAATTGCCAAGTACGAAGCGGAAAGCGAAGAATGAAGGAAAATAAAGCGGAGAGTAAAGGCTCCCCTGCTAGCCAGGGGCGCCCATCATTTCAAGCTGCCAGATGCTATTATTAGGGTTTGTGCATTCAAGATAAATTGCTCAGAATCCTTTTGGCTTCGCAATGAATCCAACAACATGGCCATCGGATCAATCCATCAGCTAGAATCTCATATCAATCAGGGAAGTCTTGACGAAGTGGCAAACTGAAAATCATGAAAATATCAAAAAATAAACTATCTGGGAACTCTAGGCACCCCAGGTAGCCAGGGGCGCTCAGGGATTTGAGTGCCTAAAAGTTGAAATTAGGGTTTGCAATCTCCAACAACTTTTCTTAAAATTCAGTCCAGCTCTTCAACAGATTCAACGGCAAGCTCGCCAGATTTGTCAAGCACCAGTTATGTCAGATTGAACAGGGGAGTAAAATCTTGCAAAATGAGGAAAGTCAAAAGCAAAGATGAAAATCTCAAGAAATATTCTAAGACTGGGAGACTTGGGCGCCCCAACTAGCTAGGGGCGCCCAAGGATTTGAGGCCCTGAAATCAGTTTTCAAGAGATATCACTCCCAGAAGACCCCCCTCAGAATTCATCCGGCTATCCAACGAGTCCAATCATCAATTCATCGGACGCCTTGATCATCCAGAAATGAGAATTCATCAAAAGATCATAAAACAAGCAAAAGTTGAAGAACATGAAAATGGCTAACACTAGTAAGCTTGGGTGCCCCAGGTAGCCAGGGGTGCCCAACATTTTGAAGGTCAAGATGATGTTTTTATCCGAAGCAGCCTCTAGGATGATCTTGTCAGATTCACTCAAGGTTTGCAATGGATCAATTGGCTAGTTCACAACATCAATCTAACATCTGGAATTCAAAGTCAAATTGGGGTCAAAACTCAAGCAAAAGTTGAAATTGTCAGAAAATTGGCTACCTGGGGAGGAAAAACGCCCCTCAATGCCTTAGTCAAATTTTTCAGTTTTCATCATGAAACTTTATGAAAAATGTCCACATTCAATGAATCTGCTCAGGATTGGCTTCAAGAAGTTTTAAAGCTGGAGAATAAAACAAGTTTTCAACCTAAAAACCTATTTAAGAATGCCTTTGCATTCATTCTTCACAATTTTTCAATGTTCCACGGAGTTTCGGGGACGGGGACGAGGGGACGGCGGGGGACGTGTTTCCGAGATGGGAGACGGGGGGCCTAAATTGGGGGACGTGAGGGGGACGGCGGGGGGACGGCGGCGGGGGGGTGGCGCTAAAATACATATAGTACTTGCAAATTAAAACTTAAAAGATTAATAATTTAATTGTCTAAACTCTAATCAAATTCAACATGAAAATGTTGGACAGACATCAAGATTCATGCCTAGGGACAGTTGTGTCATGTCCCCAAAATTACGACACTAAAAAACCCTAACATTGAAATACAAACGAATAAATAAAATGAATAATAAAATACATATTGAAATTATAAAAGGAAATACTGGCAATTTAATACTTTTATAATTACAATTATCATAAGATAATACTGTAATTATAAATATATATAAATATCAACAATGCACAATAAACATTGGCAACTTTAAAAATCATTATAATCATTATAATATATAAATTCAAAAAGATATATAATATAAATAACAAATATATATATTTACATAAGAAACCATTAAATATAAAATATATCGGTGTGAATTATAAGCAGCAAAAGGTAGAATGTGATTATAATTCATCGAATGATGATGCTGCATACAAGCCAAGGCGAGGATTCGGCAGCCGGGCAGACGAAGACCTTACCGTCACCTCTCCCAAGAGACATTTCAGTTTTGCAGCTCCGGTGGAGTTTGGTGAGGGAAATATCGACGTTGTTCTGAGTATAAAAATGATGGGAAAACTAAGTACGATGACAAGGGATTAATGTCCATAAAAGAAATCGCACAGGACCATTGCAAACCCCGCAACCATTGCATTCCATGAGCGGACATCTCTGTGACGCGCTCAAAAAACCAGGTTTCCACATTTTGCATACAATGTACAAATCGCGAGCCAAAACGAAGGGTTCGAAAAATGAAATATCTCAAATGCAGTCGAATGCACCAGACTCCAGTCGAAAAACCCTGCGGCTGCCACTGTAAAATAATATTTCATCAAATGAAGTATAATAAAACTTAGGTTAAAATGTTTTTAACTTTTTCAATTTTTTAACATAACATATTCCGGCGTTTCCATGGCGTTTCCTGTGCGCGAAATTCAAGGAAACGTCTCCCTTTAGGAGGAGACGGCGGGGGGACGGCGGCGGTACGCGGAGACGGCGGAGGGACGTTTCCCAGGCGTCTCCCCGTCTCCGAAACGTCCCCGTCTCCGAAACGCGGTGTTTTTCGGGGGGGATGCGTCCCCGTGGAACACTGCAATTTTTGCAGGTGGTGTCCAAGGCAAGAGAAGAAGAAACATAAATTTTTATCCATTTCAAGATTTGAAGGGCAAAACTTGGAGATTTTTCAAAATTCTTCATATTTTCCAAATCAGCTCACACAAAGGCTCCTTTTTCTATGCTTTATATTTCCAGGGCATCAATTTTCAGAAGAAGGGAGTCATCTTTTTCAATTTTCAGCAATCTAGGTCAGCTCAGTTCATGATTCTCAACAACTTTGGAAAAAATTTCAATTTTCAAGAACCTTCATTTTTCATGCATGTCCAAGAAATCTTTAGTATTTTCCTATGTTCCACGAGGATGTGTCCCCACCCCTAAACCCTACGTCCTCATCCCTTGTGGCGTTTCGGGGACGGGGGGACGTTAGTCCCCCAGGCGTCCCCTCCAATTTTGGATTCCAAGGAAACAATAGGAAACATGTCCACAAAAAAGTAAATGGCTGCAAAAGTGAAGGGGACGCCTAGGCGTCCCCGAAATGGCCAAGGGATGGCTAGGCGACCCCCGACCGTACCGGAAACGCCCAGGTGTCCCCTACGGCGTCACATAAAAATCAGGCTTTAAAAATTAAAAAACTTTGTTTGGTCTTAAATTTAATTGGCTGGGAATGGGCGTGGGGATCCCACAAACCTTCCACGTCCCTCATAAACCTAAAACAAGTAAAATTTAAAACATTAAAATCAAAACATAAAAATTCTAAGGTGGAGTTCAACGCAGGGAGTAGTAGGAGCCGACAAAGTGAGAAAGGAGCCGACAGAGTTGAGAAAGCAGCATGGGTTAAAAAATGCCACATATATGATTATAAATTTATATATGCATTTAGCTTGTTGGGTGTGAGGATTTGTTTACTTAAAACTACTTGCCCAAAAGTAATCTTAAACAAGGTTACTTCATGTTTATGTAGCAAAGCACTTCTAAGATTTATGTGTTCAAGTTAAAAGTCCCCAACATTTTAACTCTTTTTTGGACCCATCTTCAAGGGAGAATTACTTTGGGAAATTAGTCTTTATTCTTAAGTCTACGTCACCCCAACATTTTAACTTTTTTTGGACCCATCTTCAAGTTACTTTGGGAAATTAGTCTTTATTCTTAAGTCTACGTCACATTTATAATGTATTTTGAAGGCAAAAAAAATACAATGGTAGTCATAGATTTTCCCATTTTGGACCTCTAGAAGTCTTCCAAAGGAAAAATTTAACATACAAGGGTATCTATTAGAACTAAAGAGGGAGATTGCTTCACAAAGCTTAACATTATAACATGTAGGCAGTTTTGTTAGCTTTTGATATGAAGTGCATTGTTCACTTATATTTTTCACAATCATTCTCAATTTGAGACTCTGGTCTTTGAGTTATTTAACTTCAGTTTTAAAACTTGAACAAAATGCTTTTATATTTAATAGTTAATACTGTTGACTTGTCATGAATCTCATCATCATGATTAAAGTTTAAGCTTTAAACTTGTTGCTGTTAGTGTTTAACTTTATACTTTATAGTTTATAGTTTATAGACTTATAGTTTAAACTTTATATTGCTGTTATACTACTGTTATACTCTTTTATCTATGCACATATTGTCATATTGAATACATATTATAAATATTTTTAAAAATTCATACATACATATATATTGAAAAATTCATATTCAAAATAATATTAAATTAACTATTTATATTATAAATTATCAAAGGTAATATTATAATCATCAATATTAAATATAATATTGTAATTACCAAAATATAAATACTAAATATTATAATCATTATAATATATTAGCATGAAATACATAAATATAAAAGATTGTGACACATTGAAATAAGATAATAAATATGTAGACAATTTGTTGCTATCATACTTTAGTATTAGGGTGTGAAATATTAAATACAAATAAATAAACATACCATTATAAATAATAATATTATAAACTATAAATGTTATTATCAAAAGATAAACATAATTATCAATATAAAAATATATATATTAAATATATATTAAGAAACATATGTTAATATAAAACATATTACAAACTATTGCTAAAGACAAGGAATCACGTAGAAGCTATATGGGATTCCATTCAAGGTAGCACCAATAATATGGATATCGAATGCAACCCGTGTGCTTACTTGAAGACAGCCGTTTGGAATAATAAGACAGCTATCAAGCTTAATATTTAATATAAACAAATATTTATAGCTACCGACTCATTAATCTTGGATGAAAGGAAGCATCCCTTGGCAAGAGTTTGGTGAAGTGGTGTCTCCTTCCATAGAGACATAAGGTATAAATAAGAATGAGAATAGGGAAAAAAAAAAAGAAGACAGAAATATATTTATATTCTGAGTAAGGAATGAAATGGAATCGAATAGGGGATGAAGATCAGAAATATAAGTAATAAAAAAGAATAATATCATTTTCAGAAGAGAAAACTTATTAGCAGATCTAATAAAGGCAGCAGATTTTGTGAAGGAACAATGAAGATATAGAGTGAGTGTTTTGGAGTGTGGTTGGAGGAAATAAGAACACCAAAATATATTCTGACAGGAAGAACATTCTCTGGGATTCGATCAAACACAGAGCAAGGTAAGTATTATCATATATTTGAATAAAAGTTCATAATTACTTATGTATGAAGAAGGTAAGAATAGTGGATTTAGGTGTGATATCAAATATGTTATTAATTAATTTAAATATCAGTTGATGCTTATAAATATTTTAATATATTATGATTTGTGAATATAATTAAACATATTACGATGGATGAAAATATTGAGAAATTGAATGACATGTTAATAATTGATAGATATATATCGTGAATCATATATATATCATAGGTGATTGACAAATACAATGTATATATATAAATGGATATTATTTACAATTGTCCAATAATGATGCTTGCAGCAATTATTGTACCTTTTAAGCAATTATGATTCTTTAATAAAGAATGGATTTTGAGCATACACACTTTCACTAATACCCAGTTGAGGATAGGGAGTTTGTGGAGGGAGAGGTGGGTAATTCGGTCACTTGATGGATGGTCCCAAGATGGGTAGGAAACCTTGAGGGAGTCCACTTGGAGACTGTTCACACGCCCTTGGCACAATAATTCTACCATCCTTCACTAGGGTTAGGAAAGGGGGAAGGACGAAAATCTATTCAATACATAGTAATAGGTTATATAAGAATGTGATGTTTTCATTTAAATGCACTAGGTTAGTAATGCATCTGCCTTATTCTTAATATTTACAACCTGAATTATCTAATCTAACTATGATCAAGGATCTATATGGTATTTGTTTGTTATGCATGATGGGTGCAGGTACTAAAGACAAGTTTCATTTACAAGTTAATTGACTAGTAAAATACAAAATCCCTTATCCTAACTTGTGCATTTTATGTTTCTAGGTCAAGCTAGCCTAATTTTAATAAGGGGGCATTACAACGCTCGAACTGTCGTCCCCGAAACGCATCCCCTGCCGTACCCCCGCCTCCGTCCCCGAAACGTCGTGGAACATAGGTATTTTCAAAATCTGATCAACTAGGTTCATACAAAACGTGATTTTGCACAAAACCCAACTCTCAGCTTTTTTCAGAAAAAATTCAAAAATTAGGGTTTCTGCTTTTTCAACCAACATCAACAATTTTCAAAAACAAACGATCTGGGTCTTCTTGCAACGAGATTCTCTACAAAACCCATATCTCATATTATTTTTGAAAAATCTACCCGTTTGAAGAAGAAAAATCAACAAGCTAAATTTAAGGTTTGTGTAGAAATTGTCCAGGCATAGTCAAGTTTACAATCAATCTTCAAGTTTTTCAACATGGAGTACTCTCCCATCAAATTCAAAACCAAGTCAATGTTGCATCACAATTTCATCAAAACTTCTAAAACTGATTTGCATCATATAAAACCAGTGTTCAATTTGAGTGCTTTGGAAGACGCATGAAATGATGCAGTCAGACATCTTGGTCATTTTGGGTTGTTTGCAGCCTTAGGCCGGACAATATTGAGAAGTGCTTTGAGCAAAAGGACAAGTATTGGAAAAGAGATGTACAATACTCATCCATTGAAGAAATGGAGAAATGTCAGAAGATGGTCACACACAAGGAAAAAAGATATGTTGAAGCAAGATGATATATTTATAAAAGGTCATCACTCCAGTTGCAAAGCCGCCAAAATTAGCAAGATTTGATCAAAGCAATTGAAGATGTGAAAGATTTTCTAAGTTCAATTGCAAAAGGTGAAGAGATCCTGTAAAAGCGGAATTTTGCTATAGATAGTGTTAATGCTCCTGATAGAGATACAATTTTTAGCTTTTTGGCGGATGTGGTTGAGATTTAAAGCAGCAGTTAACTCAATAATTTCTCCCAGCTTTCTTTCCATTCTTATCTCATACTTTCTTTCTATTCTTGGCTCAGGCTTATCCATTCTTTGATGGAGAAAGAAATCAAGATGTAATAGTTGGCACTTTCCCTATTTTTATGCTTTCATAGGTTGTTAGATGCTTATCTTGTTTTAGTTTTAGAAATAAAGCTTGCATGTTGGCAAGTCTTAGTTGTAAAAGCAAGGAGATTTTAGGGTTCCCTACTCCTCTGCTTGTGTATAAATAAGGGCAGCCTTGCCCATTTTTCTTTAACGGTTATTGTGATAGCAAATTGTTGAGCCTATCTTGCTTGCAAGTTGTTGTTTAGTTTTAGTTCACTTAGTGTTAGAGCAAGCTTGTATGCCTCTTTTAGGTACAAGTTATTGTTCAGTTCTTGTGTCTTGTGTCTTGTGTCAATGTATTTTGGTTGATCGCTAAGTTGTAAGCCTATTTTGCTACAATCCTGTTGTCCCAGAAGTGTAATCTTTGTTCTTGAGATTTGAGAAAATAAAGTCCTGTGCCTACTTTGTTGCCTTAATATAATGTCTCAGATTTCCGTTTTATGTGTTATGCTTATATGATCTCTATTTTAGCTTGCATTGAAAGTATAGTAGATGTGCGTTGGAAGAAAGTTTATTTAAGTATTTATGTCAAAAAATCCTTGTTCATTTCTAACTCTCAAGCTCTGCGTTTACTTGAGTAGTTGGAAACATCATTAGAGTAGGCTTAGTCATAGTTAAACTTCTAAAAGAGAAAATCTCAGCTACGACGCTTGAGTTTTATAACCTTGTACTCTTAGTTGAACAAAAAGATAGACAAATTAGTTTTAGTTTACTTTCTTTAAGCAACATCAGCAAAGAGGGAGCTTCCCCTCCTAATTCGAAGAGCAGTTTATTTGTGAATAGCTGTCTGTTTCCAATTCGCAATCCAGAGGTGCGAATTGAAACGCCAATATATATATATATATATGTTTATGTATTTATATATTAATAATTATATTTAAATTTTACTTCCCCAACTATATTCTTGCTAATAATATCTAATCCAATATATATATATATATATATATATATATATATATATTTCCCAATTTACTATGCTACCAGATTTCCCTAAATGTAGATGTATTTTTGAATCTGATGATAACATAATATTCCCAAAGATCTCCTTTGCTGATTCCCATCCTTCATCTTTTTATATCTTCAAATTCCCAAGAGATGTTTAGATTTCATAGTGGACATGTCTTTTTCAAACAATAGTGACATCCTTTAATCGCAACCTTTTATTTTAATTAACTTCTTTTGTATTGAGGCGTTGCCTTTTTAATCACCCTTCCCTTCATAAAACAACCATTAATTATCCTTGTTGCATGGATAATTGTTGTCTCTTGTAATGATGTGTTCCTTGGTCAGTTATAATAAGTTGTTGCTTTTCACATAGTTCCACGGGGACGCGTCCCCCCCAAAAAAGAAACGTCCCCTTGCCGTTTCGACGCTGTCCCCTGAATGTTTCCTTCAGAGGAGACTTCCAGGTGTCTCTGAGTCTTCTCGATGTCTCTGACGTCCCCCATAAAAAATGTATTAAAAAAATGATTTTTTTTAAAATTTAAAAACCATAGAAAGTTAAATTTAAAATTTAAAATTTTAATATTATTTTGTTACCCTAATGAGTCAACTTAAGTCAAAGTCCACTATAGTCTATCATTGAAATTTTTCATTTTCTTCCCGTGCGTGCATATAGTTTGAGACTTGAACGACTCAGAGATAGTGGATTTGTGAGAGCCAGAGGGTATTGTTGGGCTTTCACATTTTCTGATTTCATGATTGCTGGGTAGAATACTGAACATGTCTGCAAAATGTGGAAGCATGGGCAAGGCATGTGAGCCATTTGACTGAATGCATGATTGCATTCAGTCAAACAGTTCACATGCCTTGCCCATGCTACCACATTTTGCAGACATGTTCTACTAGAGGCAGAGCATTTTACATTTTTTATTTTTCAATCTTATGCATATCCTCCAATATTGCAATATTCAATATTGTGCATATCCTGCAAGCAACAATATTCAATATTCACTAGTTCAATGAAATCATTGCAATGTGTTTAAACTCTAAACTTTACTTATTCCTTAAGCTTCTACAGTTATACATCTTTTTATAACTAATTTTTCAAGTACTATATGTATTTCAGCACACCGCTCCCCCCCCACACCCCCAAAACTTACCCCCCGTCCCCCTATTCCCAAGACGCGTCCCCTGCCGTCCCCCTGTCCCCGTCCCCGAAACTCCATGGAACACTATAAAATATTGTAAATTCTAAGCCTTCTATAACAATTTAAAAAATATAATCTTGGTACAACAAACTTGCCTCCTCTAGTGTACATCTTTGAGAATCATGATTTTTGGTCGCTATTAATAAAAAGCATAGTTCCACAGGGACGCGTTCCCCCCAAAAAAGTAGACAAACCCGAGTCAGGGACGTTTCCGAGATGCGGGGATGCCTAGGAAATGTCCCCCCGCCGTCTCCCCGTCGTCCCCCCATTTCGCCGCCATCCCCTGCACATTTCCTTCAAAGAAGACTTCTAGGCGTCTTTGAGTCTTCTCGACGTCCCCCATAAAAAATGTATTAAAAAAATAATAATAATAATTTAAAAACCAAAGAAAGTTAAATTTAAAATTTAAAATTTTAATATCATTTTGTTACCCTAATGAGTCGACTTAAGTCAAAGTCTACTATAGTCTATCATTGAAAATTTTCATTTTCTTCCCGTGCGTGCATATATTCTGAGACTTGAAAGACTCAGAAACAGTGGATTTGTGAGAGCCAGAGGGTACTGTTGGGCTTTCACATTTTCTGATTTCATAATTGCTGAGTAGAATATTGAACATGTCTGCAAAATGTGGAAGCATTTCACATGCCTTGCACGTGCTTCCACCATTTTGCAGACATGTTCTACAAGAGGGAGAGCATTTTTAATTTTTAATTTTTCAATCTTATGCATATCCTACAATATTGCAATATTCAATATTGTGCATATCCTGCAAGCAGGAATATTCGATATTCACTAGTTCAATGAAATCATTGCAATGTGTTTAAACCGTAAACTTATACTTATTCCTTAGGCTTCTACAGTTATACATCTTTTTCTAACTAATTTTTCAAGTACTATATGTATTTCAGAGCACCGCTCCCCCGCCGCCCCCAAACTTAGACTCCTCATCACCGCGTTCCTGAGACGCGTCCCCTCATCCCCATCCCCAAAACTCCGTGGAACATTGGCTTTTCCAAATGAAGTCATCGCTGCTTAGGAATTAGGAGTCAATGCATCTTTAATGATAATTAGGGATTGATGCAAGTAGCAAGTGCTTTATGATTATTATTATTTACTTATTTAATTATAGTCATATTCAGATATTGTTAGTCTCTTGTGGATGTTTTCATTATTATAATGATTACAATTAATAATACCAATTATTCTATTTTGTATTATAATAATTATTATTGTGATAATTATAATTATAATTAATTATATATTTGGTATTTATTTTATTTATTTATTTGTATTTCAATGTTTTATCTTAGTGTTAAATCTCAGAGACATGACACATCAAAGAATTATTGATTGAAGATGAACTCAAGCCTAAGACACTTAGATTTAAGGTTGGAATGAGATGAGATTTTAGAGATGGAATTAGTGGCGTTCAAACTACTTGGGTCCCTGGAAGGGTCGAGGGTTCGGATGTGTCTGCAAGTGCCCAATGAGCAAAAGAACAACTTGACAAGAACTTCCTAAGAAGGTTTCAAGCACTACACTCAGATTAAATGATGGTGACCCCTCCAACAAGTCCCAACATCAAGAGGTTGAAACTGCCAAAATTTAGTGGAGATGGATCTAAAGATCCTCTAAGACATTGCAAAACTTGTATTACTATATGGACAGTAAACAAGCAAACAAACCAAAGATATTTGTTAAGGTGATTTCTAGCCACACTACTAGGAGTGGCAATAGAATGGTATACAAACCTTTTTAACATTGAGAAAGTAATGTAGGAGAGACTAAAGAAAGCATTTGAACAAGAGTTTAAATTATCAAGGGACGATAATGAGATCCTCACAAAAATCTACAATACTTGACATGGTAAGCATGAGAATGTTCAAGCTTATAATAGGAGGCTCAATGAGTTACTTAGCTAATTAGAAGGAGAACTAGTGGATGGGCTAAAGCAACAATGATTTATTTAAGGGTTGATACCCTCACTTTGGAAGAAAATGAAGATAGTTACTCTCTTATCATACAAGAAGGCATACAATCAGGCAATGAACATAAAGAGCAGTGTACCACGGGGATGCGTCCCCCCAAATCCCCATTTTTTTGGGACGGGGATGTCTTCGGGACATGGGAACGTGGGGGAGATGTCCCCCCACCACCGCACCACCTCCACCCAAAACAGTCGAGATGCTGCTGGGACAACAAGGATGTCGAGACGTCCCAAGGACTTCTAGGAGTCCCTTGACTATCCCAAGGATGCCTAGGCATCTCCCATAGCCGGTAGGGAGGAAAACTGCAAAATATATATATATATATATATATATATATATATATATATATGTTACCAGTTCATGTTCCATAAAAAAAAATACTTTTTTTAAACTTTAAAAAGTCCAATTAGCCCCCTAACCCTAAAATGATGTCCGCCATGACGATTTGTGTAGCTTTGAAGGTCTTAATTTGGGTGTAATTGTGAACGCAAATGATGTATGCCATGAAGGTCTATGTGATTTTGTAGATCTTAATTTGGCATTGCCCCTCGACCCCACTGGAGGTGTTGCCCCCACACCTCCACGAGGGCCTTGCCCCTCGAGTCCATTTGGGGCATTGCCCCCAAACTCCCATTGAATTAATTTGATGTACTCTCCAAGTCCAAGTTTCCAAGTTTGCCTACAAGTCTTCATCTATAATATCATCATGATCATCCGATTGGAAAATCTTCCTTGATGCTTACCTACAAGGAAAAATGCAATAATGTAGTTAATTTTAGTATATAATATATATCATGACATTCGAGTTTGACTAATTGACATTCTAATGAATTTTATTTTTATGGCGGTTTTGTTTAGTATTAATAGTATTATAGTATTTAAGTATTTTAAATTTTAATTAGTAATTTGCCAAAGTTTCATTTGTTATTCAATATTGTAATTCATATACATCCTTTTATAACTATTTTTTCAAGTACTATATGTATATCAACACTTTCCCCCCCACCGCCATCCCCAAACTTAGGCCCTTGGTCCCCCCATCCACAAAACCCGTCCCCATGTCCCTCCATCCCCCCATCAGAAAACTCCATGGAACACTGATAAAGAGTGACAATAAGACAATCGATCGTTTGAAGAAAAGCAAAGAGGATTGTGATTAAAGTGACAATGAATCTAGATCACTCCAGGCTCTTCAAAGAGACATGCAGTGATGAAAAAACAAAAGGACTCAAAAAAAGGTAAAAAACTTTGGTGTATTAATTGTAAACTAGAAGGTCACACCAAAATCAATTGCCCTAAGAAGCTATTATGTGATATATGCCAATTTGTTGGTCACTCAATTAGAGTTTGCCCCTATAATTTGAAGAGTAAGAGTACAAAAAAGTACTCTTTACCTAAGGAGAGTAGTCCACTCCACCAAAGTCGTAGAATAACAAGAACACATCTCCAAGTGGGTATCAGAATCAAAGAGGAGGGCAAAGTCGAATAAAATACAAAAATTCATCCCATTATACGATGTTAACAATGTAGTAAATGGGGACGCTTTTCACAAGATTTCCATAGAAACCAAAACAAACAAAAACTACTTTGTAAATGGTGCAAACCTAGAGATCATGACAATTGTCATGTCCCCTTTTTGGCCATAGGTGTGCAACACGGCCCCTTAGCCTATTTTCTAATTTCCTGTAGGTTAATGGATTGGGTTAGGGAAATTATTTTAATGATAATTAAGGTTGGACTTATTGTAATTTTTGCCAACTTTATTTATTATGTGTAGGCTGCCTAAATAGGGCACAATAAGGCCTTTGTGACTCTTAGTGTTATTTTAATTATTTTTGTATAGAGTTACTAAAGTTGTTAGATTTTTGGGAGGGAAAAAGTAAATATTTTAATTTGAATTCCCCTAGAGCCTTTAAAAAGGGATAGAGGGCTCATTTGCAACTCCATATCAATATATCTATCAAACCTTTGTTTCTAAAATAGAGGCTTTGTGTTCATTTCTTGCCCTAGGACAAAAACCCTATTAACAAATGTAGTTAAGGACGAAAACCCTCCATTCCAAAGGAGTAATTCCATCCAGGGATTGCCATTAAGCTAATTTGCATTTAATTTCCAACTTTCAAATTGATGTGAAGATTTCAGTTTGTTGTGTGATGTTGATACATTCATAAAAATAAAAAAAAATAAAAAAAAAAAATTGCTGTGCTTTTCAGATTTCAATGCCGTGTGATTTTCATAGTTAAAGCGTGGGGTTGATTTCAGTTTGGTTTGATTTCCACCATGGAGGTTATTGATATATGATTTATCTGTCCTTCGCAAATCTTATCACTGCTTTTGAAGAGTTACTACTGGCTGTTCATTGTAGAAAAACCAGAAAATATTTTTAATTAATTATTCCCTAAGAGGGAATCACAGCTTTCCCATAGTTGCCATACCATTTCATCTTGCAGCCAAGGTCAACGATTAATCATATAAAGAAGATCACAGCCTTTGAAGGTTTAGACAGCGCATGGGTTTGAGCAGTTAGTCGCAGCCTTAGTATTACTTGTTTTATACTGCTGTTCTAATTGGTAAAGAGCTTCCATACAGTTTGGTCAAGTTCTTCTGCGGTTTTAAAAGGGCATTCCAGGACCCAAATCAGCATATCAGCAGAGTGATATCAGCATTCAGACTTCAAGGATCCATTACTTTTATAATATTTTTTGATTTCTAATTATATCAGAATTATACAGCATATTCCAGTTATTTTTGGGCTTTTCTTATTGGACTTTCAATAAGTAATTAAGTAGAAGGGAGAAAGAATCTTGCTCAATTATTCCAACTAATTGTATTCATCTGATTGTAAATCTAGATGGTTTAATGCCAGATCATTCTGAAATATTTTGATTAGATCTGTAAATGGGTTAGGAAGGCTTGCCACCAACCCATTTCATTTTGGTTTGTAACAAAGATTAGATTGCATAGCTGCCAAGAATTGATTTCTATAATCCACCAATTTGGCATTGATCAGGTTTCACTTGTTATCTACGATATTGGCATTGATCAAACCTGTTGTTTATCATTTAAAACTAGACGGCTTGCCACCAATATTTGAAAGTGATTATTATTACTCACACACATCTTACTTCTATATGCTCCCACTTTGCCCACATCGGGATCTGCGTGATCCAAAAGAACATGGGAATGTGCTGATTTTAAATTTTAGTGATTTTTCAACTAACAATCCTACCATGGACATTACAATGGTATCAGTCATTTAAAACAAAACGTGACCATCAATATAATCAATGTAGAGAGATAATGAAGTATTGGCCATTACTCGAGCCCGAATAAAGAAGGTTGTGCATCTAGAAACACAAACTGAAAAAGAGACTTTGCAAAGCAAGAGCCATAGATCGTATGCAAATGCAAGAACAATAATAACTCAATTGCAATCCAATAAAATTATTGCAAAGCAAGCACTTCAAACTATTGAAGCAAAATTTGGCAAAAAATCACGAAACTTTTAAAATGCTGATTTTTCCCCAAAAAATTTGCTATTTTGTATATAATTTTGACCATTTTTCTAACTTTTGGCCTGTTCAATCATGATTTAATCACGGGAAAATATGTGGGTTTGACAAATTTTGTCTTCAATACAAATTTTGACGAATACAAGATTCTAGACTTCAGTGACAATTTTGAAATGTTTTTGTTTGACCTTTGCATGTCTTTGACCCCTAAAAAACCCTAAACGACAACATTGATGGCAACCAGATTGCTTCAATAGACATCCTAATAGATATTTATCATCTAAATTTATGCTTCCAAGTTTAGGGATTAAAAAATGCTACTTGATAGACCTACAGCTAAACTACAATAATATTAATAACTGCAGCTAAACTATAATAATTATAATGCCCTTTATAACCTTTATATATAAACTTTATATATTATAACATATGATATACTTTTGTTTCATGTACATAAATGTTTTTAATATATATATATATATATATATATATATATATATATATAATAGTATTTCAAATTTGTAATATCTATAGTAGTTTTGTTTAGCATGTACATGATATGTGATCCTGTGAATTTAGATTCCTGATATTAAACTACAAAAATGTATTTATTAATAATTTTTATATGATTTTCAACCAAAATATACCCAGCCCCCAAAAAAGATTTGTCGTACATAATCCAATAACTTAGTTTCAATGATTTTTTTTACAAATTTCAACGGAACTTTTTTGTGTGAGATATATGGTAGGGTTTACACCTCTTTTAGCATAAACACGACAAGAGGATGTGGTTTTAACAAAATAAACTCTTATTACTTGACTTATATTTACTTATCTAAGCTTATAGACATTCTATGTTAAATAAGGGAAATGTCTCATACTCCAACACATTCAAGTAGAGAATTCATCAAGGATTTTAACAATTACTCAAACCTAAGAAATCGTAGAAGGTCTAGGAGGGTACGTGAATATAGAGTTGATTCACAGCCATAAGGTTGATCGCTTAAGTTCTTGGAATGATAAGGAAGTCTTACCTTCTTGGAGATGTTACCACAACTTCCAAACACATTTTAAAAAAAAGGTGATAGGCTTTAATAGTTTTGGGGTAAGGGAATCCATGTTCTACTCCTAACCATTGACTTTGAAGACCACACTTGGCCCAATACAAATCCCCCCCAACCACCTTCAAATCCTTTAAAAAAAAAACTATTGAGGTGCTTCCCATAATCACAATTATAACAAAGCTTTGAAAATATCAATGAGATTGAGAATATAAGGCCTCAAAAAGAAATTGTAAATCTCAACAAAATAATGAATCATTGATAAATTTTCAAAAGAAGTCATAAATAAAACAAAATGCAAATGTGGCCACCAATACAACAAATTTTAATTTAACCCAAAGTCCATTGAAGAAGTCCTTGAGGAAAGGGACCATACAAAAACTAATTGGCTAAATAGCCCAAATATCGAAATTGTTCATGGATATTCCAATTTCCAAAAATTGTAATTTTAAAAGAACAAAAATTTAAGTCAATAAAGTTCATACTCGATGAAATTAATCCAAATTGAAAATATAAAGAGTTGCACCTCAACACCACATTATAGATAAATCGGCTACTAGGAAAGGAAGAAGATGATTTGTAGATCTCTCTTAAGGATGCGATCTAGAATCTACCCAAAGCTCAAAAAAGGCCATTTGTTACATATGATTTAAGGCGGTGTTAAGACCTAGGAATGATAGTCTAAAAAAAATTACTTGTTAATTATGAATAATTTTAATTTGTGCACATCTTAATTGCATGAATAAGAACTTAATGAGTCCATCTATGATTCCATGATGCTATGTTCAATTCCCACATTACTACCTCACCAAGAGTCACTTCTACAACCCAAGTTTTCCCTAGTGGTGTATCGAACACCCTCATCCTTACCATTTTCAGGTTCACCTTCATCACATAAAAACTCAAGAATTGTTAATCGTGGATCTATTTGAAGGTGGTACATGATTAGAGCTTATATATAAGGAAGGGAATTATAGGAACATTTTCATTAGACAAAGGGACAAGGCAAGGTTAGACTTAATTCAAGGTTATTCACACTACTCTATCACATTAGTTTACGAAATGGATTCTAGAAGGGTATTGGATGGTCATAACAATGTATACACTCCTAGAACCATTTACTAGCTAATTAAGATGGCTTGGGAATCCCTAATTCCCAATGACATTAGGCAACCTACTAGGTATCAACCACTTCGTAAATAACTACTTCCAACTTTTATATTAATTCTCAAATGCCTTCCAAGTTTCTTAATAACGAGGAATAATCAAGCAACACATTGCATCCTGCTTGGTCAACTTCTTTCTTTTCAACTTAGTTTAACTAAAGAACCATGATTGCGTTAACGAGTGGGTGTAGAATAGTTTATTAGTATTTATTTTCAAACAAGTGATTCCTTAAGACAAGATTGCTTGATGGTACAACAATTAAAGTTATCTTTCCACCATCACTCAACACTAACAAGTTATAAAACATTTCTCCTAAAAGAACCGCACAATACTATACTAGTTTAGACACTAATTTTTCTCAAAGTTCCCAACATTGGAACCTAGGCTCTGATACCAAATGTAATGCCTAAAATTTTGCACTAAGGGCAAAAACACAACCATCAATTTTTTTATTTAAAAACCAAGCAACCCATGCAAGCTTTAGCCATACTAATGTTAAGGATATCATTAGGACATCATAGTTGATACAATTGAATTTTCGGTGCAACCTTGAGGGGTTGCGAAGGTTGGGCTTCAGCTTTCTTTAAAACTAGGTTAGTGGGTATGCAACCCTTTCTAGGGTCCTTTCCCCTAGACAGTTTCACGATCGGCTGCCACCCACTTGAGTGAAGTAGGAGATCGGAAGACACGCCAAGTATACCCAAACAACATAAGGGGTACAGAGTTGATCACGAATAGCTTGAAAAAACTCGGTCTTGCATATTACAATTTGATTAGATAAAGCTTGAAATAGGGATGAAGTCATTTAATGAGGATTGAATTTATGAGTAATTAGGTCATGCTTCCAAATGAATAACATGCTTATAACAAGAATATAGCCTGATCATTTTGGGTGATGATTATTGCATATAACATAAGGATATACTACACCTAACACCTCTAAGCAAGAAGAATAGAGAGGTGAAGTCTAGTTTGACGTCGGACTTCGAGCATCGGCATTACCTCTTGCCGAATGCATTGACGAAAAGAGAATCAAACGGTCGGGTTCGAAACACCGGACATCGGGCATCGGCAATACCCTTTGCAAAATACCCTTAGCAAAGAGGGAAGCATGAAAGGCTAAATCCGAAAAAGTCAGACATCGGACATCAACAATACTCTTTATTGAATGCCTTAAGAAATAGAAGATTGAAAAAGGTAAAGTCTACTTACGAGTCAGACATCGGGCTTCGGTCATACCCTATACCGAAAGCCACAAGGAAAAGAAGATCGAAAGAGTGAAGTCCAAATTAGGTGTCGGGCATCAGACTTCAGTCATACCATATGCTGAAAGCCTCAATCGAAAGCAGGAGATAGGAAGGTTTAAGTCAGAAACGTTGGACTTTGGTCATGGGTATTGCCTCGCACTGAACTCCAATTGAAGAAGGAGACCCAAAAGGACTAAGTCCGAATACGTCGAACATCGAGCTTCGGTAACTCCCTTTACCGAATACCTGAAAGGAAGGATAAATTGGTGAAGTCCGATTACATCGGGCTTCGGACTTCAGCAATATCATTTGCCGAATACCTTTTAAAAAAAGAAGAGAGCCAAAAGGGATAAGTCTGAATCTTCGAACTTCAGGCTTCGAAAATGCCCTCAGCCTAAAGCCCTAGCACGAACAAGGAGGTAAAGTGAGTCCCCGAATCCCGATGCCAAGATGGCCTTGATGTTCGCGGATTCAACCTAAGACTTTTTCCTTAACCAATTTGATGAATAAGAGATGAAAATCAGATCCAAAGCCAACTCCCAAAAAGGTTAAGTCTGTTGACGCTTGAGAAGAAGTGATTCGAGCATCGCAGGTCAAAAAGACGACCTACACCCATATGTAAAGGCATGTAAGCGGCATCGAGTGAGGAACGACCCCAACCTCTGACGATTTAAAGCAAAGTCGGAGTTCGCACTTTGGTGGTTCGAGAGTCAATCTAATGGATTGCGATAGAGAAAGGTAGGTAGATGGTAATGGGTAAAGTAGATAGCCGAAACCCGATTGGACATAATGAGCTTAAGACTTGAGAAAAATCGAACATGACTTTTAAAGTACGCCTAAGCTCTTCCTGCATAAGGTAAAGGGAATTAGCGATCCCCGACTCCCAACTAATGTGAAGGTTGAAAATCAAGTGTTACACTGCGAGGGCTTGTGTTGACTTTGGTTGACCGGAGAAGGTCAACATACTTGCGGCACGTGGCGAACGTCGATTGCTTCAACTAATTTGCATCCTCGTTGCAAATCAACAGGGTTCAACCACCGCATTTAAGCCGCAGCTGGAGCGATATATTAAAATAATGTTTATTTATTTATTTATTAATGCTCAATATTGTAAGATATTGTAAGATAGAGATAAGATCGTCTCCGATCTTATCTGGAGTTTCTTTTTAGAAAGTTTCCAGTTTTGTAAATCTTGTAAACTATTTATTGAGCGTCTCGCTCTTGTTAATAACATCAATTAATTTACCAATTACTTGCGTAATATGGTATCGAGCTTCGAGGGAAAACAATTTTTTTGAAAAATTAATAATTTCTTTGAAATTATTTTGTTTAAATTTTTCGAAATAATTGTTTTTTCTAAAATTTTTTAATTCTGGAATTTTTTTTCAGTGGAAATTTTTGGCAATTCTTGGGCGTCTGAATTTCGAAGATTTGTGCTTGAAGAATTTTTTCAAGTTCTGGTCGCGTCGGTTCTCCTGGGCGCGTGTTTTTGTCGTCTGAAAATTCCGTGCTTTTTTCGTGCCCTTTCTTGAGCGCGTTTTTTTTGCAAGCTTCGCCTGGCGTCTTTGTATTCTTCATTGGTTGGATTGGGCGCCAGATTTTTTGAAGAAGAGACAGTCTTCAACTCGCGTTTTGTCTGGTGACGGGATTTCAGGCTACGAATTTCTTCTGGCTGTGGTTTGACAGAGGGCCACGATTTTTTGTTTTTTTTGAGGACGCGATTTCCATCCTTTCAGGGCGTTTGTAATTTGAAGAACGCGATTTTGTATTCTTTCCAGCCGCGATTTCAAGGACGCGATTTCTGCGGCCGCGTTTCTTTTCAGCCCGCGATTTGAAGGCAGTTCCTAGCCGCGTTTTCATCTGGTGTTGAAGTGGTTCTTTATCTGCATTTTATGCCCGCGGTTTGGACGCATCTCTGCAAACCAACGGCTCTTGTGAGGCCGCGATTTTCGTTGCATCTTTTCTGCATTTTCTGACGGAAAATTTGGCCGACTAGGGTTTTGCTCGTTTCTTCTTCATCAGAAGTCAGAAATTTTTTTTGATCATAGATTCCTGGTGGGTTTTTCGAGAGCTCAACTGGGTTGGTCTCCGAATTTTCTGGGTGCATCGTTTTCCGTGCCTCGAATTTTGTGCCATCCGTACACTGTACTTTCTGCAGTCTGTACCTGAATCTGTCCCTGTTTTCTGCATTGGAATTCGTGCCTCGAGTTTCGTGCATCAGCCTCTTCTCAGTATCTCGTTTTTCGTGTCTCGAAAAGCGTGAAGATGGCCAGTTTAAGCAATTTAATGCTGGAGGGCAGCCAGAGATTTAATGGCAAAAATTACAACACCTGGAAGCAGCGGATGTTAACAATTTTTGAATACCGCTGCCTTGATCATATGATCCTCAACAACGCTACTCGTCCTGAAGCGGCGGGTAAGGATCAGGATAAGTTTGATGAGCAGCATCGTGAAGCCGTCATGCTTATTAAGCTTTCGGTTACTGATGATCAGCTCCCTCAGATTCCACTGCGAAAATCAGCTAAGGAGATCTGGGATCACTTGAAGGATATGCATGAAACTTCCGACAAAAGCCGTGCGTTTTTCTTGAAGAATATGCTGTTTTCTATCATGATAGATGAGAAGACAACTCTGCAAGCGCACTTGAATAAAATCCAGGAGATCAGAGATCAGTTGGAGGCGATTGGTCGAAAATGGAGGAGGAAGACATGGTTGTGATCACCCTGAAGAGCTTACCGAAGTCCTATGAACATTTCATAGAGACCCTCAACATTACGTCTGCTAATGTTGATCTCAAGTTTCCGAATTTGTGCACTATCCTGTTGCAGCAGGATCGCTGGAGACAACAGTTCGGTAGCAGTGAATCATCATCCTCCACGGAGCAGGCCTTTGCAGCAAAAACTCAGTCAAAGCATCATGGTAAAGGTCAGCCTTCACAGCAGAGAGGCTCACGTCAGCGCTCCACCAGTCCGAAGAAGAAAAATATACAGTGCAATTACTGTCATAAATTTGGCCACATCAAGAAAGATTGTCGTGCTCGTTTGGCTTCTGAGCAAAAGAAGCAGGGAGGGTTTCAGAAAGCGAATGTCGCCGAGCACTCTGAGCAGAAGGAATCTGCCTTTTATGCACTGATGGCAAAAAGGCCCGCAGACCATGTCAAGTCCTCTGCTTGATACATTGATTCGGGTGCCTCGCGTCATTTCTCACATAGGCGTGATTGGTTCACAAACTTTTCCCCTTGCACTGACTCAGTAATCTTTGGAGGAGGTGAGGAATACACAGTTGTCGGCACAGGCACTGTTCAGGTTCAGTCTGGCGGGAGGGATCTCATATTCCTCAACGTTTATTATGTCCCTGATATCGAGCTCAATCTTCTCTCAGTCAGTCAGATCATGCGGCATTCTCCCCAGATGGATGTGGTATTCAGCTCGCATAGATGTTCGATTGTTGATCGAGAAACTCGCACAACGGTGGCCGTTGGGATAGAGGATCATGGCCTTTACAGGCTTGTGGACACTGGTGATTCTCCGGAGTTAGCCTTGGCAGCCAGAAATTCAGCTGTCACCAGTCTTTGGCACCAGCGGTATGGGCACTTGAGCGTGCACTATCTCTCTCAGCTTGCTCGGGAGGGACTTGTTGATGGCTTACCTGACATTCAGACTCAGCATCAGGGCGTTTGTGGTGCTTGTCAGGCTGGGAAGCAGCATCGCACACCGTTCAAGGATGGCGACTCTTGGCGGGCTTCTAAGGTACTTCAATTAGTTCATGCTGATATTTGTGGCCCTATGTCTATTTCTTCTGTAACTGGTTGCAAGTACTTTCTACTTTTTTTTTTTGTTTATAGTAGGAAAATGTGGGTGTACTTTCTTAAACAGAAATCAGAGGTTTTTAATGTATTTTGAAGTTTAAAGGCCTTGGATTGAAAAAGAGTCGATTCTTGTATTACTAACTCTTAGGTCCGGATAATGGAAGTGTTCTAAGTGCTTTCTCAACAGCCGAATACTCATGGGATAAAACGTCAGTTAACCACACCCTACACTCCTCAGCAAAACGGTGTTGTAGAGCGACGCAATCGTACGATTGTTGAGATGGCTCGCTCCATGTTGCAACACCGGAGTGTCCCTACTAAGTTTTGGGCAGAAGCCGTCAATACATCAGTCTATCTCCTTAATAGGTCACCCACTCATGCTGTTAAGGGAAAGACTCCTGAGGAAGTTTGGTCTGGTCGCAAACCTAGGATCAGTCATTTGAAAGTTTTTGGCTCCCTTGTGTATGTTTGGATTCCAGAGGCCAAGCGCACTAAGCTGGACTCCAAGAGCCAGAAACTCATGTTCACAGGGTACAGTGACAACCACAAGGCATATAGGCTGATTGATATAGACGCTGATCGTCTTATCTTCAGTCGAGATGTTGTCTTTGATGAGGAACGAGGTCCATTTCACTCTTCCTCACCTGTTCAGCATTCAGAGGATCAGCCTCTACAGGGTCCTGATATGAGTGTCCGACTTCCATTAGGTCCACCTGATGGGAGGGATGACGAAGACCCAGTCTTTGATGATGCTCAACCTGAGTTTCCTCCAGATGATCATGAACATCTCCCTGCTGAACCTGTTCCAGATCCACAACCAGATCCAGCTCCTCCTGTTGCATCTGATGTTGGCACATCTACTCTCCGACCGAAATGGTGGGCTAAGACTATCAGTGATCTTCATGCTGATGAGCTCATTGAGGGTAGATCATCCAGAAACAAGAGCAAACAACAGTCTACAGTAAATTTTGCTCTCATGGCCAACATTCACAGTGTTTATGAGCCTCAAACATATTCAGAGGCAAAAGGGATACCTGAGTGGGAAAAGGCAATGGAATCAGAATACCAGAGTCTTCAGAAGAATCACACTTGGGTCCTTTCCAATCTTCCTCCAGGGAAGAAGCCCATTAGCTGCAAATGGGTGTCTGAGTGAAATTACAAAGGCAGCTGAAACCCTTGACAAAATTAAGCTTCGTCTGGTTGCGAGGGGTTCTCACAGGGGAAAGAAGGCGTGACTATAGGAGACCCTTTGCTCCCTCTGACCAAAATGAGTACCATGCATTTCGTCCTTGCCTTAGCAGCCCAATTTGGTTGGAAGGTCCATCGGATGGATGTGAAAGTGCTTTCTTCAGGTGAGTTGAAGGGAGGAAGTATACATGGCCAGCGACCTCAGGGTTTCAAAGTTGCTGGTCAAGAACAGAAGGTGTGCAGATTGGTCAAGGCACTCTATGGCCTGAAATAGGCTCCTCGGGCTTGGTACATAAAAATTGACACGTACCTCACAGATCATGGCTTTCAGAGGAGTCCATCTGACTCGAACCTGTATGTCAAGAATACTGGTAATGAGATTCTGCTTGTTGTTGTCTACGTGGATGACTTGATCATTACTGGTAGCTCAGCACATTTGATCACTGAGATCAAACAGGACTTGTGCAAAACTTTTGACATGACAGACTTGGGCCTCCTGCATTATTGTTTAGGTGTTGAGGTTTGGCAGACAGAGAGTAGCATTTTCATCTCGGTCCAAGTAGCCGAAGTCTTACGGATAAGTTCGAATGGGGATTGCAAACCTGCCTCTACACCCATGGAAAAGGGCTTAAATTGTCAGCTAAGTCCGATTCACCTGTGGTAGATGAAACATTGTTCAGGCAACTAGTAGGCAGCCTCATCTATCTTGCTGCTACTAGACCTGATTTGAGTTTTGCAGTGAGCTACATATCACGCTTCATGACAGCCCCAAAGGCTGATCATTGGGTAGCGTGTCTTTGCGTTATGCTAGAAAGGCACTCGATTTTTGGACTCTTGTACTTTTTTCCGATCCCGCGATCCACAAACTTCGGTGGGTTCCTGATTGAATTGGGCAGGTTAGGTTATTGTGAGAAATCATAACTTATCAGGTATAATGTTGATTTAAGGATCGATGCAGTCCATGGACTAGTAAAATGACTTGATGAAAGCTCTCTCAGCCAGGCGAGTATGAGAGCAATGCTTGACATGTAGAAGCGGTTGGCTTAGCCGGATACTTCTGAGATATGCAAATATCTCAAAAGCGAGATTAAGAGCTCACTGTTCTGTGATAATCAGGGGAGTTCTCAAACTTGCAAGAATCCGGTCTTCCATGGCGAAGACCAAGCATGTAAAACTCATTTGTCATTTCATTGAGCTGGTTGAAGACGGATCAGTTCAGTTGCTGTATGTTCCGACAGAGGATCAGACAGCAGACATTCTCACCAAGTCACTCAGTACAAATAAGTTTGTAAAATTCAGGGGGCATCTTGGTGTAGTTGATAGATTGAGCATTAAGGGAGGGTATTAAAATAATGTTTATTTATTTATTTATTAATGCTCAATATTGTAAGATATTGTAAGATAGAGATAAGATCGTCTCCGATCTTATCTGGAGTTTCTTTTTAGAAACTTTCCAGTTTTGTAAATCTTGTAAATTATTTATTGAGCGTCTCGCTCATTGTTAATACATCAATTAATTTACCAATTACTTGCGTAATAGAAGCCGAGATTTGTTGATGGCCGCAACCTACAGGGGATTCTTCAGACGCAGAGTGATGGCCACTGTTGAAGCCGAGATTTGTTGATGGCCGCACGCTGACGCAAGTGACGGCCACTGCTGGTAGTTGAGTCGTCGAAGTAGAGAGTGACGCCGCGATAGATGACAAGCAAAAGCCAAACACAGGTTGTAGACACCGAAAAACGAAATGACTTGCAGACGCCGACGCGAGAAAGAGGTGAAATGATATCAAATGTCGCCCTCAGCTATATAACAAAAAACCCTAATAAAACAATCGCTTTATGAGAATTTTCAACGCCCTTATTTGACTGCCGAATTTGGTCGAATTTGAAACATTTTTTTGAAATTCGACGAATTTCGAATTTCAACATGAAATTCGGTCGAATATGGTGACTTAGCTTATAGGTGTATTGAAGTAATTTGCATGCTTGATGCAGGAGCATCTAGGTCACTTGTGATCCTTCTCACCCAAAAATGTGGTCGTTTGAATTTTGGTTTTTACTTTTTTTTTGTCTTTTACTAGGTCAATTTTGTTGTCATGTGTGGGGTTTTCCTAAGGCGTTTCATCCTTCCTTTGTTGCGCAATTTAGATGAAGTCATGGGTACTAGTTATCATTTGTTGTAGTTCTTTGACACGTGCATGTAAAGTTATGATAGGTCAATTGTGCATTGGGGCTTGTTGACTCGTGCTCATCCTCATTGTTGGGCATGTATTACATATGTTTTGATTGTGCCTTATTGTTGGACATGATATCGATAAGGGCATGGGAGTTATAAGCCCGCAACACATTCTAATTGATGGTTATCCTACCTTCCAACCTCTAACGTAGCAATTAACATTCATGCAATGTCTAATAAGTGCTTTCCTCCATTTATCGATCATGGATTGAGTCCTTTATGTCGAGCAATAATGTCCTTTGTTGAACATCTATTTTTAGTGAAGGTATGTGTACTCATCACTTGTCAATATTGGTCGGCAATTAGTTTCATGCGCCTATTCTTGGTTGGCAGCAGCTGTCCTAGGAGAATTTTTGCTATAAAATAAAACATATTTATGGGAATCAAAACAAGTGATAGAACATGTAATAGGAAGTCATGGGACTAAGAAGCTAGAAATCATTTTCCTAGTGGTCATCATGGGACGTTGATGTCCTGTTGTGACCTTTTCACACATCGCCCCATTGCAAATTGGGACCCCCTGTTTTTTTTGCTTTTTGTCTTGGCGTCACAACTGCTTATCACCATTTTTCTTTTACAAACGAGGAGTCAGAATTTTGAGTGGTCACCCAAGCCAACTGGAGAATTCAAGCCCGAATCAGTGCCTGAACGTCACGGAAGTGCTCAGAAGGTCCGGAAGACGAGGATCACCTGTGCTTTGAGTCAATTCTGACACTTCCTATTTTTTAGGGATTTTTGCTTTTTCGCTTTTTTCATTTTTGACATTTTTGGACCAAACTGGGTACCCTATTTTTTAGGGATTTTGCTTTTTTTATTTTTAGAAAGTCAACCTTGGTCAATGTTTCCATTTTTAGAACCAAAAATCAGCCAAAAAATCGAAAAATCGAGCAAAAATCAAGAAAAGCATGGAAAAGCAAGATAGAAATCTGGAAAAATCAATGCAAAAATCATAAAAATCAGACCTCTGGAATGAGAAAATCAAGAAAATATGAGAAAATCAAGAGGAAAAGGCATGCAAATCCATGGAGAAATTCACCTAAGTTTGGATCTTCAAAGCTCGCCTATGAGAAGAAAATGGCTAAGGCATGGGCAAGTCTGCCATGCCTTGGATGGAAGATGGCGAGAGGTTGAGCAAGTCCGCCCTTGACATGGCAAGACCCTTTGGAAGTCCGCCCCAGCACTTAGAAGAAAATGGCAAGACATTCACAAAGTCCGCCCTTGCTTGGCAAACATCTTGGCAAGTCCACCCTTGCCATGGAGATGGGAAGATGGAAAGAAAAAGGCAAAGTCCGCCTTCAAATGGAGATAAATGAGGGACGTCCAAGCACACATGAAGTCCGCCCCTCACATGGCAAAGCCAACATGAAGTCCACCCAGCCTAGAGCAAGGAAGAAAATTGAAAAATTTGGCTAAGTATGGACGCCTTTGAGGGGGAAACATGAAAAATTTGGCTAAGTATAGGTGCCATGCCTATGTAATGTTACCTGGGGGAGAAAAATTTCATGAAATTGACTAAGTATTTGATACCTCGGAAAATGAAATTTGAATTTTGGGCCAAGTGTAAAAGGAAAATACATATGGAAAAGAAGTTTGGAAGTCCGCCCTCAAGCATGATGAAAATATTCTAAGGCATGAATGTCTAGAGAGGAAATATCAAGACAACTCCAAAGTCTGCCATGCCAAAGGGGAGTATGGAAAGGAAAGTTCAAAGTCTGCCCAACCTAGAGGGGGAGAGAAAACTTAAAAACAAAAAATCGGCTAAGTGTTGGCAAAATATGGTTAAGGATAGAAGATGGCAAAAGCACTTGCAAGTCCGCCTAGCACTTGGTCAAGATGGAGACAAAGTCCACCATGCATATGGAGAGGCACCAAGGAAGTCCGCCCTAGCATCAAGGAGACAATGTCAGACACATCACAAAGTCTGCCATGGACTTGTCCAAGACTTGATGAAGTCCGCCCAGCCAAGGAAACTCAGAAAATTGGCTAAGTAAAAAAAAAAATTCAAAAAGAAATTGGAAAGGCACAAGTGAAGTCTAACCTTGCTCAATGGATGGACGACACAAGCAAGAGAAAGTCCGACTTCCCTTGATCTAGGCATGACCAAAGCAGCTCAAAGTCTGACTTAGCTCAAATAAAATGTCTAAGACTGCAGCAAGTCCGCTTGGAAGGAAAAGATGATATGTCCAAGTATTGATGAAGTTCGCCCTTGGAGAGCAAAATGTCAAACACAATGACAAGTCCACCTTGAAAAGAACATGGAAAGACCAACACAAGTCCGACTTTGCTTGGAGAAGGCATGTCCTGACATCCATAAGATCCGCCAAGTACAATGGCAAACGTGATGCAAAGTCCGACCTAGACCAAGAAAAGAAATGTCAAAGTGTTGAGAACGTTTGCCCCGGTGTAAAAGAAAAGATGGTAAGCACTAGAGAAAGTTTGACTTCTCCCTAGAAATGTTTGTCCAAAGTGGCTTGAAGTCTGACTTAGGCCAAGAAAGAAAACGTCCAAGCTCATGTAAAGTCCGCCCAAGGAGAGGATCAGAAAATTGGCTAAAACTCAGAAAATTGACTAAGTGTTGGAAAGAAAACAGGGAAAATGAAGAGGAATAAAATTAAAGAGGAAATGAATAAAATCCTTAGCACAAGCCAAATTCATAATTGAAGGCAAATCCACAAGAAAAGTTCATTCAAGTATGGAGATGGCCAAAATCTCGGCTAAGTGTTAAATGGTCCACATGAAGGTATTGCAAAATGAAATTGAATAGCCAAAATTTGGCTAAGTATGGGAAATACTTCATAGAGAAAATTCCAATTTCCTCCATTATGGCAAAAGCACAGGGGAGTTCCTCTCCAAATTCAAGGCACTTGAAGGAATTTTAGAAGAATCCAGAAAGAAAGACTTAATAACTTCAAGTCTAAACATTTGCTCCAAGGGGGAGACTTCCAGACTTCAAGCGCAAGTGCGAAGAAGAAATCAAAAGGAATCCAGGGTCAAAGCTAGGAAGAGACAAGCACAAAGGACAAGAGTCATTGGCAAGAAAAATATTCTAAGGCAAGCATGTGGAGGAAAAACAAAGTGACCAAGAAGACATCCAACACGTTGAGGTGGCGCCTCGTCATCTTCCAACCAATCAAATTGTTCCAAATCAACATACAACAACTTTCTATTTTATTGTTGGTTTATATTTAGCAGAAGGACAAGTGTCCCAGAATGTAATTTTCTCATTGGTCGAGAGGTAGTTGGTTATGACAAACCCTAATTAGGGTTTTATTTTGTAATCTTGGCCGTTGATCCTAAATCAATCTTGGCTATTGAATTGTAATTGGGGAGCCTATAAATTGAGCTCGCCCCTCATTTGTAAGGTGTGGAGACAGTGTATGAAATTGTTGCATTAGACTATTTCCGATAATAAAAGCTATTATGCATGATTTGCTTTGAATCACTTTTATTGTCAAGTAGTGAGCAAGGTTGCATAACTTCTTCTACCATAGATTAGAATTAGATTACGATTAGAATAGAACTTGCTTTGAATGTTTGTTAAGCGAATGCAAGATTTGATCGTATAGATTAAATGGTGAAATATTGCTCATACTTTCTTCGGATGGATAATTTTCATTCGATGCGTAAAGTTAGTTTGAGCTTGTGATTGTGGATGCTTAACTTCGGTCTTACTCGAGGCATGAAAATTATAATCACACCCTTTGAAGATTGCACCCACTTTGTGTAGTTGTCCCAGGGAGGCGAAACAAAGCGTGGTTACTCCTTTCACTTGATCTTTACTGTCTCTTGAATTCCTAGGCGTAGATTAGATCCTCTAAACCCTTATCTTTTTGCCTTTTTTTTGAGATCCAAACTGAAAGTCCTAATCGAAGAAGCCTTTAATGATAAATCCGTCTAAGTCTTGAACTGGTGAATTGAACAAGCCTAGCGTAAGTCCCTTTGTGTATTACTAGCATATCACAACGCCCATTGAGCTTATCCACATGTCATGACTCGACGAAAGAAACCTTGGAGTCGCCATATGATCTTCTCACAATCTTAGCATATGCGGTGACTTTGTTCAAGAGAGGATAGAGTGTCTTTGGACATTTTATTTTGTGTGTTCGGTGGATGATAAAACGTACACCAACACGTCCAAGATAGAGACATTACAATTTTTTTTAATTTGATTGAAGTGCCTTATGGTTGGACTGTGTGCAAGAAAATTGTCATTTGAAAGTTTGATCTCTATTTTTTGAATTATGGTTATTCCTTGTTGCAAGTTGTAGTTTGAATTTGGTCCATAATTTCTGGGTGATTGTCATTTCCATTCTGCCTTTTGTAGTAGTGGTGTTGTATAGAGCCACTAGGATTGATTGCTTTTCACTGGGTACTTGATCCTTGCCTACATCAAGTGGTATCAGAGCTAGTTAGCTCACTAGGTTACTGAAATTTCTGAAGTAGTTAGTCTTGGACAGGTCTAAAAATCTTATTGTAGGTGTGAGAATCTGATGGCTGCAGAAAGCTAAAGGGGAAGACATGGTTCATACTTCATAGAGGCCTACTAAGAGGTTAGAGAAATGTTGATATAACAAAAATGCTAAGAGAAATGTTAACTAGATTGGAAGCAGTAGAGGAAGCACATAGAAGAAGTGTGCATGTTGAAGATATAAGTGAAGATGAAAAATAAGCAGCAATAGTAGGCCAGTAAGGGAAAAAACGGACTATTCTTGAGAGCTATGCCTCACATAGGAAACAAACTATGGACAAATACTTCATGTTACAATGGTAACTTGAATCTTGAGGAACTCTTAGATCAGATTTTAGAAATGGAAAAACATTTTGATTTTGAGTTAATAGAAGACTCAAAGAAGGTAAAATTTGGCATTCCTAAGTTGAAGGCTCGTGCATCCTTGTGGCAGGATCATGGGATTGAATGGTTGCAAAATTGAAGGTGAAGTTATTACCAACAGATTATCAACTAAATCTACTAAGGCAATTACAATATTTGAAGCAGTGAGAGATGAAAGCCAAGACCTACATAGAGGAGTTCTATAAGTTCAATATTCAAGTTGGTCATGTAGAAGATGATGAGAAAAAGATTGCAATATCTATCAATGGACTTTGAATGTTATTCCAATACAAGTTTAGCATGATCTGAGTAAAATTAGTGGAGAAGGCTTACAATATGCTTTAGTGTAGAAGAGAAATTGGCCAAAAAGCGGCAAAGCAACTCAAGAGGAAGACGAAGATCCTCCAAAGGAAGAGGACATTTCAGTGATGATAAAAGACAATATACAAACAAGAGGGAATCTATCATCTCCTGAAGTGAGAATTTCAATCAAGTTATAAGAGGAAGAGGATACTTTGAAAGAGGAAGAGGTAGATTCACCTAATATATATGTGAGGAGGTTGGTCATAGAGCCTTCAAATGTCCACAATCATAGCAAAATTATGGCAAAAAACCACATTGCCCAAGTTGATTAGGAGAGTGTAGCATCACCTAGGCATACAAAATAAGTAGAACAAGGAGAGTATCTCACGATGTAGGGAGTGTTAATAAAATCAAAGAAGGAAGAATATGAGCTTGCACAAATGGAGAATCTATTTAGGACTATATGGAAGTCCAAAGGAAAATGTTGAAAATTGTTGTTGATAGTGGAAGCATGGACAAC
>VDFB02271358.1:1115629335-1115921829 GCA_007258455.2 Sequoia sempervirens | reverse complement strand
ACACTATTTTCATGATTGCAAATCTCAAACATTTTTGTTATATTCTTCTACCATAGTATTATTTGTTCATCATGTTCATGATATTATGTAAAGTTCAATAGTGTCCATGCTCATGACAGTGATAATGAATAGGCATACATAATGGCTCATTAACAAAAAGCACTATTTGATAAAGGAAAACATGTAGTAAGTTTCATATTTTCATTTGAGAGAGGAACGAGTACATTAAACATTTTTTACATAATGAAGGCATATGAAGAGAGTTTCAGATTTCCATCAGAATGGAGGATGACAAGCATCAATATAGTAACCTATATGTTTAGATGAAGTGAAGCAATGATTCAACAAGACAATTATTCTATCATTCAAAGCATATTTTTTAAAGAATAATTGACAATTATCAGGAAGACAAATATGGATAGATTACACAAGAATTACAATGTGAAGAAGTTGTTTCTAGAATGAGCAGAGAATGACAAAGCATGAGGGAAGTGCTTCTGAAAGTGCTAGCTAGCTATAAGAGAGAATGTAGACCACGGAGCTACAATGATTTAATGTAAATGTTGCATTAAATGAAGTGGATGCATTAACTTTAAATAATATCAAGAGAACAAATACATAGTATAGATGAAGGGTAATTCTAGATTTCTTGTTTTATGCCTTGCCAAGTAAATCTTTGCATAAATTCAAAACAAAATCAAGAGGCCAACCATTATGAGGTTCTTCAAGAAACATCAATGAAGAGACAGCATTAAAAGTAACCTGTAAAGAATACATATGCCACTATTTATCATAGTTCATGAGATCATTAAGCAATAAGATCATGATTATTTTCATTCCTAGGTGTATAATATGAGGACAGAAATGAAGGTTTGGTGCAATTTAAAATACATGGTTTTTCATTGAAATACAAACTCCTCATTACTTTCAGCATACTGACATTGGGGTTTTGAATATCAAAATATACAGATTTCTTACAATTTTCAAGATACCCATGTGAGGGTTTTCAACAGAAAGGAAATAGAAATGTGTGTTCTTCATAATATCATATACCCACATGGGGTTTTCTCAGGAAAAAATATTTATTCAGTGCTCTCATAGTCGAGCTTGAATATAGCAAGAAATGCATCCAAATAAGCATGTTTTTCAAAATATAGTTTACCCATGTGAGAGTTTTATGAGAAAATGCAAAAGAAGTAGAAAACCATCATGGTTCAAGCCTAGATTAGTCTTAGAATGCCTAATAAGAGCATGTAATGGCACAGCTTGCATATGGCTATGGAATTACAAATCAACCTTTTGTAGAAATGGGAAGCTTTATAAGATTTCTTTTACTAGAATGAAAACAAGAGGGAGTAGAAGGCTTACCATTGTTGCCTGAAGAAGAATACATAACCCTCATTCGAGCTCACAGAGCTTTCAAAATTCAAATTTGAGCTCAAGTATGGTGGCCAATGATATGGCATCAACACATAAAACATTGAATCACCGAAATACATCAGAAATTATGTTTATGCCATGGCCAAAGCCAAGAAATTTATGTGGAAAATGAAGCAAGAAGTCATAGAGAACTCATAAGAAACTCTTGAAGAATTTTTACCATCAAAGAACCAGCTCACTTTGGAGATTTTTTCTCGCAAAGAGTTACCCACAACTCAAGAAATTTTCCATGTCTCAATAGATTGCTGAACTTTCATTTTCAACAAGGTGCAAATCTTATTGATAGTAGTTTTTGGCACGCCGAGTGGGACTCTGAAAATTAATTTCTAAAGAAGTTTTCAATATTTTAAAGTTATTGTTTGGTGTATGCAGTGATTTTATTAAGTCTTTTAGATGTTTTTACATATACCTGGCGACTCTGTTCTTAGTTTTTGCATGCAGATCAAGTGTTGGTTTGTTTGAAAAACCTAACTTTTATTGTTTTCTAGCTTATGAATGAATAGATATGTCAATATTTCATGGCCATGAATCATATCATCTGCCATATCATGAGATCCTTGCTTTTCCATCTCCATATTATCCATACTAGTATAATCATTTTGTTCATTTCAATTCCTTGGCTTCTCGAAACAAGCATACCCAGTATAATTACCAACCACCAACCCCTGCCCATTTTTCAAAAATAGCCCCAAGAGATTCAAGACTTGAGCTTAGAGATATAAGGTTGAACCATGAAGAGTAGATGAGGGAAATAGAAAAATGAAAGTTGTACAACACACACCAGGGGGAGATTGTAAGTATAAAGAGCATGCTACTTGATTGCATGAGCTAATTGAAGGAAATCAAGAAGTAGCATGAGTATAATCAGCACTAGAAGTAGGAGTTGGAGACCCAAAGAATACAGTTTGAGGAGGACTTGGAGAGGGAGGAAGTTGCACAAACAAAGTTTTTTCTTGCTCAGTTTCAAAGGCATGAAGCTCAAACAACTCTTTCCATTTCAAAACATCCTATTCAAGAAGAGGTTCATGAGTTTAAATTTCCAATTTCACTGAAGAATGAACCTCCAAACCCTCCCAAGATCAAAATTCATGGCTTTAGAGAATCTTTACCTTTTCAAGAACCTAGGTTGGAACATTTAAAACTTGTTTTGCTTCAAAAACATCCAATTGTAGAGCCTTTTCTTCTTCAAGAAATTGGCTTTGAATGCAAACAGACTCCCCTAAAAATAAAAATCCCAAGTTTTAGAATTTCTAATTTTTTAGAGGAGCCTATGAGCATTCGAAACCAATCCATTAGAAAGTTTCCTCTTTTCCTCCAGGAAACTCCAAAGATTCCCCAAGTTTCCCAACTAGATAAATTTGATTTTCCTACCACTATTTTCCTTTATAAGGATATACCTATTGTCTTGGAAAATGACTCATCATTCGCCATGGGAGAAGCTAGAAGAGTAAATTTATTACATATAGCTATGGAGGAATATTAGTTAGAATAGAAAAATATTGAACAAGAGAAGCTTTGCCCTATTGAGTCCTTCCATGTTTTCACTAATGAGTTGCCTTGTTTTGTGGAAGACAATAAATTTTTTTTAGAGGAATACTTTTTGCAACGCACATAATAGGAGGTTACTGCTACTTGCACCATTTTCTCAGCTGAATCTGAGAATGTTTTATGTGTGGAGAAGGTAAGTTCATTGGAGTAGCAAAATATAGATGACTATTTCGAGGTATCCAATTGGTATAGAAAAGAAGACCTAGAACATCAGGAGCAATTGTTGCAAGTGATAGCGGAGGTTGTGTTTGAGGAACCACAAATTCTAGACCAAGAAATGGCCAACAGTTCTCAAGTTCTGCCTAATCTATTCAATGAATTACCATTTTTGTAGATAGTGAAGAAAACATATCTCATATTACATCCATAACAGCTCTAGAACAGTAAGAAGATGCTCAAAACTTTGATGTTTTGATACCTCAAAGAAATAATAGTAAGGTAGAAAATAGTCTCCCTTCACAAGAAATTGAAAGTGAGAGGGAAGACAACATGTTTTGGGATGACCTTGAAGCTTTTGTTTCAAACTTAGATTCCCAACACTCATATTTTGAGGGAGAAGGTGTGGATCAACAGCTTGAGGAGACAAAAAGGGGTGTCCAAGCTCGAGGTGGGAATGGCATGGCTATCAAATTTTGAAACCCTGATAAGCATGATACAATAGTTCAAATAGAACAAGATCAAGCTAAGAAAAAGCCTGACACTGTTGTCCAAGGTAAGGGTCTTGATCTCTTTCCAAGTTTTCAAGAAAGTATTCAAGAGGACACCTCAAATCCTATTATGAATACAGAAGATAATGATGGGTCTAACAAGGATTTGTACACTAATATAATTGATGAGTTTTGCACAAGGTTGGGTGATATGTTTTCAAATGATCCTCATTAGAAAGATGAGATTGAAATAGTAGGTAACTAGGAAAGAATAAGTGGTGCAAGTCCAGGTTTCATCCTTTTGAGAGGTTGCCCCATCAAAGATCTAGCCAGAGATGTTGGAAAGATCTAAAGAATTTCTAGCACACCTAAGAATGAGGTTGCAATCAAGGAGCAACAAATCCCACTTATTCATTCTGGGAAAACTAGAGGTATGCTTGATCAGATTCACATGATCTATACCTCTGATTATAATTTACAAGTTGTGGTACAACAATGTGTGGGGAGTATCTTCATTTTTCATTTCTTAGTGCAAAATTGTGAGTGTGCAATGTATCCTCAGTTGATTAGGAGAGGCAGTTATTTTCAAAACCTATAAATGGTTTTTTTTTAGTACATTTTCCACTAGCTAGTGTAGGATAGAGTGGTTTCCTCAAATAAGTGTGTTATGCACATTTCTATTCAGTAATTTTCTTTTCCCTCAACGTTGTTGTGCATGTTATGTTGGCCACTAGGGCCTTTTAGTTTGCTTTTTGCTTTGTTTCATTTTTTTTTGCTACTATTTGGAGTGTTTCTATTCAAGTTTTATGAGTTTCATGAAGGGGAATATTTGACTCCATAGCCAATGGAGTTTTCAATGGCAACTTATCTATGCTTAGCTGGAAAGCATTTTGCAAAAATCACCAAAATGTTACCAAATTTTTGATACAGTTCAATTGGTGGAGCTGATTAAATATTGTTATATTTGGAAGTGAAAATTATAGTTATTTTTGTTTATGCTCAAGTGTCTTTTACACTTCATTCATCATTCATCAAGTGATAGTTATGCAAGTGTTTTGAGAAATTGAGTTTCAGAAGGATTACACATGTTTTTTGCAAAATTAAATGGAGTACAGAACTGAATATATAAATGATAAAGAAATAGAGTGCTCTCATTTATTTTATGAAATGATTCACATTACATATGCTCATTTGATTGCAAGAATACAAATGATAGTACATTTTTGCATTTTGATGCATTTCTTTTTAGAATGAAAAGAAGAAAGAAAGGAAATTTAAGAATCCACACAAGCCATGGATGTAACTCTCACAATGCATCATGAGGATCATGCTACACTATTGAGGATGTAGGAAAATAAATCACATAAGAATGAACATAACCATCATTTCCTATGCTTTGGCCGATGCAGAAGTGGTGCACCATCCTCCATCCTCGAGCTCTGATTGACCTATAGGAGAAGAGAGGGGTTGTTAGAGCTCTGACTATGAACATTCCTATATGAATCACCAACAATAATGTAAATGTTGCTAATGATCCATTAGAATAGTTGCAAAAATGGGAGATGGATAGAAGCAAAGAAAGAAAGGACATCATCATCACATATTTTTTTAATGCTAACATCGTTTGTCTCCTTATGCAGGTATAGGAAAAGTCATGTAGTTGATTATCTCTTGGAAGACCAAGCATGTGGGAAAAAAAGGGCTCCCACAAGGGTAGAGCTTGGCATGCTACCCCTTATAAATTACAGATGGGGCTGAGAGGAGTGAAATTATCATGTTCATCAAGAAAGGAAATATAGAACTACAAGAGTAAAAAAGTGTTCATTTATCAAGCCATCAAGTCGACTATTCACTCATAAATAACAAGTAAATGTTTTCTCAAAGCTACAGGTGAATAGTAGATTTAAATGAGCTCAATCAATTCAACTAAGTACATTATTTTCATGATTACAAATCTCAAAAAAATTTGTTATATTCTTCTGCCATAGTATTATTTTTTCATCGTGTTCATGATATTATGCAAAGTTCAATAGTTTTCATGCTCATGATGGTGATAATGAACAAGCATACATAATGCCTCATTAACAAAGAGAACTATTTGATAAAGGAAAACATGTAGTAAGTTTAAAATTTGCATTTGAGAGGGGAACAAATGCATTAAATATTTCTTACATAATGAAGGCATATGAAGAGAGTTTTGGATTTCCATCAAAATGGAGGATGACAAGCATCAATACAGTAGCCAGTATATTTGGATGAAGTGAAGCAATGATTCAACAAGATAGCCAATTTTATTTTGGCTGACAGTACAAAGGATTTCCCTAAGTAAAGTTTATGCATCGCAATATTTAGAAAGGAGACAATAAAAATACATTGTTTTGGATATTTGTTCTATCATTTAATTGTTGTCTCATTCAAAGCATATTTTTTAAAGAATAATTGACAATTATCAAGCAGAAAAATATGGATAGATTACACAATAATTACAATGTGAAGAAGTTGTTTCCAAAATGAGCAGAGAATGACAAAGCATGAGGGAAGTGCTTTTGAAAGTGCTAGCTAGCTATAAGAGAGAATGTAGACCATGGAGCTACAATGATTTAATGAAAATGTTGCATTAAATGAAATGGATGCATTAGCTTTAAATAATATCAAGAGAACAAATATAGTACAAGTGAAGGGTAATTCTGGAATTCTTGTTTTATGCCTTGCTAAGTAAATCTTTGCATAAATTCAAAATAAAATCAAGAGGGCAACCATTATGAGGTTCTTCAAGAAACATCAATGAAGAGACAACATTAAAAGTAACGTGTAAAGAATACAGATGCCACTATTTATCATAGTTCATGAGATCATTAAGCAATAAGATCATGGTTATTTTCATTCCTAGGTGTATAATATGAGGATAGAAATCAAGGTTTGGTGCAAATTAAAGTACATGGGTTTTCATTGAAATGTAGATTCGTTACTACTTCTAGAATACTCACATTGGGGTTTTGAATATCAAAATATACATATTTCTTACAATTTTCAAGATACCCATGTGAAGGTTTTCAACAGAAAGGCAATAGAAATGTGTGCTCTTCAAAATATCATATGCCCACATGGGGTTTTTTCAGGAAAAAATATTTATTCAGTGCTCTCATAGTCGAGCTTGAATATAGCAGGAAATGCATCTAGATAAGCATGTTCTTCAAAATACAGTTTACCCATGTGAGGGTTTTATAAGAAAAAGAAAAAGAAATAGAAAACCATCATAGGTTGAGCCCAGATTAGTCTCGGAATGCCTGATAAGAGCATGTAATGGCACAATCTGCATATGGCTATGGAGTTACAAATCAGCCTTTTGCAGAAATGGGAAGCTTTATAAGCTTTCTTTTACTAGAATGAAAACAAGGAGTAGAAGGCTTACCATTATTTCCTATAGAAGAATACATAACCTTCAGTCTAGCTCAAGTATGGCGACTAATGATATGGCATCAACACACAAAACATTCAATCACCAAAATACATCATAAATTGTGTTTATGCCATGGCCAAAGCTAAGAAATTTATGTGGAAAACGAAGCAAGAAGTCACAGAGAACCCACAGGAAACTCTCAAAGAATTCTTACCATCAGATAACCAGCTCACTCTAGAGATTTTTTCTCACAAGGAGTTACCCACAACTCGAGAATGTGTCCATGTGTCAATAGATTGCTAAACTTCCATTTTCAGTAGGGTGCAAATCTTGTTGATAACAGTATCAATATCCACTTTCCCATAACAAACTATTCATTATTGTAGGTCACCTATTCTATTCTCCATGGTTTTAAGGTCTATTTAATGTGGGTTTCCGACCATCTGTTCTTTTCTTGTGATTATTAAGTATCGTTCCACTTATATAAGAGGTATTAGAATGAAACTTATCTGGTGCTAAATATTATAGAGAAAACCCACATTAAATAGAATTTTAAAATATGTAGCATAAAAGAGGCAAACTATGAGAATGAACAATTTTTTATGGGGATTTGGAAAAAGGAGTACCATGAAGAATAGTTTTTCATGGGGAACTTCAAATAGATGAGGGAAAATAAATATCATGGAACATATTGATATAACACATATAACATGTTCCATCCAAACAAAATAACCATGAAAATTAACTGTTTGTTATAAGGAGGTTGAAACAAATGAGGGGAAAAGAGTATCATAAAACATATTGGTACAAGACAAGTAGTCTGTGTAATAGTTGCAAGAGGTATTAGAATAACGCTTTAGAATCACATGTAAATGGGATATCAACAAGAACCATTTTCCTTTTTTTCAATTTTTTTGGCATGTGTATGTTTTTCTACCTCTCTTAAACATGTATTTGATGTGGATTTTTTTACCATTTATCATTTACTCATGATTCTCAGGTGTTTTTGTAATAGATTTTTTAGAATCTCTCAAATGGAAAATCATCTAAAATAGATTTCAAATGGAAGTTTAACATATGAAGAATAGAAGTTGTAAACCACAGATATGAAGACTTTCTTATACAAAGCTACTATTGTACAAAATGAATATAGCACCAAGGATGAATAGAGATAACAACAAATAATAGACAAAGACCAGAGAGCATACACGGGCCAAAAAAAATAGAAACCAATCAAAAGGTACAAGTCAATCTTATGTTTGATGAAGAATACAAAAAGTAAAGTACGACAAAAAAGAGCTTGTTATAGGCAGCTTCAACGAGATGAGAAAAAGAGAATATCATGAAACATATTAATACAAAACAAGAAATCTATGTAATAGTTGGCATTTACCTATTGGCTATTTGGTTAAAATTTCCACTGGGGTTTCCATCGGAGCAATCATGGTTAGAATTTCTCAATGCATCTAGATTTTATTTTTTATTAGCCGAAAAGGGAACTATAAGAACATGGAAAAATGTAATTTGTACAATAGACTATATTTATTGCAGTCAAGTGCATGTAAGAATCCATGCATGAAAGTATATATATAGCAACAAATATATGGAGGCTATCTAGCCATGGAGGAAGAAAAGGGTTGAATGTATAACTCAAGTAAATATAAATCTATTAAAAAATCCTTGTTTACACTTATAGCTATGGTCATGTTTTAGGTACCAATTTTCTAACACATGGGCTTCATATCTCCTTGTTCATCTATGTTTGCATTAAGGCCAACATGATACTACTACAAAGCAACATTTTATTTGAATATATTAAAATGTCTCTAGTTAGATGTGTATGGAATGGAAAAAAGCAATTGAAAATTGACTTATAGCAACAATAGAAGCCAAGACACTATAGATTGTGGAGGGGAATAGTTGGGAAGCTCTCCAATCTGGTATGTAATGGAGGTGGATGGAAGTTTTTTTCAGTAGTTTGCTATGAAACCAACACCACAGTGTGTCATTTCACAATGGAAGCAAAGAAATAGACATCCTTATATTAGACAAATGGATATTACATGTACTCCCTTCTATGGCATTGTGAAACAATGCCAAGATGTATCAACCCTCACAAGAGTGAAAACCTATCATTCTATTTCTATGGAATGAGGCAACTAGTTCCATGATCAACAAACCATGCAGTCGAAAAAGTCCATCAGCATTGTAAATAGGCCCGAGCAACCCATCACAAATAGCATAGATTTTTATCATATATGAGAAAGAAGAAAAAAAGAAATGTAGACAAGACTGTATATTTTTTAATGCAATATACATGAAGAGTGAAACAATGAAATGATGAAAAGAGGATTTTGTAGATCAACATTTGTAGATATTTGAATCAAATAAAGTTAATAGAAAAGCTAACAAGAAGACAGAAGAATTTATGCAAGCAAAGCATGAAGGACAAATTTCAAAACTCGGGGTGTATAAGTAGAGAAAATATAAAACACAACATGGCTGTAGAATTTTAAACTTATTAGTCAAATGGAACACAATTTTTTTTTAGAATGTTTCTAGATTATGTATATATATAGTTTAATATATTGGAATGTTCAAAACATGTTATTCACTTATATAAATTTTAGTTTATACTTATTTTTGGTTACAATCTTTGTGCATCTTTGACACTTGAATTTGTTTGTATTTGCATATGTATCAATTTGTAATATTTGCAACTATATGTTTAGAGTATTACATCTTAAAATCAGTTGAAAGAGAATTGTAGGTATGTTGATAAACAATTGAAATCATGGAATTTAAAAACACTTGGATAAATATGGATAGCTAGAATATATAGAAGAGTGTATTCTTCTAAATTCTATATACAAAAAGTATGACACAACAAAATGTTGAAACGAGAAGTCAGCAGATAAATATTTATGGGTGCATATTTGCATACTGAATTTAACAAAAATTGTATTGTTGAAGGCATAGAAGATAGTAAATGGGAACACAATTATCTTTAATGTGTAAATCTAAAAAGGATGCAAAGCATTGAATAAATGGGGTAAATTTAATGTGGTAATCAAACACGGATTATATAGGCATAGAAAATGGGAAACAGAGCATAGGTGCATAATTTAAAACCAATTAGTGAAATAGAACACAATATTGTTCAAAAAGTTTCTAAAATAGCTAAATATATACTTTAATATAATGGAATGATCAAAACATGCCACTAGCTTGTACAAGTTTTGTCCTCTGCTTATTGTTTCCTAGTATCTTTGTGCATCTTTGTTATTATACCCATTTTGCATAGATTATTACTTGGTATGTTTCTGTAAAATTTAACTTAGAAATCCTTGAAAAGATGATGGTATATAGTCTAGAAAAAATGAGAGAATAATTATTCTAGAGCCTTTTTTATAAGTCGGAGCATGAGCTGAGGACAAAAGCATTTGGTAAGGGTTGGATTTGTTCCAAACGTGTCTCTTCACTACAACGTCGAGCAGTGTATTTTTTGTTGCTAAGTCTAGAGTATCTCTCAAATGAGAATTTTGGATCAATGCAAACTCTTTTAATTTATTTAACATGAGAGATAGCTATAAAATTCAACCATTGCCTCTCTTTGTTACCTATGTTTATCATTGCTTTGTCTAATGTTAAGCTTTGTGCTTTATGTGTTTTGATTCCCCATGCCATGGTGAGTGGAATTTGTGTTTGACTACCCTAAGTTATAGCTAGAATGGGGATGTCTCTTGGGTTTTTTGGGTCCCATGGTGAACCAATCTAATTTTGGAAGTGAACAACAACATAGTCAGGTGGATCTAGTGGTTTGCAATGTGCATTGTACACAATACCTATAACAAGACCAAGGGATCCATTGACTAGGCTAGCTTGAATCCACAAATTTGTTGTTAGCATCACCTATTCACCAACACAAAGTAGTAGTTTTGGTAGTATCTAGTCATCATCTCCATGATTATATGTTTGTTGTTGTGCTACTCGAGCAATGCTAATGGCTATGGGAAGGTTTAACTATTTGATCATTTTTTTGTTGTGGAATACGACTAAGTCATTTGTGGAAAACAAATGTGTACCAACATCAAATTGTTCTCTTTTTGTGGTTGAGATCATTTTATTTGTTTGTTTCATAATCTCTTCCTATTCATCATGGAGAGCCTCACTATTTCTTATATGGAGAAGGATTTTCCAAAACTTTTGTTGGGAAGGGCTATCCCCTTTTTGGCAAAAAATAGTATCTAATGTCAACAAGACTATGAAAGTATGCCATAAGGCTATAGCCATCGAGCATGAAGCATAAATAGGGGTATCCATGATAAGTGGTAACTAGGAAAGATCACCAATAAGGATGATAGAAATATAGCCAAGTGGCTCCCTCTAATTATCAGGGAATGCTTAGTGTAATCGGCTATTTATTTTCAGCAGTAACTTCAGGCCTAGAAAACTCATTTCATCTACCAAAATGTATTGAATATATTTAATTTTTTCTTGGAATATTGTCAATGGCTAGCCTTGCAAAGGATTCATATCCTTTATGGAAATTTGGAGGGTTGTATGGATTGTGGAGGCACATATGTTGTATGCAGCAACACCTGTGGGGGCCAATGTGAGCAATGAGCTATTGGATCCAATAGTAGAGGTGTTTACTTTTTGTCTAATACAATTAATATTTTCCAGTGTCAATTGTCCCTTGAATGATCATGCAAAGAGGGGATTTGGGGGAAGGATACATGCAATGGGATTGAATGATTTCAAGAGCCAATTTTTGTTTTGGTGAAAGTTGATGGGTTGATGTATTTACAAGAAAAAATTGTATCGTACCTTGCTCACACTATGCCCTAGCTGATGGGATGAACTAAAAAGAAATATTATGAAGTTTTCTAGGCACGTAGTTTGTATTCCATGAATGGTTCATATAAAATTCCCACCTACCCAATAGCTAGAGTTGATTTATACTAAAGTTAGTAGTAGCACCAAGCTGAGAGAAAAATTCCCATTCATATTCATCCATAGAAGTTCAATGGTTCAAATCATCAGTATCATTGCCATGTTCTTCTTCAATCATGGATGCAACTAGAAGTCTATTAACATGCCAAGGATGATAACCAGCTATTTTTAAAAAATTCCAATTTTGTATTATCTCTTGTTTGGCAAGACATATATCTGTTTATATGTTTTATAAAGGTTTGTATAACTTAGGTTTAGTCAAACAAAATGTCTCAAATATTTTTATATCTTCAATGGGAATAGTCTTGAACAATGGGTACACAAGGACAATTGCAATTTGGTGTCTTAGTTTCCATTTGGCATTTTTTCACTACTTTGAATGTGTATATAAGTGGACCAAGTCAATTAGGGATACACCACCTAGCTTTGGAGGTCCTTACATATAGCAGTGAATATAATTTTTTGGTAGTTCTTGATGAGAATCATCTTTATTTATACATAACCATGCTTTTTTCCAACATTCAAATGAACATATTGTCAGCTTGAAGTGAGAAGAGACGATTTTTATAACATATGGCATGTTTCCTATGCAGAGATATCATGCTCCACAAGAATATTCATCATGAATTTTTGATATGCAAGCAGTGATCTATCCTCAACTATATTTGTATATGCAATTCTTTTCAACATATCAAAATAATTTTGGATTTGTTCTCAAATTTAGCTACATGTTTAGAAATATAATTTAAAACAATTTTCCTAGAAACAACTCGCTAGAAATCAACATTGACATGCCAGATTGTAAGCATGGGTGGGATATGAATATTTAGGTGATCATCATTTTTTCCTAGCTTGTAGGATTTGTTAGACTTAGCATCATATATCAATGTAAAGGTAAGTTGTTGTTGCCAAGGTGTTTTATAGCAACATTGTAATTGCTCTCCTTTTCTCGTTAAACAAGTATATTCAGAACATTTTGTGTGCCTTTGAACTATATTTAGCAACTCTTCATAATATATGATTGGATCACCAGAAAGAATCTAACTCATGGAAAGAAAGCACAAATTTTCTTTAGAAAAATAATACATTCTAAGCAATCTCTTTGCAAGGCAACATGGATTCGAAGTTGAAACATATCTATCAAAAAAGTGTCTTTACATGGTAAAATCATGGTGATTGGACTAGTCAAGAGTGTCCATGTTGGGGGCTTCTAGAAGCCATAAAAAACAATGCACATGTGCAAAGCCACGATGCTTCCATTCATATCTATACCAATAATCTTTTGCATGTAAAAGCTTTTCAAAGACCCGTTCATAGAAAATTGAGAATGTATGATGAAGATATAAAGATGTTATATGTGGATTCTGAACAACACTATCTATCAGTTTCTTTGTTGAAGGCTCCATTGTCAAATGAGCCATAAAAGAGAAAAGATTTTGCAAATTAGTCCATTTTTTGTCTGGACAACTCAAAGTGAGAAAAATGGTAGGTATGCCAAGTTGTTCAATCATTGCAAATAGCTAGGCTTGACAAGAATTCAAAAAAGAATGGGTCCACCACAATGATGCACCAAAACACATTAACTACTCAGCTATCTGGCCATCAGGTGCACCTTGAAGCCATTCACACAATGCAAACAATGACTTGGGGATTTTTTCTTCCAAATCCGCTCTAACAAAGAAAAAAATAGTTTGTTGGCTATGATGTCTCAATATCAAGTTGTAGAGGAAATACCTAAACCTAATATTTTTTCCAAATTTGTGGTCAAAATATCTCATTAAGTGGAGGGCATATTCATGCAAGTGAATTTGAACATTCCTTGATTGAAGGGGAAGTGTTGCTCCAGTGGGGAACAATGTTGGAAAGTCAATTGTAAATAAACCTTTAGTGTTGTATTCATTAACAAGAGAAGAGATAATTTCAAGCCAACACAAGACATTCTTCTCTTTTTTTTCAATTTTTAATACCTGTTTGATTGCTTAGAGCTCTTGCCTAGAATTTTGCAAGGAAGGGATAAATGATGAAAATTTTGAAGATCCATTTTCATCTTGACTAGCATATGTTGAGTTGGTTGATGGCATTAGCTCTTCATCAGAATATTGCTCTATTATATGCAATAAATTGGAGACATGAACAGCAACATCAGGTAACATATTAAGCACCTCAACATCAATCTCAACCTCATTGTGTATTTTTCATTTGAATTTTGTATTTCAATTCATCCATGACATGATGTTTATTAACATAGCAATCTTAATTACCACCTTCAGTGGTGGTTCTCCATATGATCACAACCTCAAGGTCTTGTAATCAACATGACAAAAGTTTTGCAATGCTCAAGATATCTTGAGGAAAGCTTATTGTGTGACCATTGCATTTAAATTGGCCTTCTCTAGCATGGGACACTTGTAAAACTAGATCCACCCTAGCAATAAGAGTTTCTTTAACCTGTGTTAACTTTTTTAGCAACAATGGTTGTGGACCTGGGTCCATGCCATTTGCAGAGCTAAAGTGGTGGGTGTCATTTTTAGAATAGCATCTTACAGATGTCATTGCTGACCTCAACATATGAGTGCACATCCCTATGTAGCTTTCTCTACATATCTAACAAAAATAAAGGTTTGAAAGTGCATCTATGCAGTGCCAAAACCGCTTTACTGTAGAAAGCTAGCAATCATTGAATTTTTCTTTGAGGTGTTGTTGTTGTGCTGGTGTAGTAGGGGGATTGTTTTGAGATTGTATATAAGGGGTGGTATCTACCATTGAAAATGGGCACTATGAGGGAAGATTTTCAACAAGTAGGACCTGAAGGTGTGCTTGTTGCAGTTAGCCTTTGTTGCAAGTATTTTTTATGGCACTTCGCACAAATTTCCTCTCTATGTTGGCTATAGTAGAAATGGTTTTGTTGCTATTTTTTAGCCTTTTTAAATTTATAAATTGATTGGGTTGTGGAACTTGAATGTACTCACATAGCCTAGGAGTATACATACAAGCTCAACCATATTAGGATATATGAATATACATGTATAACCATAGATATATTTAAAGTAGTAATTACACATAAATATATAACAAAATATATATGTGTATCCATGTGTATATAAATGTATATCTATGGATGATCACAAAATTAATAGCATAGTTTGAACATTGGAATATATAAAAAAATATATACATGAGGATTTTATAGATTTTTATGTTGACCATTTCCACTATTTCACTATTGTTATATCCCATGTTTAGAACAATACAATAGTGGATGCGTGCAACTAGTTGAAAGATATGTTTGTTGAAGACAAGTGTATATAATGATTTTTGTAGGCATGTATCTATGCAAGAACAAATATATGGCATTGAAAATTGAACCATTGATTTTTGGCTCCTATGGACAACTCTTGCTCTTCTAGGGTTTTTCACCTATTAGGAGAGAGATCCAAGAAAAAAATGCTAATGGTTCATTCAATTTATGCAATGTGTGATGTTGTATAACCTAAATGAAGTTAACTAAATGAAATTGATTGATCTAAATGAATGAAAATGAATGCAAAAGTGAAATTTAAGCTATGTTTGAAAACACATTATGTAATGCAACAATGAACTAAATGAAGGAAATATGGAGAACAGAAAGAAAATGGATGAATTTGAGTGCATCTGGGTGAAGTATGATGAATCTAGAATGTTGGTAATGCTAACTGAAATTACTAATTTTTCACAGTGGGACTCATTCGCCTAGGGTAGCGAATTAGTCCTCCTAGTGAAAAACTGTCAAAAGCAAGTTTCTATTTGTCAGGATCTAGAATCTAAAAAAAATTAGATTTCCATTCCTAAAGTTGGACTGATTCACCAAAGGTAGCAAATTATTCCTCTCCCAAATTTTTGAAAAATTAGGAGACAACTCTACAACACCATATCTGGAAATCTCTAATTGTCGGGTTGCCAAAGTTGATTCTATAGGAAATAGATAGAAAACCTTCTCCAAGCTTGAAATAGGCTTAAGTTGAATTTTAAAACAATATTCAACACCAAAAATCTTGTCAAATATGCACACGAAAGGCTGCAAACAAACATGCAATAAGGGAAAAATTGTTTAAGGTTAGTGAATAGGGGTTTTCCTTGGCCAAACCCCACTTTAGGTAATCAAAACCTTAATAAAATAATGAAATGCAAAGGAATGATAAACTAGCAACATGAAAATGCTATCAACTTACCAAACACTTGATGATGCAAGTATGAAGTAATGTCAATGGATGCTTCAAAGTGCTTGAATATTTCTTGAATTGATGTTGTAGAATGCTTGAATGCTTGAATGAATAGGTGAATAAGTGAAGTTGATGAATGGGGATTGTAGGAGATGTAAAATGAGGTGAAAATCACTTATTTATACACACTTGTGCCTTAATTACCTATTCATACCTCATCACAAACCAACATCAAGTGTTTTTGAATAAAATCCTGACAGGAAATTTAAAATATTTTAAACTTGGGGCCAAGGGGGACTCATTCGCCACCCATGGTGAATGGGTCCCACCTAGGACCTAAAAATATCTGTTAGGAAATATGTTGAATTTAATGTTGTTTTTCAGAATAATACTCAAAAATATACTTAATTAAGCATATGAGAGCATAAAGGGGCCAAATAAAGCATGAGAAAGTGATAAATAGTGAAGATGTGCCTAGATAAATGTGAAAGCTTGTTACAAGAATTTACAACACTTCAAAATAGGACTTGATGAATAAAAAGGTGATTTTTAGGTGAATTGTAATTAATAAAGTCTAGAAGAATGTAGAATTGTCTCACAAAACTTCACAACACCTTCACAAGACATTGTTCTTTAAATTTTAATACCTAAATAAGCATGTTCAAGCCATGTTGTAGCATAAAATCAAAGAAAAATATATCAAATACCATGAAACAGGTCCTAAAATGCCATGAAAATGACAAAGGGCCATTTTTCTATAGCACATTTAACCCCTACTTTAGTGAGAGGATGAACTTGATTCAAACTCACACTAATGTAGCCATGAACATCAAGAGGAGGGTTCAAATGCACTTACATTAGCAAGATGGAATGAAAATAATTAAGAGGGATGATCAAGCCCCCGGGATGAAGATCCCATGGCAAACTAAGCATAAGAACAAAGAAACACACAAGTTTTGAAATGAATCAGATGAAGCTTTGATCGTCAATCCAACTAGTTGTGGATTAGATCTTGGCTAATTGTTTGAAAAAGAGAATGTGTACTCACTCTAGGACCACAGAACTTTAGGCCATTTGTGGGCTAAGAAATCCCAAATGTTCTCACTCTGAGGCTACAGAACTAGTTTTCTATGGGGTGAGAAGGCCCAAAAGGTAAGATACATACACTAATTGGTATGCACTCACAAACACAAAGGTGGCTATGGGGAAAAGTCATTCCACTAGGTGGGCTTCCCACTCAACCATATTAAAGTGATACTCATTGATAAATTTAACAAAGTGCCACAAAGAAAAATGTTCATGAACAAAAAGACAATGTACCACAGTCATGAAAGTCGCATTATGCAAGGTGGAAAAAATGGAAAATGTGAAAGATGTTCAAAGGAGTCTTGTTTAGTTCATGCAACGTCAGTCACTTAGGGGATATTGTGTCTAATGTCTCCAAAAGAGGACCAATCAAAGAGTATTATATTCACAACTTAGGGGATGCAGTGTGTCGCATTAGGCCACCAAGAGGAATGCAATATGCTAAGATATATCACAATTATGGACACCACACCCAATGTCATCTACAAAGTGACAAACATTCATACAAATGACAAGGATGCACTAGGAACCAAGAATGCAAATGAATTAATGGTAATGTATTCCCCCCACTTTAAAGGAATTGCTAGACATCATTCTAAGAGAAATTGCTTTTAAGTAGAGAAGAAAAGAACATGAAAAAAGAAAACAAGACATGAGAGCCAACCTAGAAAGCCCTATGCCAAGTCATATGTTTTGAAGTTAGGTTGCATCATGTCAAGGAAAATGAAAAGGAAAGAAAAGGGAGCTTCCCCCCAAAAAAGAAAAGCACACCAAACACATAAGGGATCTATGGATTTGGGGTCAGTATTTTTGTTGTTGCAATGTTTTTATGAAAGAGCTCAGAACTATCATCATTCCCCAAAGCACATAGAACTAGAAGAATGACACAAAGAGAGTGAAAACAAAGGAAAAAGAAAGTCCATTTTGGGTCAACATGGAAGAGACACTACGGTCTTGATGCTTTGCATCATCCCCAAAAGGAAAACACAAGAAAAATGAATGAAAATGAAAAGGTGAAAGAAAATGAAAAAGCTTTTGGGTCAACATGAAGGATAAATTTTGGTCTCGATGCCTTGCATCATACCTAAAAGGAAAACACAAGAAAATAAAAAGTAAAAAGTAAAAGGATCAATTGGGTCAACATGGAAGAGACATAGGGCCTCTCTACGCTTTGCATCATCCCCAAAAGGAGAACACAAAACAAAAGTGAAAAAGACAAGGACCTTTTGGATCAACATGGAAGAGACATAGGGAATCTCTATGCTTTGTATCATCCGAAAAAGGAGAACACAAAACAAAAATCAAAAAAGATAATGCACAACATAAAGAGAATAGAGGTACAAATAGAAGAAGTGTACGAAGAGAGGGAACATCAAATGCACATTACGAGGGAACAAGATACACACATGAAAAGGAAATGAAAAGAAACAAAAAGGCTATTTAGGTGAATGCAATTCAACCATCTATCAATTCATCTGCCTCCCAATCATGTTTGGTGTAGTGCGAGGGTGGTTGACCATCCAAAGGAAGTATTACAAGTTTTGAACTAGGATTTGTACCAGATTCTTCTCTTGGGGGAGAGAATTTATCATGTAAGATCATTATGGATGAAAATAAATATTTTAAATCATTTTGCACTTCTTCATCTTTTTTTTTTTTGTTGCATCATCATCATCACCAAGATTAATGACAACAGGAGGACGAAGGGTGATTTCTAAGGATGGATGTATCAAAAGCTGAGGTTGTTGGATCGGTTCATTTTGTTGCAAGGGTTGCACTAGATTTTCATGTGGTAGGTCAAGAGAAGGAGGGTGGTCACCTATTACTTCTGTCAAAGGTAAAGGTTGATTTTCTTTATCTTCTTCTATGCGATATTGACGAGCAAGGAGATGATGATGATGCCTCCATTCCCTAGCACTGTGTTTCATTTAATTTGGTTTTGGAGTTGTTGAGGTGTAAGAGTGAATTGATTCATCACAGGTTCTTCTACTTCTGAAGAGGGAAGAACAAAAGAAACCAAAGAAGATAGGTCAACCACTTTCTCTTTGGCTTTATACACTTGTTTAAGCTGAGGAGGCATGATAGAACTGGTTTCATTTTTCCTTGGTAATTTAAACGATGGCAAGGAAGTATCCATGGATAGTTGTTCAAAAGGTTGTATGGTTTTCTCAATGTTGGACTTAGGTTGAAGCATGGTTTCATCTATGATAGGAGGTGTAGAAGTGGACAGGGATGAGTTACACAGAGATAATTCAACTATCATTTTGGCTTTAAACTTTTGATAAGCTATGAAAAACAAGGGGTGATGGGTTCCATAGGTCTAGGCCAAAAGGCTTCCAATGAAAAATTACCTTTGGAAGATAAGGTATTAAAGCCACTATGGTGTATGGTGACTATCTCATTGTCATGTGGAAACTTCAAACACTTGTGAACATCTGATGGGACCGCTTTCATTGAGCAAAGCCAAGGGTGGCCTAGCCACAAATGAAATTGGTCAACTTGTGGAATAATTGAAAATGTTACCTCCAAAGTTTTAAGTCATATCTGTAAGGGTAGCACAATCGATCTGATCGTAGGGCATGCAAAACCAGTATGTTTCTTAATCCATGTAGTTGGTTTATTATATTCATCTTGATATAGCTCATGTAACACTAGAAACTCCTCTATGATCACATTCTCACCACAAGTGATATCTATTAATATCCCATTAGTGGGCATACCATAGAATATGCCAGCTATGTAGAGAGGACCATCAGGAAGCTTTTGTAGTATGTCTTTAGCAAAAAAAGTGATATCAAGAGACTCAGTGGTTTGGCCCTTTCGAAGGATAATGTCTAGCATGGCCACTAGCCCATCTAATGAGCTTAAAATATGCTCATAATTTGGATGTTATGATAAACTTTTAATTTCTTTACTTTTGTTATTTCATGGCTGTTTAAACTTTGTTGAAACCTTTTATTGGGATATCCTGTAGTAAGATACTTTCATATTCCTGTAGCTCATTGTGTTGACTTGATTGCATTTATTGCCCTGTTGACTCCCTAAAATGGTTGGTATATCGTATACAGTTTTTGAATGATGAAGTAGATTTAAAATGTGTGATTAATGAATAGATATCATGTATGTACCATACACCTTTTCTTTCGCAGGTTGTTGAAGAATGATCGAGTCAAGTGCAACCGATCTCGGCCTTGCAGTAAAGTCCATTTCCTGCACGACTTTGAGGAAGCTCCGGTAAAGACTCTGTGACCGAAACCATGGGAAATAATTTTAATGACAGTCAATCTAGAAAGAGTGGAGCACTAGATTCTCTCTGAATTGGGTTGAACGCATAAATTCATTATGAAGTTTGATCCTTGATTCGGGGATATACTTTACTTCCACGTCTTTCTTTGATAGGGTTAGTTAGTTTGTTGCTCTCCTATTTTTTTATCCTCCTGCACGAGGGAGAAGAGGAGATGATAGTTAGAAAAAGTTAGAAGCATAGTGATAGAAAATATTATGTAAGAGTCAGTATGATAATGAGAAACAGAATCTGTATGATCAAAGACAGAGTTTGTTGTTAGTTTCCACATCAACAAAGCAATGTATACCATTCTATTTTCATGAATAAAGTTCAATGAAGTTCTGAGTTTAGTATCTGTGTAATCGATAGATGCTTGCTAAGGGGGGCCACTTAGTAAGTATCTGTAGCTAGTTAGTTGTTCTTTTCTGTTGATCTTCAGTTACCTTTCATCTTTGAAGTTTTTATACAAAATCAGTCTTGTACTGCTCCTGTAGCATAGAGAATCCATCCCTGTGCCTGTTCCTGCAGCATAAGGCCAGTTCATGGTTTGTACTTCAATCGTAGTTGTTATGGTTTTTGTTCTAATCAAAGCATAGTTGAGTTAAAGAACTTTGCATTACTTTCCTGTAGCGTGGATAGAATTCCTTTCCAGTATTTATTTCTGCTAAGATTTGACCAAAACTAGTTCTTAGTGCATATATTTTGCTGCACCATTTAAAGTATACATCCCCTAGTTTGACAAGTAAATGAACGTCCATAGAGAGATATAAGTCACCTGTTGGAATGTCCAATTCCCAGAAAAGGTTTTACTATGATTTTCATATCCTTTTGTGGGCACGACCATTTTTGGCGTCATTGCCGGGGATGACGTCCAACTAGGAATTTGTCAAAGGTCATCTTTCACACTAGTTTAGTTTGTTAGTCAAAAAATTTCAAAATCTTTCAAGCCACCACTCACCGTATTGCATGCATCGAAGAAGAAGAGACGCACTGGGAAGGTTCCTCCCTGAAAATCTATTTATTGAACTACCATTTGACCCAGCTGATAACGAACCTGAGGAAAATTCATTTGCTCTGTTATTCCAGCAACCAAACATGGCAAATAATCCACCTAATAATCCACCTCCTGCATTTGAGTTTCCCATTGTTCCCCAATGAGATACCGATGATATTAAAAATATTCCCTCTTCCTTGCTTCTAAATTTTTATGGCTTGGTTACGGAGGATCCAGAAAATTTTCTGTTTGAATTTGATGTCCTCTGTCGCAGTTATGACTACAACACAGATGCTCATAAACTGAAGTTATTTCCTTCCACCTTGAAGGAAGGATCTCTTAGGTGGTTCATGAGTCTGGGAAGAGGCGTTGTAGATAGTTGGGCAGCCATGTAGACGAAATTCCTTGAAAAGTATAAGGAATATTGTAAGAGTGCCAGCAAGGGTGATGACATATTCCGAATTCAGCAGAAGGAGGATGAAAGTCTAGAGGATTATATTTTTTGTTTTTTGTTTTCACTAAAAAGGAACTCAAACCATACTCTCAATGAGGACTCTCAGAAACTACTCTTTCTAAGGGGAATCAGTGATTCCTGTATCGACGCCCTAGACCTGATGGGAGGAGGTGATATAACCCAACTGCCTTGGGATGATATAAAAAAATATGCCTTAACTACTCTCGAGCAATAGTTAAGAAAGGTTGAGGTCATCATGCTATAGTGGGGAAGTTTTCTTCTGATGGAGTTTCCCAGATGGAGATAACAAATTTGCTATCTGATTTTAAGCAGGACATCATTAATAATATGGCTACACAACTGGACACTATGCAAGCTCAGAAGAAACATGAGGATGTTGAGGCAGTTTTGGTCGAGTTATGTCCATACTGTAGACAGAAGAAATGTGACTGCAGATGCAAGATGGTGGCTAATTTGGAAGCTAGGCAACTACCTATTGACTTCAAACTAGTAGAAGGTGATGATGATCAAGTGTTCTTTGTTGCGCAAAGGAGACCATGGGCCCAAAGACAAGGTATGCGTCAAGATCCTTTAACTTTTGGTAATCCTTATTTTGGCTATAATAACCAATGGCAACATGCATATGGACCACCACCACCCTGGAATCCACCTCAACCAAGTTGGCCTAATTATTAGACCCCACAATAGCAATCTTCTCAAGGAGGTTGGAAGCAGCCACAAGGGAAATGGACCCCACCTTGAGGAAATTGGCAACAAAATCCTCAATGGAGAGGTCCTCAACAATGGCAAAACTAGTCTCCTGGATTCCTACAGCTTCCACAGCCACAACCACAGGCCCTCATGCCACCTCCTGTAGCAACTGCCACAAATCCTAGCCCTCTGAAGCAAACGCCTATGCCTGCCCAGCCGTTGCCCAATCCCAATAATAAGCAATAGCAGCAACCACAGCAAATTGCGTATCTTGCTGAAGCCAACCAATATCGAGCTTATACCTTAAACATTAATGAAATCCATCTGAAGTCTAGAACTACTTTACCTACTCCCAAACCACCTCTGATTACTGAAATACCAGATTCTCCCCTTGAAGAATCTACTGCACCTGTTGTTCCTACTAAGCATATGCTTATAACCGATACAGTTTCTACGAAACATGTTTTGCAAAGGCAAGAAAAACCACCTTTTCCTCAGAGGTTGCAGAACACTAAATCTAAATCCATGGAAGAACCCACTTTTGACATTCTAGATCAGCTCAAGAATGTATAGATTCAAATCCCTTTATTTCAGGCTATTAAAGATGTTCCCATTTTTGGAAAAGCTATTAAAGAAGCCTGGACGGAAGAAAAAAAATCCCCAAACAATTCATGTTTTAGGGAAAAGGCGATATAATGTTGGGAAATGTAGTCATTCCAAAGTATATTGATCCTGGAAGTCCTGCAGTGTAGATACATATAAATGGCCAAATTGTAAAAATGTTTTGATTGACTTAGGTGCTGCCATTAATGTCATGACAAAGCATACTATGGACTCCTTGAATATTTCAAACATTAGGTCTACACCCACAGTTCTACAGCTTGCAGACAGCTCCACAGTTAAACCTGATGGGATGGTGGAAGATGTAATTGTCACTCTTGAGTCTTGGGAGTATCCTGCTGATTTCACAATATTATCAGTTAAGGCAACTTTAGGAGAGGTTCAGTTATCCTTGGTAGACCATGGTTAGCAACTATTGATGCTTTTATAGGATGTCGTTCTGGAGATATGACCATTTCTGATGGACAGTCCACAAAAAAATTGGCTTTGTATCCGCCTGCTAGACCTCAACCAGATTTGTCCCAACCTATTTGGCCAGATGTGGGGGAAGAAACTAAGAAACCAATTCTTTGGCTCAATTAATGATGCTTCAAAATGATCCATTCTCACAACTTCAGAGTGAAGATGCTTTGCTTTTTCAAATTCTGCAATTTAACCCTGATACAGGTAGTTCATCTGATCCAAGTGGCAGCCATCTACAATGTTTCCTGCAACAACCAAATTTTGAGAATTCATCGTCTAAACTTCCAGCAATTTTTCATAACTTGCTTCCATAAGAGGTACAAACATTACCTGTAGATTCTATGAGTAATATCACTAAGCAGATAGAATTGTCTCCAGATCATTGTTTGAATGTCAATAACAAGTTATCACAGTCTCAAGAGGCTGACTTATTAAAAATGCTACAAGAACAACATAAAGCTTTTGCATGGGAATATGGGGACATGTAAGGAATAAATCATCAAGTTTGTACTCATAGGATATATATCAAAGAATATTGTTTACCAGTTAGACAACCTCAAAGAAGAGTAAATTCAGCACTTAGAGAAATAGTGAAAAATGAACTTCAAAAGTTGCTTGATGCTGGTTTAATTTACCCAATCTCTGACAGTCAATGGGTTTCTCCATTAGTCATTGTCCCCAAGAAAGGAGGAAAATGGAGAGTGTGTGTAGATTATAGGGAGTTGAACAATGCCACTAAAAAAGATCACTTTCCACTACCTTTTGTAGACCAAGTACTAGACTCACTGTCTGGAAAAAGATATTTTTCCTTTTTGGATGGTTACAGCAAGTACAATCAGATAAAAATAGCCCCTGAAGATCAAGATAAGACCACTTTTACTTGTCCATGGGGAACATTTGCTTATTCAGTCTTGCCTTTTGGTCTATGCAATGCACCAGCAACATTTTAGAGAGCAGTAATTAGTATATTTGCTAATATATCTCATGAATGTATGGAAATTTATATGGATGATTTCACTACCTATGGAGTCACATTTGAAGAAGCACTGATGAATTTAGAAAAGGTATTGAAAAGGTGTAGAGAGAAAAATTTGTCTCTAAACAGTGAGAAGTGTTTTCTAATGATGGAAGAAGGTATTGTTCTAGGTCATCATATTTCAAAGAGTGGAATTCAGGTTGACCCTGTTAAAATTGAATTTATTCTGAATTTACAAACTCCTGCAAAACAAAAAAATGTCAGAAGTTTCCTTGGCCATGCAGGGTATTATAGAAGGTTTATAAAAGACTTCAGTAAAATTGTCAGCCCACTTTATGCCTTGTTAACAAAGGATTCCCAATTTGAGTGGAAAGAGGCCTATGCAAAATCCTTCTTGCAACTAAAGGACTTGCTTACTAAAGCCCCTATTCTTCAAGGTCCAAAATGGAATTTTCCTTTTCACATACATGTTGATGCATCTGATTTTGGTATAGGAGCAGTTTTAAGTCAAAAAGAAAATTCAATTGAGCATGCTATCTACTTTATCAGCAAAAACCTTCAAGGTCTTGAGCTCAACTATACTGTTACAGAAAAGGAATTGCTTGCAGTAGTGTATGCTTTGAATAAATTTAGGCATTATGTCACAGGTTATCAAATATTCCTCCATACTGACCATGCAGCAATCAAGTATCCGATGAACAAACCTGCCATTTCTGGTAGATTGGCATGATGGCTCCTATTGTTACAAGAATTTGACATTACAATCATTGACAAACCAGGAAGAGCTAATGTTGTAGCCGACTTTTTATCAAGACTCCAATCAACTGCACCTGATGAACATGAGGTAATTGATGATAGGTTCCTAGATGAACACTTGTTCTCTATTGTTGCACATACTCCATGGTATGTAGACATTGCCAATTACCTAGCAGTAAACAGAATACCAGCTCACTTTTCCCCAAAAGAAAAGAAGTTGTTGATAGAGAAAATTTTTAACTTTTCCTGGATTACAAATTGTTTGTTTTATATTGGACCTGATCAAGTAATGCGAAGATGTATAAGAGAAGATGAGACTTATGATATCTTGCATGCTTGCCATAATGAACCATGTGGGGGATATTTTGCAACAAAAAGAACAGCAATGAAAGTTCTTACAACAGGGTACTACTGGCCAACTCTACACAAGGACAATGTGGCCTATACAAGGAAGTGTGACAGATGTCAGTGTATGGGAAGACCAACTAAGTTAGATGAAATGCCACTATATCCGCAGGTAATAGTCACCCCTTTCGATAAATGGGGAATGGATTTTGTGGGACCAATTGATCCACCATCAAATGGTAAGTCATACATTCTAGTTTGCACGGACTATGTCACAAAATGTGTCGAGGTAAAAGTTATGACTCATGCTCGGGATAACAAAGTTGCTGAATTTCTGTATGAACAAATTTTCACTAGATTTGGAGTCCCCAGAGAGCTTGTAACTGATCAAGAAGCTCAATTCACATCGAATCTGATAACTGCATTAATGAATGACTATAAAATCAAACATAAAAAGTCTAGCCCCTATCATCCTCAAGCCAATGGTCAGGCGGAGGTAACAAATAGAGAAATTGAAGCGATCCTCACAAAGACAGTGTAGATCCATAAGAAAGACTGGAGCAATAGACTTCCTGAAGCAGTTTGGGCATACAAAACTACATGGAAAACAACAACTGGGTTTACACCTTTTGAATTACTTTATGGGAAAACAGCCATGCTACCCATTGAATTTGAGCATAAAACCTTGCGGACAATTCTTGAACTCAATATGGAAATATCTGCAGCATAGAAGGACCGTCTCCTGTAGCTAAATGCTTTGGATGAAATGAGAAAAGCCGCCCTACAGCACACAGAAGTAATCCAACAACAAAGGAAGAAATGACATGATCAACACATCAAAACCAGAAAATTTTCTGTTGGTGATTGGGCTCTGTTATATGATTCCAGATATCAAGAAAACTAGGGTAAGCTCACAACACGCTAGCTTGGCCCCTATGAAGTTTCAAATGTGTTCAACAACGAAGCTATACAGCTGGTGACAATTGATCCAGTCCGCTTCAAATTGCTAGTTAATGGCCACCGACTTCGGTTGTACAATAAACCTGTCTTAAAGGAAGAATTTATGTAGCAGTTCATTCAAGTTCCTCCCACTACTCTTCCTGTAGCCGAAGGCTTTAGCCTTTCTCCTACAGCTTCACCGTAATTTTGAAAAAGTATGCCTATAATAAAGGTTTTCTTTTTAAAAAAGAAAACCTCTTTTTCTCTATTTTCATTTATCGCACACATCTCACTTCTTTATCTTCCATCCATCCATCCCATCCATCCATTCCATCCGTTCAACTCATCCACCCACATCACCCATCCACTTCATCCATCCACATCAACATTACTTAAGATATTTTTCCCACTTGTCAATTCGTGCAAACGCTGTCATCTTTCTTCACACGTACGTGCAATTATCAAAGGTACACCATATCTTTTCTTATCGCATATTTGATTTATTTCATTCTATTCATTTACTGCTATGCATGTACCAGTCATTATTACCTGAATCTCTACCTATTCTTTAGTACATGTGAGGACACATGTCATACTTTAAGTAGGAGGCGGGGTAATCCATCTTTTAAAACCTGTCTTTTCGCCGCTACCATAACTACACAAATGACCTTTCTTTAATACTTTTTTGGTACTTTCCAAATATGATCACATGTCCTTCTTTATTGCATGTTTTTCTTGTAAACTATGATTAAGACTGCTTGTTCAAAAATTTTATTTTTGGAAAAAAGAAAGAAATGTGACGGCACGATAGAAGAAAAACCAGAGCAGAAAGGGAAACAAAGAATTTGAATCTTCAGTAAGGAATTGAGTTCAGCTAAAAAAACTATAAATATGGGTGGTCAGTTGGTGCGACATGAGCCTGTAGCTCATGAATTGTTATTGCAAAATCCGCAAACAGTCCACGCATTCAGCCTCTGTGGATGGTTAAATTATTTCTTGAGCTTAAATGATTTTGATGAGGAGGCTGCTGGAGAATTTTTTAGAACACTTTCTAAAGGGGAAGCTACTGTATGGGGTCTAACGATTGTTGCAACTGAAGATAGAATTGTTGAAGTAACTAGGCTTTCAGCCATTGGAGAAAACTTTTCTTCAGACACTGCAACTGCAAGGGCTGAGTTTTCAATGTCTGCTGATGAACCTCTGGAAGTCTCCAAGTAGGGATACAAGCGCATATCGTTGCCTCCTCCTTATTCAGAGTATGTCGCTTATATAATCAGGTATTTAACCTGTGAAGGCCGTTTCTCCTACCTACATTCTCATCATTTTAAGTTATTAAGCCATATGAGGCATGGGTTAGTTATGAATGTTCTGAATTTCTTGTTAAAATTTCTAGAACAAAGTGCCCATGGAACCCAATAGGGGAAAGATAATTCTGTAACTCACCATGGCCTTATCAAATTACTGATTGAGCGCTCTTTAAGAGATGTTTCACCTCTTTCCTGGCAACAATTCATTGCCCAAAATAGCTTGCAAATTCCACAACCCCCTAGGGTACTTACCCCACGGCCTCAAAGAAAGAAGAAAGAAATTGCATCTACCAGTAGAACAAGGCAAGGGTCATCTACTCCTGTAGCACTTGGTCCTGCAGCTTTCGCACCAGAATCCTCTACTAGGGTACAAACTAGGTCTACCACTAGGAGAGAGAAGGGTAAAACAAAGGCAGGAGGGTCCCCTGAATCTGACCCTCGTTCTCAGAAAAGGCAATGCCCTTCTCCTGCAGCACTTTCTCCTGCAGTCATTTCTCCTACAGCAACACCTATTGCTATTACTATTTCACCGTCATCCTCTGGTAGGGTAGATCCCTCTAAGCAAACAAGAAAGAGGAAAGCTACCGGAACACCTCCTATAGCCGCATCAGTACCAAGAAGAGTTTCCACAAGGAAACAATCTAAAACTTACCATGCTTCACCTCAACCGGAGGTTATTGTAATATCAGAAGGGTCTGTGAGTCCGAATTTAATGTTTCTCAAAATGTGTCCGAGGATGTTGCTCAGAGTTCATTCATTCCTGAAGAGGAACAAATTGAAGCAAAAGAAACAGGGCATAATGAGCAAGGGTTACCAAATCTTGATGATTTGGCTGCTACTGCTATGCAATTTTTGGAGAAAACACAGACTTCTCCACCGCAGCAACAAGAAGAATTTATCTTGCAGCAAGAGCAAGAACAGATTAAACAATTGAATGTACCTAGTGAAGTTGTATTTCACCCTACAATTTGTAAAGCCATTGTTGTGTATAGGAGGACGTTTTTAATTAAGTTTCTGGAATATGTTAAAGCTAATTGGGAAGCAGTTACATTGCAAACCCTGACTTTCTGACACATAGCCCAGACTGACATGCAACAAATTCTATGGGAAGTAGAAAAGAAGAAATTGAAAAAGGAAATTGAAAGTCAGAAACAAGAAATTGCTGAGTTGAAAGCAAAAATGGACGAAATGTTAAAAGTAACTGGTCAGATTATGGAATCTAGACCACCACCCAGAGTTTATGCTATGTGCCTTAAAGAACAGCTTTTATGGTTTCAATTGATGAGAATTTCCAGAAACCAAGATCCTATCATTCATACTGCCAAAGAATTTTATGAAACATACCAGGCAGCCCCTAACTGGTTAAGGAATTCTCTGTGTGAATTCTATTTGCATGGATTTTTAATACCATTTGAAACAGAATGGAATCCTCTTCTATATATTGGTGATATTCATTTGAGAGCATTTATGTCATGGGCAGCAAATGAGGTGAATTATGCCAGGCAGTGGGAAACATATGAGGAAGCTGAGAAAACAGAGCTTGTCCCATTACGCTCTCAAAGTTCAAACCCCCATGCAATGTTGAAAGATTGGTTTGCTCTGACATATGGTATTAATAATGTTTCAGCCAGAGAGAAAATATTTGATATCAGAAAATAAGTATATGATGAATTCTAGGCACAACAATATTTGTTTTGGAGACTAGCATATACCAGAAGTGAGAAAAGATGGGAGAGATTAACTGTTGGGTTAAGAAAGTCAAAACTACATGGTCCCCTAAATTTTACAGTAGCTCTCAAACGAACCAGCAGATATATTCAATTGGGACTTCAAACAAGATTTGAACTGTGGCTGCCACTGACATTCAGACCCCTTGTGCTAATGTGGCCCTTCTATCCTCACCAGGCTACAAATCTTAACAATGAATTAGAAGACCGAAGGTATGAAAGGTGCCGAGATTTCAGAGGATTTTATTATAAGTTTGGAAATCCATTCCAGAGTCATGTAACAACCACAGACTTCAGAGAAACCACCAAGAAAGTTAATGCTGGAGTACCAGCATTGGGCTAAGTAGGGGGCAGTGATGAGCTTAAAATATGCTCATAATTTGGATGTTATGATAAACTTTTAATGTCTTTACTTTTGTTATTTCATGGCTGTTTAAACTTTGTTGAAACCTTTTATTGGGATATCCTGTAGCAAGATACTTTCATATTCCTGCAGCTCATTGTGTTGACTTGATTGCATTTATTGCCCCATTGACTCCCTAAAATGGCTAGTATATCGTATATAGTTTTTGAATGATGAAGTAGATTTAAAATGTGTGATTAATGAATAGATATCGTGTATGTGCCATACACCTTTTCTTTCGCATCTGTTACCTTTTGTTTCGCAGGTTGTTGAAGAATGATCGAGTCAAGCGTAGCTGATCTTAGCCTTGCAGTAAAGTCCATTTCTTGCACGACTTCGAGGAAGCTCCAGTAAAGACTCTGTGACCGAAACCATGGGAAAGAATTTTAATGACAGTCAATCTGGAAAGAGTGGAGCGCTAGATTCTCTTTGAATTGGGTTGAATGCATAAATTCATTATGAAGTTTGATCCTTGATTTGGGGATATACTTTACTTCCACGTCTTTCTTTGATAGGGTTAGTTTGTTCCTCTCCTATTTTTAAATAAAGTTCTCCTCCTGTGCGAGGGAGAAGAGGAGATGATAGTTAGAAAAAGTTAGAAGCATAGTGATAGTAGATATCATGTAAGAATCAGTATGATAATGAGAAACATAATCTGTATGATCAAAGACAGAGCTTGTTGTTAGTTTCCACATCAACAAAGCAATGTATACCATTTTGTTTTCATGAATAAAGTTCAATGAAGTTCTGAGTTTAGTATCTGTGTAATCGATAGATGCTTGCTAAGGGAGCCCACTTAGTAAGTATTTGTAGCTAGTTAGTTAGTTGTTCTTTTCTGTTGATCTTCAGTTAGCTTTCATCTTTGAAGATTTTATACAAACTCAGTCTTGTACTACTCTTGCAGCATAGAGAATCCATCCCTGTGCTTGTTCATGTAGCATTAGGCCAGTTCATGGTTTGTGCTTCAGTCGTAGCTTTTATGGTTTCTGTTCTAATCAAAGCATAGTTGAGTTAAAGAACTTTTCATTACTTTCCTGTAGCGTGGATAGAATTCCTTTCCAGTATTTATTTCTGCTAAGATTTGACCAAAACTAGTTCTTAGTGCATATATTTTTCCGCGCCATTTAAAGTATATGTCCCCTGGTTTGACAAGTAAATGAACGTCCATAGAGAGATATAAGTCACCTATTGGAATGTCCAATTCCCAGGAAAGGTTTTACTGTGATTTTCATATCCTTTTGTGGGCACGACCACCATCCATAGGACTTTCTATAATAACAAGGGAAGGTCTATCATGTTGTTCATTGTTTGTATCAATAGTCATTACATGAATGGTTGAAGGTTCACTATCCTTGACAAATGAGGTAGTATGTTTAGGCATGGGATTAGTGAAAATTTGCAAATTTTGGTTAGGGGGTGAAATGGATGTATTTCCTTGATCATTAACACCTGTAATGGATAGATGGCCTAAATTAATGAGTTATTGAACTAAATTTTTTAGATGATTGCAATGTTCAATGTCATTCCCATTATGGTGATGAAAATGGAAATAAGCATTAGTTTTTAAGGTGGGTGGTAATGGCTAGTTTGGATCGAATGGTCTAATAGGTGGAAAAGTAAGCAGGCATTGTTGAATCAATTGGTTCATCATGTTATGAAGGGTATCAGGTAGGGGAGTAAACTATCTCTTTAGGTCCCCATAGGTATAAGGCATCATTTCTTTAATAGCTTCCACTTGATTTGGAATGGGTTGGGTTGGTTGCAGTTGAAGTTGAGGAGGTGAATTAAACTGTAAAATTCCTCTATTTGGTTTGCAGAAGCTTTGTGTGTTATTTTGAGTTTGATTACTATGCTTGGGTTTTCTAGCTCAATTATAAGTGGATTTTGAATCATGACTTGAAACTGAGTTATGGTATTCGCACAAGGTTGTGCATAAATGCATAAATAAAGGGAATTTTTTCATTGTTAATTTATCCTGAAGTTGTGTGTGCAATTTTTTGATAAACATCTTTTGAAAATGTGCATCAAGAATCCTAACATTAATTTGAGCATACACAGATTGGTATCGTGAGATAAAATCTGTTATTTTTTCATTTGTATTTTGTCTACATCACCTGAGATCAACCATTGTCTTTTTAGGTGTCATGTGAACTTCAAAGTGACTTATGAAAGCGTCTACCAATTCATCAAATGAATGGATGGAATGATTCAGCAAGTTGGAAAACCATTCTAAGGCAGTATCTTTCAAGGTCCTTGGAAATAGTTTGGCTAATGGTTTATCATCGAGGAAAACGTCACTACACAAAGTTGTATAAGAATTAACATGGTTGACAAGGTCTCATTTTCCTCCTTATTTCTCAAACTAAGGAATTTCTATCCCTTGTGGCATCGGGGTGGGTATGTGCAGGATCATCATGCAAAAAACAGGCCCTTAAGTGGCAAAAAATTCAGAAAAATCAGTGTTGGGCAACTTGACGTAAATATTTGAATAAGTTATCTATATTATTTCAAAAATATGTAACAATAGAATTTGTAGAAAATTGAATGTAGTTTCTAAACTACTAGGTTTATTTAAAAATAAATAAAATCTATTTGGTGAAAATTTGAAATTTCAATGCAAAAGAGTACTTAAATTTCAGGGAAAAAAAATAAGAAGTAGGTGTCCGTCCGACCTAACCATAATAAATTAATAATATTTTTGTAATATTTTATATATAAGTAGAGGACTCATGTTCAGATGTGATGCATATTTTTGTAATTTTTTCCAAGTAAATAATTAATTATGAATTTTTATTACAACTTTTAGAAAATATTAAAACTCATCCGGACCACCTTAACTTGGTCAAAACTTCATGAATTTTAATTTTTATTTTTTTAATCCTATAGTATGTGAAGCATAGAATGTGACGCATGTTTTGGATTCAAAAAATATGATACTGTTTGAAAGTTATAGATGTTTTTCAATCAGCCTATCAATCAGGACTTTAGTCATAATTCTAATAGAAAATAAATAATAATTATTTATTAAATTTAAATTAAATCATAATTTATAGTTTTGGAAAGCTGAGAATCTCCTCTAAAAACCCTTTTCGTTTCATTAATTTTGGGTGAAAAAAATTCGTCAGCCACATACCCCCATAATATTGCCACTTTTTGGCGCACCATGATCCTGCACATACCCGGGTACGTAATATTTCTAATGATAAAGGGCTACTACAAACATGATATGTAGGTCGAGTGGATTGACCTTGGCTAATGGTGGAAAGTTGATGTTGCATGGATGAAATGGTATTAAGGAGTTGTGTAAGAACAAGGTCGAGGTAGGTAGGTTGAGGTGGAAGGGAAAATGGTAATGGAGTGTAGGTGATGTGAGGGGAAGTGAAAGGAATACTATGGGGTGTGAAGGTGGTGGAAGGGACTTGTGATGCCACAAGAGAAGTAGGAATACTAGTGGAAATCGGGAAAGAATTTGCAGCATTATTAACCTGATGCAGAGTTGTATGGACATGCAGATTGGTATAAGTTGGTATGGAAGCTATGGTTGAAGGGGGAGGAACTTGAGGTCATCCTTGGCTTACAAGAATTTTTGTAGAATGGATATTAGAAGAAGCATGTTTATTGTAAATCTCGGCAATATTCTTCATCACTTGCAAGCCATCATCACTTTCAATTAAATGATGAAGGTTTTCAATGGCAGGTATGGAAGTAGTTGAAATGTTTTCAAGTGACAAGTCTTGTTGTAAATGTGCAAAATCCTCATGAATATTAATGACCTTTTCTTGCGGGAGGTAGTTGTTTTGGTTGTCAACATTCATTAGATGGAAAAGTGAAGGCATAGAAGTGGTATTGTAAAGGCCTAATGCACCATTGTTCATACTAGGAGTAGGAGCTCGTGAGATCCCAAGGTCCACAATGAAAGTGCTATCACGAGAAGCCATGAGTCTAGAACTTCTTCTCACAAAAGTATTATCAACGAGGCACCAAACACTCATACAAGTACCACAAAGGAGGGGTGAATGCAAATGAAAACTAATCTAAGAGTTTGAAATAGAAATAACAGAAATGTTGCTAATTGTAATGGAGATCTAACTATAGAAATGTAGGTAAATGCCAAAAGAATGCTAGAAATGTTGTTTAACAATTGTAGAGGGATTGATTTTCCCTAGGTGGCGAATGAGTCCCACTATGATGTTTTTGTGTGTTTTTCCAAAAAAATATGTGTTTTTAATGTTCTACAAAATGCAATCAAGGATGCAAAATGCAGATTTTTAATTTTTTCAATGAGATGTGATGCAAAAATGAAATCTAAATGAAGCTTTCACTAATGCAAGATAAAAAATCCTAAAATGTAAAAACATAACAATTTACTAATTGAATGTTAATGCAAATGTAAACTAGGATGAAATATGTAAATGGAATCAAAAATGAAAAGTCCTGAAACATTAGGTTCACCAAAATGAACCATTAATTTTTGGCTCCTATGGACAACTCTTGCTCTTCTAGGGGTTTTCACCTAAAAGGAGAGAGATAGGAGCAAAAAATGCTAATGGTTCATTCAAATTATGCAATGTGTAATTTTTTCTAACCTAAATGAAGTTAGCTAAATGAAATTGATTGATCTAAATGAATGAAAATGAATGCAAAAGTGAAATTTAAGCTATGTTTGAAAACACATTGTGTAATGCAACAATGAACTAAATCAAGGAAATATGCATAACAGAAATAAAAGGGATGAATGTGAGTGCACCTGGGTGAAGTATGATGAATCTAGAATGTTGGGAATGCTGACTGAATCTACTAATTTTTTATAGTGGGACTCATTCACCTACGGCGGGGAATTAGTTCTCCTCCTACTGAAAAATTGTTGGAAGCAAATTTTTGTCCATTGGGATCTAGAATTTGACAAAATTCAGATTTTCAATCCTAAGGTGGGACTCATTTTCCACAAGTGGCGAATCAATCCTCTCCCAAATTTTTGAAAAATCAAGTGACAACTATGCAACACTAGATCTTGAAATCTCTAATTGTCGGGTTGTCAAAGTTAATTCTACAAGAAACAGACAAAAAACCTTCTCCAAGCTTAAAATAAACTTAAGTTGACCTGAAGCACCTAGTTCACTTGCAAACCAATCTTCAACACCAAAAATCTTGTCAAATCTACACACAAAAGGTTGCAAACAAACATGCAATAAGGGGGAAATGGTTTAAGGTTAGTGAATAGGGGTTTTCCTTAGTCAAACCCTACTTTAGGTAATCAAACCCTTAATAAAATAATGAAATGCAAAGGAATGATAAACTAACAACATGAAAATGCTATCAATTTACCAAACCCTTGATGATGCAAGTATGAAGTAATGTCAATGGCTGCATCAAAGTGCTTGAATATTGCTTGAATTGATGTTGTAAAATGCTTGAATTCTTGAATGAATAGGTGAATAAGTGAAGTTGATGAATGGGGATTGTAGGAGATGTAAAATGAGATGAAAATCACTTATTTATACACACTTGTTCCTTAATTACCTGTTCATACCTCATCACAGGCCGACATCAAGTGTTTTTGAATAAACTCCCAAAAGGAAATTTAAAATATTTTGAATTTGTGGCCAAGGGGGACTCATTCATCACCCATGGTGAATGGGTACCACCTAGGACCTAAAAATGTGTGTCGGGAAATATGTTGTATTTAATGTTGTTTGTCAGGATAATACTCAAAAATACACTTAATTAAACATATGAGAACATAAAGGGGCAAAATAAAGCATGAGAAAGGGATAAATAGTGAAGATGTACCTAGATAAGCATGAAATCTTGTTACAAGACTTTACAACACTTCAAAATAGGACTTGTTGATGAATAAAGAGGTGATTTTTAGGTGAATTGTAATTAATAAAGTCTAGAAGAATGTAGAAATGTCTTACAACACTTCACAACACTGTCTTACAACACTTCACAACACCTTCACAAGATGTCATTCTTTGAATTTTAGTACTTAAATAAGCATGTTCAAGCCATGTTCAACATAAAATCAAAGAAAAATATATCAAATACCATGAAACAAGACCTAAAAGGCCATGAAAATGAAAAGGGGCCATTTTTCTATGACACAAAACCAAAAGCACACAACCCATGCTTGGTATCCTCCCCACCATTTTTTGGCATCGTGGAGGCTCGCGGACTCTAAAAAAACCCCTAACCAAGAACATTATGAAACACCCACACAGAATTTCATGGAGTTCCATCACATATCACAAAATAATAAAGTTGGGGGAAATTTGTTGTCTTCATATTTGATCTATCATATTTTAGTATTTTCTTTGCATCCCTCTCAACTTTATATATATATGTATACATACATACACATTTATATACACATACATATAAATATATATACATATTTATATACATATACATACACATACACATACATATACATATACATATACATATTCATATACATATACATATACATATACATATGCATATACATATACATACATATACATATAAATATACATATACATGTATACACATATACATACATATACATATACATATACATGAAAGGGATGTTTTTATATGCTGGAAAATATCAATCCATATCTATATGCTTTGTCAAGTTCACCCATGTGTGTATACATCTTAAAGCCAAGAAAATTGGAAACAATGGCACCAAATTTTCAAAAACTATAATGAAAAGGAAATTTATACTTATGGAATCAAGATCTGAAGGCTAGTGGTTCATGCCCTCAAAGCTATACTCTATAGCAGAACTAGTGGGAGATGTCAACAAATCAATATTTGGGGGCTCTGGAGACCCATCCAAAAAGCCCAATTCCATAGACATAGTTCTAGGAACTTTTTCAAGCATAAAATGTCACAATTTGAGTTTACTAATTGATAGCTCTATTTCACAATAAAGATAAAAGATTAATGTATTGCAACATCCTAATGGAAATTGGTAGATAACTTAGAAATATCGATCTATAACCATTCCATGTCTAATATTGTCCAAAGAACACAGGATAGAAAAACAAGAATAGAAATGTACTTTTAATAGTGTCCAAACACCAGGGAATACATCAACAGGAATAAAAATGATAAATGCATATGTACATACCCCTATATGTATCTGTTTATCTTTGAGGTTTTTTATATATGTATCCATGTAGTTTTTTATTATTTTACTATATTTATACATATAGCTATATGCATATATTTGTATATGTTGCTAGTTGGTCCTTCCACCCTTTCTTATTGAAGAAATAAGCTATACAACAATGAGAATAGAAATGATTAAGTACATATATGCATTGAATTCCCCCTTTGTCTACACATTTAAAAACACACACATATAACTAGATATATATATATCCATATGTACACATGTATATATCTATTTATATTCACACTGCTATATCTAAATAGATGTGTATACCATACTTTTTCCTCACTATGTAACTCCTCCCCTTGAAATTTATGAATCTAAGAGCAAACATCTAGATTGAATTTTCCCTCAATTGACTAGCTAAGAAGGCTACAAATTCAAACCTTTTGTTGCCTATAGGATATTGTCTACTCTGAAGTAGGAAATTATTACAGGGGACAAAAGGTTTGAATTTGTATCCTTCTCAGCTAGTTAATTGAGGGAAAATCTATTTTGGATGTACGCTCTCTTCATAAATTTCAAGGGGAGGAGTTATCAATCAAAAATTACTCTTATGTTAATGGGTATAACGCCAAAGATGTGAAAAATGGGAATTATGTGAAAGTTGCATAGCAAGTAGAGTGAACAATAAGCAAAGGGAAAAAGTTGTGCAAAGGTCAATAACATGTTTTTAACTTCAGAGCTTATTAAAATATATATGCCACAGGTGCACTCCTAGCTACCTTCAAACACAAAAGTGGAATGGGAAATGGTTGCTCGCGATGTTGGACAATGGAAATCAAGATGGTGGGACCAAGAAAATGCAATGTACATTGTTTTTGGTGTTTTCCAATGTATTCAATTTCAATAGGCACATTCATTTCCAAGGCGCAATCAATTTTATAGATTTCTTATGAACATGTTACACATACTACACCATTAAATTCTTTGTTATTAACAACATCTCAATGCTATATCATTTAATGGTATGGATGTATTGTATCAATTTTCTCATAAGCTAAATAATACTTACATATGCTATTTTTAACTCTTTTTAAATCAAATTCTATCTAAATACAAACAAAGATAGCATACATAGTTGTTTATATATACATGTGCATATATAAATTGTTGTTGCATTCTCAAATGAACCACGGTGGCCTTGGTCTATATATATGGATATATATTTTTTCCTATATGTATTTTGTAAAATATGAAATAGGGAATTCAATACATATATATACACAAATTTGAGCTACATTGCCTAGCACTAAATATTATAGAAAAATAGAGAAATTGTAAAAGAGCTATTAGATGACATATCCTATTCATAGCTAGGTTGATGAAAATCCCAATGGAAACTTCAAACAAATAGCCTATTGGCTAAAAATATAAATTTGAACAAATAAAAGAGCTATTAGAATAACACTTAAAAGTCACCAAACTATTTTTTTCTCCACACTTATACAGATATATTTTTGACTTTCCAAATCAATTATTTAAACCCAGTTCTTTATGACGATACCTATTTTCTTTAGGCTGTGACAAAAAATATATGATGTAACAATCTCTACAAAATTTGTATAATGCCACAAGATTAATTGTAAATTTGAGCTACATTGCTTGGCATTAAATATTATAGACAAATCATTTATGCAAAATACCCATGTAAAATGACTTGTAGTAAATAATTTCTATTCTAACACCTCTTATTCAATTTCTCTATTTGTGTTCAATATTTATTAACAAAGAACATAGCTTGAATCTGGTATCAATATGTTTCATGATACTCTTTTTTTCCTGATATGCTTGAAGCTCCCTAGAACAAACTGCCCGGGTCTATTTATGTAAGGGGTGGAGCTTGTTAATTACATGGATGGTAGTGTCTTATATCAATATGTTTCATTATATTCTTTATTCCTCATTTGTTTTAACTTCCCCACAACAAACTGTTCTTCATGATATTCTTTTTTTAGTTCCCCATAACAAACTATTCATTATCATAATTTTCCTCTTCTATTCTCCATATTTTTAACTTCTATTTAATGTGGGTTTTAGAAAATTTATCATTTTCCTGCGATTCTTAAGTTTTTTCCTAGTAGCTCTTTTCTAATTTTTCTTTTTGTCTTGTACCAATATGTTTCATGATATTCTTTTTTTCTCAAATTAAAAATATAAAGCTAAACAGATAAAAGAGCTATTAAAATAACACTTAAAAGCCACCAAACTATTTTTTTCTCCATGCTTATATAGATATCTTTTCAACTTTCCAAATCAATTATTTAAACCCAATTCTTTATGAAAATACGTATTTTCTTTAGGCTATGACAACAATTATATGATGCAACAATCTCTATAAAATGTGTATAACACCACAGGCTTAATTGTAAATTTGAGCTACATTACTTAGCATTAAATATTATAGACAAATAATTTATGCAAAATACGCATGTAAAATGACTCAAGTAGCAAATAATTGTTATTCTAACTCCTCTTATACATTTTCTCTATTTGTCTTCAATATTTATTAACAAAGAACATAGCTCTCATCTGGTATCAATATGTTTCATAATATTATTTTTTCCCTAATCTGCTTGAAGCTCCTTGGAACAAACTACCCAGTTCTATTTATGTAAGGGGTGGAGCTTGCTAATTACATGGGATAGCAGTGTCTTATATCAATATGTTTCATTATATTCTTTCTTCCTCATTTTTCTCAACTCCCCCACAACAAATAGTCTTCATGATATTCTTTTTTTCATTTCCCCATAACAAACTATTCATTATCGTAGTTTGTCTCTTCTATTCTCCATATTTTAAAGTTCTATTTAATGTGGGTTTTAGAACATCTTTTATTTTCATGTGATTCTTAAGTGTTTTTTAATAGCTCTTTTCCAATTTTTCTTTTTTTCTTGTACCAATATGTTTCATGATATTCTTTTTTTCTCAACTATTTCAACTTCCCCATAACGAACTATTCTTCATGATATTCTTTTTTCCAGTTCCCAATACCAAACGATTCATTACCGTAGTTTCCTTATTCTATTCTCCATATTTTAAAGTTATATTTAATGTGGTTTTTCCAAAATTTTCCATTTTCCTATGATTGTTAAGTGTTTTTCTAATAGGTCTTTTCCAATTTCCCTTGACCAAAAATTTTAGATATGGACATTTGTGTATGTAAAATTACGTACAAAGAATATTCAAAGTGAAGAACCTAGTTCAAGTCAAATACATGTATAGATTTGAGTTTGCAATATATTCCTCCTTACCTGGAATTCTATCGCTATCTAGACAAGGTGTAACAGAAAATTCTATATATTAGTTGGCTTCTCAATTTAAAATTCAAGCTACATTATTTTCCACCAAATATTATAGACAAAATAGGGAAATTGTAAAACAACTATTACAAAAAAACTTAAGAATCATAGGTAAATCCTAGATGATTGAAAGCCCACACTAAACATATTCATACAAGACAAGCAGTTTGTGTAAGATTTGGATTGTCAATTCAAAATTTGAGCTACATTCTTTGGCACCAAATGCACATTAAATTATAAAAGAGCTATTACACAACAAATCCTATTCATGGTTAGGCTGACAAAAATCCCAACAGAAACTTCAAACAAATAAATTGAATAGATAAAAGAGATATTAGAAAGAATTACACTTAATAGCCACCAAACTAATTTTATCTCCAACATGTTTCTTCTTTCATACTAACCTTCTATATATACATATATATGCAATCACTCCTATGTTAATCTATTATTGATCCTATGTTAATCAGTGTAACGACAAAGATACACAAAGATAACTAAAACAATAAATGGAGGGTGATAAAATTACTAACCCTAATTATATTTTTTGACAAAAGAAACAATATTTAACTACAATTTATCCTATGGTAACAAGTATAAGGCCAAATATGCACAAAGATAACTACAAAAAATAAATGAGGGATGAAAAAATTACTAACCCCAACCATATTTTTTGATAAAAGAAAGAAGATTTAACTACAATTTCTCCATCCATACAAAAGCATAACACCAAACACCCATGTAAAACAATTTACAGATTCCAGACAACAACAATTTTAACATAAATAATAAATTAATTATTTATGAAAAACACCCATGTAAAATGACTTACATATTGTGGAGAACAATAGTTTTAAAACCCTCCCATCTGCTATAAAATGGAACTAAAGCCGATGATTTTTACAATAGTCTCCTACCAAACCAACCACAGAACTAAAGCCGATAATTTTTAGAATAGTCTACCATCAAAACAACACCACAATGGCTCTTTCAAAAATGCAACTTAATCAATATATTTTCTAGCACATTTTGGACTATACTTTCCCACACTACAACACCCATGTAAAACAACTTATAGATTCTACAGAACAATAGTTTTAACATAAGCAATAAATAAATCATTTATGCAAAACACCTATGTAAAACGACTTATAGATTATGGAGAGAAATATTTTTAAAACCCTCCAATCTGCTATAAAACTAAGTCCAAGCCAATGATTTTTACAATAGTTTGCTATCAAACCAACCACGGAGCTAAAGGTGGTGATTTTTAGAATACTTTGCTATCAAGCAAACACCATAATGGTTTTTTCGACAATGCAACTTAATCAAAGTATAATTTCCCACACTGCAACATTCAATACTACATTTACTTCATTCATCTCCATTTACTTTGTTTTCCCCCATCATATATCAACAAAAAAATGCATAAACCCTTGCATAACCAAACACTTACCATTTAGCTTCCACATATCAAGGACACCAACTCCACCACTGCCAACCCACCTATTACCAAGCTCCACATTATCACAAAAAACTAGGTTGAGTCACCGCCAATCAGGACATCTCCAGTGCCAACAAATCCAATTCACAATTGGGCTAATGAAAATCCAGGAAAAAACTTCAAACAAATAGCCTATCAGCTAGTTAGTATAAATTAATTTAGAATGATTAATTATTAAACTCAAATAATATCATTTAAAAATGAATGTCAAAGAATGGAAAACTAAATAATTAGGAGTGATTTTAATTCTATATTCAATATATAAGAAAAATGAGGTGGCTCAAGGGCCAAATATCCCAATCCCAAAAATACAATCTTTGTTTTAGTGAGGACTTCCCAACTCTAAAATGCTAGTTTGAATTAAAAAGAGGTGGTATAGAAGTACAAAATCAAAATCTTGGTGAGATGGTGGTCAAATCCAAAAGAAAAAAATTGGCTCAATAATTTTTATATTCTACAAAAAAAACCTTCAATATCTCAAAGAGAAACTAAAAATTTGGATTAAAACATCATTCAAAAATATATTCCAATAGAAGGAAAGAATACACTCTAAATTGGTGGCCCTCAATGAAAAGGTTATATATCTAATATGTTTTTTGGATGACTAAAGTGATGTGGGAAGAGAGGATCTAGGACCTAAATCATGCTTTCTCTTACATCACAATAGAAGCAATAACAAATGATCACAAACACCCACTTGGCTAAGTTAAGTGTTATGGAAGAGCCAAAATGATGGATCAAGGTTTTGGTTCTTTTTGGAGGGTGTGTTGATTGATTGTGAATTAAATTGATTTGATAATGAAAATGTGTACCTAGGTTAACTATGCCTCTATAGCAAAGTATTCTGATTTTAGAAAAGTATAGAACTGTAACATAGAAAAGGATCACATAACAATAGAGTGCAAAGATGAAGGAACCTTGCAGAGATGAAGGAACCTAGCATATAAATATGAGCTCAAACTAGGTGGACAGGGGCATTATCACCTTCGAACTGAAAATTTAGATCTTTATAATCAAAAATCAAATCTCAAATGGCCACTATCTATAGCTTCTTCTCTTATAGACTAATCTTTGGAACTTCATCTATCGATGATTAATTTCAATTTCTCTAATTTTTTAACATGTGAGGCTTGAATGCTTCATCTTGCAATTAATTATGTAGTCCTTTCCCAAATCTACTTCAAATATGTTACCTACACACAAGACATGAGAGAAAGGCTTGTGTTGTATAGGGTATTTCCTAAGTCAAACCTTGGTTTGGTGTTTTCACCTCCACAACAACTATGATGATGTGAAAGAGTGCTTACCCTCAGTTGGGCAGAGATAAATAGATAAAAGAATGATAAATTTTCAATTATTTTAACTTACCACTCAAATCTACCTTCCTTGATGGACTAAATCCATTATACGCATCACCTTCAAGGAGAATTGGATGCTTGATTGGAGATCCTACAAGTGTTAGTACTCTAAAAATAAATTAACATAAACCATTTACTTATATCAAGCACATAATGGATTGTATGCTCCAACCTTAAAGTAATTGATAATGACAATCGGGAGCAATTATCTTTAAGGTATAATAAAATGATATTTGATAAGATATGGGAGCTTGTTGGGAAACCCTATGCCAAATGATATGTTCCCAAAAAAATTGACTTACAACAAGGGGTTCCCCCCAAGACAAAGCCACATAATCAACAAGACAAAAATAACACATGAGGGATCCATATATTTGCGGTCAATTATGACTCCAAAATTATTAGTTATTGCCTTATGATTTCATATGGTGAAAAAGAATTGTATTTATATGCATGTCTTTAATTCCCACAAAATTATATGTCCTTCCCTACTATAATTTTTAGAGTAAATTTTACTTCTTCCTGGTGTGGAAGAAGTCTCAACCTTCTCGCCTTTCATTAGAATTTCTTACTTCAACATTGTAGTTTCCTTATTAGTTTCATCATCTCCTACTATGTAGCACCCCTCCATGACTCACCCTTTCAGGATGTTTGTTAAATGTTTTTTTGAGATGTTGGAATTTAATTGGTTATAATGTTGTTTTTTAGTGATGAATTAAATAAATTATTAAATAAATCATATTGATAAATTGATTTGTATGATTGTTCCTAGACAATTAATTTATTAATATGATTTATTAAGTTATTAAATATTTTTATAATTAATTATAAAGTTGATTTCGGTGTGCAAATAAATGAAAGATTAAGTAAATAAATTAAATATTTTAAAAAGTGGATTTATGGGATGCAAGTATATAAAGATATTTTATTATAAATATTGAAGAGTGGTAGTTAAAGATGGAGGGGAAAATTAAATAAAATAATTAATTTAAAGAAATGAGTGCATTTTGCAACCGGCATGATGAAAGAGTAAATAAATTAGTTAAATTTCAAGAGAATAGGGGACTTTTAGCATTTTTTCTGAAGGGAAAACTAATTCTTTTTTTTTTGGGTTCCATGCATGTTTTTGGTTCTTGAAAGCTTTATTCTGGGTTTTAGAGGTTCTAGAATTGAAGTTACTGCAGATTTATTGGGGTTCTTGGAGAAAATTGAAGCTATTGTTTGGAAATGCATACCCAAAATCAACCTTCAGCTCATCCAATCGAACTATTCCAATTTCCCTTTATTTATAATCTGTCTCTCTATGTTGGAATTAAAACTTGAAGTTGCATGTTATTCGAAATAAAATATGTTTGTGTTTGTTTATGTTTGATTCAAACCAATTGATATATGCATTTTTTAAAATTGATATAAACCCCCCAGTTATAACTTCATGTTGGTTCTGTAATTGAGTTCCATATAGTATTTTTGTTGGTCTCTGTTTGTGAAATTTTCTTATGGAGGCAGAAAGATGAATCTATCTTCTTATTTTTGCAACATTAAGAAAAGAAACCTTTGAATCAAGAAATATCAAGTTGTTTTCATTCGCTCAACCAATTCGTTTTTGTATTGGTTTTTATACATGTCTAAGTGTGACCTTCATTCAATGATCTTGAGAGCTTCCTATAACTTTATTTCCATAGTTTATACTGAAGATTGCATTTGTTTGAGATTTAATCCAACTTTTGGCTACGTCAGCCTAATTTTTCCCCTTGAGCAATGGCCTTGAGCATTTTAACCTACGTCCTTTGTATTGAGAGCTTCAGTCTTTTATTTTGCATTGATTGAATGGTTACTCAACTCAACTTTCTCCACTCACAGTCACATGTCTTCCTTCTCCTCTGTCACTACTTACAATTTTTCTAACTGCTCACATTAAGACTTGTATTGTATCTCATGCAATGTGAAACATTCAATACTAGTATGGTTCGAATTTAATGTCAACGGACTTAATTTAGTGGAAGATCATTGTATATATTTACATTTAGCTAAGATTCAATTTGTTCATACTATTAATTACCCTATGTTTTAGCAGCCTTCAAGATTTCACTTGCACTTTAGATTCCTTGTGATCATTTCAATTTTCTATTGATGTTGTATGTAAAATTGAGAAATTTGATTCTCCCTACCTAGCAATCAATATTGGTTGTCTCTATTAAATATGTTTAGAATATATTGCTTTATGCCTGGCACGTGCAGTAATGAGGAGTTAGTTTACATTGGAATTTGTGTTGGAATGTTGTTGATTAATTTTATTGTAGTCTTCAATCACATTACATTCAAGTTAAATTCTTTTTTTAATAGTAATAGATAGACATTCTTTATGTGGTAGTCATGACATGTAAATTGACAAACATTTTGTTAGTTGTAAGTTCATTCAATTTTTTGTTTTTGATGAATAGGCAAGTATCTATATTAACTTAAATATAAATATACATATTCACAAAAAAAAAGGTGGGTGGTAGAGAGGCACACCCCAAGAGTCACATGGGAAACGCCCAAAAAATTAATAGATATCGTGGGTTAAGCCTAGAAGTCCAAAATAACAAAGATAAAAAAGGCCATTAAGAGGCTAGAGCAATGCCAACAGAGCTAGGAGGGTCTCTGTCATCCAAATTTCTCCCCCATATATTAATGGGGTCTGGAGTGATGTCAGGAGGACCCCAACCATCATCAACATCTTTTTTTTCTTTATCTTCTTCCTCGCACTAGGGTGAGATTGCAAGCACCATACATAGGAATGCTTTATCAGTACCTAGCCACCCAGAGCCAGAAGTAGGAGGATCAAAAATAGGCCACCCACCACCATTGCCACTCCCTAAAGCATTTCCAGAAGGCCACCCCTGAGTAGTCTGCGGCGGAGGAGAACGGTTTTGCTGAGGAGTGTGAGAATCCTATCATGGAAGGGACTAGGAACGAGGACGTGCAAAGCCACTCCATTGTTGGCCCTTGGATGGCAATCGGCCATGAGAAGAGGTGGGAAAGGTAGGGACCTGAGCAATAGTAAAGGGGCATTGCCCCAGTGATACAGAAGAAACTGGAGGTGAGCAACCTCAAGTGCAACTGTGTTAGCTTGTACTTGAACATGTAAAAGCATATTAGAGAAAATCATAGCTTTAGCATATAGAGAAACATTAATATCCATTTGAGAATGTGAAAAAATGTAGGAATTTCTATCCTTCCAAGTATTGAAAAGAATTTACACCCTGAAAGTGTGCCAAAGTTGGGTAAATTTTATAGGAATTTTGGGAGAATCTTCAAGCAACACCATATGTCAGGAGAAAGGTTTTGGCTAAAAAGGCCAAAAAAAGTCATGAATCCATATGTCCGAAGCTGCTGAGCTCTGGGAAAAAACCAAAAAAGATGCTTAAAATTCTTAGCCTGCCCACAAAAATGGCAACAAGGGTCCCAGACCCCCAAGTGAACCAGCCAAGAGTCCACAAGCAAGCCCTGGAAAATAATACACCAAGCAAAGTGGGTGAGCTTCGGCTCAACACTTGTAGAAAATAATGCACCATATGTCCGAAGCTGCTGAGCTCTGGGAAAAAACTAGAAAAGATGCTTAAAATTCTTAGCTTGCCCACAAAAAGGGCAACAAGGGTCCCAGACCCCCAAGTGAACCAGCCAAGAGCCCACAAGCAAGCCCTGGAAAATAATACACCAAGCAAAGTGGGTGAGCTTCAGCTCAACACTTGTAGACCAAGTGGCAACAAATATTTTATGTCAGACATGAGCAGGAGATTGAAGAAGCCACCTCTAGTTCAAACTCTGAATCATAGGAAAATGTGGTGAGAGCCACCTATAACCAAGCTGAGACTTGCAGTTCCTGAAAGGGGTGTATGGAAACCACTTCCAATCTTTCCACCAAGGTTTGGTCCCACGAATTCCAACCTTATGAAACATCTCAATAAGAATGGAATTCACCACACCATCATAAGTAGCATGGTCCTAGTTATGAAGCATGTACTGAGCACGAAAAACATCCCACGACATGATACGCATGGTGGGTCTAGAAAAAATATGATGTAGAGTCTGAACACCCTTCTTGTGAAATCTGAGCACCTTAATCCCTGGCGACTTAGCTAGCAATTGACCATTGCTAGAAAAAAGAGGTGACCACCAAACATTATGTTGGTTGAGAGAAATCCCATCTCAAAACTAGAGCCAGCCCATCAGAGTCAAGGTTTGACAGCTTCCCAGGCCCGCCAAATGCTTTTGGCTATAAAAGTCCCAACAATCTAGATTAGTTCATTCATGACAAGAAACGTTTGAAAGTCAATCCCCTTCTAGGTGGGTCTATGAATAGGGAAGCCAGATTGAATACTATGCTTGAGAAGAATTTTCTAGGCCTCATTCCCAATAAAGGCATGAATAATCCATTTAACACACAGAGCAGTCCCTTGTCGTTGAGTAGAAAGAAGCCCAAGGACTCCTCAATCTTTGGGAAGTCAACAAAATTTCCAAACCACCTAATGAAACCCTCTATGAGTTTCAGAGTAGGCCTAGAGAAAATCATGAAGTAGCTTCTCAAGCTTGAGATAGGCAGCTTTGGAGGGGGGCTAGCAAGAAGAATAATAAACATGGGTGGTTGCCAGAATTTTGGAACACACCTAGAATTTTCCTGTTAAAGAAAGGGCCTTAGTAACCCAATAAGTAAGCTTCTGCTCAACTCTAGAGAGCATCGCTTGTCAAAGCTCAGTCGAAGATGCCTGAAAAGCAAAGGCAATGCCCAGAAACTAAAAAAAAACCTAGGCCCAGTCCACTTCCAACCATATTGTTGCAGCCAAGGTGGAGAGGGCAAGATAGATTGTTGATAACACAAAGTTTTATGCCACTGGATGGTAGAGCCAGAGGAAAGATAGAAAGTATTAAGACACTCAAGAGCCACCGCAACAAATTCTTTGTCTTCCAGAAGGGTGAGAAATGAGTCATCAGCAAAATGACCATTAACAAGCTGAGCCTGAGAGTTGGGTAGAGAAATTCCCTTGACTCGCCACTAGGAAATTGTATTGGCCAAAAGATAACCAAAACCCTTGGATGCAAGTACATATAAAGAGGGGGCCAGTGAGCACCCTTGCCTAATGAAATGAAAGATTCCAAAGGCAGAGGATTGACAACCATTAATGGTGATACAAGTTGAGGCATCTGCAAAGAGCATTTGAATGGATTGAATGAAATTGGGCCTAAAACCCAGGGCTTGTAGCATAGCCAAAATAAATGGCCATTCAATGCGATCATAAGCCTTGGAAAACTCAATCTTAATGAACACAGATTTCTAGTTTGAGCATCTGGCCCATTCCATGCCTTCCTAGACCACAAGGATATTATCCAGAATAAATCTAGATTTGATGAACCCAATTTATTCTGAACGCATAATCTGACGTAGAAGATGGCAGATTTTGAGAGCCAAGGCCTTGGGGATAATCTTGTAGGAGACATTAAGAAGCGTGATAGTTCACCAGTTACAAATGTCTTCTAGGTCACCTAGTTTATGTATGAATTTTACGTTACCTTTATTGATTAAATTACCTAGGGAATTAGAGTGAAACGCTTCTAAGTAAACTTGATGCAGATAATGCCCAATATCGTCCCACATGGATTTGTAGAATTCACAAGGGAATCCATCAATTCTCAGGGCTTTATCATTAGCCATGGAGTACACAACCTCTTTGAGATCATCAACTGATAAAATTTGATCACAAAAAAAAATTGAGTTGAAGAAAGCTAATTTGGCACAACAGCAAGGCAATCCTGAAGGGCTTGTTGTTGCATAGGCATGACTTCCTGTGTAGTGAAAACTTTCTCATAATGACGCACAAAGGCCTGAGAATGTCAGGAAGCTCATAAAGAACTTGAGCACCATATTTAATTTTTTAATGCTCACGGATGCGTGTCTGGAACGTAGAGCCAAGAAAAACTCTTTGGAGGCATGATCACCAACTTTAGCTAGTTCAACTAGGCTTTGATTTACACTCCTCAAGCAACATGGCTATCAACAATTTTCTTTTTGTGCCTTAGCTCTGCCACCCTGACTTGTAAAGAAGGGGGAAAGGGGTTGGCCGCCAAAGCCTCGGAGGAAACACGGAGGTCAGCAGTCATAGCCTCATAAGATTGCCTACGAAAAATAGCTAGTTGGCACCCATAAATGCGCAAAAATCTAGTTGTGAGAATGATAGCCTCATTCCACCAAGAAATCCATCATGTATGATGAGCTGGCCTATACTCCAAATTTCAAACTCTGTGAATGTGGGCCAAGATAGGCTTGTGGTAGAGTAAAGACATGTTTAAAAAAAAATTAGTTTTACACGTACTAGGTTGTCGATTCTCCCATTCAATGTAGAAGGAAATAGGGAAATGATCTGACAAGGTCACATCCACTAATGGCTTAACCGGGAGAGAGGATCTGTCAAAAGAGAAAAAATATTGCGTCAAGATCATGGCACAATTAAGGCACTTAAACATTCTATTAGAATCGGCTCAGAAATTACACCAAGTGCACCAAATAGAATGAGAATGGCGGTGACCAATATTGGGATCAAAATGCTCCAATTTATTGTGCATGTAAAACCACACCTCCTTTTCCCTAGCTGTCCATCTGAATGGAAGAGTGCCATCTTTTTCAAATGTCATTTCTACCATATTGAAATCCCCATAGAGTAACCAAGTAGCAATTGGTAAAGAATCAACAATCCAACGCCACAGCAAAGAGCGTTCCACAACATCATTAGAAGCATAGACATTAATAATCCCAAAGGAATTATTATCAATGTTGAGAAGGATCCAGATGAACTAATGAGTGGAATCAAACCCATGATCAACCATAGAAGAGTGCCACTATGGGGCCAAAAGGGTGATAGCTCCACCATGCCCAGCATCATGGGTAGTACAAAACATTTTATTGGCTATCCAAATAGAGCGACAAGCTGCAGCAAGCAAAAAACCAAAGATTTTAACTTCATGGAGACAAAGCACTTCAACACCAGAGTACTTACACAAGGTATCCTTGACATAATACATTTTGGAGAGTCTGTCAAACCTCAATCATTCCATGAAAGGAACTTCATGAGTGAAACTCCTCCATATTATCGAAATTTGATTCCTCTTCATTAAGAGAAGAGAAACGATTCTATAAAAACTCTGGCAGAACTGATCCAATCTAAATGGATGGGGAGGACATCCTTCATTTTTCATGGACATATTCCCCTTCTTCCCTAAGAGTGGAAGGGCTACAAGAATTCTTGTTAGCTCCTATTATAGGAGAAGCCACATTCACCTACAAAGCCACATTTGGCTATGTTAACATGATAGTAGTTGGATGAGGCATAGCCTTTGGCCTAGGCTATTGTGAAACATAATCAGCTCCAATCGGAGCTTCTTTCCCCTTCACAGAAGGGTTTGAAACATCTTTCACTGGCTCAGAGGTCACGAGACCCAACCCAAAACCAGTGGATTTATTCTTTTGATTCGTAATTGTAGTCCATTTTGCATCAGGTTTGGTAGCAGATGTAGCTGTCGAACAAGGCTTTTCAGCATCTCGTGGCAAAGAAGGTGTATGAGGCACTGCTAAAGGGCAGTCCTTTATCTTGTGGTCTATATACTGACATCTATAACATGTGTTGGGAAAATTAAAATAGGTTACCTTCTAGGTGTGGCAGAAAGCTCCAATTTGGATATCAATGGAGTCTTTTAAATCTTTTGAAAGGTCAACTTCCACACAAACCCTCTTTTGGGGGTGGGCCTGAAAGAACCTATTTGGATCAATGCAGATAACCCTCCCCAGCGAGGAGGCTATACTATTCAAGAAAGGCACACAAGGCAAGGGAAGACCAGGAAATTCAATCCAAACTGGGACCCACAACTTGGTGTCACCTGAGACAGCAAAGTCACGAGTCCATGCTTGAAAAACTAACAGAGAGGACCGGACATACCAAGGCCCATGGCTTAAGATGGCCTGCACATGATTGACCTCCGCAAAGTGGAACAAAAAGAAACCCTTGGTCAATTTTTGGACCCTATCAATGCGGTCCCCATGAGGGACCTAAGCCTTGTTAACCCAATCTTTAAGCACACTTTCAGGGGGAGTTCTCCCAACAAAATACCCAACAAGGGTGTACTACTCAGCCATTGACAGGGGAAATTAAAATCTAGTAAAGGCAAAACCACATCAGCTGGTGAATCAAAACACTTACCTCATGAAATACTTTCAGAATAAACTTTTGGGGATGTTTGTTCAGAGGAGGATCCATTGATTATCATCGTTGAATCACTAACACCAGCAAGAACTATTGGGTTAGAGCTGGTTGAAGGCATATTAAAACAAGAAACCACAATAAATGCAGCCATACACATAATAAAGGAGGGTTTTCCTACACAAGATGTGCAATATGACACAAGGGTGACCATAGAAAACATAAAACCCTAGCAGAACTCATACACCGACCCAACAGTTTTAACATAAAATATCAAGTTCATTCAATTTTAAGTTTTCCATGCGAATAAGTATATAAGTGTATAAATATATATATACATATATGTATATACATACATTATGTATATACATATATAAATATGTATATATGTATATATATATATATATATGTATATTCATATGTATATATATGTATATGTATATGTGTATATATATATACATGATTATTTGTATCTATTTGTGGATGTATTGTTAAATGGTAGTTGTAAACAAAATTTGGATATAATCAAACAAATATATAAATATAGGTATATTTATATATATCTATATATGTGTATATCCTTATATACATATGTGTGTGTGTGTGGGTGTGTGTGTGTGTCTGTGTGTGTGTGGGCATATTGGTATGTGTTTTTTATATTGGAGACAATAACAGAATGCTCTCTTTAGAATTTAAGAAAAGTAGTAAGTAAATAAAGTTGAAAGATTATATTAAGTAATGAATTTGAAAGTAGTGATGATAAGGTTTCATTGTATAAAATTATTCTTAAATCGTTTTAGCATTTATTTAAAGGAATGAAATTGATGATGCCTAGTTTGGTTGTACTCACATTTTCATAATAAAGGATTTGAAGATTCTGTAAATAATAGTTATTGAGAGTTTATGTCTTAAAGTGTAAATTTTTTGAAAGTTGGGATGTTGGTTTCTTTTGTAAATTATTTAATAGTTGAAGTTCTAATTCTTGAGAACATTTGTGATTGTTATCGTGGTTTCCATGTATGGCTTGTTTGACTGTTTGAATTGAACATCGTGTTGTTCATTGGAAATTGGGAGTGAATTTGATAATTGTTTGAAAGTGGGATGTTTTGGTGTAAGTTGTATTCATGATTGAAATTGTTTTATTGAATGAGGTTGATGATCCCCTTGATTATTTTTCCACTCTTGTTTACATATGGTTGATGGTGAGTGTTATTTGTAAATAGCCTTTTTTGTGATCATGATATTGTCATTTCTTTAATGGGGAGTTATTGTGCATAATGGTTAGTTGGACTTCTAGAAGTTGGGGAAAGAGTTTACTTATTTTTGGTTTTATTGTTGAGTACTTTGTGAACTACTGTTCTTATACTAGATTTATGATTATGTGGGTTTTGGCCTTACACTGTTGAATTGTTATTTGTGGAGACTTTGTGCAAGTTGGTGCATGCCTTGCTTTATGTGATAATTCATGTGAATTTTTATGTTTTTCAAATTGGCTTACCTAGTTAGTGGACTATAGAGTCTTATTGTTGCTAGTAGGGGGAGTGGCTCTCAATGGGGGTCTAGTGCACAAAGTGGCAAGTCCAAGGCAACTCATTGAGAGTTTCTTTAATCAGTGATAACCTAAAAAAATTAGGGGGTTTGGTAGTTCACATTAATCAATATAACGCCTCACTCATGGCTTAAGTGATTATTTATGCTTGAGATGACTAGGAAGGCCTGGAATGACAAGATCAACTAACTTGTGCTCTTGGAGGGTATGTTGATCCCACATGAGTTTATATGGGGGTCTGGTGGTCGATAGAGGTGGCTAGGATAACCTAGGATGGGGGTTTGGTAGCCTAGGAATGTTACACCAGGGTAACCCATAGCAAGCCATGTGATGACACTCCTCCCTCTAGCAACCTAGTGCTCCCTTGTCTTTTGTTCACTTTGTTGTTGCATACCTCTAGAAGCGGTGTCATTGTTGTGAGTTGATTGTGGTATTTGTATGTTAGATTCATGTTACCTCTTTGCATTGTGCTACTGTCTTCTTGTTTGCTTTGGTGGTTAGACCTTATTGTTATCTCCTATCACAAGGGGTGGACCTTAGGGTTCCACATGATTGGGTGGAACATGTTATGCACACCATTAGGTTCCTAGTTGATGTTTATGAGCATAAATGTGGTACCTGATATAGAGTTTCCAAACCTTGTACCAGAATTGAGTTAGCATTGATGCTATGTAATGTAATCATTTTAGTTGTATCTTATCATATATTTGATGAATCGTTGTTATAAGGGAAGCTTTGATGTAAACTTGTAAACAATGTAATGATCTACCCCATGTATGGAAATTTATAAATGTATATCTAGTTCTTTTAATGCAGAAGATGTAAATGAACTCTTATTAATTTTTTTGCGATGTATGTTTAGGTTGGTTAATTTTGTATGTTTGTAATGCAGTCATGATACCCAAAAGGACATAGTCGGTACAAATGTACATGTAGATTACATTCTATGTTATTTTTAGTATGATCTATACATTGATTCACTTTAAATATATATGTGTAATAATTGTTAGTTGTCGTGTTGTCCTTTGGGGTTCTGTGGTGGGGCATTACATACTATTTCATTCTCCCATATATTTTACTATGGTTCTATTCTAGTGATAAATTATATTGCATCCTTATACAAAGAGGTAGTCTTCTCATATACGTTTTCTCTAATGTGAGGAATTAACCCTAAAATAAACCACTCAATTGATTTTTTTTATGTCAAGGTTTCTTCTTGTTTTCTAACCATACTTTTAAATCATTTTTCATGATATTTAATTAATTCTTCCTTAGTTTTTGACATCTTCAAATATTATATTCATGTTTTTTATTCATTCATTAGGTAAATGAAAATTTTCAAAATAAGTCATGCAATTATTTCTATGTTTAAGCATGCTTAGGGAATTTTTTAATGCGCCATATTAGTGCCTCATTATTGAGGATCTCCACAAAATCATATAATTGGGTCTAGTCATCATTAATGCTAGCCTCAATCCAATAAAAATATAAGGTTAAGAGATATTCACTATCATCCTTGGTATGTTTACAAAAAATAGGGAGCTTAATCATTAGTGCATCCATATTGGAGGAGTTAAAGGTGTTCTTGATTTATTTTGTATGGTTAGGGATCATCTTTTCTCCTATTCTTTCTCTACTCTTTGATATCTTTCTATCTCTTTATTATGGCTTCTTTTTCTAGTTTCACTCCATTTATACTTGACCAATGTCCTTTCTATACCATTATCTCAAATCTAAGAACTTACTTTGTAATATCTATCACAAATCTCATGAACAATTTCTTCTTGATCTTTCTTTCTCTAACCCAATTAGGGATTCACTACTTATATGAACTCTTTAGAAACTCTTCTTGATTTTGATAACATGGGAGGTGACTCTTATTTTGTGAGGTTCATCTCCTCATATTGTCTCTTTAGCTTGGTAATGTGTTGGTTGATAAAACATCATTAGTAATTGATTTTTTTTAATTATTTTTAGATTTTTCTTCCTCAACCTAGTAATTTATCTCATCTATCATCTCCTAAGTTTCCTTGGAAAACTCTATATTTTAGGTGAGTTATTTTATTTTATTGCTAAATATTATCTCCTCTTCTTCCCCAATTAACAAATTCTTTACTTCATAACTTAATTACTTCCTCTTCTTCCCCATAGCAACCACATCTACAGTATCCTACAAATAAGGTCAAACTTCTATAAGTTTATTATTATCTTATATTCTTTCAACTACCTTGTCATTTTAGTTAGGTTTTTCTCTATAGTTCTAATTTAGGTTATAAACCACTATATATCTTTAATATTCATGAATGTCATGTCCATTTCTATCTACCTATCTCAATAGTAGGGATTTTATTAGTTACATCCCTCTTTATAAACTCTCTTGATGTTTCTCACACTTTTTCTACCCTTTTCAATTATCTTTCCTCTCAATCCTAGGATTGTTTAAGCATTCTATTTTATTCCTTCTTCTTTTCTTTCATGATCATTTAATTCTCTTCAAAACCTATCTTGATCTCACAAATAAATTATTCTACTCTCTTGTTATCAAAATTTTCCATAAATATTTGATTGATTTACTTTATCCATCCTTAAATCCTTTGTTTTGAATACCTTCATTTATTAGGTCTAGCACAAGAAACCTAATACTAACACAATTTTATTTTTAATACCTGTACAATGATCCGTGTCTTATTTTATATTCTAGTAGGGTAATTTGAAAATTTTACCATCTAGTACAATTGTAGGTTTTCATCATTAGTCTTGATTAGGTTGCTCCTTTTATTTTTAAACTTAATAGGAATAGATCCAACTACCTCTCAATTTTTTTTTAAAGGAATTCACAAGAACATCAGAACTCAATTGAAAAGGATTTTTCAAGGGCTAATGTATTTTATAGGAGTAAGGACTTGGAAAATCTTATCAGTAGAAATCTAAATTATTAATGAGGGTGGTCCTTGCAAGACAATCTTTAAGAATGGAGAATATATTCCCAATCTATCTAAGACTAAACCTAAATCTATTTGTGTTCTGGTGGTTGTGAAAAGGGATAGAATTTTCTTGGATATGGATAGAGGTTGCTTGGATAGGCATAGAGGTTTCTTGGATATGGAGGCTTTTTGATTGGTCACTATTTTTTATTTTTTGGAAGGCATTAATAGGTAAATTATTGGTTGGATATGGAGGTTGTCAAATTTAATCACATTAAAATACACCTTCCTACTTCCTTTGGGTGGTTAAATGCACATAAGACATGTTTCATGTTGTGATTAGTCCAAGAAAGTGACTAGGTGACACATAGGAAAGTGTCACTAGTAGCATTCACATTGGCTTGCTCATTAAAGTATTATTTTATGGTGGGTTTTAATTGGTTGGTAAAATATATACAATTCTAAGTTTCATTAAGTATGTGGGATCTAGATTTTAGACTTACCTCATGTTGGCTTACTTTAATTAAGGAAGATTGTATAAAGAATATTAGGAGTTTGAAAGGAAAAAATGCAAAGAGGATCGAGGATTTGGGAAAGGGATGCCCTATAATAATGGAAGAAGTTGCTTCAAGGTGAGGGAAATATACTACCACTAAATAATATGGACAAAAAGGTAAAGGAAAGTGATCACGGATTAGGGATATAGAGTGCTAGATACACTTTTTGGTTTTAGAAAAATATAGAAGTTCAAAAGTATATGAATCAAGAGAAATGGGTTAGGGACCATTAATGTGGTGTGCTCAGTGCTACAAGAAAAAAGAGCAAGAGAAATAGGTTGGAATAATTTCAAGTTGCAAAGATTTATTTTGCCACATACAATATACCTTGTTGGCTATTATGGTATGAGTACTCCTAAAAGTATGGGTCCCATAAGGAGGAAGAGAGATGGGAAGTGGGGTAAGGGAAATGAGTAGGGAAAATAATAAAATCCCAAGATTTGAGACTTAAAGGAAGATATTGGGGATGGTGAACACTCAATGATAAAGGAGAGGAAGCATGGAAAAGAGTAAGTGGAGAATAATTGAGGATCATAAGTTAGTATTATACCTTAAGAAGTGCATGACTATATGGAGACCTAAAATCCTAGGGCCAAAGGAAAAGAAAAAGTAGAGATTGGAAGCATTGAGAAATCCATAATAAAACACCTAGTTCCAAAATTATTATGATGTATTATTAAAGAATTTAGATCATTGAATCTTAAAAATTCATATGATAATGATTTCAGTCAAGCCTATTAGAATTTACCTCAAAGAGGTTTTTGATACTTCCTTTGAGATTTCTCCACGGGGTTTACATTGGTAGCTCTTAATAAATTTTGATCAATGTAGGCCTACACTTTATTGGTACCTCGGGAGTGGTCTTGAACACTCATCAAGAAAGTTTTTGAATAGGGAATGCATCTAATACAAGATTGTACTTGATAATACATTGAGATAGATTTTATATGTTTTGCATATTTTTCCTTACAAGTCTTATTCACAAACCATATTTGTATGATCTCTTTCCTAGTTCATGATTTATTCAAAGACTTGATCTAACATGTTTTAAGTGTTGGAAGTATTTTGATAGAACTCATCAAGTTCTTTCTCTTTGATATGGACTTACTCTAACTATTGTTTTCCTTATGAAATTTTATGGAACAATCATGTGTTTCTATTCACTTTTGAACCTCATCATATACTACTTAAAATGCACATCTACACCTACTTAAAAATATAATATCCATCCTAATAGCATGCAATATTAAGTTATTCTTTCTCCTTACTAATAGCCTACAGAGCTAGTTAGAAGCATGGTGTGCCTTGCATACACATCCCATTTATGATGAATCCCTTTATTTATTTTCAATATTATTACTCAAATATTCTCCTAGATTTAAGTGTTCTACTTTTCCTTTGTTCTTGATGAGCTTATTAGATTCTGAGATTTAAATACATGAGCTAGCTATCATAAATTTCCATGTTATCATAAAAGAACTCAGTAGAGTTACCTAGGGTAAATATAAAAAAATATCAATTAAATATCCATGCTATCATAAAATAAGTCTTTGACAAATACCCCATCAGTGTATATGCACTCTATATGCATCTCTTTTATGAAGCCAACAACATAGTCTAGATTTCCAAATATTCAAAACCAAATAAATCATTTTTTCCTTCTAGAAACTAAAAATAAAACCTTATTCCTTCATTATTAGTATAGATGTGACATGGTACACATTATTATAGTGTTGGACTATTTTTCATATCACTTAATTTAGCTTCACTAATAATATCTACAAGAAAATTTTGCATATTTAAAATGATGGAAACAGTTTTCATCTCTCACAACGATTTCTCTTGCAACAATCTTGGACATAAATTTTGTTGCAATGTAGCAATCAACACATATGGAAGATTCTAGGGGTGCATCTAACAAACCAAAATCAATTGGTAACTTTTCAATATGGCACCAGAAAAAAAAAAAAAAAAAAATTTTAAATCCCTTCTTTTCAATATCAGCAAGTAAATTTCTTGAATTTCAAGAATACACTACTACCTTCATCTCCCAAGCCAATCTCTCCAACTTTGCATAGATCTCCTATTTTTTGTGGATATGATATATCCCTTACACAAAAAGAAAACACCATTTTATGGCCTTCAATCCAACTACATCTAGGGATCTTTTTAATTGCCTTATCATTTATCAATTTCCTTGCCATTTGAACCTCACACCACCTTCCCATGTCTACATAGCATAAATCACAAAAAAATTATGATCCAAATAAAAAAGCAACGTCATTGTAAAGACTCCTAAACCTATATCCATATGTGATCTGCAGGCACCAAAAAAAATGCACCCACACAACTACCACATGTTTAATTAACATCTTAATGATAAATTTTAGGGTGACCTCAAGATACTAAGCACAAAAAATAAACTCAACCATGCACACAATGATCAATTGTTGGTCTGATGCAATAAGGGTTACGCACATGATTGATGGACACATTGTCAAACAGTTTGCGTGCCTTGTCTGTGCTTCCACATTTTGCATACATGTCTACTGCTCTGGTTGCAACTACAACATCTGAAAAAATTCTTCTATCCTTAATGCTTTGATGGATGTCCATATCCTGTTCCAAAGCTCCCATTCGGCACAGGCTGTGAGGATGCTGGCAAAGGTTGTAGAGTCTGGCTTTACACCGCCAATTGTTTTTCCTTAAAGTTTCTAAAGCCTTTTCAACAAACCCTTTTTGTGCATATCTGCAATCGTAACATTCCATAGGACCACATTTTTGAGGCATTAAGTCAAACAGTTCACTACCTTGTCTTCGCTTCTACACTTTGCACACATACCTACCAGAGCAAATGTAAACGGATAGGGTTGGAGACCTATGTTTTGCATACTGTAAACAGTGCGACTAGCTCATGAGGAAACTTTGAGCTATACGTAGGTGGGTAGGAGACAGTTCAAAAAAAACAAAATTTACTGCCATCAACTAAACGGCCTTCGTTAACGGCCAAGGGGAAAGGGGCGGGTTACAGCTGATCCCCACATGAACCACCTGAGCGGTCAATGAGCGGTCAATGCTTCGAGTGTGCTGTTCAAATCCAGGCCAAATACAGTCTAATATACTTTGATCACTTCGTCAAAGAGAAACGCGGAAAAGGAAAAAGACGCAGGAGAGAGGATGAGAAATTTTTATTTGTTCGATATGGAATTAATGGCTGGAAAAGATCCCAGGACGCGGAAATAGCGAGGACATTTTAAAAATACAAATGAAGACGCCGCGTGGGAAGGCAAAGAAAGAGAATCCTTCTTTCCTCTCTCCCTGTCTGCACATCGGTTTTGAAGGAACAATAAGCATTGTGATGGACGGCCGTTTTGCATTATGATTTTCAAACGGGCATTAGCCTTTAAATATAGTATGATCACGCATACAACCTTCATTACAATTTTTTCTTTTCTTCTACTCTCTTTGCAATCAGGCATCCAAAGCTGTTGATATCTGCAATTTCATTTATTGCTTTATTTTGCGAAGAGCAAGTCATATATTCATAGTTATGGAGGTTATGAGAATTGGATCTGTAGTTAAATCCAATGCTTCTGGCTTCTTGTGCTTGCAGATACAGAAGAAAAAGGTGAGTTTGAGGAAAAAGTACATGGGTATCAGAGCAATGTATGGAGATTATGACTGTGGCGAATGGCCGAGCATGGTAGACGCAAATATGTCTGTTCTGAGAAGGCGAGTGTACGAGCTCAAGTTGCAGGAAAGCTGTTACCGCCCTCCCCAGGAATGGATGGAATGGGAGAAAAACATGCGTTCTGATTATTACTGGACTATTTGTCAAGCAACCGGAATTTTGCACTCATGTTTAATGAGTACTAGGCCAACCATTGCTCTGGCTACTTTAAGTTTGCTGTTAATGGGCGTAGGCACCTCAGTCAGTGTTAGTTTGCTAATGGCGTGGAGTAATATCGATATGTTTCTCCATAATTTATGATATTTGGTTCCTTTCTGCGAATGCGGTTATGAACTCTAGGGAAAGACATGTCTTATTCGTTGGATTTGTTTATACTAATAACTTGGAGAGAGCTTGCAATTAGCGCTCCATTAGAAAATGTTGACACACAGTATTGAATTCATTAACCAAAATTTGGTAAGAAGTTTGTATCATGACCATTTGTTAATCATTGTGTCTGTTTATTAAACCAACTGGATGGGAAATATATTACACCTTTAACTGAATTTCAAACTTAATTATAACGTAAATTTTAGCTGACAAGAGTGGGTATTATTCAAAATAGATTCGTTCCAGTGTTCATTGCCTGCACACCGTCGCGTACAGTAGCAGTTTTGAGCGTAATTCTATTTCAAAGAACGTTGAAGAGAAAGGTCTGTTGAACAAGAAACGTGTCCGTACTAACTCATTTGTGCTCCAGAAAGAGTGGTCTAAGGATTCTCTTAAACAACAATTAATAATGTTGTTCAAATATTATCTCTAGATTTGAGTGTGATTCAAAATTTTGATGAAAAAATATCGATACGATCAATCTAAAATTAATATTTGAATAGTATTATGGATTGTGAAAACTTGGTATCATTAATAACTAATAATATTAAAAAATTCTGAATACATCTAAATAAATTTGTTAGGTTTTGAACTCTCAATGATTGAGGGGTGCTATTTTGGACCTAAATTTGATGGTTCTACTTATCAAGGTAATGTTTGTCAAGTTTCTTCACTTTCTTTTTCCCAAAATATTATATACATTTTTTTTTTTTAAATAATTATGATGAAATATTAACTTTTATTCTATTTATCGCATTCATTTCAATGCTTATTCATAAATGTATTTTAATTTGTATTTACTCAAATTTTTAAAATTTTAAATTTATTGGTTTATCAAACTTCACTTTGAGTTTGTTTCTATTCTATTTTTTATGTTATGTATGCTTGAACTTAATCATAATTGCAAAACATTCTTATATTTGTAGTAGTGTCCCTTACATTTAAAATGCACTATAAACATCAAAACTCAATCTTTATCTTCTCAATAACTAAACTTTTATTTTGTGTTTTCACGAACAAATCTTCTCAAAACCATCTTAAAGGAAATTTTTACAACCATTAAACACAAGAAACTCTTTGATTTTGAACAATATTGTATTCTTCCAAAAAAAAAAAAAAACTCTCTTGTTTTGAACATGTTTCTATATCTCTCTTGCCTACTCTATGCAAAAAGCTATTTATTGCAAATTTTTTTATTTTAAGAGTCTTTTTCTTCTTAACAATATTTTTAGTCCATTTTATATCATATTTGTTATTTTTTATATTTCCCCCTTTCTAGGAGAGAATAACCATTTTCTTTCTTTTACTATTTAGAGGATAAGTACATGGATCCCTCTCTCCCATATTTATTTATTTATTTATTTATTTATATATATATATATATATATATATATATATATATATATATATATATACATTGTCATTAGACATTCATATCTCTTTCTCATATTTATTCATGTACGATCTTGTAAGGTCTATGTTTTGGGATTCACATAAATTTATGTTAAGGTCCAAGAGTGACAAGAAATATGTAAAAGAGAGTGGAATGTGTTAAAGAGTGACTTTCCATCTTATAGCTAATAAAAATCCTTTATGTGGAAATTCTAGACCTTGAATAATGCTTGTATGTGCATGGATGGTGATAAGGGAGTCTATGTGACACTAGGAATTCTCTAAGTGAGTTATAAGTTGTAGAAGGGTACAAATATGAAATACAAAGATATTTCAATATATTCAAAGTTATAAGCATTCCTAATAGTGATGAAAAAAGGTTTATATGACTATCATAGTAAAAGAATATGTTGGAGATTTAAGCTATCATTAATGTCAACAGGGAGATTATTACACTATGTTGTCTTTAGTGTTGTCATCAATGTCAACCTATGTCAACCTCTAGTATGGTGTTGAGCAAGTGTTGTAGATTGTTGGTGTTGTAGATGGGGAGGTTGTTGCAATCTCTAGTGTGGTTGTGTTGAGAAGGTGTTTGTAATGTTGTTGATGTAGTTGGTTCACTTGGTTTCCAAGTGCTTTTGAGAAAATTTGAATAGAGAGTGTACAAGGTGATTGAGTTGTGTTTTGCATTATGCTTCGCATTTCTTCATGGTTGATGATGTTCTTGTGCAGTTTGAATGAGATGTTTAGAGGTGTTATATCTAGAGTTTCAGGTTATGGATCGTGTGGTAGTAGAAGATGTGTTTGATAGTGAGTTTTCCTATGAAGGGGGTTGTTTGGGAGAAGTAGAATTGCTCCATGTTTCTACGCATTGGAGTTTCTTGTCTCAAGTGGCTTTGGGAATGTCTTAATATTGTCTCTAACTTCCTTCCATTTAAGTTTTTGGTGTTCATTTGTTCTACAAGGTTGGTTAGTAAGTTTTGTTTTATTGCAGTGTGGTTGGTTGCATATAATGTTAAGTATTCTTAATTTCAAGTGGTTGTGGTAGTATTACTAAATATTCTAATGGTGTTGAATATTCCTAGATGTTGTCCATGTGGTCCACGCATTGTTTCTAGACCTAAAGAGGAGTGAATGTGGTTGCTTGTTAGTGTTAGCATAGGTTTGGTCGACCTAGCATGCTAGCGCTAATTATGGAAGTTGGTTTTTGTTTGTGGAAGCATGGTGAAGTGTGTCGGTGTAGATTTGGGTCCTAATTAACCCTTTGTGTGGTTTTCCTTCACTTCTTTCCATTATGGAAGGGTTTGGTTCCAACCTATTTATTGGTTGCACATTTGAGGTGCATACATTTCATTAAGGCCAACCTAAACAAGGTTGTTTGAGGTTGTGGAGGATATATAAGAAAGTTCAATTGTTGGAGATGTTGTGAGTGTGAATTGAGATGAGAATGTGATCAAGTGTTTTTATATAAGTGTGATTTTAAACTCCTAAGGCTACCAAATGTAGTGACCAAAAGTGTCTACATTTTCAATGAGCCTAAAGTTGTTGGAGGAAATCAGCCAAAGGTTGTGAATGGTGTAGAGTTTTTGTGGTGGATCTTCATATTACTCTAAGGTAGTGAACCTCCTTGTAATACTCTACTTCTATTCTCTTATATTCTAGATAGTTAGTCCTTTGGGAAGTGATCCATTTTCTTCTAGGTAGTGAGCCCTTCTCATAGTGAGCATATTGTATTCAGTGTTGTTATTCATATATATGTGAGTTAATCCTCATTGTGGTTTTTTTCTAATTATGGTTTTCCACATAAATTTGGTGTTATATTGTGTATGAATATTTTTGTGTTGATGTTTCATATGTTTCCTTTCTACTAATTCTTAATAAGGGTTTGAAGGCTAATAAAGGTTTAAAGATTAATGAGGGTTTGATGTTTTTAATGTACAACTGATTCATGCCCCTCTCAGTTGTCTTGTGTATCTAACAAATAGTGATAAATGAGTGCATTTGATACCTTATAAGGCCTATGGTAATGCATAAAGACCTTGTAATTTTTCAATAATATGTCAACTTCTACATATATGATCCTCTTAAGATATTTCACTAGATGGATATAACATGGAAGGAGTGGAGTGTCTAGATAGCTCTTTAACATCTCTAATTACATTTAAAAAACCCACTAGATAAAATAAAATAATAAATTATCTTTTTTGTTATAAATAATTCAATAATATACTACATAAATATATTTATGAAGTATTTATCACAATATAAATACTGTGATGAGATTTCATAATTATTTATTACTATTTGTCCTTTTTAATCAATAAGATGCTAAAAATTTTAATCTAAAATAAATATTTATCTTTTTAAAAGTCAACATGTAAAAAAATTTACAATTTTTTTAAATGAATCATTACTTCTTATTTGACCATTTTAATTATTCAAGATAAACACATACTAATAATACATTATATTTTAAAATAATAAAATATTAAAGATTCAAATGTATTATATAACTACTTAATACATGTTATTAAGTTATTGTACAATCTATTCAAGTTTAACAAGGATAAGAAATATAAAATAAATATATTATGATATATTAAGGTGTTATCTAAAATTTGGATGAGGAAAGAATAATAGGGTGTGAACATAAAGGAACAAGTTCTAATAAGTGTGCAATTGGGTTAAATGGGATACTTTAGCAAGTGGGGTCTAATAAATGCTAAAGGGATATTAAAAAAATATTTTTCTCATAAAAAAGAGTATATCTATTCATATTTTCATTTATTTTTAAATAGGAAAATTCAACTTGTTGATATTTAGAGTTGGGATATTTTTAAGTAAGAAAAATCAATTTCATTAAAATTATTTTTTCATGATTATTTAAAAATTGTTTTCACTTATTTTAAAATAGGAAAATTCAACTTGTTGACATTTAGAATCATTGGAATATTTTAAGTAGATATATTCAATTTGATCAAAATTAATTTTCATGATTATTTAAAAAATAAATAAATTACCTTTTGAATCCTAAATATTGCAATTGATTTTTATTTTTGAGTTTTCTTTTTAATTTATATTTTCACTTAGATGTCACAATTGAGATAGTTCTTAAGCTTATTTTTTTAATAAATTTTATTTTATGTAGGTGAATTATCATTGTAAACTATTTTCCTATCATTATATTAATATTATAGAGATACATTATTATTATATTTTTATTTTTATTATTTTTATAGTAATTAAATATAATTATATTACATGTTGGTATTAATTAGTTTAATCAATATTTTGCTATAAATATTAATATATTGAATTATATTTATAATATTTATTAATGTATTACATATTCTATTAAAAAAAATATAATTGCTTCATAATTAGTATAGATATCTTAAATACATTTATCTAAAAAAATATTAATTTTGAATTATTATTTTTTATTTATTTAATTAAGAGATATTTAATAGTTTTAGTTTTAAAAATATATGTTCATAAGACTTTTTGATACAATTATAGTGTGTGTCTCAATGTAATTATTTTATAATTTAAAAAAAATATATAATTTGATATTTACACAATATAATAGTATAGATATCTTAAATAGATTTGAGCATCTTTTAGATAGATGTATTTAAGATATATACTAGTTTTACTTTATAACTAAAAGAAATATTTGAATATAAAAATAAAGTACAACCAATATTAAATAAAATAAAATATGTTTTAAATAGTTTAAATTAAATATAATAACTTGTTTTGATGAATATATCTTGTAATTATATTTATTTTATAAATAAAATGACTATGCTTACTTTTATAATTGATAATTTAATATTAATATTAATGTATTAATACTTCAATAAACAAAAATAAATAAATAATATACCTAATAAATTAGTAATTAATTGTTTTAAAATAATTATTTCTTATAAAATTTATTCAATTTTTTTTTTTTGACATTATTTATTTTATATTTTATTGAAGAATTATTTTATTTTTTAATGGTAATGCAATAAATCATATATATACCATTTTCTATTTTATTTATAATTCTTATAATCTAATTTACTAGAATTCTATTTACTTATGTTTTACATAGTACTTATATCCAAATATTATATTGTAATAATAATAATCTATGTATTATTTGTTGGTAAATAATTATTTTATATCATTCATTTATCATAGTATTCTATTTTATATTGCTATAATAATTATTTATATATATATATATATAATGCTATTTTATTTACTTTAAAAAATATATTATTTTAGTACTATTTTAGAATTATTTTATTTTACTTGATATGATTATCAAACTAAAAATAAAACAATCAAATTATAAATTCTTTATGAAAAAATTATTTGTTCATAATGTTTAACAAATATTTATTTGAATGAATAGACTCAACTTCAACTACACTAGGTGTAGTTGTGCCTAGTATGAATTGGTCAAGATCAGCCCTAACAATTGTAATATTTCTCAACTTTGTAAAATCATGATACATTCTATTTGCAATAATTTGTTGATCTTATACTAGCATTTAGCCTAGCTCTAAACCGTTGTCACAACTCATCTATCAATTGGACAACAAACACTTTTATTACAATGTCGTGAATCATCTATAACTAGACAACAAATACTTTGATTGCAATACTATGAAAAAAACTACTTGCCACTATGTAGAATATTTATATAGTTTAATATCAAATAAACTCAACTTCAATTATATATGAGGGTCTTGATATCAAACTCAAAATCAACCAATCAATATAGGAAGAGCTTTTACTAATTAATCATTTGCTTTATTACATATTTGCTCTAAGGAACAAACTCAACCTTAACTATAATAATCATAGTTGTGCTTGGTATGAATCAATCTTGAAGCCAATGTCAATCCTAACAACTATAATCTTTATTGACTGAATAAAAGTGATACATTTCACTTGGAAGAATCTATTGATCTTAAACAATTAATTGATTTATCTGTAAATTAATATGCCACAACTCATCTATCAACTAATCAAAAAATATTATTATTTCAATACTAAAAATCAAATACTTGCCACTATATAATGTTTTAAAATGTTATTCAAACTTTGAAAGAAAAGAATAAATAAGCAATACAATATTGTTCAAACTTTGTAAGAAAATAATAAATAAAATCTTGTGATTCGTCATTTAAAACTAAGAGCTAGGTAGTTTATGTTGATCCTTTCAATGGCTAAACACGTGCTCCAATACATAAACTATATGGAAAGTAACATGGATACTTGGCTTGCCCATATGTATTAAGGGAAAGAATCGTACGTAATCAATATCATTATTATGATTGATCAGCACACACAAGGTAAGCTTAAAATAGTTGGTTTTTTCAGTTAACTATGAGAACGTGGACTAAAAGTAATGTGGATCTCCTCATTTCCAATGCATATCACCAATCTTACACTAAAAGAATTCGCCCAAAGTTTGGAAGCATCGAATGGTACTCTCCGCTTCCTTTTTTGTGTTTCTCACCCCAAACTCAATAGAAATTTGACCATATTAACACTTTGATGACTTCGTCAAGGAAAAACGCGGAAAAGGAAAAAGACGCAGTCGAGGGGATGGGAAAGTGAATAAATTAGTTAATAAAGGGTGGAGAGAAGGTCCAACCGACGCGGAAATGGTGAAGACATTTTGACAATTTATCTTGAGGCGCCGCGTGTGGAGGTAAAGAAAGAGAAACCTTCTTTCCTCTCTGCACGTCGGTTTTGAAGTAACGACAAGCATCGTCTTGGACGCCCGTTGAATATTATCATTTTCAAATGGGCATTAGCCTTTAAATACAGTTTGGTCATGAATACAATCTTCAATACTCTCTTTCTTTTATTCGCCCCTCTTTGCAAATCAGGCATCCAAAGCTGTTGATATCTGCAATCTCATTTCTTTTTTTCTTTGGCGAAGAACAGGTCATATATTCATGGCCATGGAGGTTATGAGAGCTGCATCTGCAGTTAAGTCCAATCCTTCGGGCTTGTTGTGCTTGCAGACACACAAGAAAAGGTTGAGTTTGAGGAAACAGTACATGGGCGTCAGAGCAAGGTATGGAGATTATGACTGTGGCGAAGGGCCGAGCTCGGTAGACGCAAATATGTCCGTTCTGAGAAGGCGAGTGTACGAGCTCAAGTTGCAGGAAAGCTGTTACCGCCCTCCTCAGGAATGGAAGGAATGGGAGAAAAACATGCGTTCTGATTATTACTGGACTATTTGTCAAGCAACCGGACTTTTGCACACATATTTAATGAGTACTAGGCCCACCATTGCTTTGGCTACTTTGAGTTTGCTGTTAATGGGCGTGGGCACGTCACTCACTGCGAGTTTGGTTATGGCGTGGAGTAATATACATATGTTTCTCCACCATTTGTGATATTGGGTTTCTTTCTGTAAATGCTGTTATGAACTCTGGGGAACCAGATTTCTTATTATTTGGATTTGTTTATACTTGGAACTTGCAGAGACCTTGCAATTAACGTTCCATTAGAAAATTTTCAACCACACTATTGAATTAATTGGCCACAGTTTTGACAGATCTTTATCATGACGTGCTCGGCTGTGGTTGTTTGTTAATTATTTTGTATGTTTCTCAAATAAGTTGATCGGATTAAGTTAATTTTCAAACTATTCCAACCATTATTACTTCTAAAAGTGGTAGCATTCCTCCTGGTGTTTCTCTCATCTCTCTATACAAATTTAACTTCTTTTAATAATTATCTAAAGCTTTCTTTAGCTCTGCTCTATATTTTTGAAATCCCATTGCTTCTTTCTTTAGTAATATCAATGATTACACTTTTTTAAGGAACATAAAAAAGTTTTATCATGGCGCTCCAGAAATCTCCGAACCACCGCCCTGCTAGGGTTTCCGAGTATGGCTTCTCCTTGGACGGCAGCTCCTATTCTGGCAACCAAACAGTGTTTGGAAGCCTTATTCCTCTAATCTCCTCTGCAAACTGTGGTGGCATTTCCATGACCCATAACAAGGGAAACAAAAAATCTAACGATTCTGAGGGCGTCTCCTTCAGAACCTGTGATGGCCACAATGCTCTTAACAGGGGTGAAACTCTGCGCTTTGGATTCGCGTCCAACCAAGCGAACGGATCCTTTGAGGGATGGGGAGAATTTGTCCAACAACAAGATTAACTTCCTCAGACCGGCTAAATCATCTCCAATTCTCGAGTTCTCTGGGGAGATTAAAAAAGTAGTAGTTGAAAGCGAAACATTCTTCACTGCCAATGGTTTAATTGGACCATTTAATCGCTTTTGGCCTGGTCTCCCCGAATTGCACAAGTGGATTACTAATGCATAGCAGCCAATGATGAAAGGTAACCTGAAAGTGTATCCTTCGACTTGTGGTTTTCGTGGTTTTCGATTGTGTGCAGGATCGGGATGCTATCCTCTGCGAACATTGGATTTGGGGGCAACACATGCTCCTTCTCAAACCTTGGTATCCTGAGTTCAACCCTAACACTAAATCATTCAAGGTGAGGCCTATTTGGGTCCAGCTACCAAATTTACCATTACAATTCCGGTTCTATTCTTGCTTTGAAACCATAGGAAATTCCTTTGGCACCTTTCTAACAATAGATACAGACACTACAGATTTTACTCGTACAACCTTCACTTGCATCCTTATTGATATGGATATATCGATAGATCTCCCCGATGACATCACCTTCAAAGTGGTTGGCCGTTGTTGGTCACAATCTTTAGATTATGAAGGATTTTCCGATGATGTAGATGTTTTGCAACAAGACATGCTGCCAAGGATTGTTTGCAGCCCAAGAACTAAATAGAATGTCAAGGGTCTTGGTGGATCAGTGTGTTTCCAAATCATTATACTATGGATGCCACCCTTGAACAATCTTTGAAGGAGTCAGATCCTCTTCCCAAATCTCCTCAGATTAAGCAGATGCCTCCCTAATGCTTGGTGGTGATTTGTATACACACAATAGCACAAGAGACGAAATTGTAAAGGCCGATGTCAAAAATGAGGATCAAGCTTCCCTCAAAAATACTAAAGCTTCAGATCAATTACCATCACTCACTTTAAATAATTCAGATGAGTGCACAACAGTTACATAGGAAAGAAAGAATGTAAAAAAATAGCTAACAAAGATAAGATGATGCTACACTCACATACAAAATTGGGTTAGAAAGTATTGCATGAGGTGACTCCACTTACCAGTTGAAAGGAGGAATTCTATTGGGGTTCTATGCTTAGGAGATAGAATAAGAAAACTCAACACTCTCATTCAAGGATAACCCTAGAGATCTCAATGCAAAGGAGAAAGAGATCTTGCAATAGGATTGCCCTAAGGTCTGATTGTAAACTAATGAGGGGTTCACCACCAAACTAGGGCTTGGAAAGACTAATGAAATACAAGACCTAATGCTTAAACCTAATGTGATGCAAGACTTAATTAAATGACCTAAAAATGCATGTAAATCAAAACGGAAAGGTGAGATCTCAAAAGTATGCACCTGGAAACCTAAAGGATGCTGGAATGAGCTCTGAAACACTAAAAATCCTAAAATTTTGGCACATTGGGACTCATATGCCAATCTGAGCGTACTTGTCCCAGATCAGGGTTTCTAAGCAAGAACTGGTTTCTAGAAAAAGGGTATCTAAAACTACAAAAATCTAGAAAAAATGCCTATAGTGGAACTCATAGGCCACTTCTGGCTTATTAGTCTTGTTTTTCTTTTTTGGGAATTCAAAGTACGGATTTGTGCTCCAATCTCTACTCTTTCTTTCCAAACTGATTCCCAGATCTGAAACCCTAATTTTGAAACTGTAGATGACTTTTTGTGAAGATAGCAACCTTCCAAATGAGGGGACGATTCCAACAACTTTCTCCAAGCTTGTAACCTAATCTTCAAGGGATCTTTGAGCTCCAAGACTCCTAGACCTGCAATCACACATAAAAGAGAAGAAAGATTTTTTGTTTGTTAGAGGATAGGGGTTTTTGTAGGTCAAACCCCTTTTAGGTAATTAAACCAAATGATGAGATAATGAAATAAAGACATGAAACATGAAACATGAACAATGATACCTTGAATGATGTCTTGTAAGTTTGCAATCTAACATGAAATGTGTAAGAGCTGAAGATATTAGCTCAACACCCAAGACCACTTGCAAAAATAATGAAAACCTTCTACAAGAGAGTGTGAAAGAAAGAGCTTGCTTGATATTAAAACCTATCAAATGATGAGGTATGAATTATGATACAAATGAGTACAAAGACCTTCCTTATATAGGAAATGTTGAAATGTAGTAATGAACATGATGTTGAAAAATGTCACAATCCTATGACATGAGACAACCAACAAACTAATCACCTAGGAAATGATGCATTAGCTAGATAAGATAAGTTCTAGAAAAGCCAACTAAGACTTCTAGAAAGAATATTTTATCCTAAGCATGTGAACCTAGAAAATGATACCTAAGTAAACTTATGTAAATGCAATTAAATAATTAATTACACCAACACCCCCCATAAGTGCAACTTAGGGAGAATATTATTATACAAATGATGCAAAGATGCAATGATGGGTCCCAACTACGAGGCCATGTTAGGTACCCATGTACAAACACAATGCAATCTCTCATAAAGTGGAGAAAAGGAGAAAACTCAATGGGACAAAACTCCTCTCCAAAAGAGAGAAAAAGAAAAAAAGAAAGAAATAATGTGAGGAAGGATGGAGGACTCCATGATACCCCCAAGTACACCATTTTTCACATAGATATATTACAAAAGACCCCCCCATAAGAGGGAAAGAGAGAGACTGTGTAGCCCCCCCACAATGTGTGATCACCTGCAAAAATGGTAAGTGTCTGAAGATAAAACATGATCCAATGTGGACAAATAACTTGTCTTCCTTTCAGAAGAAACAAAACTGTTAAAATAAATATTCAAATAGCTCCCTTCAGGTTTCTTTTGTGTTGTGTGTGTGTCGACCTGTGCGTCGCCGAGTTTATTCGGTTTTCCATCAAATTTTGATCTACCACTTTGCGCATCTCCTCTTCGCAACTTCGGGCAATGGCTTCCCTTTCGGGTCCTGAGGAGCTACGCTGGGTGTCCACGTGTCACGCTTGCGGAGGATTTTTATTTCTTATTTTCTTAAAGGTATCTTCGGGTTGCGAAAGGTTTCTGCGGGCCCATCATTTCTAAAGATGGTTGGTAGGTCCTACATCTTACTTCATGGCGGCAGATCGCAAGGTTTTCATGAGCGGATGAAACAAACAACCACAGGCTGTGAATTGCTTCCGCTGGGCTTCTTTGTATTTTCTAAAGGTGTTGACGGGCCCCACCTTCTGCTAGGTGGCAACCCTTCGCATATCTTTTACACACTAAGGAAACGATTAGCCGTGGGCAGCGAAACGTTGCCATGCGTCTTTCGCACCTGGTTGATGCAGCTTTCTCTCCACTGCGATAAGGATCTCGGCCCATCAGACACGTGTTGCATCTTCGCAATCTCTCAGCAGCAATGAGAGAAATTTTTGAGCGGGCAACGAATGGCTACCACGTGCCTTACGACTAATCTATAGAGCGGATGATAGGCTAGCTGAGGGGATGATGCTATTGGGTGTCGCTCATCATGGTCGTTTGCAGTGGTGGATGACACTTGTCGCCTCGAGCTGGCTAGGACCACTGCCATCATTACAAGGGATGCACTTGCACCTAGATGACCAGGTGCTATGTTTTGGCTCGATGTCATTGTAACGGCTTTGAGAATCTTCTAATTCAGGCATCATTGCAGGGGATTGTGGGATCTTTTCTGTTACAGTTCTCCAAAGCAGTGGGAGGTTTCTTTTCTTGCTATATATACTCTCTCGGTCGATGAGAGAAAGGGTCCAAAAAATTTGAGAAAAAACACACTGGTTTTAGCAAGAGACATCAAGCCTCTTTTACTGTTTTATTTGCAAGAAACTTTCAGACTATGCCAACTGTTCGGCCTTTCTGTTTTTCATGTTCTAATTAAAACTACAAACTGTGCTCTATACTGTCTTAAGCATTTCATTTGAAGGGACTTCTATATATTGAATACAACTTGCTTACTTAAATCATGTCTAATGACTCTTCTTAGTAGTAAGGATGTATGCAATACTATTTTATGTCAATAAATAAATTGTTTATGCTATAGCTTTAAATCTCTGATGTTTTGGAACACGACAACACCATTTAGGCCCCTAAATCTATGATTTATCGTGCCTATCAGCAATTTTTGGCGCATCACCTTAGATTAGATTTTGCAAGTCATTAGATCTGTTTCCTTTTCCCTTTCCAAAACCCATTATAGAAGAAGTCGGCTTCTTTAAAATCCGGAGGTCACTCAGTTCGGCGCAAAGGGTCCCCTTGAACTGAGTTTCCCATAAGGCACTGTTACCTCATCAATTTTTGGCGTCAACAGTTTGTACCTTTTTCTGGCATGCCCGGTGGGACCCGAACTAATGAAATTGCCTTATAAAAGGGTGTATGAGCCATTGGCCTGTAACTAGATCCCAAACCACAAGTAACCCAGGTTTGCTGGTACCTCCGCTAGGGACAGTCTAGGATGCAAATCAGCTAGTAACCGTCCCATTCCCACCACCTTTTCCTCTCACCATGTTGTCGGCAGTGAACAGAAACTACGTAGCATGGGATGCTGGAAGTCCCCTAGTAGCCCCTGTAGTGCCAGCTATTTGGGGTGCTATCCCGGTTTCGGCCCTGAAAGCTATTCCCAAATTTGCTGGAGACAACATAAAAATACTAGTAGAACATTTGCAGGATGTAGCGGATGTTTGTTTGGTACACGGTATTATAGCACAGAATGTAGCTCTGAGGCTCCTCGCCGCATCCTTCAAAGGCAAGGCTCTGGATTGGTACTGAATGCTAACTCCTAATTCAATTCGCACCTGGGATGAGCTCGGAGATCCATTTTATGAAAGGTTCTCAAACGACGAAGATCGTTCTTCGTTATATCATCAGCTATCCATCATAAAACGAGCCCCTCAAGAGGCTCTGACAGACTTCAATGCCCGATTTCACTCAAATTGGCAGAGAATTCCTGTGACTATCCGCTCGACTCTAGAATTGGCATTCATATTTTATCTGAAATCCATTAATCCTGACATTTCTGTGATGATCAAGTCTTTGGGAGGAGCCACTCTACCAGATACTTATGCTACCGCTATCAAAGCTGAGAATCATTTGATAGATTGCAAAAAATTGCCTCCTCGACCTAGTATGTTGATATTTCCTGAAATATCAACCTCTACACAGGAGGCCACATCGACTAGTGCGGTAGCAACTCCCCAGTCAATGTACTCATATGCGGCCGCTCCTGAAAATTTTGCTTCTACATCAGTTCTTCCAAGGATGAAATAAGCGACCTCAGGGAGATGTTGTGAACTATGGCAAATGACATAAAAACTCTTAAGCGGAACCAAGGAACGCCCCCGTGACCTGTATATCAAAACTATCAAGGTAGATGATCTACTTATCAGCAAAATCAATATCAGAGTGCGCCTCGCACTAATCTGCCAGCGCCGACTATGAACTAGACAGTCCCGGTGCCTACGCTGTTGACAGGTGCGTCGCCAAGTTCGAGTAGAGAATTAACCGTAGGAAAAAATAATCTTATTGATGACATCAATCCATGGTGCTTCCCCTGCAACGATGCGCATATGCCCCAAAATTGTCTGCATGGCAACTTACAACAGAAGGTAGCAGAGCAACGCAGTCAAGGTACTACAACAGAAAATGAAAGATACTTATATGCCTCGCCAATGGAGAGTGCGGTTCTTACCGCGCAAATGCAAGGAATGTCCTTAGAGCAAGAGTCTGATATTGCTCCTGATCATGCGCTCTTCTCCTGGATGGAGGACGAGGAAACGGTATTTGCCAATGACACATCCATAGCTGAAACACCGCAAGCACAACTTGACTACAACACGTGCTCAAAAAGGAGATTCATCGGTGAGCCCGTTGCTTCACTTTCGGATAGCCCGCAATGCAAAGGCGTGTCCAATCAAATTCTTGGCGCATCAACCGTCCCTTCACCTTCTCAACTGCGGAAGGAAATTATTATAGCAAGAACCAAGGAGCAGAAATCTCTGAGTTTGCCACTTCGTAATGTGGTGGAGCAATTAAAGAAATCATCTACAAACGTGTCTTTATGAGACATTCTAGCTATCCCAGAATAGAAGACTATATTATAGAAGGTGCTTCAGCGAGAAATCAACTCAACACCAACAGAGTTGTCTGCCAGTACAAATGTGGTTTACCAAATGCCACTAGCTAAGGTTCTTACAGACCAAGTGAAGGAATCCCATGCTGAAGACAGAAGTAGGTCGAAACCTCAGCCCTTCTTCTTAACTCTCATTATAGGAAAGAAACTATTACATAACGTTATGATTGATTCTAGCGCTAGTACAACTGTTATGCCAAAACTGATATCCGAAGCTCTGGGACTCAGCTGCGAACCTATGAAAAGGGGGTGATGCAGCTTGACGAAAATAAAGTTGATACTGTAGGTGTCATCAAAGTGCTTCCTTTAACTCTATTTGCCTGCCCCAGTATCACGGTCCCTCAAGATACAGTGATCATAGATGTCCCTCCTATGTTTGGTCTCTATCTATCCCGAGAATTTACTTCAAAGGTGGGCGGATATTTATCTTTAGATTGGTCACATCTAATACTTAGGACCAAGCATGGGGAAAAAATGAAGATAGAATTGGAAGCTCTACATTCTAAACATGTGGCGGATGAGGCCCTGATCAACTTTGAAGCCGCGCATACCTCTATCACCAAGGAGGAAATGTATAGCGTTGAAATGCTAGAGGAAGAAAAGGTGAATGGAGACCGAAATGATAAGGAAGATGCTCTGTTGAGCGAACACATAAACAATGACCCTTTCAGAAATTATAATGATACAGGATTAGGCACATATGTGATTTACGATGAAGACCAGGTGCTTCCGAGGGTCGCCAAAGAATCTGACGGTAACCAAGCAAATGAGCTATGGACATTGTATTTTGACGGAGCAAGAAGCAAGGTAGGTGTTGGAGCAAGGGTATGTCTAATATCCCCACAAAATGAAAAGTTGTTGAAATCTTTCCGCTTTCAATTCACCTATTCAAACAATGAGGTTGAATATGAAGGGTTAGTCCAAGGCCTAAGCCTTGCAGAACGAATGGGTATTAAGCAATTGATGGTGTTCAGAGATTTTGAACTAGTAGTTAATCAGGTCTGAGGAATTTCTGCAGCAAAGAATGTCCGCATGAGTTACTATCGACATCGAATTTGGGACCTGATTGAGGGTTTCGAAGCTTTCAATATTCGGACCATTCCCCGAAGCCAAAATGGCAATGCAAATCGTATGGCAGTGATTGGTGCTCAGCTTGATCCTGTCTCTGACTTGCTTCGGAACGAATATTCAGTACGGATGCTTGTCTGACCAGCGATCCCCAATAATAATCAGAGTTAGCAAGTCTTTGAAAGTGATGAACACATCATTTCATTTATCCAACACTTAGGAGAATTTGTTGATTAGCTTCAACCAAAGATCGCCGAAGCTTATGAAGGACAGATTATGTAGCTCAAATCAAATAAACTTCCAAAAGGCTTGGTTACTCTCGAAAAAAAAATTGATTGTAACGACGCCTGAAATGATAAGCGGAAATTCGTGGCGGACAAAAGTGATTATGAGGACCTTCAGGTCTTCGATGGTAGGAATCTCCGGGTCGAGAGAGATGTCCTGCAGCGAGATAAAGAAAGGCTTATCAGTTTCTGTGAAAAATATGGAGTAGTGGCTTGGTCCTATGATGATCTGGAAGGTTACGATCCTGGTGTCATTCAACACACTATTGAGCTAGCAGAAGGTGTGAAACCAGTCTGACAGAAACAGAGGCCAGTCAACCCTAAAGTTGAGGCCCTGATGGCACAAGAGTTAATTAACCAAGCTCATTGATTCACGTATTATCTTCCCAATCAAACATAGTACTTGGGAATCAAATCTGGTACCAGTCCGCAAGAAGAATGGTGATATCCGCTTATGTGTGGACTTCTGAGACCTAAACAGAGCATCTCTGAAGGATCACTATCCGTTGCCTTCTATGGAGTCAATCCTACAAACTGTCACAGGATCAAAAATGTTCTCTCTGTTGGATGGCTTCTCTGGATATAACCAGATTCAAGTCAAAGAAGAAGATCAACACAAGACTATGTTCACCACCAAGTGGGGAACATTTTCATACGCTAAAATGCCTTTTGGTTTATCCAATGCAGGAGCAACTTTCCAGCGGGCGATGGACTTCACATTCAACGGACTGATCAATAAGTTTATTCTAATCTATTTGGATGACCTTACTGTGTTCTCTAAATCTAAGGATGATCATTTTGATCATTTGGAATTAGTTTTTCAAAAGTGCCAGGAATTTGGGGTTTCCCTTAATCCAAAAAAATGTGTATTCAGAGTGCCACAGGGTAAGCTGTTAGGACATGTTGTGTCTAAAGAAGGTATTTCAATTGACCTCAAACGAGTAAAGGCTATCAAAGAGCTCCCCCTTCCGGTAAATAAGAAGGGTGTCCAGTCTTTTCTGGGCAAAGTAAATTTTGTCAGCAAATTTATTTCCGATTTCACGGGAGTGATTAGGCCAATCACCCTAATGTTGAAAAAGGATCAAGCTTTCAAGTGGACAATGGAAGCATGGGAGGCTTTTGAACGGGTCAAGGAAGCAATCTCCATAGCCCCGGTGCTAGTTAATCCGGATCAATGCAAAAAATTTATAATGTATGCCTTCAGTAGCAAGTCCAGTATTGCTACTGTTCTAACTCAAAACGATAGTGAAGGAAAAGGAGAACATCCAGTGGCATTCTATTCCTGAACCCTAAAAGAGTATGAGGTGAATTATAACTTCATCGAAAGACAGGCCTTCGCAATAGTAAAGGGACTTAAAAAATTCTGCCATCTAATTTCCTGCAACAAAGTTCTGGTATATGTCACACATTCTAGTGTGCATGAATACATCATGGAAGGAGAGATCACAGAAAAAAGGGTTAATTGGATCACCAAGATCCTGGAATATGACATTGAGGTCACGCCTACTAAGACTATTAAAGGCAAAGGACTGTGTGAGTATATGGCACAGAACGAGGAGGTACCTGCCAAGGAGGAATAGCCAGAGCTCGTCTTGATAAATGGGTCAGGATCGGAAGACGATTGGCTAACTTATAAAACAAACTTCATGCAAGCCGGAAGGTATCCGCCAGGCCTCTCATCCCAAAAAAGAAGGTATTATCGGCTTTAGAATCACAGGTATACACTGATAGGAGTTCTTTTCAAAAAAAAATTCAATGGTGTACTCCTACGATGCGTTACTTCAGAGGAGGCATAGAGAATCCTCGACGCATTCCACAATAGCGACGAAGGTGGACATTTCTCCGCCAAAACTACCGCTATCAAGGTCATGCGAGCTGGCTACTACTGGCCTACACTTTTCAGTGACTCCCACTCTCTTGTGAGGGCTTGTAAAAAATGCCAGTTCTTCTCTGATAGAAGGAAGAATTCAGCCATGCCCCTCAGACCTATAGTGGCAGACGAACCATTTGCGCAATGGGGCCTGGACTTCATTGGAATGATCAACCTGGTTTCTAGTGCCAAACATAAGTGGATTCTAACTGCTACAGACTACTTCACAAGGTGGATGGAAGTTGTTCCCCTTAAGGGTGCAACAGAAACAGAGATTGTAGATTTCCTCGAAGCACTGGTGACAAGGTTTGGCCCTCCGAAAATGATCATTTCGGATAACACCAGAGCATTTTTTAGGTATAAAGGTATGTCACTTTGCATTAAAGAATGGCATATTTCTTAAAATATCATCAAACTATTATCCACAAGGAAATGTTCTAGCCGAGTCGACAAACAAAAGCTTAGTATGTCTCCTTAAAAAGGTTGGCTCAGAGCACCAGAGGGAATGGCTAAGTCCTTAAGACTTCGCCTTATGAGCTGGTATATGGCAAAGAGGCGCTGCTACCCATCTCCATGGAGATTCCGGCAATACAATTGTTAAAAGCTCTTGAGATAGAACAAAATGGAGCCATGGAGGTTCGGCTTGCCAAACTGTTGGAAGTATAAGAAAAAAGGGAAAATTCCCTAATGGCAATGACAAGCCGTCAACAGGTGGTTAAACGATGGTTTGATAAGAAGGCTTCCGACCAGGGTCTAAAAAGTGGAGATTTGGTGCTAAAATATGACAGCAGGGCTGCAAAGCCAGGTCAACACGGTAAATTTGATAGCCTATGGGATGGACCATTTAAAATCATCTGGTGCAAACAACACAATGCTTTTGAGCTGGAAAATATGGAGCAGGAATCGTTAGGAATCACGGTCAATGGGATTCATCTTAAGTTGTTTTATTAGGCATTAAGCTCCACTTTGTACATATGTAAATAACGCTTTTATTTTCTTTCACGTTGTTTGGCCGTTTCTTTTTCCTAAATCAGTTGTCATTCTGCAAATTAGCTCATTATCAGTGGTGGTGAAAACACCAGAGTTGTTTTACACAAATACACTCATATACGGGGAGATAGCATACAAAAAGTGCAAACCCAAAAAATTTTAAACACAGAAGCAAAAAAGAGCATGGATTTTCCTTAAAATAGGAGATATATATTGATATATATGTTCTTTGGTTACAAAATGGCTGGGAAGCCGATTATCAAAATGTACAAGTATCAAGGTATATTATATATGATAGTCTTTTATCAGGCTTATCTAAAGCAGGAGAGTTACATTTTGAACAAGCGGGCAAAAGGGTTGTCTATCCAAAGGCATGACTGGCAGCAATTGATGCATTCACTATAGCGTCCACTTCTTCCTCATCCACGGGCTTCTCAGTGGCACTAGTAGAATCATTTGGCACAACCGCCAGTGGCGGTGGAAACACCAGGTTCCTGAAGTCAGTATACCAGTCTACGTCGTAGAAAGGTATCACATTGTAGCTCCGAAACAAGAAATGTAGAGTCTGGGTAACCCTCTGCTGGTGCTGGTCACAGATCTGCAAGTGGAATTCGCTGAGAAATAGCAGCCAAACAACGACAGCTTCTTCCTCAATAAAGCGACGCGGGTCGCTGGCTATTGGCAGGCCTATCCCATATGCAGCATGTGCAACGACCTCGCCAAGCCCATTCAGGTACTTCTTCAGGAAGATTTCTTTAACCAACTTCAGGATAAGTGGTCGAAGAATGCAAATGTCCAGCATGGATGCTACAAAGTGAGAGCACACGTCGGTATTCACCCTATACTTATCCTCGTATTCTATGCAATCCTTGCCTAGGACCCACTTAATGGTTACCAAAACCAGAGAATGCTTGTTCTTCATCATCCTTTTCAGTCTCCTAGTGGAAATCTCACCTAAGAACGTCGTCTATGACTTATACGAGGTTAGACGAATTGGGGTATCCATTGTTCTAACAATGTCCCTAGTCTTCTAAGATAATGTCAAATTCGTTCACCACCTAACTTAGGAAAGGACTTGCTTAACACTCTGCTACTGGCTTACCACCTCTTAAATGCTAAGTATGTTTTGCTCACTATCTATTGGCCTATTTATAGAAAGATTGACAAGGCACATGCTAATCCGCCTCCAAGAAACGTGATGTTATGCTAGCTGCTATCTTGAAAGACGAGCTTGCGTTTGTTCACATTTTTGGGCCAGTTGCATCCGTGATAGCACGGCTCAATGCGTGCTTAATTAAATGAAGCTGATTAATTAGTTTTAAAAAGGTGGCGCTTGTTGGTGGGAGGACGAATGGCCGTAGGCTATTGTGTCATCTCTCAAGCGCGTCCTAGGGCCCAAGGCGATACTCATATCCTTTCAGGCGGTGATCGTTTGCTTGGCGTAATCATTTCGGCCGGGATATTAATTGCAAGTGCATGCTAATGCAAGGTTGGCAAGCATAGTTGTAGGCTCAAGTTCCAAGGAGATCAGGGCATATCATACGATCGCCCAAATGTAATAATAAAATTTGGCTGCCTCAGAATAGCAATCAATTCATCTTGCAGGAGTTGCAAGATTAACGGTACATGCTGAATTAAATGCAAAAGGCTTGTTTTCGCCTACCACCTTGGAAAGTTGCTATTATTGCATGAAAAAGCTTAATTTTTCAAAGTCTTTTTACAAACACAAGGAGAAGTGCAGATTTGTTTTCTGTTTGTTTATCCGAAGCAAGCATAGTTGCAGGCCAGGAGCTTACAAAACCAAAGAAGGAAAAATGTCAGAATCTTCAGCTCAGGCAATGCAGGAGGAAATTAGCCAGGAACTATTTACGGCTATTCATTTTTTAGTTGAAATATATATCTATGAGGATGTAGCGTACGCCACGCCTGGTATACCCAGCAGGATGAGAAGAGCCCACACAGAGGAGCTGGATAAACCCAAGGAATGGAGTAACCAGAAAAAAGTTGAGGAAAAATGGAACAATATCTATGACCCAAAGCTTGCGAGGAACCCTAAATCCCTCAGAGAGGCAGCTTGTGCTAGGTTATCAGCACCACAGGTGGACCAATCCACGGTGAGTAGAGTCTGGTATAGTGGTCTCCCACAATACATGGTCCCATTGGTGCACTATTGCCCAGAAGTGGTTGATGCTGCTATTCAGTGCTATAATCCAGATACCCACTACATTGAAGGCCGCAATTTAAGGGTTCATATCAGCCCAGAAGCCATCTGGCACATGTTATGTATCCCGGATCCAAGTAAAAGGAAGGAGACTATCGAGCCTTTTCGCCCCAGCAAGGGAGAGAAAATATGGAGGAAGATGAAAATCGGCTCAGATTTCTTATTAGAAAAGACTAATAAGAAGGGTATCCCAGGCGTTAAAGCACCAAGTATCCCATTATCGTGTGGCTCATTCTGCAATGATCTACAGGACGCCATGTCTATGCTGGTGTTTGTTTGTAGCCGAGACTCCGATGAGAAGATAGAAAGCTTTCAGCTGGGACCGGCAATACAATTTCGCAAGTAGCATGACCTCTTTTGGGATGATTTTGTTGAGTTCATGGTTGAAAAAATGAAACAACAAATTGAGAATTATCAGGCGAAGAAGAAGTTTAGGTTTCTTTCCTACCTGGTCCACATGTTCTTGCACCAGAATCTGGATTTCTTCACCTGATTTCTTCCATTATCAATTTTTGATGAGCAGAATAAAAGGAAGCCGGTGTCTACATGGACACCTTTCCTTTCCGCATCATATGACTATTATGCATTTGTGGACTATTTCATAGCCCTAGTTTTGAATGATTTAATCGGAGAGGGTGATATTGTCCAGCTCACCAAAGAGCAGACCGGATTTATGCAGAGCTACACCCCTGCTTGTGACTGGTTCTTAGGCAGGTAATTTACAATCCTCCGAATGCGGGGCTTTAGTGACAAACCTTTCCTGCTCCCGGCTTGCATCACGGATAGAGTGCTTGCGCTGAAAATTTTCCAGTAGGTATGTATCATTGATTTCACTTTCTGTAGCAGTGGAAAGGTCAAGAATAAGGGATTCTTCACTTGTCCAAAGAGTTTCAAGTCGGTAACTCTGATTAAAAAACAATCACACAAGTTATTAGAAGAAAAGTTGGCACATCTAAGGTTGGTACTGGTAAACGATAAGTGGGAATACAACCCTTTCAACAACTTGCCAGAGCCACATATGAAAGTTACCCATGTTTCCCGACCATACTGGGAAAAGCGGCTTAATCCACACACGGATAGAGATGAGGATTTTGTAGAATTAGCGCAAATCCCCATGCCAGACACTAGAGGCCCATGGCACAAGTTCTACTTTCCTGTGGTCGTGGCCAACGATAATGTTCCCATGGAGCGCAGCATGTATAACAAGTTGAAAAGGGGTGAGGAATGGAGCGATGAAAAAATAAAAGCTTTCTAGAAATATTGCCAGGAAGTAGCACAATTGGATGCTCCCTACAATCAGCTAAAGGACGACCAGGAATTTGATAGATGGTGGAAAGAAGGCCACCCCAGCCCGAGCTCTAGTATTGATAGGAATGAGAAGGGGGAGGAATCCGAGGAGCATGAAGAAGAAACGGCATTATCATCCTCTTCAGCACAAAGGGGCAAGGTCTCCGGGCATGCTGCCTATGTGGCCACGAATGTACATTTTAATATATCAAGAGGCTCGCATACACTCACTTGGGTCGCTAAACCAGCCAGGCTAATGCCTCAGCAGATGTGTTCGGCTGCCAAAGTTAGTGAGTGTCCGCCTACAAAAAGGTAGCGTATGGAAAGTATTATCAGAGGGGTTTTGCGAGAACCCGTCGGAGGAGAAACACCCGCTGCTAGCCAAATACTAGAGTTTGCAGGCGAGTCACAGATGATCCTAGAGCCACCGCCGACCAGTCAACAGGTACATTTCGCTCCTTCTTCTCTTGTATCTCATTCCTTCGCATCCACCCCTGCTTCACTGGAAACTCCTGTCATAAGTCCGAGCCCTCTACCTTCTGCTTTCAGTCCAACTTATTCGGTTGGATTTGCCCAATTTTCGCAGGCCCACCTGCTTGTAATTACTCCTCCAAGTGTTCTCACGCCTACTGCTACCGCTCAGACTTTCCTTGCCTCGCTTTTGAAAAACGTTTCCCTTGTCGGCGCCCATTCTTTTTCCGCTATGCTCACAGATCCCCTTCCATTGCAACAAGCTGACACCCCGTTAGCAACTCCCCTTTCCCAGCCAATGAGCCTTACTGCTGAATCCCCGATAAAGCCGCTACTAATGCCTAGCCCCATTGATAGTTCTCAAACCAAACTATAGAATGTGCCGCACTTTTCTCCACAAACAGTCACTCTCCAGAAGAAGCAAATGTGTGCGCCTATGAAAGTTACTTATCTCTATGCCATGCCCTCTGGTGTTCCTTTTACAGATGGGGTAGTTTCATCACCAGCCGAATTCATAGCACAGATAGATTGTGGAAAAGAGGCATGTGCGAATAGAATGAGGCAACGCAAGGCAAAAGATGACAATGCTCCCACCGAGCTGAGAGTACAAGCTTCGTATGATGAGGCCCGATAAGAATTAAAATTCACAACCATGTACCCGAGGATAAGCAAGCCTCAGGGAGAAATGCAACCTGAAGACTATGAGATATATGTTGTCGGACTCGACATGAAAGTAGCCTGTCTACAAGATAAGGTTGAAATCATGGAGGAAACGCAACAGGTGGTCACTTCCGACTTCGTCAAAACTAGTCGCTAGTTAAAGAAGAAAGATGAGCAGCTCAGGGCAGCCAAGGAAAGGGTGAGTTTTCTGGAAACAAAGTAGAAATCCTTAGAGGCAGATATCGCCTGAATGACTGAAAGGGTGCTGACAGCAGAGAATGAGAGGAACAGACTTCAGGGCAAAATTGTGAGGACCCAGATTGCTGATCCAGGCTTAATAAAAGAGCTACAGAACCAGAAGTCAAAGGAGGAGGAGCTTGAACGCATCCGCCTTGAGCATAGTCAAGGGCTGGCAAAAAAGGGTGTAGAGTTGGAACGCTTACAAGAGCAGTATGAGCAAAGAGTATAGGGAAAGGAGGCCGAATTTGTAGGCCTAAAGGCTAAATTGGAGGACGAGCTTCGAGAGACAAAGGCTTCTCTGGAAGAGCAATCAGCGAACCACTCCCGAGCTGAACAAAATTGGAATAAAGAAATGAGCAACTATGCGGAGCAATTGACGTCTGAGAAAAGGAAGAAGGCAGAATTAGCCGAGGCCCTTATTTCAAGAGACGCGGAGATTTCTTCGCTTAAAGCCTCTCTATTGCCTGCCCATGCCCTACCTGACGTCATTCCGCTAGTTAGGAAATTATACATTTCTCACTAGGAGAAAGTCAAGACCTTTTGCCTAACACTGCAGCCTACCCTCCGATTTATCAACAAGGCATCAAGGCTCAATCAAGAGGCAAGCAATACAATTGAGCACTTCCCATGTTTCATCCTGGAGAGGGTTCCCGAGGTGAGGGACTTGCTCAACGAGCTATACTCCGTCTCAAACGAAATCCTTTCCAGGGCAGGTATCGAAGATCGAGACGTTGCTGCTCAAGCACCAAATAAATTCATTCATTGTCACTCCGCTTTCCAGCGCACTAAGGCAGCTGCAGCTTTTCTAAGCAGGGCACTTGATGGCATACGGGGAAGTTTCTCCGAGTTAAGCAAGCTAGGGCTGCCATCCCTATTCCTCGAGGATGGGTTCATTGCCACGACTACACAGATTGTTGAGATTATTGAGTAGAAGGAAAATGACCTGGAGGCTTTCAGGGAGTTGAGCAGCTTCCCAACGACGGCCAACATTGAAGCGATCATTCATCCACTCTCACAGCTGCTTTTCCATATCCAAGCTGGTGTCGGCCTACTTGAGGTGCTACCCCACAAGGATGCTATTGATCTACGCGGAGCACAAGAAAATTTGCGAGTATGGCAAAGCCGTCCGAAAGTGAATGGTCACCCTTGCAGGCTACTCTTTCAAACTCTAACCCCATTAGCCCAATGGATAAAGCTCTGGTCTGTAGAACTAGAGAGATTTTTGGGTTCTCTGTTCCTTATCTGAAATGCCCCTGGTAGTCGCCAAAAGTTGTTACCATTTACAAGTGCAAGAATGCTTCCCATTCTGGATAGGAATTGAAGGAAGGAAGCATGAATAGATATGACGATGTTATCTCTGAAAAGTGCTCATGTGTCTCCTTTACCACTAAAGATGGAGATGCCACTATCAAATCAGGTACATGCCCAATCAATGTAGAAGCAGACAAATCAAGACTATGTGGAAACTGATGCTAAACAAGATCCAAAGACCAGGATGGTTTGAAAACAGTTGTGCAATGGCTGTCATCCAACATGAGAAATATCCCCTCAAGTGTGTCCTCCAAATCTGAAATGTGAGACTCCACAAATAAGGATGCAATGTTTGATAGATAGGACTCCCAATCAGGAAGACAATGAGATAATGATTGTAATGAATCACTGGACATACTCAATGACTCACCACCATGAGATGAATGGTCCTGCTAAACAAGAATGATAGGAGCCTCAATCAATGACTCTACATAAGGAATCACTGAAGGTGAAGATACATCAACTGTCTCTGATGGAGAAGGAGCATCTAAAGAACCCTTGTCAACCTCTTCAGAAGATTCAAAGCACTCAAACAATCAAACTCTTGCATAGTATCACCGTCATAGGGTATCTTGTCTAAAGAATGAAGGGGCACAAGACATTCTGAAATTGAATCATCCGGGAATGGTGGAGTATCATGATCTACATATATCTCCCAAATTTTGGTCCAAAGAGTATGAGGACAATCATGATGATCAATACCTTTCAAAATGTCATCATCAACATGCATTGCAATGACCCCTAAAACATTATATCTATTGTGACTCCAAGAAAATTTTTGAATACCTTGCAACATAATCAGAGAAGGATAATATGCAAACCCCGTAATGAACTATGAATGATCTCCACAATTACAAAGGTATTAACCTTCAATATGAATTAGAAACTCTCAAATATGATAATTCAACTGAAAATAAACTCCCCCCACAAATATAACTTCTTCAGGAGTCAAGATGTCCAAGTTATGAAGCAGAAAGCAAATATCCAAAAATTTGAATATCTCAGACTTGGGGCTGAAACTGAAAAAAGTAAATGAACTGAATCAAAGATCTCCTCAATACCTTGCAAATGCAACTTGAATCGCCAAAAATGGAGAAACTGGCTGAAAGTTATGAGCTCAGAGGTCCAAAGGGGTGATTTGACTTCAATTATGAATAAATTGTACCTGCAGCAAAATTTGTCAAAAAGATCTACAACACTATGAAGTACTCAGAGATAGCTTTCTACCGATATCTCGTTTGTAGAATTTGGAGATCGTGGCGAAAAGTTGTGCAAAAATGAAAAAAACCCTATTTTAGGCACTCTGCAAACTAATCAGGGGCCAAAAACACAGGCTAAGTGGGCGCAAAATATTAGCCCCGGTCACTGCATATGACCACCCTCTGCAATATTTGTTAAAAATCCTGCTACAAACTTGTCGGCCAAGGAAATTTCATTGTCAGCTTTTTAAAAAATTGCAAGATTTAATACAAAGTTGTAAAAACAACTTTTAAAATCCAATATACATAAACCTTTGATAAACGAACCTCTGCCGATGATGTGACTTTTTCAGCGTACCCGCCGGGGGATGTGACCAGCTATGTGAGCCGACGGTGAGTAACCAATGGATGCTGATGGGAGGAGTAACTTGAGTCGGTGATGATTTGAATTGGTCAATTGGTGCCGGCTGGAATTAAGTCTACATAGAAGCTATGGTCAACGGGAAAAAAAATGACCAGCGGCAGTGGTGGGGATGAATATCCTATCTGGAATATGCATGGGAAGGGCGCAATTGAAGAGGACAATGGCCGTCAGGAGTAACTACCCGACCAAGACTGAGAAAGGGCCCCAACCATGGTGTACACCCCTTGTAAAATATATTAAATGTCTGCAAAATCGGATCTTTTTCTATAGAAAATAAAGCCTTCTGCAGATGTCGATAGAATATGCTGAGAACGGTGGGCAATGTACCCGCTGGGTTGTGACAGTGACCATTCAAAGAAGATACCACTGACCAATAAATGAAGCCTGTAGAGATAAAACCCAAACCCTATAAACAATCGATGAGGAAATTTTGAGAACATGTTGACAGATGACTACTGCGTACAGGGCTCGGCTAGGGATGAATGAATGAATGAATGAAATATTTTAATAACATCCATCTAGGGATGGAAGGTACTAGAAGGGTCGAGATCCACAATGGATGGCAGTGATGTCGGTCAAGGCTGACAATGTACAATACGGGCCCTACAGTGAATTAAATACTCTGCCAAGAAAATCTTTGCCAACGGAGAAATATATGACCACCAGTATAATATGCCAAAAGCCCAATGCAAATAGCCCAATGAATATTGCAAAATATTTTAGCCCAAAAAATATAAAATGCAGAACATATTTTTCTGCAAAATAAATAATCGTACCCTGTACCCGAGGGTCGTACGGCCACCCCGGGTAAAAAATAATTTGCCTCACGAATAGCTGAAGGAGAAATAGGGCTTGTTATATGTCAATTTTCGTCTCTCAAGCCTTCTGGAAACAATGGTGAGGCTGGATCTGCGTGAAAATGCACCTAAAGCTCTACAATCTTTAGATCTTGCAAATCTTTAAACCTCCACAACTTTGGCTAGAAATGTCAGATTTAGGAAAAACAAAAGTCAATTTTGACTTTCTCAGCTACCTTGAACTCAAATTTGAGCTCATATTTCCTCCAACATGAGCCAAAAGTAACTTTCCATGAAAGCCCAACTATGGAGAGACAACCTCGAATCAAGATCTCTCACTAGCAATAGCTCTACCCTCAAATTTGAGAAGGGTTTTGCAAGATGTGGCTCTGATACCATGTAAGAGCTGAAGATATTAGCTCAACACCCAAGACCACTTGCAAAAACAATGAAAACCTTCTACAAGAGAGTATGCAAGAAAGAGCTTGCTTGATATTAAGACCTATCAAATGATGAGGTATGAAGTATGATACAAATGAGTACAAAGACCATCCTTATATAGGCAAGGTTGAAATGTAGTAATGAACATGATGTTGACAAATGTCACTATCCTATGACATGAGACAACCAACAAACTAATCACCTAGGAAATGATGCATTAGCTAGATAAGATAATTTCTAGAAAAGCCAACTAAGACTTCTAGAAAGAATCTTTTATCCTAAGCATGTGAACCTAGAAAATGATACCTAAGTAAACTTATGTAAGTGTAATTAAATAATTAATTACACCAAAAAAATGACCATGAAAGATGTAGATTTAGATCTTGAGATAAGTGTAGAACAATGCTTGTAAATGGATCCTCAATGCCCTTGACATGATGATGGATCTTGAATTGTTGTAGTTCAAATGATGAAGAATCTACCCTTGAATGCTTTAAAAATGATCTTGAGTGATCTCTTAATGATCTTATGAATTCTTGGAATGCTTAACTCTTGAGTGCTTGACTTGATATCATGAATGCTTATTGAAATAATAATTTGAGACCTTATTTATATAGGCAATCTGTCTAATATTCCATTAACTAGATCCCACAGGCCAACATCTATGAAATTTGAACTTAAAACCCAGATTTTCTTGCTCAAAACCCTAAAAAATAGGCCAAATGGGACTCATATGCCCTTTGTGGCGTATGGGTCCCACTGATACACCAAAGGTGGTGTATGGATCCCATAGGGCCTATTTGGAGAGAGAAAGTGTCAGGGAGTGAAGAAATTAAGTTAATTTATTGATATTGTCAGAATTTTGATTGAAATATGCCTTGGGATGCATATTATAGGGTCTTAGGGGCCTATTAATGATTATATTAAGGTCATAAATACAATAGGTCTCAAAATTCAATGTGAACGTGTAAATAAATATACTTTACATCATCAAATTAAAGAAAAAATTGGTTTTTTGAGCTTAAAAGGGTCCTAAACCCAATGTGAAAGTGCACAACACTAGATTAGGTCCATTTAGTTTAAAATCCCCCTAAATTTAATGTGAAGGTGTAAATAAATACACTTTACAACACTAAATTAAGGAAAATTTAGGTTTATTTAGCTTAAAAAAGGCCCAAAACCTAATGTGAATGTGTAAAACACGTTACAACACTAGATCAAGGTGATATCAAGTCCAATTTATCATTAATTACTCCCAAATCAAGTGTGGAGTCATATCTAGAAGGTGTAAAAAATCTAGATATAATTATATGTTTCTCAAACTATGGGTTAGGAGAATTTTAAGAAAAAAATTTGCTTGTGTAGGCCATATTATATTGTACCATATAGGTCTAGTTTTTTTAAATAGTACATATTTTTTCAAAAGGATTTTTTGTTAGGTGGCCCAAAACCCTTCTAGAACAAGGTTACAATCCAAAGTTGTGGTATTGGACCTAATAAGGGACTACAAGGCTCTACCCTTAGGCCCCAATTGGACTAGTCCTAGCCACTACAAAAATATAATTAGAACACCACCCCTATAACTTCCTTAAACTACCCCCACCATCATCCCATTATCACCATTGCAACATCACTACCATCTTCTTTTCACTTTATTACCACATAAGTAACTCTTAGCCCTCCAACTACCCTCCAACCTCCTACACCACACTAGATTGCCACCTCTAGAAAGAATGCCACTATCCAACCACCTAAGATCCACCAAGGATAGACCCCCCTCCATTCACTAGTAGAATTTGACAAATAAATGACTACGTGACTTTAGTCACGTGACTAAAAATTTTAGTCACGTGACTAAATTCTACTAATTTTTTGCAATCACAGTTATAAATGACTAAATAAATGACTAATTTGATCATGGGGTGAAAAATCCAACTAAATAATTAGTCACACAAATATAAATGACTAAATAAATGGCTAATTTGATCATGGGGTAAAAAACACAACTAAATAATTAGTCACTCTTGAATAAAAATGACTAAATAATTAGTCACACAAATAATTCGATCTTACAATCATGTCAGATAACATATAATTCTACTAGTGATTCAATAAGAGTTATGGTACACATAATACATATATATTATCAATTATTTCAATCCATTTGAATAGATCATTTAAGGAATCAAGAATCAATAGTCCTATTCCCATTGTCCACCATGATGGGGTTAGAGAGGTAGCATGTTAGGGAGCCTTAAATTCACCACATCTAAGCGCAAGAGCATGAAGTATGTTAGAGAACCCTAATCTAGATTTGTCTAAATTTATTTCATTCCATTATTTAACACTTATTATTAATTGTTTAAGCTAGCCACATGCAACTAGAATTTGTAGCACATGCATGCACAAACACATACTCTCTAACATATTAACATACATATAGTTTTCTATCGGCACAATCCTTGAACCTCCTTTAGGTGCAAGTGTTAGTATATATTCCTCTCTATATATAAAATTTTCTTCCCCTCTATCTCTTTCTTTTTCCTAATCTCTCTAAAGATCAATTAAACTATCAATTTTTTTATATATTATTTTAATTTGTTGTATATAAAAATATATTAATTATTAATTATTAATTATGATAATTTTATATTTATATTTAATATTTTTTATTATAGAATACAATATATAATAATAATATAACCTATATATACTATTAAATATAATAATACATATAATTATATTATATATAATTTAATCTGTATTACTATTATATTAAATATATAATATATTAATTATATTTTATATTATATTTATATATTAATTTTTGGTTGTTTTTCATCATTTTTTTGCTGCTTTTCCTACCACTATTGGTTCCCACTCCTCCAAACTCTTCCTCGCTAGCATTGACCTTTCACTTCTCCAATTTGGCAAGATGCAACCTGAAAATAAGGTTCCACCGAGGGTTTTAGAGCACTCACCTATCTCCAACCACGACTATGGACGACATTTTATTTGATGTTCTTGATGCCATTTCAAGGGTTTTTTTTTTAACTCAAGAATCTAAGTAAGCCTTAAAACCCTGATATTTTCAAATTTCATTTATGTGAATAGATTGAAGCAATAATTTATGGTGTAATTATTAGGATTTAAGCAAATTTTGTTTCCTTGAACCCTAATAATTAGGCGATAGGCTATTCCTTGTGGGTACAACCCACTGAAATTGACTTCATCAAAACAGTTCCTATTGGTTTAGCTGAAAAATCTGCAATGCAAAAATCTGGTTGTAAATCAAAATCACTTAGGTGATAAGATGAAGGGGTTTCTCATCCTTATCGTAACAACTTGACATTGTGTTGTTTATGTATCTATGTGAACAAGGTTGAATAAATCTTTCCGACCTCCTCATAAAAGAAAACTGCAGCCAATATTTTTAGATGATCTTTCATTTACTATCGATAGATTGAAGCAACACATGAAGGGAGATAGGGTTTCATATATTTTTCCTGCAAACTTTTCCCATTTTTCGTCATCAACATCGTGGATACTAAGACATAATTTGTGCAGAATCTTGAGGTAAATCACAAAACTTTGTCCTCGACGCTCATATCAATAGCACCCAATTTCTCTAGATAAAAATCCATTCATGTTCGATTCCTGAACATTGTTTTATCCAAGAATTGTATTGTTTATCAAATAAATGATATTCTTGTCACAAACCCTACGAATTGCTAGTTATTTCAAAGTTTATTGTTGATTTTTGCTTGCCTAGCAGAATGAGCCTTAGGAATTTTCAACTGACTAGCAGATAATATGTACCAAACCCAGATTGTTAAAAAGATATTTGAAAAATTCATTTTATAAAAAATAAGTTAACGATAATATGAGGATATTGGTTTTGGGTTCTATATAATTGTCGTAGGTGTACAATTCAGATGGGCTTTACAACTGTCTCTTTTAATGCCTTACATTCAGGTCAATTCCAAGTGAATCTCATCATAATAGGCCCAGTTTATAGTAGATTCCATTTTTCTCTTTGATTGAATCCTCCCAGTGAAACCCATTTTTGTAAGGATTTGCATTGGAGACAATGTGATTTATTGCTTTGAGATCCTTATGACCACTTAGGACTGTTTTATCTATTGAGTTTTGGAATTTTTGATCAAGGTCACCAATCTCTCTTTCATTGTAATTCTTACTGAATTTAAGACACCAATGAAACTTAGATAGCATAGGGACAGTGCTAAGCCAAACAGTGTGCATGGTACCTTGGGGTTAAGTTTTTTGCAAGAAGTAAAGAGGAAAGTTTCATTGCTAAGCCATTGTCTGTCACCTTAGTTGTACCTCATGATAGATTGAAGATTAAATCCTTCAAATCCAGAAACAAGTAATGCTTCTCATATACACCGAATATTTTCTATAAAAACTAATAACCTAATTAGGAAACCTTATAATGTCAAACAGGAAGCACATGCATATTGTCCAAATTTTGTACTCCTGATCTAGGAAAAACTTGGTTTATTTCCAAGCCTAGTAATAAGTTGGAAACCTAACATGTAAAAAGTTAGAAAAGATACACTAGGTAAAAAGTGAAAAGGTCCTCATGTTCCTTAAGTGGGTTGTCACACTCCAATTTGGTGTGGTAGTTAGTATGTGAGCTTTTAAATCATCTTTTTTAAAACTTTTAAAGACATCATGTATGAATAACACACCTATAATCAAATTTGAAAATGTATATATATTCGACAACATCAACACTACAAACTTATTGTTTCCAACCATCACTTTGTTCAGACCATAATTGGCATTATCTATTTGAAGAATACTTGAATCTATGATTGGACCACACTTGAGATACTCTGTATGTAGAATAGATGTTGCTGCCTTCTCTTATCTTTTGCTCTGAAGAGGGGATTGCAATGAGGAGAATACTAGATACCTTTGGTAGTAAGTGCTCTAACTGTTGTAAATTATATGATGAGAATTTAATATAGGAGAGATGCCACTTGAGCTATCAGTTGGAATGAAGTATGTTCCAACTTGATCTAAAGATTGTGTAAACAAAACTCTTCCAACCTTCTCTTCACGAATCCCATTAACACTGCTACCATCATGTGCAACATGAGTGGAAAATACTTCTCTTCCATCACCAATAACATGAAGATTCTGCATTTGATGGTTTACATTCCACAATTCCTATACAAAAATAGATACCAAAAATTGAAGTGAGATGCTCAAGAGTAACTTCTTTAAGAAAAATAACTCAAGATAAGAAGTAAGATTTGGATTACCCTTTGAAGTTGTGCATCTGCTATGAAATGTTGAGTCTCTACTGGTGTATGATAACCTAACCCACCAAAGCCTCCATTCCAGTGATAATTTAAGCCTTGAGTCTCATTGTTTTCATGCATGGGATCCACACAAACTATATCATGAGAACATTCTTGATAATTAGTTTCTCCAAAGCATCATTGGCTTCTTTGTCCCATCTGATTTCTTGCTCTCCTCGTCAATAATGTTGAGGGAGTATGTAGATGAGAAACCATCTCAAATGAGTGTGATGTTCCTGCCTCATAGTGCAAGTTCCATCTGCAACTTCTATAGGAGGAACTTTCAAATTCCTAGGTAATAGGCCATCAGATAGATTCATTCCCCTGACATCAGGACTTCCATATTCAACAAATTGGGGTTCAGCTCCTCTCAAAGGACCCCTATGGATCTGAGAACTCCTATGATTGATGGAACTTTATAGCTTTAACAAGTAACAATTCTAATTTCTTGGAGATGTTACATAAGTCTTCTCGCAACTTGTACCATGTATAAGACATTGTGGTGGAGGTAAGCATTGTGGATATCTTTCACCAATTGGAGTTGGAGATATTTTCCTTAGCACAGGGCTTCCACGGGGGATAATTCAGTCCTTTATTGTTATCCCTTGCTTGGTAGAAAGTTACTATATCTGTTTGTGATTCAAACCAGAACTTCCAAGCAATGTCCATAAATTACTTTGTGTTTCTCTTTGACTATGTATTAGTTGATCACATACTACTATTTTAAATTGAAGCTCTATGTTTGTCATTCCCTACATTTTGTTTTAGAAAATGTCATTGTAAAGTCTAGTTATCAATCAAATCCAAAGAAAACATGGGATTTCCAAATTTATGTTTTTCTTACCAGTAGCCTATACTGTCTAAGAATACGCAGGTATGCTTTGTTTCCATTGTTATCAATAGCTTGATTAATCAACTTTTGAAGCTTGCTGCAATGTGCCTCGTTTATCTCAAATTCCTATAGTACTAGTAAAAGAATGAAGAATGAAACATCGAGATCCACACAAATATTATGCATAAACTCTGCTTCCTTGTTAAAATTCTAATCCAGTTGAAAGTTTGTGCAAATACAATTAGAAATAATTTAATAAATACCTTATGATAGTTGGCTCCTGCTTGATCACTATCTTGGATGTTGTCAAGAATAACCTATCTCCTAGCACGTAAGGCCTGTATGATTCTTCCTTCTTTTTCAATAGCATGTATTAAAAGTGTTGGTTTACAGTTATTATTAGTCCCTGCCTTTATTGCAGGAGACTAATGTTTTCGATTGAGCACAGAGAAAATTTATTTGTGTGTTGGGAACCGAGCACGAGATATAATACAATGTTAATCCAAAGTTTCAATTTTCCATTTATTTTGCTGGTAAAAAAATTACTATTTATCTTCATCTGCATTGACCGGTGCCTAGTTTCCTGGGGGTTGAATAATTTTAAACAAGTTGTCCAATCATCGGGAGAGGGAAAAGTATTACACTTGTTTCCCTAATTTTTTGTCTATTTTTTCAAGGAAGGGCACATGGACCTGAGAATGGGCACGTGGTTGGATTATGCTTGCACATTTTGCACACAGGAATTCTTCATGGTGTCTAACTAGGTGGTGTTGTTGGAAGCCACCACATTTTACATACGTGCATACCATAGAGCCCTACAATCTACTAGCTCTAAAACCCCTTGGCTGTTGCTCGAGAATGCTCCACTTTGAAGGTTGTTGTTGTGCTTGATTGGGCTTCATTTGGGCTTCCATCTATGAGCTCTTTATCTATGTTTAGGAAAATCATTATGAGGAGTCATTGAAGAGAGCATTAAGATATACATTTTCAAAACATTCTCTTGTTGGAGTGCCTTGTACTGTAGTGTAGAGTATTTCTGTAACAGCTACTTTGGATCTCGCTATGCTGCAAAGTAAGTTAAAATATTTGTTTTCCCATAGTTGATTAATTTTTCTAGGCAAGCTTTCATTTTTGAGTAAAAATATTTCTTTGTGCCATGATAGGATCCCATGAGGGTTATTCACATTTTCCTCAATGGCACAATTGTAGTTCGAGATGAATCTTTACTTTTGTTTCTTCTTTCTCAAAGCTGCTCGAAGCGCATGAAAAGGCACCTTTTACAGGACCCTGAGGTCTAGAATCTTGAGGTAAGCTGCTTGCCATGGTTTGGGTGTTGTGCATTCATTGCTACCAATCATACCTTTCACTAAATATACAGGAATAAGGAATCCATGAGTAGCAAAAGACACAAATTTCCTACATACAATACATACAAAGCTCCATAATGGGCTATTCCCAAATTTTCTGAGATTATAGGAGTGTTTAGTATTTTTTACTTACATATGAGCCACCCATTTGAGGAACAGAGAATTTTAGTTTATAATTTAGATTTGAGGTGCTAAAATAATTTCAAAATCGTTAGAATTACATTTTTCCTATTTTCAAACCTAAGGCACAACTATAGTTTGCAGCAGTGCTAATTTCAGGTCTAGAGTTTTGCTATCTATAACAGATTCCAATTTAGAGCACAATAGAGCTGCAGATTTAAGATTTTAAATATACAGTTTTCTCAATTATAACAGTAGGAAAGGGAAGTAGACAATTGCAAGGCATAATTGGCTGCTCAGGTTTGATCTTGTTGCATTTACTTTGGTCATTTCTATCCCATTCATCATCTAGTTATTATCATGTGTGTGTGTTGCTACATAGCTAGCAGGGTGATGTTTTTCCCTAGTCTTAAAAACAACTATTTTTCATTGGTGGGGGAATCACTATTATGGCACCCACAACTATAGCTTTAAACAAAATTTGCTTCAATGCCCTAATCAGGGTTTAGAACTTTAGCAAATATAGTACATTCTTTTGGGTTTAACTTTAGCACAAAATAATGGGGGGTGGAAGCTTCGTTTGTGGACTAGCACCTGGTGTTTGTTGTACAAAATTCCCTATTGTGTCATTTGTCTTTTGTTCTCTTAGTTGTCATGTAGTTTGCAGGCATTTTCGAAAGTAGGAGCCCAATGTGTTTCATTTAATTTTAACTTGTTTCAAGAACATAAAAAATTTCTCCAGTCCCCAGTCTGCCAATCTCAGCCATCAAGTGTCTCAGTCTAGGCCATGAAGTGGTGATATGGCCATTGGACCAAACCCTAAATTTGTACCTTCCAGCGATAATGTGAAAAATTCTTATCACAGAGGAGACTGGTGAAAATCTAACTGCTTCTAGGCTTATATGCATTTGGAATTCTAGGATCACACCTTATGTGGTTTCCTTGCATCAGTTTCTTATTTTGTTGCTAGTAAGATACCATTGATTGATCATACAGTTCATTTTTTATGCCTCTAGTCCAATTTTTTAAGTGCGGCTTTCTCTTCTTTAAGAGTCCCACTTCCACTTCCATTCATCTGATAGAAGATTTGATTTGATGAATCTTCCTTTTGCACACAAATTAGAGATGTACTTATTTTGACAAGATTTAGCATTTTTGAACTTTAGCTTTATTGAAGTCAACAATTACAATTCTTGTTTGACTTGTGATGTCATAAGAAGTGCTTGTTTAAAACTACTAAGAGAAAAATGCATTTTTTCTATAAATTTGGGCAATAGCTAACAAGCAAAATATCGTTCTTCGATGCTCACATCCGATGTTGAAGCCTGCAGTTTCTGCATGTTTCCATATCAGATTTTAATTCCTGGAGCATGCCCCAGATGCCTCCACATTTTCCCGTTAACAACAAACTTGATGAGACAGAAACTCTCATCCATAAACTTGAACAAAACTTGGAGGTTAGACACAATGATCAATTCAGAAAGATAAAAAAGGTCCTAGCTTGTGAGTGTAACTATAGACCAGCCATGAGCTTAGGTTGTATTGGGAAGTTCTTAAATTTTACCAGTTATTAAGGCAATAGTCTAAGATAAACTTGAAGAATAGAATTGAGGAGAATTCAAGTTTTAAAATTAGAGTTAAGAGGTCATACAAAGGAAGAAGTCCCATTGACAGCAGCTAAGAGCTAAGAATCTATCATCAGAGAAGGCATGTTATTTAAAATTAATTATTTGACTATTCATTTCCAAAACCTTCATTATAAACTAATTGCTGAAAATAATTTCCTAAATTTTTGATACATAGTTGTACCTCAATGAGGATATGACCAGAGAACAACTTAGGAATTCCTATGAGGAATGACAAAGCTCAAATATGTGATAATCTATTTTCTCAATGTAACAAACTATGGCCTACAAAAACACTATGATGTTGCAATGTGGATCATTGCCCTTATTTCAAAACTAGTGCTACTTACCTTGGGATTAAGTTCAGCAGCCTCTATCTGAGTGAATGCCTTTAATACTTCAAACAACACTGTAGCAGTTTGATATGCTTTTTCCAACTACGTACTAAAGCAGATCCAAACCAAACACTATAATGTAAAATCATAAAATGTTCTTTAAAATGTCAATGCATTTAACAAAATAAAAGTTTCTAAGAATAAAATCCATCATCATTGTGTAAATCTCTACAAGGCACAGGGCCTTGTACAAATTGAAGAACTTTTCATTCTCTTGTACTATAAATGGACTTACTGCTCTCATTCATTCCATCTGCTTGTCTTCCTCTCATCAAATAAATCTACTAGTATTTTTCAATTAGTAAGTATTATGAGATTACGGAGTAGTAAAAATAATAATAATAACTTACAAGGCATGTTTAGTATTAAACCTAAACAATCAAATATGTAAAACTATAAACAACATTCCATCCTTATGAAGCATAAGTTAAAACCATTTTATTTAAGACGTTGAAGACTTGACAAGTCTGAGTTTGGTTTCAAGATGTTTTATATTTTTTATGAGGGAAGCACTTCAGTTTTTCTCTTCTTCCCAAGCCATTACTATCTGATACCGTTTGACTATTAGGACTGTATTGGAGTTATTGGATAGGAAATCTATTAGGAAATTCATTTTAAGGATATCTTTACTCATAAATTCCCACATTGAAAATCACTCATAAGAACCGGCATGTTGGTCTCAGAGGTCTATTCTAATTGAGTCAGTAATTGTTACCATTGTGTTTTTGTCTGGTCAACTGTTCTTGAAGGCTTCCTATGTGCAAATAGTCAAAATTCTATTACTGTTCTCCAATACATGATTTTTAGAATTCATTTTTTTTTCTTTAACATTATCTCTAGAACTTGCATGAATGGCTGCAAAGAGGAACTCATCTCTACCAGTTACCCCAATTGAAGATTTGACGTAGACTTCCTTTGCATTAGTTCATGGAGTGCATCTTGTTCAGCCATGTGCTTTACCGATAAGTGTTTGGTTCCTTGATTAAGTATAACACTGTATTTATGTATTAGTTGTGTAAACTTCCTCTTCATATTTTAATTACATTTTCGCATTGTTATTTTTATTGGTTCCAGCCTCTAATCCAAATTTTTTAAGTGGTGCAACCTGCAAATCTCTCAATATCTACTTTATGAAGCTAGATTTTGGGTAGGGAAGGATTGGGAGCCAGAATGGATAGAAAGGGAAAAGCACACATTTTTGACCTATGAGGTAGTTTTTTCCTGGTGTTTAGAGCATATATACACATTTTTAATATTGTTCAACAGTAAACAGTTCACTACCTTGTTCATGCCTTGTCTATGGATTGTCATGGCATTGAATCACCATGAGACCACATTTCTTTGAGGCATTTTTTCAATCCAAAGCACTTAGTGAAGTACAAAATACAAAGTGCAGGGGTGATCCTCTGCTTCCTACCAATCTTTTATGCTGATGAGGCATGGCTAAATACATGGTGTCCTCTTTTAAATTTAAATACATGGCAATCTAATTGTTACTTTGTGGCACATCATGATTAAAAAGAAAGTGGTATTTTCTATATTTTATTTTATCCCTAAAGCATCCATAAAATTCTTCATAATTCTCCTTCAACTCCATGGTATTGTGAGTAACAATTACCAGGAGATGTAGTTTTATCTGGAGATGGCTATTTTATATGTGAATATCATAGGATATAGGGATGGGTATGGTCCATGTTTGTATAGTGGAATTTCCTGGCAACAATGTGTTTTACATAATGATCATAAACTCGAATAGATGCCTTTTTGAGATGAAACATGTCCATGCATGCCTTGGACCTTTTCTCCATTAACTTGAAAATCATTTTTTTTGACAAAATTGTGATGGAATCGGTTCAAATCCATCAAAACTAATGTGGTGCAAATTAAATACGAAACAATCAACTTCTCTACACATCTATCAGATTATTCATTGGAAACAAGTACTATTATATTCTTTGGAGTCTCTATATGGTTTTTTTGTTGGACCATGCATCGCATTACTTGAATAATATCTAAATGTTAACCTTTGTTTGATCCTTTCTTGGTGTTTGGGTCACCCTTAGTACAATCTTGGCAGTGAACTGTTTGATAAAATGCTTTGGTAGACATGTATGAAAATTGTGGTAGCATAGACAAGGCAGTGAATTGTTTGCAAAAATGCCTCTAAGAAATGTGGTCTCATGGCATTCCATCCCCATGCGACCACATTTGTTTGAGACATTTTTTCAAACAGTTCATTGTCTTGTCTATGCTATTGCCTACAAGTTTCTCAAACAAGTTAAAAAAGAAAGTTCATCTTGTATGCACAGTTTTGGACTGCTATTGATTAGCTTTCTTTTAGTCTTTACAAATTAGCATAGCTCAAAACTGAAGGGATTGATCACAAAATACTATTATCCCCTACGTTATTCAAATGATAACAACAAAACATTATTGTGGGTGATACTTTGCAAGCATGGTTTTATAATTTCAGAAATTAAGAATATGATAAGAATTTTACCAAAACATATTTACATTTTTTGCACTAGCCAGTTTAGAAAATAGCTTGTTGAGCAATATTTTTCACATTGAAGAGCTTTATTCATTCAACCTTTTATTTGAAACAGTCAAATTGTGAAAACAAATAGATGTTTAAACCTTGGATCCTACAATTATCTTGTATTTGCATCAACAGATGAATATTGCACTCCACAAGCAATTAAATCATTGAATAAATTTTCTCCCAGTACATGTAGCAGGCGTGTTGATGGGGGTAAGCATTTCACTATGTGCAGTGTATCAATTGGTTGGTTTCCAAAATTTGAGCTCATATGAGTAAAATGAATTGCAGAAATTGTATTGTTGTCTATTGGTATGATTCTCTTTTGTCATCACATACATGATCAATCAAATTTTTATGTTTTATTTCTAGTAATGCAACAGGTACTACTATTTTGCACAAAGAATTTGAAGCATTAATTGCTAGCTTTGTTGGGAAGCCTACTGCTATGGTTTATGGAATGGGATTTGCCACAAATTTGACCACTATTCTAGCATTGATAGGAAAGGTGAGCTTTTAAGTTTAAACAGATGGAAATGCTTGTTTGGTGGCAAGTTTTATTCATAGATAGTTTTACTTTAGAAAATGAATGGTTAAGAAATAGAGTACTTTCTATTGCAAGTTAGTGTAGAGTTGAGACTATGCCTCCATTTAACCGGTTCATCACTTTCTCAGGGTGGGCTCATTATTAGTGATTCCTTGAATCATTCTTCTATAGTTGTTGGTGCTCGAGCATCTGGATCAAAAGTCGTTGTTTTTCAGCACAACAATAAACCCTTCAATTTATTCCTACAATCCATGATCTAGACATTACGAATGGTGAAGACAAAAAACCATAAAGTAATGATCAAAGACCAACTACAAAATACTCATAACACTTTTTTTCCTACACCCAAACCTACTTAAGGTAGGGACTCCAGCTCATGCAGAGCGCTTCTTCAATAAAACAAATAATTGACATTAAGACTCATTCCAATCTTATATTTATCTAGTAGAAAGGCATGCTAAAGTGGTAGAAATGCTCTAGCTGAGAGTGTATACTGTGACTTTTATGCTTGGAAAGGCTCTGTTGACTATTTTTTAAATGAATTACTCCTCATCTGGATATATTTTTTTGCTTGATGGTTAAACTACATGCAGAGCAATTTTATCAAAGCAACACAAAAACAAAAATGCCTTGATGTCAACAGAGCTACTGATATTGATTGTAATCAGGATGAACTAGTGGACAAGAATGTGCAACACAATCATAGTTGTGTTGAAGTTGAGGTAATATAATAGCTGTTGTGGACAAAAATTTATAGCTTTTTCATTCCTTACTTGACTTATATTAACTTTGCATGATGATTAAACCACATGCAGAGCAATTATATGAAGGTAGGATGAAAAGTAAAAGACCCTGTCAAAAGATCTCTCGGCAAAGCTGCACAACTTTAGGACAATATTGACAGTGATTATGCTAAATTCAAGGAGTATGTGCATGATATTTATAGTACTAACTAGTGGTGCTGAACTTGAGGTGAGTGCTATGAAGCATTACTTTTCCTTTATTATGAAACCCTTCATAACAAAATGATGAATGCATGGAAAACATTGTAAGTAATCAAAATGAGGATTCTCATGAAAGTTATTTTGAATATAGGTCTCACAATTACAAACAAAATGGAATATTAAGTAGATTAACACGTCCATCTGCCATTAAGAACATTTAAGATAGCACATTGGTGGACATTTGGTTTAACAGAAAATTGTTTTAAGTGTGTGCACCTTAAGTCCTGTGTTCAATTCTTTTGGAGGGTGGGGACAAATCCCTTCATTGTGGCCCCTCCAGCTTTAATCAATACAAATTAAATTTAAATAATTCTCTCTTTTAAATAATTTATATATTATAAAAAATAATTTAATAATTGTTAATTTTTCATGGATCCCCACATATATGAATTTGAACCCAACATATCTCCATATTAAAAGCACACAAGGCAGCATAATTTTATTCTCATTGATGCTCTAAGGTGTTTTAGCTTTCCTCTTCCTTGTATAAATAGATCATCATGCATGGTGTGCAGTTACATTTGAGACTAAGAAAAAAAATCATCATAATTATTATTGAATATTTTCACCATCTCATTGTCAGCCCAAAGTGATTGTTTTAGATTATCCAATTTAAATGTGGTTGTTCTACTTAGAAAATATCCAAATATGTAGGAAAATTTGTCTAGTCTATATCATGTTTGCAAACAATCCAACTCACATCCATGGAGAGTAGTAAAGTTGGATGCAAACTCATCGTCAACACTATTTAACATAGCACAAACAAAACTGAATAACACTAGATAAATTACTGAAAACCTAGAACTAAAATACTTTTGGAGTACACAGCTACTGATATGACAAAATGCAAAGGGAATTATAGAAAACAAGAGCCTTCCTTTGTTGGACAAAAATAACAATATCAAAAGAAGAAACATTGCAACAAAAAAATTGAACCCAATGGTACAAGAAAAATTCATAACAAAAAGGAGAAGTCTTACAAAAATTGCACCATGGTCTAGAAGGAAAAGGGCATTGCAGATTAAAAAAATACTTTATGTTTCCTTCCTTGACAACAAAAACAATATCAAAAGGAGAAATATTACAACAAAAAACCCAACCCCATGGTGCAACCAAGAAATTCATAACAAGGAGGGGACAAAGGCATATAAAAATTGTAGTGGATTTCAATGGTATGGCAGTAAATTTGTTCGATATCACATCCCACTTGGACCAGGTTTGATTTCCAACACACCCCAATTGTTTTGGGTTCTACCCAAGTTCCCAAAACCATGTTTCAAAAGTAATCAACCCTCTCCAGTGAAGAAAAATCTATTCACCTAGCAAAAAAGCACAATTTATAAAGATATGGATACACAATACCTCTTGCCACTAATAAAGACAATCTTGTGGAGCTTCCTTTATCTACATTTTTGTTTCCATTGTACCACTCTCTATATGACAATTTATATCACATTATGGAGTAAAAAAGAAATGATCATATGAGTTATGGTGCATGAATGTTCTACCTTTGGCTGGTAAAGCATGAATGTTTCCACCAACAGTTTTGTTGCAAAATATTAGATATCAAATTCTTCCTAAAACCAATTTCTTCAATCTAATCCCACTGCCTTCCTTAAAGTTAATTATAGAGGCAGCCCAAAAAAATTAACAGGATACCAGAATGCACTGAAAAGACTTTGCAATAGAGAGAAGTTGTTAAAGAATCATGCCTCCCTCAAGACCCTGAACTCTTTACCCCCTAATTAAAAAAATATATATTAAATATATATCACATGAAGGAACAAGCAGGAGGCAATACATACTCGACTTTATCTAAATTGAATCAAAAGTGTACACATCTTGTATACACTTGACTTGTGTGGAAATTCAATTAACAATGCACACATTAGATGAGTAGACTTTGTGCAAGGAAAACATGCATATCATATTAGAGGAGCCAATCTATATGTATTCTCATGAGAAAATGCATATTCAACTTCTATCAAATAGAATTAACAATTTACACGGTAAATAAGTAGGTTCTATAGAATATGAAACATGCAGACCCATATCAGAGGGTCAAGGCTAATTTTCTCAAGAAGAATCATGTTGAGTGCCATATTACAAGCAAGCAAATTATTCTACATATTGGTAAAAGCAAGAACTAATTCCCACTCAAAACAAGTAGCAACAGGTACACGGGAGCAACAAAGTCTCCTATTAGAAGAAACAGTGAGTGCCATATTACAAGCAAGCAAATTGCTCTACATATTGGTAAAAGCAAGAACTAATTCCTACTCAAAACAAGTAGCAACAGGTACACGGGAGCAACAAAGTCTCCTATTAGAAGAAACAGTGATGTCCCACTTACCTTTAAGCCAAAAAAGTCCAACCAAAACTAACAATAGAAAACAAGTGAAATTGACAGATTATTTTTTATGAAATTCACCAAAGAAATCCAACTAATTTTTGGATAAAGAAAATTGGCACCAAGGAATCAATAAAATAGAAATTGCATGGTATAAAAGCCAAAATTCGTTCATATCTATTTATCTACAAACTATATCAAGTTCCTAAATATGTTTTTCCAGCTTGGTACAGATGTGTGACATATTTTGAAGAGACTGTTTTAGCTTTTATCATAAATTGGCATTTTTTCTTCAAGAATTAAAAATGTAGTCTAACATTTCTAAAATAAACTGTGACTACAAATGGTTGAATTATTGCTTGATGCAATAATACTCCTATTTATTCAAATTTTGAGCTTCCAAGAATTACATTATCATTGAACTATATGTATTGTTCCCTAAATTGTTCACCCGTAACTATCATCCTATTAAATTCAATTCAGCCCTCAATCTTTTTTTTCAATGAGAAGACTGAGTGTTTACTCAAATGAGGCCATGACTTGTGAAGATGCCCAGATACTGCAAAAATCAAGACACACCTTTCTTGATAGCATGAGAAAAGTATTTTTCCAAGAGTTGTATTTAGAAGAATCATTTGATGTGAGCACTAGAAAAATGCCCCAGTGTGTTAATGTAATGGGGTTGTGGCTGATAGCCATGCAGGTTCTGAATAAAACCAAATTTCTTGCTATGTAGAATCCTTCTTCCCTTCTGAATTGATCCAAAAATATTGCTGACACAAAATCAAGCCCGGTCATTGCCTTTCCAGTGATAGTCAGCGTCAACTAATAACTTTTGGTAACCAAATGATTCTACTTCCCAAGGAAAAGCCCTTACCTTCTTGATGACTTCTTGTAACATGCTCCTTAGATGTGATATTTATCTGTAGCTATCATAGATGTCTAGAGATTCGTCTATACCTAACATTTTGGCTCAATCTAGTAATAGTATATTTCTAAATTTATGCTTGTGAATGCAGTTCGGGAAGTGTTCTTGTTTAGTATTTACTTTTGTTGTTTTCAGCATATGAATTTTTTTGTCCTTTATGATTCTATGGGGATTCTAACTTGGTTCACATTCTTTTTGTTTTGGACCAGGTGGACAGAGCCGAGGTTGTACAGAAAATGTAGGTGCCAACTACAGCTGAATGTCTTCAACATCCTTTCTTCCAAGTTTTTTTTTTTTTTCAGTACCATGCAATTCTATATTTTTCTTGTTTCTATTTTATGACTACATGGTAAATGGAAGTCTCTAGGACATCCTATATGGTGATCAAATGATGTTATGCAGAAACATGATAGATTTATGAAATATTAGTCCAATCAATATTTCTGCCATGTGATCAAAATAGATTAAGGAGGACCTAACAAAAATTTTAAATTTTTGTGTAGGAACATCAAAGAAGATTAAATTGGAATGGGATACTCATCTAAAGATAGCCTATGGTGCTACAAAAGGATTAGCATATCTTAATCGTGACTGTAACCCATGCATTGTTCATAGGGATGTAAAGATATCCAACATTCTTTTAGATGACAACTTCGAAGCACATTTGTCAGAATTTGGCATTGCCAAGTGCATTTCCTTGGCCAAAACTCACACCTCCACCTATGTTATGGGTACTACTGGTTATATTGACCCTGAATATTCAAGAATCTCAAGGCTTAATGAGAAATCTGATCTTTACAACTATGGTATTGTTCTTCTAGAGTTGCTAACAGGCAGGAAAGTTTTGGACAATGACTCAAATTTATTTTAGTTGGTAGGATTCATGATTGGTGATAAAGAAACCAGCAAGATATGAAGATGAAGAGGTAAATGATCAATTTTTTTAAGGGATAGTTCAATGGTAAGAGAAACAATGAAGTAATAGTTAACATGACAAAAGATGATAGTAATCAGAATGAGGGCAGCCTACAAATGATTGAAGCTTTATCACAATCATAGAATGAAAGTTCCTTTGCAAAGATGTATCATGTACTTATGTATTACAAGGGTAAGGGACTGTAGGTTATGATATAAAAGAGCAGTCATGCACAAATGATAGATAGAGGATCAATAAACATTACAAGGGTAGGGACTGTAGGTTATGATACAAAAGAATAGTCATGTTCCTATTCTTTTGTAAGCTATTGAACAACATAAAGGAAAAGTTTTGGAGCAGATTTCAGCTAGTTCTTTTTCTCTTTCAACAATATATTGTAATCTTTTTAAGTTCTTTCATGTTGGGACAACAAATTGTAACTCCATTTTTAAGCTTACATAGCTGTATGTAACATCTTTTTGATTAATAAAATAAATATTAAACTACCAAATGATAGCAATTAAAAAAGCACTAAATATACTACTAAATCAATGACTAAATATATGGCTAAAGTAATGACTAAATATATGACTACATTAATGACTAAAGTAATGACTAATGTAATGACTGAATATATGACTAAATAAATGACTAGTTAATAGCAATCAATGACTAAATTAATGACTAAATATATGACTAAATAAATCACTACCATGACTAAATAAATGACCAATTAACAACAATCAATGACTAAATTAATGACTAAATCAATGACTAAATCAATGACCAAATCAATGACTAGATAAATGACTAAAATAGTTTAGTCATAAATTTGGTAGCGTTATAAATGATCGGCAATAAACTACTAATGGTCACCTGACCAAAATTAGTCATTTATATGCAATTTTTAGTCAATTATTTAGTCATATATTGTTGTTTTTGTACTAGTGATTGTATTTTTTAAAGTTAGAGTGCAACTTCAAGAGGTTCATTCCAAACCAATGCAAAGGTATTTTTTAGTGGTTTATTTATAGAGAAAAAATGTATGCTCTTTCTAATGGTATGATTGGTTTTTATATTTTACTCTATTTTTTAGGAATTGATCTTTCTCATATAATCTACTACATAATTCTCTTTTTGAGACCTTTATAGGGCCATATCTTATACAAAAAAAAACTCCTTTCTAGGTACCATTCTTTTGAAAATGTTATTTTTTAAGAATCTAAAGCATAAAATTGGTGAACCAAGTTAAGAAGTGTAAATAGTAAAAAATAAGGAACCTAGCACCAAATTATGGGTAACATTTTCTAAGATGCTACCAAATCAATCACAATATGATTGAGAATTATTTAAGGAAATTATGGAAAACACTTTGTTCAATTCTAATTATTTTCCCAATCTACACAACCAAAATTAAGAATGCATGAGTAATATACCAAGTAATGAAAGATAATATATATATATATATATATATATATATATATATATATATATATATATATATATATATATATATATATATATATATATATATATATATATATATATATATATATATATATATATATATATATATATATTAAATTAAATGGAGAATAGAAATGGAAAAATAAGAATAAAACACTTTAAAACATTTTTAGGTTGAGTTCTCTTGAAAATACGTGCAAATTTACAAGGAAAATAAATAAATTTGGGGTTGTTTGGGAGCTTTGTGCCTTCAATTCAAACCCCCATATTTTTATTTTGACCTCAAAAAATATGCAATGATATATAGAGTAGTTCCCATATCCTATGTGCATCTAGGAATTAAGTGCATTGATAATGCAAATAAAGTAGACTAAAATGAGATAAATTATAAGGATGTGAATATGCCAAGGTGTAAGGGAACAAAAAAATAAATTCTATAATGGTAATAAGAAAATAGAAAATACAATATAAATGAAACAAGAACAATATCATCTTTTAAAACTTGAGGAAGCCAAAGTGACAAGAGTATTGTTGAATTCAACTACCTTTGATAAGAATGTTGAAGAAGTCCTAATGTAACCACAAGGAGGAACCACTACCAAAGAATAGTTATTGGGAACCATAAGGATTTTTCAAGTATAAGAGAGTGCAAGAGAAAGTTAATATGAGAAAGAAACTATAAAAAATAAAATATAAATTCAAAAATGAGAGGAATGGAAGAAGGAGAAGAGGCTGGTGAACTATACATATTCATTATAAGTGACTAAACCAAGCTAGATACCTTTATAGGTAGAGAAATAATTAAAATGGTTTTTGAATGAGAAACTATCATGGAATTCTAGCGCATCATGCATACATTGGTGTGTCATGCTAGTGTCTAGATAGTTTGATTTTCGGAAATTATGAAACATAAAAAACCACAAGGTTAACAAAATTTCAACATTAATTTGAGAAAAAAGGACAATGGGAGACAAAGTCCTTACACCATGAGAGTGAAAAAGGATAATGCAAGGGTTGAATGAAACTAGATATAAACTAATGGGATGGACACCATCTTGAGTGTAAACCATAACATGAAATCACAAGGGTATACAATTTTTTATGTTACATCACTCTAAAATCACCAACAGGAGAAAAATATTCATTGGGAGTCGATTGGTCTTTCACTTTTGAGTTAGGGAGAAATGATAAGAAGAGGCGAGGAGGAAAAAGTAGAAGGGAAAGAATAGAAATAATAGAATTATTAGTGTAGTGTAGAAAAATGTATCCCTCTACATTTTCACACTTGTTTGGGCCCTCCCCGCTAAAATTGGGCTTCTTTATGCCTTATTTGGTTCTATTTTGCATCCACAAGGCTTATTTAATGCATCTTTCTAAGGATAATCCTGACACATATCAAATAACCAATCATAATTTAATGATTTTGGTTTGTATGTCCTAGATTTAGTGATCTGGGACTCATACACCACCTTGGGTGTATGGGTCCCACCTAAGTTTTAGGGCCTAAACTTAAATTTGGCATAAAACTTAACAATTCTTGAAATTTGTGTCCCAAACTTAGCCTACTGGGACTCATACGCCCCAACTGGTTTATAAGTCCCACTTAGCTTGGACCTCATTTTGAATTCAATTCTTGGTGGTATTTTATTCTCCTAGATTTGATGTCAGCTTGTAGTGTTGTAATTTCAAGAAATTTGGCATAAACAAGTATAAATACAAGGTTATTTCACATATTTTCTCCTATCACTTTTTGAGATCAAGAATTCTAGTAGGTTTATGATCACAAGAGCATTCAAGAGTGATTATCAAGTATTTTGGAGCTATATTCAAGATTCAAGCATTGGATGTCAAAGTCATCATGCATCATGTTTGTTTTTGAGCTAACATTTGTGATGTAGGTTCTTATGATTCAAGAAAGCATTCAAGTCAAGATCCATAACATACAAGCAAGAGTCAAGATCCACATTCATGCTAGCCATTACATACAAGTCTGCAGCTTTTGTTACAATGGTTTGGTGAGTTGCAACATAGCATATTTGTTCATTCATCATTCCTTCATGTTATTTGATTCCATTTCAAGGTTTGATTACCAAAACGAGGTTTGACCAAGGAAAACCCCTATCCACTAACAAAACAACATTTTTCCCTCTCTTGGATGTGTGATTTGCAGATTGAGGTTGAAGATCCATTAAAGAGCAAGTTTGGAGAAAGTTAGCGAAGTTGTCATCTACATTGCAAGATCACGGAAAGTCATCTATAGAGCAGAATTTAGAGTTTCAGATTCAGAGATTTGACAGGAGAGAGCTATAGGAAATCATTAGAGGATATTAGAGTTTTAGATCAATCTTGATACTAGGATTAAATTTCCACTTGTGGCATAAGAGTCCCAATATACCAGATTTCAAGTATTTTCTGTAGATCCTAGTTTAGCAGTTCAAGATTTCATTTTTAGCCCAAAACCCTAAATTGGGACTAAATCACCCCTACTAGCATATGAGTCCCAGTATGCATGAAAAGTCTAATTTTTAGGAGCACAAACCTTATTTCAAGCATCTTCAGCTTTCCAAGTGCCCCTTTGTCCTTTCTCAATTCATTATTCTAATTTTTAGTTTCATATCTTGAGTTGCATAGTTAAGTTTGTATATCATTTGCACCTTCTTCTTTCTAAGCCCTTGCTTGGTGGTGAACCCCTTTTGTCTTTAATCACACCCCTGGGACACCCTATTGCAGATCTCTTTCCATAATTCCATTCATAGGTTGATATCTATAGGGTTTCCTGTAATGAAACTTGAAGGAAATAGGTGGAGGAACCCTAAGATTTCCTCCTTTAGTTCCATCTCCCAAAAGAGAGAACACAATTTTCTAGGTTTCAATTTAAAGATAATATAATGGTTGTGTATATAAACCAAATTTTATATAGAAAACATATAATTAGTTGTAAATTGTCTTGGGACCGTTAAATAAAAAAACCCTATGGGGCTTTTAGAAGGTCCTCTATAATGGAGCATCTATAAAATGTAATTTCTCATTTTTAAGTTAATACAATGGGTACAAACCCCTATGCCAAATTTATAAATAAAAATGGAGCTTCAAAACATTAATATAAACCTTAAGAAATCCAAAATGTGACAAGAACACACTAGAAATATCTTGCAATATCATTGGTAGATATAATATATCACATAGATTCAATAAAAAATAAAGAAATTTATAGGTAAGTTATAAACAAAATGATTGTTAGTATTGTTCAACAAAACTATCTTATAATAGGTGAAAGATAGGAAAATTATAAAAAAATAATTGATATGGTTTATTTATAAACCCAAGAACTAATTATTCTAAGCATACAAGTTGAAAAGTATTCCCAATTTATTGATTCCAAAACCAAGGAATGAATAATAACCTTTGCAATAGGTGGAAAGGGGTTTTTTATCATCTATATGTAATAAGAATGAGATACCTTGGTATTTCTTGAGGTAACTCTTGTTATTTTATCCTGAAAGAAAATTTAAATTACTTTGACAAGAATGATTTTTAGGGTAGAAGAAAAGCCTTTGCATAGATAGATAGGGGCCATATCATACACATGGATAGTGAATGAGACTCCTTAATCACCCATCTATTCAAAATATCACAGTGGACTTCCATTTTAAAGGAGTGTGTTGAGGTGCAATCCTTGTGGTCCATTATTTCACTAAGACCTTGATTTAGCATTAGTAGGATCCTTTCCTATGGTGATGAGGGTGAGCCTTTGTGATGTTAGCTATCACCACATATTTGTCATGTATATGGTCCTACATGCAACTATAGGTCAAATAATTTTGTGATAAAGTATAAAACATAGGATTTACATGGTCACATGACATTAGTTCACACATTAAAGAAGATGTTCCACACATGGTGGTACACACCATCATTGAATATTAGATAGTTTGTTCTTTATTGAAGAGTAACTAGATATGAGCTTTGGTTTTGATGAATATGTAATTTTTAAAAAGGTTATGCAATTTAGTATATTTCGTATAGAATTTTATAATTAATTATATTAAACCATTATGAATGAAAAATATCAAAATAATTGTATGTGCTATAAAATTCCAACTTCAAAGTGTGCATCCTACACCTATCATCACTATATCACATACTTATGTGGGGTCAAGTTGTCAAGCATATAAGTTATAAGAAAATTGTAAATATATACCACATGTGAATTTTCAATCATTGAGATATATTTTACTATTTTACTCATTATATGTGTAAATAATGTTATGTATATTTTGGTCAGATAACTATGCTCTTACTTTTAGTTGATTACATTAACATAAAATTCTTCTAATGTTCATGGATCAATGGAGATGAGAATTGAAAACATTAAAATAGTTTTCTCTTATAGGTCTCTTACATAGATATTCAATCCAATAATGTAAATGTCAACTTGAATTTTTTTTCTAACATCATTTAGTGCAAATTGATGAAATTTATATTTAGTCCAACTTGCTTCTTCATGCTTTCCACAAGAGGAGGTGATAATTTAAATTCATGAACGCATCCCTTAGGTGGATGAAGAGAAGCAAAAGATGATTAAGGAGGATCATCAGCTTATGGTAAGTGATTATTTACTTACATAATGTATATGTCAAATTTTTTATACTAATATATTTATTTTTTAGTTGTATCAAAAGGTGGAGCTACAAAGAAGTCTTGAGACTAGAAGGCAATTAAGGGGCGAGAGTTTTCAATTATGACATTAGTTCTTCATCTTCCTAGCAAAGTGATAGTCAAAAAAATTTCAATGAGATTCCATAGTATTTATGTCTAGATATTTTGTTGTATACCATTGTAGATTTTTTATTTTCCAAGGTATATCATTATGCACCTATATGGTTTTGAACACATCGATTTGTATTTTCCTAATGTATACCATTGTATGTAATGGGTGTACAAAAAAATCCGATTTCATATAGAAGGTATAAAATCAATTGCAGATGGACTTGGTAGTTAAATATAGGAACCCTACGAGGTTTTAGAAGGACCTCCATGATGGGACAACCATACAATGTTATTTTTTTAGCTAATACAATGGCTATGACCCCCTAGGTGAAATTTAATAATAGAAAATAAATCTTCAGACATTAATAGAAACCCTAAAAAATCTAAATATGACAAGAACACATTAGAAATCTCTTATAATATCACTAAATTCAATAATATCTCTCATATATTTATTCAATGGGAAACTAAATGCTTGGCTACATTATAGAAAAAATGCTCACTAGTATTATTTGACAAAACTATTTTGTAAATAGGTGAAAATTTTAAAAAAATATGAAAAAAAATTGATGAGTTATGCATAAGCCTAAGAACTAATGATTCTATACATGTAAGTTAAAAATATTCTTAATTTATTGGTGTCAATGCTAAGGAATATAGAGTAAATTTTGGGATAGGTGTCCAAGATATTTTTTATCATCTCCATGTAATAATAGTGAGGCATCTTTAAAGAAAACAAAACGAGGCATCTTAGTATTTCTTGAGTAAAATATATTTTTAGTTTATCCTTAATAAATTTATAAATAATTTTGATACACATGATTTTTATGGTAGATGAAAAGGCTCTACATAGGATAGATAGGGGTCACATCATGCATAAGGCTAACTAGTGAGACTCCTCACTAATATATTCAATTTATAACATTTCCTTCCATTTCCAAGACAAGTATCAAGGTGCAATCCTAGAGCCTGTCAATTCACTAACACAAACCTTGCTTTAGGATTAGTAGGCTTATTTTTGAAGGATATGAGGGTGAGCCTTTGAGACATTATTTATCACAACACATTTTTCATGCTTGTGGGCTCATATATGATTATAGGTCAAATAATTTTATAATGAAGCATGCAACATAGGTTGTACATGATCATAACACTAGTACAGCCATTGAAGAGAATGCTCCACATAGTGAGCCACATCATCCTTCTACATTAGATAGTTCAACCTTGACTGATGAGTTACTAGATATGAGCTTCGGTTTTGAATGATAAGTAATTCTCAATAAGGTTTTGTAATTTAATATAGTTCCTAGTGAAATTTATAAATAACTATACTGATCTATTATGAATTAAAAATTAATGTCAATCATTTTGTATGCATTAAAATTTCCAAAGTCAAAGTATGCATCCTACACTTGTTACTATTTCATCAAATAATTTTGTGGGTATGTCAAGTCATAAATATACCACCTATGAATTTTAGTTCATATATCAATTACAATCTTAAAATGAACATCTAATGATGAATAGATGAATGTTGGACCTTTGGCATTGGGGAATGTTAACTTGGTAGTACTTAGTTCTCTACTTTCATTGAAGTAATTTTTACTATTTTAATACTTATGTGTGTAAGTAATGTTATGTAGATTTTTTCAAATAATTGTGTTCTTATTTTTAGTTGATGACTTTAGCATAGACTCCTCCTAATGTTCATGGATAAACAAAGACAAACATTGCTACAATAGTTTTCTCTTCTATGCCTCTTAAGTATGTATGAGTCAATAATGTAATTGTCAATTTGAAATCATTATTAAATACCTAGCATCATTGAGTGCAAATTGGTGATGGTCATATTTAGTCTAATTTTCTTCTTCGTGTTTGCCACAATAGTAAGTGATAACTCCACTTTTTGCACTTGCCCCTTAGGTGGATGAAGAGAAGAAAAAGATGATTAAGGAGGATTATCAACTTGTGGTAAATGATTATTTACTTATGACATTTTATATTTCATGTTTTCTAGATACTAATATTTATATTGTTTAACTATATTAATAGGTAGAGCTACAAAGAATTATTGAACCTAGGATGACTATTTGGTGGATGAGAGTTGTTGGTTATGACATTGTTTCTTCATCTTCATACTAGAGAAAGAGTCATTAGTTGTTCAATAAGATTCATAATATTTTTTTAAAATGTGCGATTTCAACAAAAATTAGGATGTCCCAAAAAGTGTAAACCACTATTGTGGGAACACTAGTGTAGATTTATATTTTTTTCAATTTGTACCATTGTATGCTTATATGGCTTTATTAATAAATTCCTTGTGTACCTATAATTCATTGTAGACCTTATGAAATTATATGACATTCTCCCAACATTGTGTACACCTTCATGACCTTATTGAGATTAATGTTATATAAACATTTTATACATATGCATGACTTAAATGGTTTAAATTGTTTAGATAGTAAAGCATAAGAATACTTAGTGTTGACTTAATATTGAGAGTGATCATATTTTCTTTAAATTATTTTAATGCTCACTTCAAACTTTAGCTATTTTTATTGTTAAAGTGATTAAAATATGATTCTTTGCTAGAATGTGTGTGTGTGTGTGTGTGTGTGTGTGTGTGTGTGTGTATTTCATTAAACATTCATATCTCTCTCTCTCGTATTTACTTGTGTAAGACCTTATAAGGTCTATGTTTTGGGATTCACACACATTTATGTGTTAAGATCCATGAATGATAAGAAATATGTAGAAGTGAGTAAAATGTGTCTAAAGAATGAGTTTGTATCTTATAGCCGATAAAAATATTTTATGTAAATGGCAATTCTAGACCTTGAATAATGCTTGTATGTGCATGGATAGTGATAAGGGATTCTATGTGATGCTAGAAACTGAATTATAAGTTGTAGAAGAGTGCAAATATGCGATACAATGAGAGTTCAATGTATTCAAAGCTATAAACATGTCTACTAGTGATCAACAAAGGTTTATATGACTATCATAGTAGAAGAATAGTGATAAAGGAGTGTATTTTGAGACCTTATAAGGTCTATGGTAGTGTATATAGGCCTTATAATTCCTCAACAATATGTCAACTTATGTAGATATAAGACTCTTAAAAGATTTAAGTAGATAAATATAACACGAAAGAATTGAAGTGTTTAAATAGATATATAACATCTTCAAAAACATTAAACAACCCATCTACTAAAAAAAAATTATCTTCTTATTATAAATAATTCAATAATATACTAAATAAATATATTTCTTTATTATTTATCACAATATTGATATTTTTATAAAATATTGTTCAAACTTTAAAAGAAAAGAATAAATAAAATCTTGCGATTCGTCCATTAAAACTAAGAGTTAGTTTATGTTGATCCTTTCAATGGCTAAACATGTGCTCCAATACATAAACTATATGAAAAGTAACATGGATGCTCAGCTTGCACATATATATTAAGGGAAATATTCATACGTAATCGTTATCGTTATTATGATTGATCAGCACGCAGAAGTTAAGTTTAAAATAGTTGGTTTTTTATTTAACTATTCACAAGTGGTTTAAGAGATTATGTTACATGGTTAATTTTTGTGACTACCCCATACTTTATTTTATTGCCAGTTATTTGGCTGATGCTTTCAGCTGTTATATGGGTGGTCACTGACTTTGTTCTGTTTGGATTTTCTTTGTAAACTCCTGCTGTTATCTGTTTCAGCTATGAACTGGTTCTTGATGTAACTTTGTTTGCTTCTTCAATAAAAACAAAAAAAAACTAATGCCATGATATTGACAGCAGCCTTCGAATGCACAATTGATTGTATTTATTAATTAGTTTTCAATTAATAAATAAATTTGGTAAAACCACTTTGATGACTTCGTCAAGGAAAAACGCGGAAAAGGAAAAAGACGTAAGCGAGAGAACAGAAATGCTTGAATAAATTTGTCTGAAATGGAATTAATGGCTGGAAAGGAGGTCGAAGAGACGCGGAAATGGCGAGGATATCTCGACAATTTAATTGGAGACGCCGCGTGGGGAGGCAAAGAATGTGAAACCTGCTTTCCTCTCTGCACATCGGTTTTGAAGGAACGATAAGCATCGTCATGGACAGCTGTTTTACATTATAGCTTTCAAACGGGCATTAGCCTTTAAATATAGTATGATCACGCATACAACCTTCATTACACTTCTTTCATTTCTTCTCCTCTCTTTGCAATCAGGCATCCAAAGCTGTTGATATCTGCAATTTCATATCTTGTTTTCTTCGGCGAAGAACAAATCGTATATTCATAGTTATGGAGGTTATGAGAACTGCATCGATAGTTAAGTCCAATGCTTCTGGCTTGATGTGCTTGCAGACACACAAGAAAAAGGTGAGTTTGAGGAAACAGTACATGGGCATCAGAGCAAGGTATGGAGATTATGACTGTGGCGAAGGGCCGAGCATGGTAGACGCAAATATGTCCGTTCTGAGAAGGCGAGTGTACGAGCTCAAGTTGCAGGAAAGCTGTTACCGCCCTCCCCAGGAATGGATGGAATGGGAGAAAAACACGCGTTCTGATTATTACTGGACTATTTGTCAAGCAACTGGAATTTTGCACACATATTTGATGAGTACCAGACCCAGCATTGCTTTGGCTACTTTGAGTTTGCTGTTAATGGGCGTGGGCACCTCAGTCGGTATCAGTTTTCTTATGGCGTGGAGTAATATCGATATGTTTCTCCACTATTTATGATATTGGGTTCCTTTCTGTAAATGTGATTATGAACTCTGGGGAACCTGATATCTTATTATTTGGATTACTTTGAACCATACTATTCAATTAATTGGCCACAGTTTGATGTCCTCGTGCTCGGCTGTGGTTATTTTTTCATTATTTTGTATGTTCGTTAAACAAGTGGATCCGAAATATGTTACAGTTTTAACTGAATTTGAAACTTAATTGTAACGTTCCAGCTGGCTAGAGTGGGTATTATTCGGAATAGATGCATTCCAGAGTGTGACATTGCCTGCAATTTGACGGTCACCACTAGGTACTTGTCATTGAAAATGATACGTCATTTCAGTACTTTTTATTTGATTTTTAAGAAAATATAAATTATCAAAAAATTTAATTTATGAAAAAACATATATAATTTAATTATACATATTAAATAGGCAAAAATAATATATTTATATTTTTAATAAAATAATTTAGTTATTATTTTGAAATATATTATTATGTATCTTTTTAAAAATTAACAAAGTATTTTTTAACAGGAATCATAATTCTAAAAAAAAATTAATAATCAAATACAAAATATAATTATATAAAATTAAAAATAATTAATCTTTTTATTTTTAAAATTTTTATTTTTATACATCATAATTATCAAAGATCGAGATTTTTTTATTTGTAAAAGGAAAAAAAAAATCAAAGATAAAATTTCAAAAGAATTTATGATTGAAAAAGTAAGATCTTGGAAGATTAAAATTTTAAACACTTCATCAAGCAAATAATTTAAAGATAAAAATTAGATATACAAACAATGATAAATCCTTGTTATTTCATTATTTATGTGGATATTCTCTCTCTTTATATATATTAAAAATAATATGAAATTAGAAAACAATGATAACTAATAGCAATAAATGCAAAAAACTTAAATTTAGTGGTACAATTAACATGAAGTTTCTAAATTCATATTAAAAATATTCAAGATAATCTTATTTAAAATATTTTAAAAGTTAAAAACAATTATATTATATATTGAAAAGATTCTAAATTAATATATTTTTATAATAAATATTAGAAATCGTATATACTAATATAAAACAATGATAATTATTAATAATAAATGTCAATCTTAAATTTACTCTTATAATAAGTTTCTAAATTCATATTAGAAAATATTCAAGATAATCTTATTAATGTTTGTAGCATTGATCTTTTACATAAATTGGGTGTGGATAAATCTCTTATTAAACTTGACACTCTTTCTATTCATGGCTTTGATAATGTTGGTTAGCAACCATTGGGAACAATTACATTACCTATTAAAGTAGGTCATGTGGTTTTACCTACCCTTCCATGTCATGTCAAATGCAATTTCATATAATCTTCTTCTTGGAAGACCATGGATTCATACCATAGGAGTTCCTTCCACTCTTCGCTACAAAATAAAATATACATATAACAACAAGGCTTATATGGTAAAAGTTGATCCAAAGTCTGAAAGTTGTTTAAAAACTAAGTGAAAACACAATATTATGTCTCACTTTTTGGCCAAGATGGACATTTACATCATCATTTTTAACTAAATCTTCATCCTTTGAGACCTATAGCAAATAAACCATTAAGAATTTGAGGATGATCTAAACTAGTGATTTGTGGAAATTTATGTGTAGATTCTAAATTTTTTTTAAAAAAAAATCTGAAACAAATCATGAATCTTTCAACATCTCCATTAATAACTAGTTTTAAATAGAAAACAGCATTTAAAGAAAGTAGTGTTTGTGTCATCCAACATAAAAAAAATTATATAAAGAATAAAATTCTAATGTTTGAAATATAAATTCTCAACATCAATATCTAGAGAAAAAATATTTTTTCATAATTTTTTTATTACATTTTTTTTTAAATAATTTCCAATGTCGATGCAACTATAATTTGGACATACATGTGTGTCACCCAACATAACTTGTTGTGTATATATCGAAATCTTCTTTTTTTTTGTGAAACAAGGACATCAATACTTAGGGCAAGGTGTTTTTTGAAATATTTTTATAATGGTTTACTATTTTTCCACCTCTGCAAAACAAGGAGCTTGATGTTTAGAGAAAAACCTATATTCAGTAAAAATTGAAAATTAAATGCATGATAAAATGAAAACATATCAAAAATATACTTGTTGGAAAGCTCGTTTCAAGGGCTACGATCTTGAAAAATATCTTGTCAAGTTAAGTTCATCTAAAGGTCTAACTTGGGTTTGAAACTAATTTTTTTGAGGAAATTTTGATGCAGAAGCCAAAGTTGCTTAGCTAGGGCCTTTCGGTCGAAGGTACCTTTGAACATATCACCTTCAGTTGAAGGTAACTTCGAACATATTACCTTCAATCGAAGGTACCTTAGCTCGAAGATACCTTCAACTGAAGGTCCTACTGGCCGGAATAAAATTTATTATTAAATTATCTTCAATCAAAGGTGGCACAATAAAATAATGTTTATTTTAATTTAGCGGCCAACTTAGTCGACATTTGGAAATAATATGTCTATTCAAATTACATACATATATATACAAGGTCATTTTTTTAGGATTTTAATATCAAAAAATAAAGGAAAATTCACATTTGGTGTCTTCAAAAGGTATTTTTTTGCAAGTGTTTTACAAATTTGGAATGTGGAATTGGCAAAGAATTATCAAGATCATATTTTGCAACTAGAGAAGATGGGAAACCCAAAAAATAGGTAAAATAAGGTTGCACAACATCATTTTGAAGAAAGGAAACAACAATTGTGTGAAAGGAGGCAAAGATATCAAGCTAAAAAAGTTCAAAAAAAAGGTATGTATATTTTTTATTATAATTTTTTTTTTTTTTAATTAAATCCTATTCTAGATAAGATTAGGATCAATAATATCAAATTGTTTTCACAATTAGAGTGTAGGTTTTATCTTTGTTCTTTGCTCAAGGTGACCTCTACAACTAAATGGAAATAGATCAAGACTACCCCTAGTGCCTCATGAAGAATTGTTCCTATAAATTTTAAATTTTGGCATTTCATGCTCAATTCAAAGGGCCTTTGTTCCCAATGGATGTTGGGTTCCTTACCTCTAGCAAGATGAAGGTACCCTAAGAGCCACTTGAACTAGATAGTGATTTTTCATTGCACTTTACCTCTTGAGGATTTTTTTGTTTTATTAAATAAGTTAGGTCTCCTCCCACATTTTGATCAAGGTAACTTAATATATAGTTATCAAGATTTGGAATCTACACATTATTGATCTTCTTTATCCAACAACTAATAGGACCCTATGACATCAAGTTCCTTTTATATCTAAGATTCTTATAACCATTTATATCTCAATAAAAATATTGGTGGGGAGAACTATAATAAATTTATTTTCAAAGGCACCTAATACCTACTCAAGGATCTAACTACTCCTACAAATCAAAATTGTGATCATATACTCCAATCAATCTAATGACATGTGCAACTTTTACTTCTAGTTTTTGTATAAATAATCTAGAGAAATAAGACTTGTTTCTTAATTTTTCTCATCTCAAGTAACACTAAATTTAATAAAGAAAGCACAAGGTAGTTGCTTAATTTCATTCATCACTTTCCAATTTCTAGGTGCATAAGTTAAATTTTTTTCCTATTTTTGCTTCTCATTTCCTAATTTTATTTCTAGATTGTTTCTTTAGTTAGGAAACTCTTTCAAGTTATTTATTTTATGTTAGGTTCTAGTTGAATGCCTATTTTGTAATCTAAATCAGATAATTTAATCTATAATTTTGATAAACATATTTAAATAAAGAAAACACTAGACCTAGTTTCTTAATTTTGTTCATCTCTTAACACTTTAAATAAGAAGTTTCTTAATTTTTTTCATCTCTTAATGTAGTAAGTTTCTTAATGGTGTAAGGCCCAATTTTTATATTCAATTTTTTCTTGACTTATTGCCTATAATCCGTGCATGATGTTAACCCCAATTTTTATGTTTAATGTATATTCATGTTAATAATATCAATTATTGGTCATTGCAATTTGCTATTGTGAATGATTGTGTGAATTAAGAATTATTCATGCATTATTAAAATTATGATGAACAAGCATATTGAATATGATGCAATTGAGATCATGTAGTGTTTAGATGATATATGGTTGTTAATTTTGATTCATAATTTCACTATTTTGATCAATATTGAGTAATCTATTATGTGATGTTGTACACCCTTATTTCTATGTTTATGACAACAAGGATATATTTATCTAGCCTATTTTTTGAGGCATATTTTAACTGACTTAATTTTACAAGATATTTGTTCTATGTACTTGTGTGACCTGTGAGTTAATTAAATATGGATTGATTATATTCATTCATGATGTTAAGCGGGCCAATTTTTATGTTTAATGTATATATTCATTAATAATATCAATTATTGGTCATTGCAATTTGCTATTGTGAATGATCATGTGTGAATTAAGAATTATTCCATGTGCATGCTATTAAAATTATGATGAGCATATTGTTCATATGATGCAATTGAGATCATGTATAATGTTTAGATGATATGGTTGTTAATTTTGATTCATAATTTCACTATGTTGATCTATTGATTAATCTATTATGTGATGTTATGCATGCCCTTATTTCTATGTTTATGAAAACAAGGATATATTTATCTTTAACCTATTTTGTTTCAACTATGATCATTTTGAAATGATGGTTATTGTGCATATTGAGTGTTCTTGTGTGTTAATTCATTTTTATTATTTTTTTAAGTTAATTCCTTTTGTAAGAGGGCCATTTTAAGAACATACATGTGTGTCAAAAGTAATGCAATTTAAAAGAGGAAAATTAGTTAGGATGTGCACCTTTTTCTCTATTATTAACTTTAAGTTCCTAATTATTAATGTACTTTTTCATTCTAAAATTTCATACACCTTGATGCTTTAGATCCATAGTTTAATAATTTAAGTTTTATATATTCTAAAATCTTCTCTTTTATACATGATATGTGTACAACAGCTCAACAAATGGAAAGTGGAGTAGAGGTCCCTGAGCCAAATTTAGTTACTGGAGAAGATGAGGTTGAAGTAGACATGGTTGATGTTATGGAGGAGACCCAAGTTGTGCAAACAATTGATGTTAGAAATGAGGCCCCCATACATAATTTGATGTTGGAAAAGGGTCAGTATCACTTCCTTCTACCATTATTCATACTATGAATCTAATTAAAGAGCTAAAGAGAAAAAATTCTTACAAAAATATAGATCATTTACTTGAATTGGATATTGAGAAAATGAAGTTTTATGTTGAACAACCTACTACTACTACTAAGAGGGAATTCACAAGAACTTCAAAGGAAATAATTGTGACTTATTTCAAAATTAATGATACAATTGGTCAAGCCCAATTTTTATCAACATTACTTCTTCATGGTGACCTAAAAGAGCCCTTATAATTGATGGGTGTAGATTTCACACAAAAAAAAAGAGGAAAAGACAAGGCCTAGAAGATTTAAATATTATTGAAAATTTTAAACAAGGTTTGGGTTCCATTGGGAAGCAATCTTGATCAGTGGATAAGAGAATTTAAAGAAGGGTGATGTTGACATCTAAATTGTAAGTCCAAAAATGACAAGAAAGCATCAAGTTTCTTCACTTTCAAGTGAAATTGGCTTAAGTAGAAGGAAATTAACAAGATATGTGAAAAGGAGAAAGGTTTTGGATGATACTACTATAGAAGGAAATTGGGCATTGATGTGTAGGGCTTCTCATTCTAACAAGATTGAAGTTGGTGTTAGGAACTTGGTCTCAATTTTTTGGCATGATCATAGTCATCCCTCATCAAATAATAGAGATGTTCTAAAAGACAGGATTGAGTCTAGAGACAATTTTTGACTACATACAAAACATTAGTTAGAAATAACACAACATGAGATGTATATGATGTTTTGTCATGCAAATCCTCATATAAAGATTGGACAAACAATGTTTCAAATGTTAAGGCCACTTTAAGTGAGGGAAAACAAGGTTTTTGAAACTTTTTGTCATTATCATATTGAATTTTATCTTTACTATCAGGTGTTTCAAAAGATCGAAGAAGAAAGTGATGGTTCTCAAAATGCACCTCCTAAATAGGTAAGTCAATTCATAACATCCATCTTATGTGATAAATTTGATGATGATGTAGATGGACCTCCAATGAAATTCATAAAAGTAATTTGTGAAACATGTGGAAATCTAGCTAAAATTTCTTTGAGAAATGAAGATATTGACATGTCAAAGATGGTAAATTACAATATTTACAAGTACATAAAGTTCAAAAAAAAAATTAGGAAAGAATCCACAAGATTAGATTATGTAGAAAAGGAGGTACCTATTGGAACATTTATGGAATTTTTTTGTAAATTGATACAACCATGCATACATCATTCATTTTATGCTAAGTGGCAAGCAAAACAATATCAATTGTTAAGAGATACTTTCCCAGATGGAACAATTTTATCAATAGTTGACTTTGTAGAAAATTCCTCTTTTACCCATCAAAAGTAGATTCAAACACAATATTACTATTCAGAGTAGGTCACTATTATGGTGCATGTTTTTTATTGACATGCACAATTGGATTCGGATGGTGTTGACAGTACATATGAAAAACAGGTCATCAAGAAATAATATCACTTTTATATTAGTGATGATAAAGAGAATGACACACTTTTTGTCCAAAATTGCTTTAAGAAGTTTATTGAAGATTTGGAAAGAAGAGGTTTGAAGATTGAACAACATTTTGTATGGTCTAATGGGTTTGCATCACAATTTAAATCATCAAGGCCATTTTATGCACTATGTAGATATCATCGACATGTTTGGTATATTATCATGTCAATGAGATCATTGTATACTAGAGATTACTCTTGTTTTTATTATGAATGAATTTTGGGACACTATGATAGTTGCAACAACCAACAACGTGGATATGTCAGTGAATGGAATTTGGTGCTAGTTGTTATTGACACATACAATGAAGATGAAGATGAAAGATTTGAAGATATTCCTTTAATTTCAATTGATTATGACCACATTTTAGGATTGATTAAAAAGGTACGTGTGTGCACATGTATATATAAATTTGAACATGCAAAGTTTGTAACTTTCTCAAGATCAATTTATAAATTATATATTTGTTAATTTAGACAAAAATAATAATTGTACTTTGTTTATATATTGATTTTTTTCTACAATTAAAGATTGGTTCTATTTTTTAAAAATTGAATGTACATGTTGTACATATACATGCACATACAAGAGATGTTTTTGTGGTCATAGTAGAGGTTGGAAATATAGGTGTCAGTTATTATTTATTATGTTGCACAGAGGAGAGGATGAAGTTAATGAAACCAGAAACAAGCGATGGAATATTGTTTCCCATAGGTTCAATTGTAGTGTAACGGAATATCTCAAACAAGTCAAAATTATTCAAAATAGGATTCATTTTATTGATTACTATCTTGAAAAAATGGTGTTACAATATAGCCACCTAGTAATTGCTACTGGCCTATCTCTTCATCAAGTTCAACTTGCATACATGGATGTCATAAGTGGAGACTAGATAGAGATGATCATAAAAGAATATTACAAGTTATTGAAGAGCGAGCTGATCCAATCAGTGTGGTATATGAATGAGTGAGATTTTTGGGGATGAATATCTTGAGAAAGCTTAGTATTAAGAACTTTCTAGTTATCTTGGTTATGTAATAAAATAATTTCAACTTGTTAATTTAAGTTCATTTAAGAAATTAAGAGCAAAAAGTGTGCACCTTAGAGATCTATAGAGATTGTGCCTATAATTTGTAATTAACATTACACATTGTCATGTATGTCATGCATGTATGACAAATTATATCTTTTAGTTAATATATCTTTCTTTCCATCTTCTATTAAATAGTTAGGGATTCTTCTAGTATCTTCAATTTTTATGAGATCTTGAAATCACTTGAACTAAATTGTGACATATTAACCATTGGATTTCTTCAATTAGTACAAGTCTAATTAAATAAATTTTATCCTTAAAATTCTAAATGATATGATGGGGGGTAAGAGAATCATGTGTGATCAAAAAATTGAGTCAAAGTTGCTATTTCTAGTCAAGAATAATGTCTTAGGCCTTATAAATAGGAGTTCATCATTGTTTGATGTGGTATGATGCAAAAGGGACTATAATTTTGTTAAAGAAATACATGGAGTGATCTAGATCATCTTAGAGAGGACTTAAAACATGGATCTACCTACATGTTCATTCAAACTAAGTATAAAAATAAAAGTGATGAAATCACTAGTTTGTGCAAGTTGTGAAATTATTTCAATTATAATAATTTTATAATGGAAGGGTTTTCAAGGTACAAAGATATTTTATAGGTGCATGGAGTTAATTTTGTACATTGTAAAGGTTCCAATTTTCTAGGATATAGATAAAGTATATCATTTATAATTAAACTATGGATAGTGGAATGAGGAGAAAAATGCTCGCTCTTGTTGGAGTTTTTACCCTTTAGGGTTTCTTCCAAGGTAATTATGTTGTCTTAAAGTCTATGTGTACACTTTTTTTGCATGATTTTCTTATTGTTCTAAATAGATTAATGTGTTTTGCATATCTTATGAAAATTTATAAGTACAATAGTATATATAGACACTATAGCAGAACAGGAAAATAGCACCTAAAATAGCATCGAATTTCAATGTATTTCAATTCACAAATTGGGTGATTTGGTTGGCACTAAACTTGGTGCAAACAGGCATGGTCATCTCGGCGCCGACTTTGGTGCCTAATGTAATGTCAGAGTTAGCGTCGTAGTTAGCGCCAGAAAATCACAACGCCCCCCTTAGCACCAAAAATAGTGTCAGGAAATAGTGTCGAAAATAGCACCTATGTTAGTGCCTAAAATAGTGTCAGGAAATAGCGTCGGAAATAGCGCCTAAATTACTGTCCAATTTGGCTTCCAGTTTTGCTTTATGTTTACTCCCATTTTTGCTTCTAGTTTTGCTTATGGTTTTGCTTCTAGTTTTGCTTCCAATTTTGCCTCAAGTTTTGCCTCTAGTTTTGCCTCCAATTTTTCTTCCAAGTTTGCTTCTAATTTTGCTTCCAGGTTTGCTTCCACTTTTGCTTCCGGTTTTGCTACCAGTTTTGCTTCTGGTTTTGCTTTCGATTTTTCTTCCAAGTTTACTTCTAGTTTTGCTTCCGATTTTGCTTCCAAGTTTGCTTCTGGTTTTGCTTCTGGTTTTGCTTCTAGTTTTGCTTTCAGTTTTGCTTCCATTTTTGCTTCTAGTTTTGCTTCCAGCTTGCTTCCAAGTTTGCTTCCAATTTTGCTTCCAATTTTGCTTCCAATTTTGCTTCCATGTTTTCTTCCATTTTTGCTTCCAATTTTGCTTCCAAGATTGCTTCTAGGTTGGCTTCCATTGTTGCTTCCTTTTTTTCTTCTAAAAATGCTTCTTGTTTTACTTCCATTTATTAATTTAATACATTTTATTTCAATTTAATTAGTTAAATATATTGTGCCTCTTAAATAACTCATATGATTATAGACTAAGTAATTTAATTATTTAACTCATATGATTAAATAACAAGATAATTATTTTTTTTGGGTCAGTAACATGAAATTTTTGTATTGCTTGTAAAGATAAAAAAGTACATCTATTGTTCAATGTCATTACCCACCAAAATTCCACAGCAAACGACAAAAACCAGAGTCACCTTAACATGTAGAGTAAAACATTAAATAAACCCCGTAACCCCTATAACTATTTACCAGTAAAATCCTTACAAAAAACAACCACCATTAACAGTGTTCAAAGTTATACGCTTTAATACAACAAAAGTGGAGGGAGAATTCAAAATCAGACATAGACAAACACAACCAGTCTTAATGAGCTCCACCCAGACCCAATAGCTTCTTCTACCGCTTCCTTGACTTCTTCTAGCGCTTCCTTTTTGCTTCCAATCCTTGCATCTCCGCCTTTGCTTTGATAAAGAGTTTGAGTGATTTCCATCCCAAACATGCTTCCTCATAGCAATGAGCTTTGTTTTTCCTTTCGGGCCAATGAATAAAGGGTTTGAGCCCCGATCTCCCATGGAGCTCCTCAATTTCATCATCTACCAATCCTTCAGAATAATCTAAACCTACACCCAGAACCGCCTATTCGAGAATGGACTCCATGTCTACCAAAAAATCTTCATTCACAATTTTCTGCATCACTATCCTCACCATTTCCACTAGTTCACCTAAATCCAAGCCCCAAGCCGCAATTAAGGAGTAAACATCTATGTTGGTTCAATATTTGTGTTTCAAAGAGCCAAAATCCCTGCCACAAATCATTTTTGCACACTGCACTAGCCGCTCATCGTCAACAAGGAAAAGGCCCTGCAGTCATTTTCCGGATGCCTCTCTATAAAACGGGCCCAAAAATCTTCTTGATAGGAAGGTGAAATTGGCTTCCATTTCTCCTGACAACCAGCACCACCACCACCAAATTTTGCTGCAAAGTTTTTCTCGACCCTTTCCAAATGCAATTAACACATCTTAATTGAGGGCTTGCTATTAATGAAGTACTACTTCACCACCGCCCGCCACCCCTGCCTTCGCTTGTCATGTCAAATCTACTCCACTCGCTTCACCACCTTGTTCATTTAAGGTGTTGTGTTTTCACCTAAGTTTGCTAACTTAACACCTCTAAAATCCTCCAACCTGAATTCCCCCATTTCACCAAAATTTAAAGCCCATTTAGATAAGAAATCTGCTTCCACATTACCACCTCTTTTAATGTGGCTCACCACAAAACTTTCAAAAGAGCTTAATACTTCTCTAATTTGTTCAATTGTGTTTTGGAGGTGCCAAGCATTAATTTTACCTTTCATCACCACCTAAACTATTATTGTAACATGATCATCATCTATAATTAAAACAAGTGAGTCAACTATCTATAATTTAATTGAATTTGACAACATCCATCATGAGCAGTAAATTAAAATCATCATACGTAATAAATATCCATCCAAAAATCATCGACCACTTTTAATATATATAAATTGAAAAGTCTATACTGATAAGATCATCATCATATATAACTAAAACAAGTGAAAGTCAAATATGCCAGTACATCAAAAACATGTCCAATGGTCGACATAAGTGAAAATGATACATGTACAAATGATATAAATAAAACTGATAAATTATGTAACTCAAACTGATACAATTCAAGATGATACATGTCCAAATGATATAGTGAAAATGATACATGTCAATATGATACAACTCAATAATATAGTACTATAGGTCATGAAAATGATACATATGATAGTAACCATGAAAAGAGTCATCATAACGATATATCAACAATGATCCATGATGTAGTCTATATGATCATGAATGTCACTAGTTACTACCACCAACTATCTCATCATCATCATCACCATCGTGATCATCATCATCATCATCATCATCATCATCATTGTCATCATCATTGGCATCGGCCTCAGTGTCTTCCACATCTGCATCATCATCATCCTTTGCCATGTTATCTGTACTAGAAAAACCAATATTTTTTGGATCTATATCATGTTGAGGATCATCTTGATCTTCTGGAAGACCCATGTTCTGCAAAAAAAAACATGTAGAATGAAAATTTATTATTTATTTCATGCAATAATTTATTTTTCTGTTATATATCTAATATTACAACATATGAGATGAAACCATAATCATATTACATCATATCAAAGTGCACATACCATAATAAAAATTTTAAAAAGTTACAGCTAATACTAGTGACTCAGGAGAAACTTCAAATTTCAAAAACAAATCCAATTAGGCTGGAAGAATTGTGGATCAAGCCAGCATTTGGTGGAAGAGGAAGAAGGATGACTGGAACTCTGGAGGCCCACCATAATGGATTTCAGTAGTCAACCATGAGAGAAAAAGAGAGAGTTTATATCATGTATCAAAACATTAAGCATGCATTCTTCCAGCCAGTGGAGAAGGAGATGATTACTTTGCTTCATTTTCATTTGCATAACCATATCACGGCGTGGGAACCAAGAAGACCAAGGATGTCCAATTTTATGTGGAGGTAATGGATGTGGTCCAAACTTTAGGAGGGGCAAGAAGGTCAATGTATGATTCTGATGAAATTGATGAAGAACAGCAAGAGAGGGACAGGAAAAATAAAATCAATACAGAGTTTTAAGGATTTGTCAAGTGATTAAGAGACTATGGGAGCAGCCTCATCTAAAATATTTTGAACTAGAGTTTAATATACCATTTAGAGAGCTTGGTTTCCATGGAGTTCCTTTCAAAGCCTCTGCTTTTATTGTTCCTACAGTAAACTGTTTGGTAGAGTTGGTGGAATTACCTTTCTTAGTAATCTCTATTATTGAGATTGAGATTGTTAACCTTGAGAGAGTATGACTTGGGAAAAAGGAATTTGATATGTCTATTATTTTCAAAGACTTCAAGTAGGATGTACTCTGCATTGACGCCATTCCTCAATCTTCACTTGATGGTATCAAGGAATGGTTGAACTCCATGGATATAAAGTATTATGAAAGTAGAATGAACTTGAACTGGCAGCCAATTTTGAAGAGTATTACTAATGATCCAGATAATTTTTTTGAAGATGGTGGTTGGGAATTTTTGAATATGGAAGCTAGTGATTCTGATTCTGATCATTCAAAAGAGTCAGATCAAGGATATGAACCCTCTGATGTAGAAGAGGAATCAGAATCAGATTTCATGTAGCCACCACCAAGAGTGTTACAAGCCAACAAGATGGAGGGAATTCTTATATAAGGATATTTTTCAATGTTGCAGGTACTGGCTTTAATGCCAACTACAATGGCAACATTGAAATTCCCTAGCAGTATTTATGTTAAGGAAATTTCCTTTAGATGAAAGGATTCAAAGCACATCAACCATGTGGTATAGATGATTAAATCCCATAGATGATTTGTAGCAATGAAAGAGTCTAAAAAGGTAGAGAGAGCTACACTGGGGATTTAGGAGAAACTTTAGGTTTCAAAAACAAAGTCAATTAGGCTGGAAGACATGTGGATCAAGCCATCATTTGGTGGAAGAGGAAGAAATATGACTGGAACTCTAGAGGCCCGCCACTGAATTTTAGTATTCAACCATGAGAGCAAAAGAGAGAGTTGATGTCATGTATCAAAACATTAAGCATGCATTCTTCCAGCCAGTAGAGAAGGAGATGATTACTTTTCTTCATTTTCATTTGCATACCCATATCATCACGTGGGAACCAAGAAGACCAAGGATGTCCAATTTTATGTGGAGGTAATGGATGTGGTCCAAAATTTAGGAGGGGCAAGAAGGTCAATGTATGATCCTGATGAAGTTGAGGAAGAACAGCAAGAGAGGCATAGGAAAAATAAAATCAATAAAGAGTTTCAAGGATTTTTCAAGTAAGAGAGTCATGGGAGCAGCCTCATCTAAAATATTTTGAACTAGAGTTTGATATATACCATTTAGAGAGCTTGGTTTTCATGGAGTTCCTTTCAAAGCCTCTTCTTTTATTATTCCTACGGTAAACTATTTGGTAGAGTTGGTGGAATTACCTTTCTTAGTAATCCCTATTAGTGAGATTGAGATTGTTAACCTTGAGAGAGTAGGACTTGGGAAAAAGGCATTTGATATGGCTATTGTTTTGAAATACTTCAAGTGGTATGTACTCCGCATGTACGCCATTCCTCAATCTTCACTTGATGGCATCAAGGAATGGCTGAACTCCATGTATATAAAGTATTATGAAAGCATAATGAACTTGAACTGGCAGCCAATTTTGAAGAGTATTACTAATGATCCAGATAAATTTATTGAAGATGTTGGTTGGGAATTTTTGAATATGGAAGCTAGTGATTTTGATTTTGATTGTTCAAAAGAGTCAAGTCAAGGATATGAACCCTCTGATGTAGAAGAGGAATCAGAATCAGATTTCATGTAGCCACCATCAAGAGTGTTACAATCCAATTAACAAGATGGAGGGAAATCTTATATACAGATAATTTTCAATTTTGCAGGTATCGGCTTTGATGCCAACTACAATGGCAACATTGAAATTCACTAGCAATATTTATGTTAAGGAAATTTCCTTTAGATGTAAGGATTCAAAGCACATCAACCATGTGGTACAAATGATTAAATCCCAAAGATGATCTGTAGCAATGAAAGAGTCTAAAAAGGCAGAAAGAGCTACATTGGTGACTCGGGAGAAACTTCAGCTTTCAAAAATAAAGCCAATTAGGCTAGCAGACATGTGGATCAGGCCAACATTTGGTGGAAGAGGAAGAAAGATGACTAGAACTCTAGAGGCCCACCACTGGATTTCGATATTCAACCATGAGAACAGAAGAGAGAGCTGATATCATGTATCAAAACATTAAGCATGCATTCTTCCAGCCAGAGAAGAAGGAGATGATTGCTTTGCTTCATTTGCATTTGCATAACCATATCATGGCATGGGAACCAAGAAGACCAAGGATGTCTAGTTTTATGTGGAGGTAATGGATGTAGTCCAAACTTTAGGAGGGGAAAGAAGATCAATGTATGATCCTGATGAAATTGAGGAAGAACAACAAGAGAGGGACAGGAAAAATAAAATCAATACAGAGTTTCAAGGATTTTTCAAAGCGAGTAAGAGAGCTATGGGAGCAGCCTCGTCTAAAATATTTTGAACTAGAGTTTGATAAACCATTTAGAGAGCTTGGTTTTGATGGAGTTCCTTTCAAATCCTCTACTTTTATTGTTCCTATGGTAAATTGTTTGGTAGAGTTGGTGGAATTACCTTTCGTAGTAATTGTTATTAGTGAGATTGAGATTGTTAACCTTGAGAGAGTAGAACTTGGGCAAAAGGAATTTGATATGGCTATTGTTTTCAAAGACTTCAAGTGGGGTGTAATCCACATGTACGCCATTCCTCAATCTTCACTTGATGGCATCAAGGAATGGCTGAACTCCAAGGATATAAAGTATTATGAAAGCAGAATGAACTTAAACTGGCGATCAATTTTGAAGACTATTACTAATGATCCAGATAAATTTATTGAAGATGTTGGTTGAGAATTTTTGAATATGGAAGCTAGTGATTCTGATTCTAATAATTCAAAAGAGTCAAATCAAGGACATGAACCCTCTGATTTAGAAGAGGAATCAGAATCAGATGAGGAAGGTTCAGAAGATGAACCTCTTATGGAGTCAGAGGAGGACGAAGAAGAAGAAGAAGATTCTGAAGAGGAGGAAGGTAAAACATGGGATGAATTAGAAGCCGAAGCCAGAAATGCAGATAAGGAAAAAGGAGATGAGTCTCACAGTGAAGAGGAAAGGTGGCAACGAAAGGTAAAAGCTACAAGGAAGTCTCGAGCACCTGATATTAGAGATTCAAGAGGAATGTCTGCCAAGAGGCATAAAGTCGGATTAATTGAGTTCATCTACATCCTTCTACTATTTATTCATGCACATAAACATTCATCTTGTAATCATAAAATTTGAGCTTTATTTATTCATCCTATGCATCAATAAACAACTCAACACAAGAGATGCAAATTGACATATTAACACAACATTATCCAGCTAAGTTATTGAAACTCAACTATTGATACCTCGTTCTCCATCCAGATTACAAAATCGTTCCACTTTTTGTTTTGTAACATATTCTTTTCAAATTGCTTTGGATGGTGGCCATATTTCTCCTCCTATCAAAACATGGCACATGGACTAGTTAAACTAATTAATATGCAAACATTTACTTTTTCCAACGAAATAATAAAAAATATCATTAACATATTAAATATACTTACAAATGTACAAATCAAGGCTTGTAAACCTTTCTAGCCACTGCGATGTGTGGCACGAAGTTTCTCAAGCCTAGCCTTGGAGGCCTTGTCCTGAAACATATACTAATTCAATTTAACTATGCACAAATAAAATTTAAATATCATTTAATAAATTTGATATAATCTTATGAGCAAATTTAAATACCTGCATACTCTCCTCACTAGACTTCCTCCGTGCATTGGACTTCTCATATGCTTTTACAAGCTCTCTTCATACTTTCACACTTACATCAATTGGCCTTTTTTTCTGCCTTAGCTCAGGAGGGATTTTTTTTATCTTCTTTGTTTGGTTGCACCAAAATCTCTTATAATTTTGATACATTCATAGCTTTATCTTCTTTACAGACCAACCTGTGCCACAATCAGTCTCCATGTCATGGATAACTGCTTTTTTTAGGTGCATGGGTATCTTTGAGAATGGAAAATGTAGATGGTCTTTGAACCATTGAAGGCATGATTCCTTCAACCTATTCATAAATGTTTTCCCAGCATTCGTCATTTGAACTTCCTCTGAAACCACCTCATATTCTATCTTTGTATTGTAGCTACCAATGCAAGATTGAAAACATGGTGTGGTGGAAGAAGTTTTTGTCCTAGGAGTGGAAGTCTTTGCTCCCTATTCCACAATCTTAGAGTTTACTATCACTGATTTCCTCCTGGATCTTTTGCTCGATCCAGGACTGGTTGGGGAATCAATTGATTCCCTTTGACACAATTGATTTGTTTGCAATGTTTGAGGGGAATTAATAGATTGTTTTTATATGTATCTGGCAAGTGTTGTCCAGTCCACATTAACCAATTAGCCAGTGATCATCTTTCTAGCAAATTTCATCAGTAGTCAAATGCCCAACTAGCAAATTTCAGGGTCACTGCATTTAAGAAAGATGATCACTAGCTAATGGATGTATGGCGTAAGTTTTGTTGATGTGTTTTTTATGCACTTCTCAACACAGGTAATGCATAGATGCACTACCTCTCTTGAAAGACAATCTTCCACAATTAGATTGCGGAAAACTATCCCAAGGTCTCTAATGTCAGGTCTTGACAGTGCTTGGGATATCTCAGTTATTTGATGTGATTTGTTGGAATCATAAGGCGGACTTACGGATGAGTTACAAAGCGTGGAAAGTTGGATCTTGAAATGGAGTTTTTAAGATAGGGAAGTTATTGTGCATTTTGTTGTAGGTTCAAACAGCATTTGTAAACTCCATGTTTATCATTGGATTTAGTTTTACAATGTGCAATGAACCTTAGCATAGGTTACTCATTAAATAAAATGAAAAAGAGCAGGGAAGAGAGGAGGTTCTTGGATCTGCAACTAATTGTGAACAGTGATGATGGAGTTCCTGCAATGGACAGCTTCTTGGAACAATATTCCACTTAACTAGAAATCTCACAGTCTCATGGGATTTGTGTTATCTTCTAAGGTCTGCAAATGTTTCATCTGTCATTCACCATAGGCATGCATGAACAAAGATGAAAGTTTTGGAGCAGCTTCGAATTCAAGTCTAGACTAACTTTACACAGCTATCTACCATCAGCAAACAACAAAAAGTATGGACTAAGAAGTCATCAACACAACAGGAATTTTCATGATCACGGGATAGCATTCCTAAAATCTACCAAAGCAAGGAAATAGTTAACTAGAACAGCAATAAAACCTAAGTTAAACATCTAACAATGGAGATTGAATCAAGCAACATGTGAGAAACTCAGAAAATACACCAAGTCAATGTCTTTTCTTTATAAATTTCTGCAGCATGCCTTTACAACAACTCAACTCCCTTTGCAAATGAGAGGAGAGCTCTATTTATAGTGCCCAAAAGATCTAATGAATGCCAAGATCAATTCTTATTGAGTAGCCAAGATTCATTACAAAATAGGGTTTCACCTACCCCCCAATATATCACAATTTAAAATTGCATTTTGTCATTTTCCCTATTTTGTCCTCTACTGATGGCACTGTAGCTCTTTTGTCTTTTAGCCAATTGTTGTTTTACTGTAGCTACTCCTCAGGGAGTTCTTCATCTTTGACAGGGTTGTCCTCCTACCTCTTAAAAGCTATGTATTCTATGAACTTGAGGATGACTGCTTGGAGCTTGTCTATTTCAACAATTTCATATCATAGCACCTGGTAGCTCCATTCTTTCGCGTTATCTTCCAGCCTCTTCCAATCCTCATCATACTTTGTGCCTTGGTCTCTGAACAGCTCTGATTGATCGAAGGCATCGGCAGCAAAACTCATGAATTCCACTGTGATTTCATCAGACATCCCGTACTTCATCTTTTTCTGGAAGTAGGGCTTTATCTTCTCCAGATCCATTTGCACTGTGGGAATGTCGTACTTTGTCATCAACTTGAGATAATGAGCACACTCTACCCTAATTTCCTTGATCCATTCAATGTCTGGATCCAATTTGTTCATGATTTGTTCCAGTCTTTCCCTCTGGTTGTCAAAGTCATGTCACCACACATCCATCAGCCAGTGATCGTCTTTCTCAAATGCAAGCTCCTTTTCCCACATGGCTTCTGGCAACTGAAGGATAGCCTTGATCCTCAGAAAGGTGGAGTCGTAGGTCGTAGGGAAGTCGGTGCAAAGTTTCCTCATGCCCTCCAGAGACTGCAATAGATCTAAGAACTTGTTGGTTGTTTGCACAGCCCGGCTAATTCCCATGTTTCCAACATATAAGACTTGTCGGAACCAGTCCTCTGTGGTCTTTTCCAAGTTCTTCCTTCTTTCCATCTTATCGATCTACTCTTTGGATAGCAGCTGGGGTGCGGCTGTGGATGTGGTAGGCAGGTCATCCACTGAAGACCATTATTGTATGTAATTCGTTAAGGCTGCGACCTGTGCTTTGAGCTCATCCTTCGAGATCTTATCTCATTTTATCAAATGCACCACCGTAGCCACTAACTCCTCAAGGTGACCGACTTTCTGCTCTCTGGTGGCGGTCCCCAAATCGATGGTGGAGATGTTGTAATTCACCCCACCCTAGCCAATCATAGGCATTGCTATTTGCGCTACTCAAGACCTAGAAGCATCCATCGTCACCCTGGATTGGACTTTGGGCTTCTTCTCCTTCTTTGTCGTGATTTGAGCTCTAGCCAAGATGGCCTCTAACCTCACCCTTGGGTCCTTTAGTGCAGGGGTTTTTCTTTCAAGCTGCCTCTCTAACCACTCAGCCACAGCAGATTTTCCCTTAGGTGAATCATGGCCACCCTCACCCCTCTCAGTCAAGGTCAAGGTTTTCACTCCCTTTTCTTCTGGGGACTTTTCTTTCTCCTTGGAAACATCTCCCTCTTCCTTGTCAAAATCTTGGGTGAACATGAGGTGTTTGATAGGAAGCATGGTGGACAGTTGCTGTATGGGACTTTCTTTCTCTGTCATCTCTTCTTTCTTTTCCTCGGCAGGGGTAGGGAGAGCCAAAAGAGGTTCCAATTGATCCATAACCTTCAATTTCTCCTCCTGGTTGAGGGTTGTTCCACAGCGCTCCCCACTTGTTTGAGCCTTTTGGAGGGTGAGCCTCTCATTTCTTTCCTTGCATAGACCTTGGGGTCTGCAGACTATTCTGTTTCTATTCCCTTTCTCTTCTTGGATCTGGTAACCAGAGGAGACTTGGAGGTCCCGCTGGTAGAAGTGGTGGTAGATGCATCCTCTATGGCACTTGGCTCACTTTTGATACCTTCATAAGTCAAAATTACTCATTGCCGCTTTAATTGAGCTACTTGCCCATCGACCCACTCTTTAGTATGAGCCAAGATTGGCTTGGTTATAGTGTCGAGGTCATCATCCTCCTGCTCGTCCCAGTCATTTGATGGTATCGGCAAATTGGTGACCGCAGGGTACCTAGGGTGCATTATGGTGCTCTCGTCTTCTTGGACTTGGTCTGGTATGGGGAAAGGCTACACCTTCCTTACAAACTGCATAGTCATTCGCATATAGAGCCTTACACGTACCTCTTTATCATCCTGGCAATCTCCCCAAAAGTCTTCAATGTGGTGCAGATGAAAGAACCCTGGTCCCAATGCTTTCCTAACATGGCCATGCAGGTCTATTCGCAGGCAAACAGTGTGTAGGTAGAAATGGTAATCTTTTAGTTCTTTCTCGAAGTTACTAGCACACTGGGAAGTTTGCAGCCTATACATGCCCTGGCCCAAAGTCATAGGATAAAAAATCTCTACTATGTGTTTGCTGTTGAAGATTGCTTGTATGTGTTGGAGTTGCCAGGAAATCTCCAAAAGGATGATTCGGTCGTTGGGGTATTGAGGAAACCTATTTGGCCTTTCAATGAAGCCCTAGGCATGGATGTATGTAAACTTCAGGTACTGAATGAAGAGGAAGGAATACTGCTTCAGAAGTGCCCTGGCACTATGGGAGACCCTCCTCTCGAAGTCTCCGGCAATAATTCTAATAATATAGCTAATGAAGGCATCGTTTACTCTGCAGTATTCCCTTTTGAAGTTCTAGTACTAGAGCTGCAGGTACCTATTATAGACCTTGAGTCTTCGCCCCTGCTCCTGATCGGGTGCCACAAATAGTTCATTGTACTATCTCTGATCCGCCAAGGAATAGACAAGATAGGAAGTCATATAAAATTTGGAGCTCTTCTTCACGTTGACAAATTGCTCATGGAAGTAGTTTCTTATTATACCTCCCCAAAAGAATGAAGTCTTTGTGGTGACATCCTCATTCCCACAAAGAATTTGTTCAATGAAGTACACCATCCATTCCTGAAAGTAGGTGGCCACAGGAAGACCCATAACCCTACTTAACATGGTGACCAAGTCATGGTAATCTTCATGGAATTCATTGCAGAAGAGTTCTTGAGGAACCTTTACAGTGTTGCCCCGCTTTTCTTTGAGCCAATGTTGATTTATTACCCTTTTACAGCCCGTCGGATTATCGTCCCATGCTACTTGGCATTCTTCTATGTTGGGCGCTTCCATTTCTTGAAATGTAGGAATATGGAAGGTCTTTATAATCCCTTCAGGTGACATGTCGACGAGAATGTTTCCCTCTCTATCAATGATTGTCCTTTTGTCAGCTTGATATGCCTCCCGACAAGCCATGACCAACTTAGGGGCCACGAGGGATGGAGGGAATCCAGCAACTTTTACGATTCCGCTTTGCCTTAAATCAACCTTGCATTTTTTGTCATTGGATTGACCCTGACTCTTTCTCCCTCTGGCAACAGTGACAGCACCTATTCCCATTTCCACCATGCCTGAGGCTCTCTTGAGACATATGAAAAATCTTCCCCCTGAGCTATCCTAGATCCTAATCAATCCCACTCTTCAAGCAGCCCTTGCACAAGCCCTCGCTACTGTTCAGCCTTCACAACCACCAACAGGGCCACCGGCTATGGAAGTCACCATGCTAATCTCTAAGGAGTAGGAGGAACGAGAATGAGAAGCCTCAGGGGCCTATGAGGAGGAGGCTGATGAATACCACGAGCACCCAGAATATGAGCACCGAACAATTGACAGGGTGGCCTATGAAGAGGAGGGAACTGGTTCCTCGGAGAGCGGGGACGAGGAAGGTAGCACTAGTGGCAGGGTAATCGTGCAGGCCTTTGATGATGATCTTGAAGAAGAACTGGCCTGGTAGCCAAAGGACACCAAATCAGAGGAAGAAAGGCCGCCCCTTGAAGAAGAAGAACGGCAGCAAGAAGACAAAACTGAGGGTGGGACCCAAACTGTCAAGAGCCTCGAAGTCGGGCAATTCATAGAACATGTGCATGAGATTGAACACGCTGAGGAAAAGAAGGAAGAGGAGACAGTAGAAAAAGAAAGTCCCATGCAGCAACTGTCCACCATGATTCCTATCAAATGCCTTGTGTTCATCCAAGATTCCAACAAGGAAGAGGGAGATGCTGCCAAGGAGAAAGAAAAGTCCCCAGAAGAAAAGGGAGCGGAAACCTTGACCTTGACTGAGAGGGGCAAGGGTGGCCATGATTCACCTAAGGGAAAATTTGTTACGCTTGAGTGGTTAAAGAGGCAGCTTGAAAGAAAAACCCCTGTACTAAAGGACCCAAGGGCGAGGTTAGAGTCCATCTTGGCTCAAGCTCAAATCATGACAAAGAAGGAGAAGAAGCCCAAAGTCTGATCCAGGGTGACGATGGATGCTTCTGCGTCTCGAGCAGCACAAATAGCAATGCCTATGATTGGCTAGGCTAGGGTGAGTTACATCTCCACCATCAATTTGGGGGCCGCCACCAGAGAGCAGAAAGTTGGTCACCTTGAGGAGTCAGTGGCTACAGTGGTGCATTTGATAAAACAAGATAAGATCTCGAAGGATGAGCTCAAGGCACAAGTCGCAGCTTTAATAGATTACATACAACAATGGTCTTCAGTGGACGACCTGCCTACCACATCCACAGCCGGACCCCAGCTGCTATCCAAAGAACAGATTGATAAGATGGAAAGAAGGGAAAACTTGGAAAAGACCACAGAGGACTGGTTCCAACAAGTCTTATATATTGGAAACATGGGAATTAGCCAGGCTGTACGAACAGCCAACAAGTTCTTAGATCTGTTGCAATCACTGAAGGGCACGAGGAAGCTCTACACTGACTTCCCTGTGACCTATGACTCCACCTTTCCAAGGATTCAAGCTATCCTTCATATGCTAGAAGCCATGTGGGAAAAGGAGCTTGAATTTAAGAAAGACGATCACTGGCTAATGGATGTATGGCGTAAGTTCTGTTGATGTGTTTTTTATGCACTTCTCAACACAGGTAATGCGTAGATGCACTACCTCTCTTGAAAGACAATCTTCCACAATCAGATTGCAAAACACTATCCCAAGGTCTCTAATGTAAGGTCTTGACAGTGCTTGGGATATCTCAGTTGTTTGATGTGATTTGCTAGAATCACAAGGCGGACTTACGGATGAGTTACAAAGCATGGGAAGTTGGATCTTGAAATGGAGTTTTTAAGATAGGAAAGTTATTGTGCATTTTGCTGTAGGTTCAAACAGCATTTGTAAACTCCATGTTTATCATTGGATTTAGCTTTACAATGTGCAATGAACCTTAGCATAGTTTACTCATTAAATAAAATGAAAAAGGGCAGGGAAGAGAGGAGGTTCTTGGATCTGCAACTAATTGTGAACAGTGATGATGGAGTTCCTGCAATGGACAGCTTCTTGAAACAATATTCCACTTAACCAGAAATCTCACAGTCTCATGGGATTTGTGCTATCTTCTAAGGTCTGCAAATTGTTCATCTGTCATTCACCATAGGCATGCATGAACAAAGATGAAAGTTTTGGAGCAGCTTTGAATTCAAGTCCAGACTAACTTTACATAGCTATCTACCATCAGCAAACAACAAAAAGTATGGACTAAGAAGTCATCAACACAACAGGAATTTTCATGATCACGGGACAGTATTCCTAAAATCTACCAAAGCAAGGAAACAATTAACTAGAACAACAATAAAACCTAAGTTAAACATCTAACAATGGAGATTGAATCAAGCAACATGTGAGAAACTCAAAAAATACACCAAGTCAATGTCTTTTTTTTATAAATTTTGGCAGCATGCCTTTACAACAACTCAACTCCCTTTGCAAATGAGAGGAGAGCTCTATTTATAGTGCCCAAAAGATCTAATGAATGGCCAAGATCAATTCTTATTGTGTGGCCAAGATTCATTACAAAATAGGGTTTCACCTAGCCACCAATATATCACAATTTAAAATTGTATTTTGTCATTTTCCCTATTTTGTCCTCTACTGATGGCACTGTAGCTCTTTTGTCTTTTAGCCAATTGTTGTTTTACTGTAGCTACTCCTCAGGGAGTTCTTCATCTTTGACGGGGCTGTCCTCCTACCTCTTAGAAGCTGTGTATTCTATGAACTTGAGGATGACTGCTTGGAGCTTGTCTATTTCAATGATTTCATATCATAGCACCTGGTAGCTCCATTCTTTCGTGTTATCTTCCAGCCTCTTCCAATCCTCATCATACTTTGTGCCTTGGTCTCTAAAAAGTTTTGATTGATCGAAGGCACGGGAAGCAAAACTCATGAATTCCACTGTGATTTCATTAGACATCTTGTCCTTCATCTTTTTCTGGAAGTAGGGCTTTATCTTCTCTGGATCCATTTGCACTGTGGGTACGTCGTACTCTATCATCAGCTTGAGATAACGAGCACACTCTGCCCTGATTTCCTTGATCCATTCAATGTCTGGATCCAATTTGCTCATGATTTGTTCCAGTCTTTCCCTCTGGTTGTCAAAGTCGTGTCGCCACACATCCATCAGCCAGTGATCGTCTTTCTCAAATGCAAGCTCCTTTTCCCACGTGGCTTCTAGCAACTGAAGGATAGCCTCGTTCCTCAGAAAGGTGGAGTCGTAGGTCGCAAGGAATTCGATGCAAAGTTTCCTCATGCCCTCCAGAGACTACAATAGATCTAAGAACTTGTTGGTTGTTTGCACAGCCCAGCTAATTCCCATGTTTCCGACGTATAAGACTTGTCAGAACCAGTCCTATGTGGTCTTTTCCAAGTTCTTCCTTCTTTCCATCTTATCGATCTGCTCTTTGGATAGCAGCTGGGGTGTGGCTGTGGACGTGGTAGGCAGGTCGTCCACCGAAGACCATTGTTGTATGTAATCCGTTAAGGCTGTGACCTGTGCCTTGAACTCATCCTTCGAGATCTTATCTTGTTTTATCAAATGCACCACTATAGCCACTGACTCCTCAAGGTGATCGACTTTCTGCTCTCTGGTGGCAGTCCCCAAATCGATGGTGGAGATGTTGTGACTCACCCCAGCCTAGCCAATCATAGGCATTGCTATTTTCACTGCTCGAGACCCAGAAGCATCCATCATCACCCTAGATCAGACTTTGGGCTTCTTCTCCTTCTTTGGCGTGATTTTAGCTTGAGCCAAGATGGCCTCTAACCTCACCCTTGGGTCCTTTAATATAGGGGTTTTTCCTTCAAGCTGCCTCTCTAACCACTCAGCCACAGCAAATTTTCTCTTAGGTGAATCATGGCCACCCTCGCCCCTCTTAGTCAAGGTCAAGGTTTGTGCTCCCTTTTCTTCTGGGGACTTTTCTTTTTCTTTAGCAGCATCTCCCTCTTCCTTGTCAAAATCTTGGGCGAACATGAGGCATTTGATAGGAAGCATGGTGGATAGTTGTTGTATGGGACTTTCTTTGTCTGTTGTCTCTTCTTTCTTTTCCTCATTCGTCGTCCTGAGGGGAAATTCTTGCCCACCCCTCCAAGCTCTGGGCTTCGCCCTTTCGTCCACTATGGAACTGAAAACAAATTCGAACGGCAATTAGCTTCATCTCTGCTCAAACCCAATGCTCCAGACTTCCGTCTGACATTTTCCGTTCCGAATGATGAGTACACCATGGTCCCTCGGCCTTCTGGACCCGGTATGTAAAACTGTTGAATGCCCTCATCCATGCCAAGCTCCATTGTGTGGGACTCCTTCCCTCACTCGTCGTTCCAAATGAAATTCTCGCCCACCATTCTGAGCTCTGGGCTCCACCTTCCTGATTGCCGCAAAACTGAAAATCATATAAAACAGCGGATGCCCACGCCAGGTCTGGTCTTGCTCCTGGCTGTCGACAAGACTTGCGGATCTCGTCGGAACCTTACCCTGCCAGGCCCTAACTGCCTGGCTACCCCCTCTGGACTTCCGTCCAACGTTTGTCATCCCAAATAGCAAAAAATGAATGCCTTCCCAGACTCGAATGCTGAAAAGTGAAGTTACAAACTGTTAGTCGCCCTGCAACCTACCGGACCCCAGACCCCTGAGTTCCATCTCTGGAATTATGTTTTCAATCTGCTATTCAAAACTGCCATCCCCAAACGGCTCTCCAGCCCAGGACTTTCGGATTCTCCCAAACCAATCCAAATGAGCCCAAATATGAAATCTAACTTCAACCCACGTGCTTAATTTCGGTCCTCCTCATTATGAACCTCTCAAAGTACTAAAAACTGACCGAAGAGAATCTCTGGGAGCCCTCCACCCTATTTTCCTTTCCAAACAGCATTCCTGTCGAGGAAGTCTAGCCCTCCAGGCCCAAACTGTCCAAATGCCCTTAATCAAAATATCAATGACATCAGGAGATAAAAGGTCATGTTATGCTTAATAAATTATTTAAAATAGATGTCATCTTTAGGATTTCGACTAACATGAATGCTTTTGTGATCCATTGTGTTGACTACGCCTTTGCTTGTAGAATATATGGAATCGAGTGCGGGACCTTCAGCGGCACCCGTCAAGAAGGACAAAGGGAAAAGGTCATGCAAGATTCCTTGAGGGAAAGAGGATAAAGACCAGATGAAATACCAATTCTAGGGTGAGCCTCTGCACTCAAAAGTCACCACAGATTGGAAGGAGATCACTGATACCAACATAGGCCACATCAATATTGACGAATTCACACAAAGAGTCAGGGTCAATCCAACTACCAAAAATGCAAGGCTGATAAGGCAAAGTAGAATCGCAAAGGCTGTTAGATTCCCCCCATCCCTCGTGGCCCCTGAGTTGGTCATGGCTTATCGAGAGGCATATCAAGCTGACACAAGGACAATCATTGATAGAGAGGGCAACATTCTCGCCAACCTATCACCTGAAGGGATCACAAAGACCTTCCATATTCCTACATTTCAAGAAATGGAAGCGCCCAACATAGAAGAATTCCAAGTAGCATGGGACGATAATCCGGTGGACTGTAAAAGGGTAACAAATCAGCATTAGCTCAAAGAAAAGAGGGGCAGCGCTGTGAAGGTTCCTCAAGAACTCTTCTGCAGTGACTTCCACGAAGATTACCATGACTTGGTCACCATGTTAAGCAGGGTTATGGGTCTTCCTATAGCCGCCTACTTTTAGGAATGGATGGTGTACTTCGTTGAACAAATTCTTCGGGGGAGTGAGGATGTCACCACAAAGACTTCATTCTATTGGGGAGGTATAATAAGAAACTGCTTCTATGAGCAATTCGTCAACGTGAAGAAGAGCTCCAAATTTTATATGACTTCCTATCTTGTCTATTCCTTGGCAGATTGGAGACAGTACAACGGGCTATTTGTGGCACCCGATCAGGGCATAAAATGAATCACTTCCAATCTTCAGCTTTGTATTCCCAACATGTCAAGCCCTCCTCCTAATGCCATCAACAAAACTCGCGCTAGAAGGAGGGCTACACATTGGGAATAAAAAGTTAAAGGTTAAAGGCGAAGCTGGATCGAATCGAATCGTTCTCCCCAGAAAGATTTCAAAGAGTTCTACGGTCAACACCAAACAAGGGAGAATTTGAAGAATTTCAGCCTGCTACAAGGGCGAAGCAAGCTAAGGGAAGTAGCGTTCCCTCTTCCTCTTCCTCCATTCCACCCACTTCCATTCCACCCACACCTTCATTTGACTAGCCTTCATCTTCCACCCAACCATCTCAAACTGCATTTGCACCTCCTATCTCTGACAACCAGGGGATTGCTCCTCTCCTGGCCCTTCCAGCTCGGGCACAGTCCAATCAGCCACAGCTCAAGTACAGCCCCAGATTGTTGTTTTATTGCGGGTGCAACCCCAACTTGTCATTTTCCAATAGCAGATACCACCTACGCCACCCTCCATGGCTTAGTTAGCACATAACCCTTCACCGATACATTTCACTGCTTATCATGATATGCCCAAGAATCTGGAGGGCTTTTGTTCGAAGTTCCATCTACGTGACCTACAAAGAACAATTGAGGAGCATATCAAAATATTCGAGACAGCAATTACCAAAATGCAAGTCGACCACGAGGATGTCGCATGCCACCTTTTTCCATATTCATTGGGAGAAGAAGCCTTCTATTGGTACATCAATCTGCCGAGGGGATCCATTACCTCATGGAATCTGATGAAGAATGCCTTCCTGCAGAAATATAAGATTCCCATCAACTCTTCAGAACTTTACCAACAGTTTATGTCTGTCAGAAGGAAAGTCAACAAACCTATTGGGTCCTTCAATGATCATTTTCATCGGGCCTATACAAGGCTTCAGGACTCATACCTTCATAATGATGTTGCGGCTCTCCTGGTCTACTATGCAGCATTGGATAACCTCATGTCGGCTTTGGTGAAAAGGATGCGCCCAGCACTCACTACCTTGGTGACCACCTATACAGAGGTTGTTGTCGCTAGTGCAGATTTGGGGCAGAATATCTCCAGCCCGCTACCTTCTTTGAGGCCAGTAGCCCACCCGATGCAGATTCAAGGATTGAATCAGGCATTCACTCATCAAACCCCTCTTATGAATCAAGTGCCCCAGTTGCCCATCGTCCCACATCCGGGGTAGCCACTAAATTATGTGTCTCTCGTGCCTTCCTATTCGTAGCCTCAACCACAGTATAACTATTCTCAGGCTGCTCCACAATAGCAGACGTATTCCCAGCAACCCCAGGCGCCATTGTACCTATTGGGACCAGAATTTCCTCTAGCTTATCAGAATCAGCCGACAGCCCCGCCAGCTTTTCTCCAAAATCTGACGCCGTCACCTGGGAACATGACCGAGAAAGACAAGTTAGAGGAACTGACTGAGATGATAAAAAAATGTCTATAGAAATGATGCACCTAAAAAATTAGAATAATTAGTTACAGGCCTCCCAGTGTAATTTCCAGGCCAATCTTAACCAAGACAACCGAGACAATAGGGACAGTAGGGATAATCGAGAAGCAAGCACTTCCTTCGGGCAGAACTATGATAGGGGGCAAAATGCTAATCAAAATTCAGAAAGGAGACCTTCTCAGAGGCATAATCACGCATGGAACATTAGGCCCAATAACGGAGGTGTCCCTACACCTTTTGACCAACCGGCAAGCAACGAAAAAATGACCAGTGGAGTATACCTTGCCAAGGTAGCCTTGTCCAGATGGTGCAGGATTCATAAAACCAGCAGACATTCTGAGTTAGATTGCCCTGAATTCCAGACAGCCACTGAAATATTCTAGATAGAAGTGCAAAATGCAATAGACAATGCTGGCTGTAGGGACATTGTCCCATCTGAGCCATACAATTCCTCCTGTCTCGTGGTTAATCAAGCACTGTTTTCACGAGGCGACCGCAACGAGCCCTAAGTCGAGCCTACTCTTATTGAGGGTGAAGAAGTGCAAGAGGTAAGTAACAAGCAAAATTTGACTCAGCTTTTTGATTGAGTAGATAATGTTCAAGTAGATGAAGAGGAGTCATTCGTAGATGAGGTTCACATGTTCCATCAAAGGTCGACTCCCTACTTCCTTACGAATAGATAGGTAGGTGGACCCTTTACAACTTCTACCCCACCAAACAATTTCGCCACTCCACCTAATCCTAATGCCAGCAACAACCCTGGACTTCCCCATATACCTACCCAATACCTCAACAAGAATGGGTCTCAAAACCAGTCACAAAATCAGCCTCAAGGCCAATCCCAAAATTCATCTAGTCAAACGAAAGTCCAACCTCCTAATTCTGCCATGGGCTAGGCTTTCAATTCAGAAATTGAGAGAATGAGTGAGTATGTGGCGAAAGAGTTCAAAAGGGTAAAAATTAGTTTGTCAGCCTTTGAATTACTCAAAGTCCCTGCTATAAGGCATGTCTTCTTTAGGATCCTTAATGGAACTCCATCTTCCAGTACAACGTAAGAAATGCCAACTAAGAGGGTTACCTTTGAAGAGCCTAGGAAAGAACCAAAGATATAGGATAATACCGAGAAAAGGAAGGATATCCCTGTAAATCAATCTGCGAATAAACAAATTGAAAAAGAACCAGAGCAGAGTAATAGACAGTTTTCCAAGGACCTACCATTTAGGCAGAACAGGGATAAAGGTAGTGATAAGAACAAGGGTCAAGTAGCTCACGTGGATATGCCTACGGACATCTTCCAAGGGAGGTTGGAAACTCCCCCTTTCCTGACCACCATTAGGATCTTTGGGAAGAACCTGCATAACTGCTTGCTCGACTCAGGAGCGTCTGCCAATGTCATGCCCTTGGCAGTATGCAAGGCTCTTGGCATTACCCCCATGCCCTCAAAGAGGAAGGTGACCTAGCTAGACAAAATAGAGATTACCATCGTACGAGAAATAAATCAGATCCTGATACAAATTGTCATAGACCCAAGGATACAACAAGTCATTGATATTCAAGTGGTAGACATTCTTGATGCATATGGAATCATCTTGGGAAGGGAATTCACCAAGGAATTGAATAGATATACCGCCACAGACCTTTCTCATATGTGGCTACCATGGAAGGGGCTACCAAATCAAATCCGTATCGACCGTAAACCCCGTATGAAATACATGATCATGGACTACAATAATATTAATGAGGTACTGTTTGTTGAGATCGACCTGGGGAATTACCATCCTTTTGCCTACCAAAACAGGGTTGAGCTCTAGGAGGAATGTGCTGACGAAGTACTCCTAGTGCTATGTAGTCCTCCAACAGATTCCACTCAAATATCTCTAAGTACAGAAGGGCTGGTGGAACCAGATGACGGGCCTAATGAAGACAATGACTAGGGATTACTCAGTGATTTCTAGGGGTTCCTAAAAAAGTGTGTTAGTGACCAACTCAGCTTGGGCGCCCAGATGAATTTCCAAGATCTCTTATTGCCAAATTGGTGCAAGGTTCACAATGCTGCCCACTCCGAGTTTGATTGTTACTTATGTCAAACGGCAGTTGAACGTGTTAAAGGATCAGCTGCTCCTCGGATTGAAACCCCAAAAGAGGCACCAATAGAACCACCTGCTGGTCATTACATCGACCCAGAAAATTTCCCTAAGATCATAGAGCCAGTCACCCAACTGAAAGGGAATAGGAACTTAATCAAACCCAAAGATAAAGAACCTTCCATGTGTTGGACGCTCTGATTTGATGGATCCAAGTCCAAGCAAGGAGCCGGAGCTGGGTTCGAACTTATCAGTCCAACGGGTAAGACCTTTCTTGCTGCCCATAGATTGCAATTTTATTGCACCAATAACGTAGTAGAATATGAGGCCCTAGTCAATGGCCTTCTCATGGCCTTAAAGAAAAATGTGAAAGTGCTACAAGTTTTTGGGGATTTCGAACTAGTGGTTAAACAGGTCAGAAAACTATATTCTTGTCATGATAGAAGGCTTGTCAATTATAGGCACAGGGTTTGGGATCTCTTGGAGGGCTTAGATGCATTCAATATACAATTGATCCCTCGTGCTCAGAATCGTACAGCTGATGCTTTGGCTCAAGCGGCCAGCACTTTACAACCCCTCCCTTTATCTGGGCTCAAGAAATTCAAGGTTGAGCTGACATCCATGCCATCAATCCCAAATAATGTTACCCACTTATAGGTCTTCAATGATGACAAACATATTCTCGAATTCATCACAAATTTTGATGTCTTCGTAGCCCAAATAATTGATGAAGCTGATCTGTAGGAAGCTGAACTAGACATAGAAGGGGTTATTAACCTCAAGACCAATACGATCTCTAGAGGCATGGTTCAGCTAGAATGTGTATTTGACTTAGACCAGATCAAAGGTCCGAACCAGCAAACAAAGAAAGAAGCCATAAGCAACCAGTGCAATGCTCACAACTTCAGGACAGCTGAGGAAATCAAGAATATTTTTATTGGCAAGGTATGCACGCCAGAGAAAAAGAAACGAATAACGAATGCGTTGCAGAAATACCATGACATGGTGGCATGGAGCTATGAATATTTAAAGACATATGACACTTCTGTCATTGCGCACACCATCCCTCTCAAGACAGAGGTGAGGCCATTCCGTCAGCGGTAGCGTCCTATCAATGCCTTGTTGGAACCCGTCATTTACAAAGAAGTACAGAAATTGCTATCGGCGAGGATTATTTTCCCAATTAGGCATTCTGCATGGGTGGCCAACTTGGTCCCGGTCAGAAAAAAGAATGGGGAGATCAGATTGTGTGTGGACTTCCACAATTTGAACCGAGCTTTAGAGAAAGATAATTATCTAGTCCCTTCATTGGATGAGGTGTTGCAAATTGTCAATGGCTCCTAGATGATGTCTTTCCTCGACGGATGCTCTGGGTATAACTAGATGATGGTACAGAATGAAGATTGTCATAAAACGACATTCACTACTAAGTGGGGAACGTTCGCGTATAGGAGAATGCCTTTTGGGCTCATCAACGCCGGCGCCACCTTCCAACGCGCCATGGATATCACCTTCAAGGATCTGATTGGAAAGTGCATAATCATCTACATGGATGATTTAACTGTGTTTTCTAAAAAAAGAGGTGATCATGTCTCTGATTTATGCAAAGTGTTTCAAATATGCAGGGAGTTTGAGGTTTCCCTTAACCCCAAGAAGTGCATTTTTGGAGTGACTGAAGGCAGATTGCTCGGGCACATCATTTTAGAACAGGGTATCTCTATAGACCCTGAACGTATCGAGTCCTTACTCAAAATTCCACCCCCAAGCAGCAAGAAAGAAATAAAATCCTTCTTTGGAGAGATCAATTTCGTTAGGAAATTCATCACGAGTTTTGCGGAAATTGTTAAACCTCTCAATTCTATGTTGAAACAAGATGCCAAAATTGAGTGGACACCCGATGCCAAACAAGCTTTTGAAGAAATCAAACGGGCCATCGTCGAGGCACCTGTATTAGTTAGCTCAGATTATCTGAAGCCATTCTACATCTACTCGTTCGCTTCAGAGCATTCCTGTGCTAGCATGTTGACCCAAAAGGATGAGGAAGGAAATGAGCACCTGATCACCTTCATGAGTGCTCCTCTGAAAGATGCTGAATTGTGATACCACAATATAGAAAAGCAAGCATACGCTCTCATCAGAGGGGTGAAGAAATTTAGACACTACATCCTACGCAATAAGGTGTTCGCCATTGTCCTAGACCCAGGGGTCAAAATGTTGCTCATGCAAAATAAATTGGGTGAACGAAGAGCTAAATGGGTCACCCTGCTCCAAGAATACGACATGGAGATCCAACCGATGAAGTTGGTCAGAGGATAGGCACTCACCCGCATGATTGTTAAAGCAGCAGCAGAGGCTGGACCCGAACTCACTGTGCAGCAGTACTAGCTTGAAGATGTATCCCTCAGAGAGTGGTACCAGAATGTCATTTATTATTTGCTGAACCATAAGTGTCCACCGCACCTGCAAGGGGTCCAAAAGCATGCCCTCAGGTTGAAAAGCAATAGCTACATGCTACAAGGTTCCATTCTCTACAAGAAGAATCATGAAGGCATTTACTTAAGTTGCCTAGGTAAGGAGGAAGTGGAGCAAGTCTTGAAAGAGTTTCATGATAAATTTGGCACGGGCCAAGGTTCTAGTTCTTCCACAGCACATCAGATATTGAGAGCAGGGTATTATTGGCCAACTATCTTCAAGGACGCTCATTGTCATGTTTTCTCATGTCACACGTGTTAGACAACTACCACCAGGGAAAAGAATGTTGTTGTCCCACTACAGCCTGTGCTGGAGGTAAGGCCATTTGCGCAATGGGGTCTCAACTTCATCAGTCTAGTAAGCCCTCCATCATCTGCAAGACACGGGTACATTCTTACCGCTACTGATTATTGTACTAGGTGGATGGAAGCAATAGTATGTAAGCAATGCACAACTGAAGTAGTTACTAATTTCTTAGAAAGTTTCATTTTAAATCGCTTTGGTTGTCCTTGTGCTTTGGTATGTGACAATGGACCGGCTTTTACTTCATTGAAATTTGCTAGTTGGGCATTTGACTACGGGATTGCCCTTAAGTTTTCATCAAATTACTACCCCCAAGGCAATGGCCTCGCTGAATCTACAAATAAAAACCTGATTACCGTAATCAAAAAACTACTAGATAGGAATTCTAAGGACTGGCATACCCAGCTCTATTTTTCCCTTTGGGCTGATCATACTCGCCATAAGGCTACCCTTGGTGATCCCCCGTTCCACTTTGTTTATGGCCTAGAACCTATATTTCATATCCATTTGAAGATTCCTACTCTTCAATTCATCAACGATTTTTATGAGGGAGGTGATCATAGGGAACTCAGTTAGCTGAGCTCTTGCATTTAGAGGAAGTCTGAGACCGTGCAATAGAAAATTTTGCCAAACATCAGGGCATAGTTAAGAGATGGTTCGACCACCGAGCCAAGATCAAAGCCTTTCGAATTGCAGATTTGGTCTTGTATTAGGACAAGGCCCACAAAAATAAAGGGGGACACAACAAATTCGACAAGCTCTGGCTTGGCCCCTTTCAAATAGCTGAGATTTTGGGAGACAATGCCTTCTACCTAAAGACCTTAACTGGTGAGAACATATCATTGCCAGTCAACGGGCAGCACCTGAAGCATTACTTCTAGGCCTAAGCTCATTCAAGCTCTTATTTATAAATATTTGTACATTGGTTAGGGTAGATTTATTTTCTGGTTTGCTTGCATTTTTTTATTTTGCGTCGCTCTTTTGTTTTCTCCCTCCCGGCAGTTTTGTTTCAAAAAGTTGTTTCCCACCCCTTAGCGGTGGTTGTGCTTGCTCGACAAGTGGTTTACTTTACAATCCATCCTCTGTGTTCTTCGACTAAACATTCACTCTCGACTATCGGTCTCTAAAAGCTATCCATGAATGATTTCCTTGTTTGAACTCTACTTAGAACTTGACCCTAGATTGGATCTTCTTACACACATCTCAGATCTCACACAAAACACATAATAATCATTTCTGAAGGACTATGCCATGGTTGTTATGACACCCTAGTGAGTGAAAAATTTTAAGTTTACTCCAATGACTACTACAGTCTCAAACACATCGTAGGCTTTAGTGCTTACCTGGTCAAACTGAATGATAAATGAGAAATGAACATTGAAAGAAATATCAAAGCAAAAGAGAAAAGGAATCCTAAAAAATAAGTGACCTTATGGGTGTTCGAGTAACTCTACCGGGGCTTTGGATGCCTGGCTGGCAGTAGAGCAATATCCATGGGATTGTAGCGACAACTCTGTCAGGGCTATGGACGCCTGACTGGCAGCGGAGCAATGTCCAGGTTACTTTTAGTGTTAGACAATTTATGTAGCTTGCTCGGTTGAATTAGTAACCCTATTCACTATCCCAAGGAAAGGAATGAACTCACTACACACACTTCTAAGATGTCCTATAAATTGACCCAATTAAGGATCTCGTTCTCCCAGATTTATCTATGGAAGCCACTCCTAGTCTACGAAACCAGAGATTTTGGGTCCTGAATGAATATTTATACTTAGAATGCTCGAGAGCGTTCTCCAGCGGAGTCACCATTTGTTGTGCCCTTAGCACACACGCCCCATTCGGAATGGGGACCCTCTTTTCTTTCGCCTTGTCGGTTCATTTTTGTCACTTCCTTGTTTTGTGTACCCCCTTTTTTGGTGTCCCGAATGGTCAATGTTGCTTTAAAGTCCTACCATAAGTTGCCATGCCTTCCCCTTTTAATTTTGTTGTGTTCTGGTGCCCATCGGAATCCCCCTAGCAGTTTGACCCTGATGACAGCCCGGGCCCTGCCGTCCCCGACCATTCGGGCTTCCTTTGCTAGGTTTCCCCGTTGCACCTACCGTTCCCAACGGCACTCAGTTCGCATCCTCCCAGACCTCGGGGTCTGAACTCCCGTTCTCTATCTGCAATCTGTGGAAATCTCGACGGCTGTTTAACCCTCCGGGCCCTGGACCCTGGAGTTCCACTCCCGGGGTTCTAAGAGTGTCTCGTTGTTCCTCACAGTGAACCTTTGGCGACATCCTGCCTTCCGGGTCCCGCCACCATATTTACCGTCCGAGGAGTTTGCGGGAAATCCTAACTACCGTCGAGTGTTCCAGGCCTGATCTTCCAAAATTCTGAATCCGAAATTTCGTGATGGTTCTACCGTCTCTAACGGCAGGTCTTTGGCAGAACTCCGCCCTCTAGGCCCCGACTCTCTCTTCGCCACCACCGACCCAACTGAGTTGACATCTTCAAGCAGTCGCTGTCTTGCGCCCCTCCGGCCGTTGGACCCCGAGTCTTCCGCTACCATTGCCAAATTTCAAATTCACCAACCTTTCTCTTGATGTACCTGTATTTAATAGGGTCATTAATGGCGATTAGGGGTATAAAAGACCCACTCGAGCCCGTCATTATCACTTAATAGAGTTGCAAAGCAATCAGAGAACTTGCTAGAGGAGCCCACCATCTTTGACACCTTCACGCTCATCGCTCTTACCATCACTTCATCGATTGTAAGTGGATCCCACATCTCCCCTCATCGAGTGTTCAGGACCTGTCTTGGCCGTCCAAACCAAAGAGATGAACCTTCTTTCCGACGGCAATTTCTCCCTTCGGGCCCGAGCCGTCGGACTTTTTTTTCAGAAGTCAGCTGGGATGTCGCCGCGTCAAAATGGTGAACTTTCCCTGACCTCCTGTCCTCCAGGGCCCGCCCTTCTCCTTGCTACAGGCATTTCAAATTGGACAAGCGCCCTTCAAGTCTCTCAGGCCTGAAGCTCCGGACATCCATTCCCAAGATTTTGTCCTTCATTCGCTATCGAGGAGATATTCGTCCATCGCCAGGACCTCACAACGACACCACCTTTCTCCTGGCAAGTACCCGACGTCCTTCTGACTACCAGACTCTGGACCTCCATTCGTCGCTGGGATGTCACTTGAACAAGAAACACCCTCATTCCCGCCGATCTCTGCCGCTCGAGAGTCCAGTCCTCATCCGCCGTCCCAAGGGGAAATTCTTGCTTACCCCTTCGAGCTCCGGGCTCCGCCCTTCCATCCGCTGTGGGACTGAAAACAAAGTCGAACAGTGATCGACTTCATCTCTGCCGGACCCGATGCTCCGGACTTCCATCCGACGTTTGTCGTCCTGAACGGTGAGTACACCACGGTCCCCTAGCCTTCTAGACCTAGTATGTAAAACTGTTGAACGCCCTCATCCATGTCGAGCTCCATTGTGCGAGACTCCTTCCCTCGCCCGTCGTTCCAAATGAAATTCACGCCCGCCATTCTGAGCTCCAGGCTCCACCTTCCTGATTGCCACCAAACTAAAAATGATATAAAACGGCGGACGCCTGTGCTGGGTCTGGTCTTGCTCCTGGCTATCAGCAAGACTTGTGGATCTCGCCAGAACCTTACCCCACCACGGAGGACTCACGCCGATTTGTAATCCACTGGGCCCTGACTGCCAGGCTGCCCCCTCCAGACTTTCGTCCGACGTTTGCCATCCCAACCAGCGAAAGATGAATGCCTTCCCGATACCACAAACCCAAACGCTGAAAAGTGAAGTTACAAACTGTTAGTCGCCCTGTAGCCTACCGGACCCCGAACCCCAAAGTTTCATCTTCGAAATTCCGTTTTCAATCTACTGTTCCAAACTGCCATCCCCAAATGACTCTCTGACCCGGGACTTCCGAATTCTCCCAAACCGATCCAAATGAGCCCAAATCTAAAATCTAACTTCGACCCACATGCTTAATTTTGGTCCTCTTCATTACGAACCTCTCAAAGTACTAAAATCTGACCGAAGAGAATCTTTGGGAGCCCTCTGCCCTATTTTCCCTTCTAAACAGCATTCCTACCGAAGAAGTCCGGCCCTCCAGGCCCGAACTGTCCAAATGCCCTTAATCAAAATATCAATGACATCAGAAGATAAAAGGTCATGTTATGCTTAATAAATTGTTTAAAATAGATGTCATCTTTAGGATTTCGGCTAACATGAATTCTTTTGTGATCCATTGTGCTGACTACGCGTTTGTTTTTAAAAAATATGGAATCGGGCATGAGACCTTCAGCGGCACCCATCGAGAAGGACAAAGGGAAAAGGTTAGGCAAGATTCCTCAAGGGAAAGAGGACAAGGACCAGATGAAATACTAATTCCAGGGTGAGCCTCTGCACTCAAAAGTCACCACAGATTGGAAGGAGATCACAGATACCAACATAGGCCACGTCAATATTGACAAATTCACACAAAGAGTCAGGATCAATCCAATGACCAAAAATGCAAAGTTGATAAGGCAAAGTGGAATCACAAAGGCTGTTGGATTCCCTCCATCCCTTGTGGCCCCCAAGTTGGTCATGGCTTGTCAGGAGGCATATCAAGCTGACACAAGGACAATCATTGATAGAGAGGGCAACATTCTCACCGACATCTCACCTGAAGGGATCACAAAGACCTTCCATATTCCTACATTTCAAGAAATGGAAGTTCCCAACATAGAAGAATGCCAAGCAGCATGGGATGATAATCCGGTGGGCTGTAAAAGGGTAATAAATCAGCATTGGCTCAAAGAAAAGCAAGTCAGCGCTGCGAAGGTTCCTCAAGAACTCTTCTGTAGTGACTTCCATGAAGATTACCACGACTTGGTCACCATGTTAAGCAGGGTTATGGGTCTTCCTGCAGCTGCCTACTTTCAGGAATGGATGGTGTACTTCGTTGAACAAATTCTTTGAGGGAATGAGGATGTCACCACAAAGACTTCATTCTATTGGGGAGGTATAATAAGCAACTTCTTCCATGAGCAATTCGTCAACATGAAGAAGAGCTCCAAATTTTATATGACTTCCTATCTTGTCTATTCCTTGGTGGATCGGAGATAGTACAATAGGCTATTTGTGGCACTCGATCAGGAGCAGGGGCGAAGACTCAAGGTCTATGATAGGTACCCGCAGCTCTAGTACTGAAACTTCAAAAGGGAATATTGCAAAGTAAACGATGCTTTCATTGGCTATATTATCATAATGATTACCGAAGACTTCGAGAGGAGGGTCTCCCATAGTGTCAGGGCACTTCTGAAGTAGTATTTCTTCATCTTCATTCAGTACCTGAAGTTTACATACATCTATGCCTAGGGCTTCACTGAAAGGCCAAACAGGTTGCCTCAATACCCCAACGATTGAATCATCCTTCTAGAACTTTCCCGGCAACTCCAACACATATAGGCAATCTTCAGCAGTAAACACATAGCAGGGATTTCTTATCCCATGACTCTAGGCTAGGGAATGTATAGGCTGCAAACTTCCCAATGTGTTGGTAACTCCGATAAGGAACTAAAAGATTACCATTTCTACCTACACACTGCTCGCCCGTGGATAGACCCACATGGCCACATAAGGAAGGCATTGGGACCAGGGTTTGCTCATCTACACCACATTGAAGAATTCTGGGGAGATTGCCAGGATGATAAAGAGGTACGTACAAGGCACTATATGCGAATGACTGTGCAGTTTGTAAGGAAGGTGCAGCCTTTCCCCATACCGGACCAAGTCGAGGAAGATAAGAGCACCATAATGCACCCCAGGTACCCTGCGGTCACCAATTTTTCAATACCATCAATTGACTGGGACGAGCAGGAGGTCGATGACCTCAACACTATAACCAAGCCAATCTTGGCTCATACTAAAGAGTGGGTCAATGGGAAAGTAGCTCAATTAAAGCAGCAAGGAGTAATTTTGACTTATGAAGGGCTCAAAAGTGAGCCAAGTGCCATAGAGGATGTAGCTGCCACCACTTCTACCGGCAGGACCTCCAAGTCTCCTCTAGTCACCAGATCCAAGAAGAGAAAGGGAATAGAAATGGAATAGTCTCCAGACCCCAAGGTCTATGCAAGGAAAGAAACGGGAGGCTCACCCTCCAAAAGGCTCAAACAAGCGAGGAATGTCATGGAACAACCCTCAACCCAAGAGGAGAAGGTGAAGGGTATAGATCAATTGGAACCTCTTTTGGCTCTCCCTACCCCTACCATTGTGCCACCTACCTCTCTAGCTATGATTGTCACATCCCCACCGGCAGTGGACATTTCTGTTCATCTTTCCCCTTCACCTCCGGTCGAGTCTATAATAATTGTCGACTCCTCCTCTGCCATAACTATGTCCCCTTCCTCTACTGACATGTCACCAACCACATCACTCCCTCTGGCAATGGTGACAGCACCTATTCCCATTTCCACCATGTTTGAGGCTCTCTCGAGACATGCAGAATCTTCCCCCTAAGCTATCCCATATCCTAATGGATCCCGCTCTTCAAGCAGCCCTTGCACAAGCCCTCGCTACTGCTCAACCTTCACAACTGCCGACAGGGCCACCGGCTATGGAAGCCACAATTCTAATCTCTAAGGAGTGGGAGGAACGAGAATGAGAAGCCTCAGGGGCCTATGAGGAGGAGGCTGATGAATACCACGAGCACCTGGAATATGAGCACCGAACAATTGACAGGGTGGCCTATGAAGAGGAAGGAACTGGTTCCTCGGAGAGCGGGGACGAGGAAGGTAGAACTGGTGGTAGGGTAATCATGTAGGCCTTTGATGATGATCTTGAAGAAGAACTGGCATGGCAGCCAAAGGACACCAAATCAGAGGAAGAAAGGTCGCCCATTAAAGAAGAAGAATGGCAGCAAGAAAACAAAATTGAGGGTGGGACCCAAACTATCGAGAGCCTCGAAGTTGGGCAATTAGTAGAACATGTGCACAAGATTGAACATGTTGAGGAAAAGAAAGAAGAAGAGACGGCAGAGCAAGAAAGCCCCATACAGCAACTGTCCACCGTGCTTCCTATCAAACACCTCGTGTTTGCCCAAGATTCTGACAAGGAAGAGGGAGATGCTACCAAAGAGAAAGAAAAGTCCCCAGAAGAAAAGGGAGCGGAAACCTTGACATTGACTGAGAGGGGTGAGGGTGGCCATGATTCACCTAAGGGAAAATCTGTTGTGCCTAAGTGGTTAGAGAGGTAGCTTGAAAGAAAAACCCCTATACTAAAGGAACCAAGGGCAAGGTTAGAGGTCATCTTAGCTCGAGCTCAAATCATGACAAAGAAGGAGAAGAAGCCCAAAGTCTGATCCAGGGTGACGATGGATGCTTCTGGGTCTCAAGCAGTGCAAATAGCAATGCCTATGATTGGCCAGCCTAGGGTGAGTTACAACATCTCCACCATCGATTTGGGCATCGCCACCAAAGAGTAGAAAGTCGGTCACCTTGAGGATTCAGTGGCTACGGTGGTGCATTTGATAAAACAAGATAAGATCTCGAAGGATGAGCTCAAGGCACAGGTCGTAGCCTTAACGAATTACATACAACAATGGTCTTCAGTGGACGACCTGCCTACCACATCCACAGCCGCACCCCAGCTGCTATCCAAAGAGCAGATCGATAAGATGGAAACAAGGAAGAACTTGGAACAGACCACAGAGGACTGGTTCCGACAAGTCTTATACGTCGGAAACATGGGAATTAGTCGAGTTGTGTGAACAGCCAACAAGTTCTTAGATCTATTGTAGTCTCTGGAGGGCATGAGGAAACTTTGCACTGACTTCCCTGTGACCTACGACTCCACCTTTCTGAGGATCGAGGCTATCCTTCAATTGCCAGAAGCCACGTGGGAAAAGGAGCTTGCATTTGAGAAAGACGATCACTGGCTGATGGATGTGTGGTGACGCGACTTTGACAACCGGAGGGAAAGACTGGAACAAATCATGAGCAAAGTGGATCCGCACATTGAATGGATCAAGGAAATCAGGGCAGAGTGCACTCATTATCTCAAGCTGATGACAGAGTACAGCATGCCCACAGTGCAAATGGATCCGGAGAAGATAAAGCCCTACTTCCAGAAAAAGATGAAGGACGGGATGTCTGATGAAATCACAGTGGAATTCATGAGTTTTTTTGCACGTGCCTTCGATCAATTAGAGTTGTTCAGAGACCAAGGTGCAAAGTATGATGAGGATTGGAAGAGGCTGGAAGATAACGCGAAAGAATGGAGCTACTAGGTGCTGCAATATGAAATCGTTGAAATAGACAAGCTCCAAGAAGTCATCCTCAAGTTCATAGAATACACAGCTTCTAAGAGGCAGGAGGATAGCCCCGTCAAAGATGAAGAAATCCCTGAGGAGCAGCTACAGTAAAACAGCAATTGGCTAAAAGACAAAAGAGCTACAGTGCCATCAGTAGAGGACAAAATAGGGAAAATAACAAAATGCAATTTTAAATTATGATATATTGGGGGGTAGGTGAAACCCTATTTTGTAATGAATCTTTGACACACAATAAGAATTGATCTTGGCCATTCATTAGATCTTTTGGGCACTATAAATAGAGCTCTCCTCTCATTTGCAAAGGGAGTTGAGTTGTTGTAAAGACATGCTACATAAATTTATAAAGAAAAGACATTGACTTGGTGTATTTTCTGAGTTTCTCACATGTTGCTTGATTCAATCTCCATTGTTAGATGTTTAACTTAGGTTTTATTGTTGTTCTAGTTAACTGTTTCCTTACTTTGGTAGATTTTAGGAATGATGTCCTGTGATCATGAAAATTCCTGTTGTGTTGATGACTTCTTAGTCCATACTTTTTGTTGTTTGTTGATGGTAGATAGTTGTGTAAAGTTAGTCTGGACTTGAATTCAAAGCTGCTCCAAAAATTTCATCTTTGTTCATGCATGCCTATGGTGAATGATAGACGAAACATTTGCAGACCTTAGAAGATAGCACAAATCCCATGAGACTGTGAGATTTCTGGTTAAGTGGAATATTGTTCTAAGAAGTTGTCCATTGCAGGAACTCCATCATCACTGTTCACAATTAGTTGCAGATCCAGGAACCTCCTCTCTTCCCTGCCCTTTTTCATTTTATTTAATGAGTAACCTATGCTAAGGTTCATTGCACATTGTAAAGCTAAATCCAATGATAAACATGGAGTTTACGAATGTTGTTTGAACCTACAGCAAAATGCACAATAACTTCCCTATCTTAAAAACTCCATTTCAAGATCCAACTTCCCACGCTTTGTAACTCATCTGTAAGTCCGCTTTGTGATTCCAGCAAATCACATCAAACAACTGAGATATCCCAAGCACTGTCAAGACCTGACATTGGAGACCTTGGGATAGTGTTCTGCAATCTGATTGTGGAAGATTGTCTTTCAAGAGAGGTAGTGCATCTACGCATTACCTATGTTGAGAAGTGCATAAAAAACACATCAACAGATTTCCTCCTAGATCTTTTGCTCGATCCAGGACTGGTTGGGGAATCAATTGATTCCCTTTGACACAATTGATTTTTTTGCAATGTTTGAGGGGAATTAATAGATTGTTTTTATATGTATCTAGCAAGTGTTGTCCAGTCCACATTAACCAATTTGTTCACTGCCTCTACCCCCAATATGGAAGCCAATTCCTCTTTATCTTTGTCAATCTCATGTCCATATATATATATATATAGATATTTTAAATTATATTTCTTCTTTTAAATTTAGAAATAAAAAATTAAAAAGTAAAATTCAAAGAAACAATGGAAACATTTACAAATCTATAAATTGACAATGAATTACCTCATTGTGGCCAGAGTTTGTTGACAATGCTTGCTTCCCTCCACTGCTTGACATTTTGAGGTGACCTAAGGCAAATTATTTTTGTCTAGTCTGTGGAGGCAAACAAAGTACACACTGTCAAGTATGAAATTTTTCATCCAGTTTGTGTTATGAAAGTTTTTTTTTGTGGGAAAATATGTTCGTTGGGTTTGCTTAGTGTTGATAACCTAGGAAAAATATGTTTGCTTGGTTTTCTTAGTGTTGATAACCTTATCATGAAAACTCTTTCATAATGCAATCTTGAACAAATTTTTCATGGCATCAGTGACTATGGCGCGGCTGGGAAAAACCAAATGGTTTCTACATTTCTGCATTTATTTTTAGCAATTTCTTAGCAATGACGAACCCAATTCCTATATTTTCCAAAAAGTTCACTATTTCCTTGATACCCAGGTTAGGGAAAGAATACAGAGGCATCCTCGCTTCATGCTATAATATTTTGAGCCAAAGCTCAAATGGGTAGGGTAAAATTTTTTGTTGTTTTCTCAAAGGTTTTACAATTTATAATTATGGGACAATTTAGAGGTTGCTTGGACTGTTTAGGCCACGAACTAGTAAACAATCACAAATTCAAATACAATACAAAGTGCAGTAAACAATCATGAATTCAACCAAGAAAAAAAAATTATAACCTTACCTATGGTGTCGCAAACTAAACCGAATTTCTCATCAGTTGTTGGTAGCGCCCTGCTCTCTTCCTTCGCACGGTGTTTTTCCCTTTTTTGTCGTTTGATTTCTTCCTTCACCTGGGAAAGTTTTAAATTTTCTATTTTGATTCATTAGTCGACGCTTTTAGTTAACACCAACTTTAGTGCCGACTTTTGGCTGTTAATGTTATCTGTTTGGGACGTATAAGGTGGCATTAAGTGCTCCTAATTTAGCGCCTATCATTGTTGTATAGTGACTATTTTCATTGTTGTATATCATAGGATCCAGAGTGTTGGAAATGATTCCAACTCCTGCCTTGTTTTTGTGACCAATGTTGTCTCGTGGCTCCTTCATCAGCTCGGTGTGGTGTTGCGGTGACTCCCGCAGTCCCGCAAGTCTTCTACCATCAATGTGCAGTAGTGTGGTGACCACCGGCACTATCCCATGGCTCCTTCATCAACTCGGTGTGGTAGAGCGGTTTTTACCGTAGTCCCACAAGTTGCTTTTCCCTTCTTGGCAGTAGTGCGGGGAAAGCTTTTGTGAAAGCATTTTTATTCATAGAGGAGGCCATGGAGAGAGGACGTGGACTGCATAGAAATACTAAATCACTGAGAGGAAAGTGGGTGGAAATAGATGAGACAACAAAATCTGCAGATACAATAGAGGTAAGAAGAGAAAGCAACCCCAACCAAAGGAGAAAGGTGTTTATGAATTCACAAATGCTACAACGTAGAGGAGATAAAGTCATTTTTTTGTCCATGAGGCCTCTGAGGTCAAACTTATTGGTTGAAAATGCATAGGAATGGTGATTAAATGTGATTCTATGATCAAGGGAAAAGTTTGAAAATTAGGATAGCCAAAACATGATATCAATATGTCAAATATATGACTAAAGTGAGGTTTTGTGTTGGATAGCATATTCGTTGAAATGATATAATTGGTGTACTAAACATTATGTACTATGTTGTGTATTATAGGGGCGAGACGAGGCCATGGCAACAGATCATGTAATATCAAATGAGGACATAACGGATGAAGCGGGACATTAGGTACTCAAATTTTGACTTAACTTAGGAAAAAATGATTTGATGGCATTTTGTGATACTTCCATATTTTTTCACAGTATTATTGAAATTTATAATGTATTATCCAATCTTGACATAAATTAATGCATGGTGTTGATTATTTTAGATGGAGATTGGAGAAAATGTAGAGCCTAAGCGTTCAACTAGCAAAAGAACAAGATTTGTACATGGACGTGGACCTAAAACTATTAAATCACGTAGACGATAGTGGGTGGATGAGGATATAACAATGGATACTGCAGACACAACAAATGATTGCACTGAAGAAGAGGTAGGTCAGGACTATAGTACATGGGATGAATACTTTGAGAAAATTGTTGTTTTTGGATGTTATGTATGTCGTGGACAAAAAAAATTCAAACAAGCGATTGTACAAAGACATTACATATATCATGAGCCTCCAATCGGTAGTATGCCTCCTACAATCGATTCAAATCCAATAGGAATTGTGGTGATTAATTTTCCAATTTGATATAAATAACATGTATACTTCGTTTAAACATTGTTTTATATTATTTAAATAACTATTTTTTTCTTAATGGATACTTGCAAGATAAAGTTCTTGGTTTAAAGTTTCCTGGACCACCGACTTTCAGCCTAGAGGGAAATGATCATTTATCATATGATACATCTAACAAAAATATGTGCCAATATACCAGCTTGGAAGATGAGGAATTGATGAAAACAAGTAACAAAACAAGAACCAGTGTAAAGATGCATAATTTGATTAAAGATAAGGGGAAGGTGGACTACATAATCTATGATAATGAATGTGATGGAGATGATGACTTGCCCCTAAGTTTGAGATCAATTTACAAAGAGACATTTGATCGCCGACTATATTATGCTTGGCCTAGTGATCAACAACTACCTAGACTGTACGAGGTGTTTCAATTTTGCGGATACAGCTACATGATACGACCCTCCAATATTCATGGAGTGAATCTAGGCCTCTTTATTATCCAAAATGTACATGTTGGATCTAAACATAGAAACAATTCATAACAAACCACTAGGAGATTAATGCCATATTATCGTACATCATATTATAGTGGTGAATGGAGAAGGCTAGCAAAATATAAGCCTAGCATGTCAGCATATGGTCTAAATTCGAATATATATACGCATCGTCTCCAATTGGAAAGTGGAAAATAAATGAATAGAGGTCATTTTATGTATATAGATGGGCGTGCATACACACAAAAAAATATTGCAGGATTTATAAATAGTAGTAAGGGAAGGGACCCTACTATAAGACCGAATTGTCAATTTGTTGAGGTTATAAATGATAAAGATGGAGATATGGAAAGAGAGGTTGATAGGTTGATAATGGTTGAGGCTATTATGGACCTTACCATTGGGGATGAGTTATTGATTGATTACACCTTCTTAAAACACAAGCTTGCGCAAAAGAAGAGGGAAGAACAAGGTCTCCCTAAGGATGTTCTTAAGGGCAGAAAACCAAAGAATAATAAATGAGTGTGGACTGATGTTTTATAAACTATGTTGTCAAAATTGTTTTTTATAGCAATTATTGTATAAAAAAGGTAGTCTATAAAATAATGTTCAAGTATTCAATTGATGTATATATTTTCATACAATTTATATAATGTCTAATATATGTATGTCGTTCATGTGCAGGTATTTTTCTATGAAGATATTTTGGACCCGAAATCAATATTTGTCATGCATTATGATCCAAGGTTAAGGCATGTATTTGATGATGCATTAGTGGATATTGAGCAAAACAATGGTGGCCAACAAAATGAGAGGGGGATTAGAGAAAATCGAAGAAATTGACATCCATGATAATGTTGAAGATGGTTATGTTCAGGCACAAGAAGACAACAATCCAAAGTTAGATGATGTTATGGAAGACAACAATATGGATGGTATAGAAAATGATGATCCAAATACATCTGGTAACAATATAGATGGTCTACAGTCAAATTTCAATGATGATGAAGATGATGCAGGTCAAGATGAGGATGATGATAATATTAAATACTTGAAAGAACATTTGAACATTAACAATGATACATTGGATGACATTGTAGCAGACAATAATGTTAATGACCAAGACTTCTAAATTTTTAGAATTATTTGCAATCCATGTTTAAAAAAGGATGATTCGTATGGCTTAAACTTTGAAATGGTTCAATAATATTATGTTGTACTAGGACAATTGAAAACATGTTTTATTCTCCTAGCAAGCTTTTTTATTTTCCATTATAATTCTATACCAAACAACATTTACGAGGATGGCCTTTTACACCAATCTTAATTTGTATGAAGTTCACGAACCTATTGTCAAGCAGTAAATTCCTTTCATAGATAGGAAATGTAAAGGCTTCATTTAAGAAAAGATAAGTAGTCTCTTTCTGAGGATAATCCACATGAAAAAAGTAAAAAGCACATAAAAAACAATTGTACAGTAGAAAATCATATTCAATCAATTATGTCTTACTTTGCTTGCACACTTATCTGAAAGACATAGGGTATTCACCATACATCTCCCTTGACAAAACAAACATGTGCTTTCATTTATTTTTACTATATATCTCAAAAGTGAAATTGTTGTTACATAATGATGCACTGAGAAAATAATATATACAAAAAACTGCAAAGAAAATGTTTGAAATGTAACATGCAACCTATTGTGTTGTGCTGAAAGGAATCAAGATTAACTAGGACAAGAAATAAAAATAAAATTTTGATGATTGTACTTAAAAGTGAACAGGATATGAAAAGTGTGGACAATGATGGTGTTGAAATTGAAAACCCTGATTCTAATGATATTACTATTTTATGTCATTTGAGATAAAGAGCACATACAATTTTATATACATATCAAATTAAGATTTGAAACTAGTAAACTGAAAATGTAAACACTGTAAGATTTTTCCTTAAACAATAATTCACATACTCACTTACAAAAAGGCGTGAAGCATTTTTTATTCAAACTCTATTTTATTTAATAGACATAACAGTAAAAGAATATTTACAATTACAAGAATATATACACTATTTCATAGAAAATAAGGAATATTCATAAAATATACAAGTACAAGAATATATCATCATCATATCCTTAATTAATACCTATTGTAATATCCTTAAATTGTTCAATCTTTGGTATGAATTGTTGGCAGAAAAAATTAGGATTACTTGGATGCTTCTTCCATTCATTTTGTGTCAACATATGTTCGTGAAGACACAAAATTTAATAAAATATTAATGCACATAACTCACAATTATTTAAATAAGCAACTTTGTTAACTTTATTATTTTTAAATTGTTTCCATTTTTATGTTGAACATGTAACAAGGAAAAATAAGCTCAAATTTTCAAAAAAAATAGTAGCTCTACTAACATCCACAATAAACACTTTACTGTATCAGCATATTCATTCACATAAGCATAGTATTGAGGCTCAATAATTGATATTCATTCAAATATAAGAAGAAATAGGTATGGAAAACATAAGAAAAATACAAAATGATAACACAGTCATTGAGAATCTATGATAATAAGATGTTCTCCATTATATTGTTTCAATTGATATATATTAATAATAGAAGTCTTCAAAATGGAAATGATATATGATGATGATAATTTAAAACTAGGCCTCAGTTTCCTATTTATATAGGAAGCAACAAGCTACAGGCCTTTTACAAAAAGAAACGACCTTTCATAACTACTTCTTTTACTAACAACTATTTAATTAGCATAATTAAGGAAATAACAAGACTTAAGACATTCTAACATATGGTTCCATTATTCAACGTAGAAGACTCATGATCATTGATCTGGAAAAGTCTTCTTGTCCATGATGAATGTCCAAATGCTCTCACCTCAGTGTCCTATTCTTCTGAAACCAAATACTTTTCCTCCCACTGATACACTGTAAAATCTGATGGCCACTTATATTCCTAGATATTTTTCATGTTTTCAAGATGAGTTTTCCATCGACTATCTAGTAATACCTTTGTATCACTGACAAACTTTAGGTATCCCGCATCAAGAACAATCAACCCATCCATGATCTGATTTAGCCTGGAAGACTAGTATCATCATCCTCCTATATATGAGTTATGCACTTATGAACAACCTGACTGAATTCTTTCTTCCACTTATCCAAGTCCTCCAACTGATCACCATCTCTCACAATTTTAGGTATATACCATTGTTTGTAGGTATGGAATAAATCCATTCGTGTTACAATGTTTTTTATCAAACCCTTATACATATTGAAATTCATCAATAATCATCTTCACAGTTTGTTCAGTTGGATTTAATGTTGTGGGTGCATTAGGACTTCTTTGTAGAACTTTGCATAACTTAGACAAAGTGTGGTGAATAGGCTGCCATCTTTTGAACAAAGGATCTAATACAAGCATATGTGTCTTTATTTGATCCATTGTCTGTTGAAGTGTTTTATAACTATCATGCACATTCTCCAATTTATCCATAACTAATTTTATCCTGTGCTCAAGAATATTTTACATAACTTCAAAAAATTATCTTTTCACTTCATCTTGGTTTTGATTGTTGGCCTTCTTTACATCATCCACTTCCTTCTCTGGAGTTTTTACTTATTCTGCAGAAATTTTCTTCACAATATCCATTGGAGCAATAGAAGGCATGTATAACACCATCTCCTTGCTTTGTGAGGGTCCTTCTCCTCTTAATTGTTCTTTCAATTTGACATTCTCCATGAATTTAGTTTATTAACTTCATCATTTAGGAACCTTTGTTCCTTTTCATACTCCTTCAATTTTTCTTCTAATCCCTTAACAGTTTCTCAAGTGAACATGGTTGAATGCATGGTCATTGTGGCTGCCTCCAAAGGGGTGGTATCTTGTATTATCCTTACCATCACTGTCCCTTTCATCCCTTGAATTACTTTGGATTCTGTGTATTTTTCTATTTGATCCATATGGTCGGGGTTTCAATCTTTGGGTTATACCCAGTTCCACTCACACCTTCATTGGAGTCAAATTCTACAACTAGCATTGGATCTTCCTGAGCCCGCACTTGATCAAGCAGAAAAAAATTTCTTTAATTCCAAGCTAGGGAAAATGAGCATATTGCTCTTCAAGACCATTTCTCTAGCCTTCTAGGGGCTAATGTTAATGTTGTCAACTCTTAATTCCTGGAAAGTATGCATGCTACCATTTCATTTTTCTCTAATTCTTCAATTCCTGCTTCAAATGATTCCATCCTCACTTGAAATTATTTTATCTTCATCTTCATCCAGAAATCCTTAAACTTGTTAGAAACCAAGATCAAACATGCAAACCAAAAAAACCTTCCACATAAGAGAAAATCAGAAAAATCAAAGCTATTGCAAAAAGATGTGCAAATAATATTATTCAGGAATTCATAATTACATAAGAATGATTTGCTTTATAAAAGCAAAGTATGCATAACCCTAATCTTATCTTGAGCAACAAGATAGCTCAACAAGATAAGGATGAGAATAATTAACCTAGGAATTAAAATATTACCTAAGTAAAGTTATGCACTTGTAATTAAATAGTAATTACACTAACACCCCCCCATAAGTGCAACTTAGGGAGACTAAAAAAGCACGCACCTAAAACTAAGATGAATGCAAGAAAGCATGAATGGGTCCCAGCAATAAGGCCTGACCAGGTACCCATGTACAAATGCAATAATGAGGTAGAGAAGGAAAACCCAGTGGGACAAAACCCCCTACAATGAGATGATTGTTGCAAAGAAGCATTGGAAGAACATTGTGCAGTAACACTAGAACCGCAATCCGACAAGCAAGGAAAGATACTTCTGTCTACAAGAAACCAAATGAGAGTCACTGAAGGATTCGGGTGGAATCATAATAATGTGATAGTAGACCCAATGGCGTGGAACACTGGAAAACTCACAAACTAGAACAACCCTGGAATCTGTGAAGCAACAGTAGATGAAATGATGACATAATACGGAAACTGTGTATCTCGATGTCGATGCCAAACTGAGACTAAACTCTTCCATGGGAACAAGTACCATAAAGACTCTGGAACACTAACCATAAAAACATGGCCCTCAAACTGAGATGGATTTGAACCAATGCAGATCAATAACCATAAACTTCCAATCTAAAGTGTGAATCGATGTGAATCTGATATGTGTCAAGCTAAGACAAGATGTGTCCAAAAGAAACTAGATATAACCCATGTGATTTTTCATCAATAACAAGATGAAGATCAAAGTGCATGCACACTCTAATTGGATTGTTATGCAAGAAACCCCCCTGATGGAACTTTATCTCAGTTCATTTATTACAATAACCCAATGATTGTAAAAAGAGAGAATGCTAAATATGAATAAATGAAAAATAAAAATAGACCTTAGATTTGTGTATAGGACTGAATCATCTTTCCAATGCTGCAAGAATGGCAAAAAAAAGATCACTGAGTCAAAAGATATGTCTCCCGGAGTGAAAACAGCAACATGAAACTTCCAAGGCTGAAAAAGGCATAAAATTTTAAAAAATAAAAAATTATACCTACGTCATTGCGTAGATCTCGGAACTAGATTTCCGACGATATCTTGTTTGCAAAAAAATGATGATGTATACAAAATTTATTCCCAATTCCATGAAACTGCTCCGAAAAGACCCAATATGCCCTTCTGCAGCCCTCAGGGGCTAAAAAATAAAGCCCCTAGTCGCCTGGGCAGACCAGGGGTCTGGTGGCCTGGGTGTTGTGCATGGCCCCCGGTCACCAATGTGACCTCCACTGGGGGTTGATGACCGGAAAGGGCTGAGATTGGGCCCTAGGACCCCTATAGGACCGTTGGCTTGGCGTTGGGGGTTGAAGGGCCAGGTCGGTGGTGGAGATGGCGGCGCCGCCTAGTGGCCGCCGCTCCTGGTGGCCATCGGGTGACGGATCTATGGCAGGAAGATTTTATAAGGTGATCGTTGCTTTCCCTTTGAATTTTTTTATTTTTATTTTTTTAAATTGATTTTTTTAAAATATGTGCCTCGTGAAGCATGCCCTGGGGCCGTACAGCGCTCGGGCAAAAAAATTTTGCCTCCCTAGTCGACTGTGTCCAAAATGGACAAAATTTATATGAAAATAGGGGTTTTTGGGTATTGCAAATCCAACGACGAGGTCCATTTTGGCCCAAAATTCCCAAAAAATTAGGCGACCCCCAAATCTCTCAAAAAAATCATCGAGCTTGAAACCCTCACAGATTTCTTCAACGATGACCAAAATCAATGAAATAAAAGTCAATCCTAACTTTTTCCAGCACTCTGAATCCAATGGAAAATCTTGATCTGATCCAAGATGCTTCATAAATATGCTCAAGGAATAAAACCCTCGAGGAACCCCGTACATGCTCTACATTGAAATTCTCCAAAATATGAGAAGGGGCTGCAAAATCAAGGCTCTAATACCATGTTAGAAACCAAGATTAGACATGGAAACCAAAAAAACCTTCCACTGAAGAGAAAATTAGAAAAAGCAAAGCTATTGCAAAAAGATGTGCAAATAATATTATTTAGGAATTCATAATTACATGAGAATGATTTGCTTTATAAAAGCAAAGTATGCATAACCCTAATCTTATCTTGAGCAACAAGATAGATCAACAAGATAAGGATGAGAATAATTAGCCTAGGAATTAAAATATTAGCTAAGTAAAGTTATGCAAGTGTAATTAAATATTAATTACACTAACAAAACTCAGGAGTCTTAATGAATTCATCGTCCTCTATGAATCTCCTGGCTGCAATTTCCCTTTCATCTTCATGTACCTCTGTACTTTTTTTTCTACATCACCCATCCTTTCCTCATGTTTATGGGCACTGGTCTCAAGGATGGGCTGATCAACTTCAATATCACCTTTCAATGACTGTAGTACTATAACCACTTCCTCAGTATTGCCCACCTCTTCAGTATCCTCATAAGGTACTAACTGTTCAATGCTTCTTGTCTTCTATCTTTTGGGAGGTATCTACTCCATGGGAGGCTTAGAGGTTTCACCTGGGGTATGCTCTGTAGTTGCACCACTATCATGTTTTGTGATATATGCTTCCTTCTTTCTGTGCAAGTCTTCAAATCTACCAATTATCAATTCTATCCTCTTGATGGGGTCCTTTTCCTCGACAAAGTATCCTAGGAAATCCTTGGACCTCCGCTTCATCCTTTCTTCAAGCTTCTTCATATGTTCCCATTTTTTCCTTCTACTAAATACATCATTATAAGTAATGTAGTTCCTTATGACATCTTCTTCAAAATCCACTTGGTGTGGCACTGTCACTTTGGTAAGAAGATTGTACCTTATGTTTTTCATATGATTTTCAGGGTAAAAGGCTCTTTCTTTTCTAGATTTCAATGCATATCTTGTCTTCAAATAATACTGTAACTCCTCTAGTGTGTCTAAACCTACACACTTGGTTTGGTTTGGCAAGAAAGTGCCTTTCTTCTGCTTGTGCATTACATCTTTCTCCATTCACATCATTTGCCACATAAATTCAAGAAATACTAATTTGAGGGGCACAAATTTTGGCAATATGTGTGGAGCAATAGGGTATCCATAAACTCTTATTATTGTAACTTCTAGGAGGAAGAACCAATCTCTAAAATTGTGTGTATGAACCTGCTCTAGTCTTAAAGCCAAAGGTCTCACTAGTTGCAACATTTTGGTTGACAATCTTGGTATTTCATACCCAAGAATTCGAAGGATTTTGTGTATAAAGTCTTCATAGAATACAACAAAGCTTGAATTCTCGCACCGACTATCCCAAATATAGCACCATTTCTAGACAGGTGTGGGATTCCCTTGCTCATCTATTGTAGCCAAGTCCATTCTTTTAGTCCAATGGTCCCTATTCTAGTACAATATCAGATGACATAGTAGGGAATAGTGTCTAAATATAATCGGTGCTCTATCCTCTATAACTTGGGAGAATTCATCATCTAATGCCTTCTCAAGGTATGAAGCAAAGTCATATTCAATATTAGTTTCAAGGTTTTGAATTCTCATGGCCATCATCATTAGGCCTATTGGCATTTTATCTTGAGCATCTATCCCCAACACTTGGCAAAGAGCTAAATATGTATTCACAAAGTAATACTAAAAATCTGTCACATTAAATGGTTCAGTAGTGGTAGTAGAGATGGGGAATGCTCTGTTACCAATGCCTCTTTTCATATATAGGGGTACCTCATCACTTCTATAAGTCTTTTTTAACCTAGCATAATCCTCCTCACTTTTCTATAGGTTTATCTTGTTCAGAGCCTACTTGTTTAAGCCAAAACACTCAATGATGGCTTTTGTGGTTACTTCTACCAATACTGTGTCATTTGGAAACCTTATTGTTTTGGTAGCTAAGTGATAGTGTTTGGCAGCAATCTGATAAATTCTACATCAACAAACACATTTGGGACAATCAACCTTGCTATATCCAACATCCAAGCATTTGACACTGGAATCTTCTTATTTCTCTTACTATAAAAATACCAAAATAGGTCCCATCCAGATTTGGAAATGAGGGAATCCCTACAACTTTGTGCGGTGTCCATGAGAAACTTCTTATTACCCTCTTTAGTAGACCCTAAAAGTATATCTAATATGGACTGATGGAGTGGTCTCATCTTTACTTTAGGTTCTTCATCTTTAATTTTAGGTTGACTTTCTTTTACTTCTGATTGTTTTCTTTTAGGAGGCATGTTTCAATTTTCTCTACTATGGCTTTAGATGACAAAACCTTGAAAGATTTTTTATATTAGCAGAGCTCTTTCAAAGAGTTTTCGTGCACTTACCCAAGTATTTCATGATTGCAGGACTTCTTCTCATATCCTTAGCTCCTTCCACACTAGTGCACTAAAATTGAGTGTGATATTGGGAAAACTTACTTATCTTTGGATGGCATGGTATTCAGTCATATTAGTTTTGGCAACCCTTAATAATTTAATAGCATTTAATTTTGGAAACTAATGTGATTTTCTGCATTTATTGTTGTAAATTGTAATGATACCATGTCTACCACACTATCACCTTTCTCAAGGCTTCTCGTTGTGGGGTTGCAGTCTATACCACTCTACCACATATGTTGCTCACCTTCTTGGCGATATAGCGGTGTATGCTTTTGATCGTTACTTGAAGAGTGTCGATGAGACAATCTTATTTTTCAAGTACCGATATCTCAATGTCTCATCGAAATTAGATCTTATGTTCCTCTGATGTTGGTTGTCGGTGTTGATGAGACAAGTTAATATCTCTTGCCGATATGCCCCTATCTCATTGATATTTTCCTTCGGCGGTATTTCTTTATATATCGATGTCACTCTGCCACGTCAGGGAGACTTGTGATAATCATTGCGTTATAGTGGTGTTTTTCCCTTCCCTTATGTTGTTTACCGCACTACCGCCTTGCTCAAGGCTTCTTGTTGTGGGGTTGTGGTGTATACCGGTCTACCGCATATGTTGCTCACCTTCCCAGCAATATAGCAGTGTATGCTTTTGACAATTACTTGAAGAGTATCAATGAGACAATCTTATTTGTCTTACCGATATTTCAATGTCTCATCAACATTACTTCATTATATCCAAGAGTTGTGTTTCATCGAGCACTTGTAGATATACCTTGTCAATGTGACATAAGTGATTCTCTCCTCGATATGCCCATATCTTGTTGACATTTCACTATTTTACATCATCGATGAGACATATAAATAAGTCTCTTCGACATAGGGGTGTCTAAGTCAGCGCTAAACCGGAAGCTAAACTCGAAGCTAAAGTCAAAGCTAAAAGCGGCGCTACACTTGAGGCTAATATCGGCGCTACAAATGGTGTTACTTTAGGTGCTAATTAGCACCTAAATTAGCACCAACTTGTACTAATTGGTGCAATAAATGCCAAAAATTGCACCATCCCAATAAATAGCACCGATGTTTTCAAAAATTACCAAAAAATACATTAAAACAGTGGGTGGAAGCAAAAAATGGAGCAAAAAGTGGAGTAAATCACAGGGATTTGTTGTAGTGAGATATTTAATGGAAAATTTGATGTTGTGAATGTCTTGTAGGATTGATGAACTTACATTAAGAGAGTGCACTTTGAAGTTTTCTTGTAAATTACATTATCAATTTTTTTTGAGTTGTGATTTTGTGACAAATAATAAGTTACAAGCTATCATTGTGAAAACATTTGGACTCTATATCATTGTGATGAAATAATAGGAGGCTAAGTTCTAAAATGTAATTGTTATCCAAATTGTAATACCTCTCGTGTTGTTGTTACTATTCTGATACTCTTTTTATGTTGTCTTGTGTACCTTGAGACTATGTTGGTGGTTGTTCACCAGTTTGATTTGTTTGGTTCACAGTTTAGTTTGCTTGGATGATTATGATACTCTCTTTTTTGATGTTGATGATATGATGATACATGGTGTTTGGATTCAACTAGTTATATTTATCATCTAGATGTAGTACTATGTTGTTATGCAATTGATTGGTAAATTTTTTTATGATATTTATGTCGATGTGTTACTGGTTGGAGTCTTGGTGAGAGGATGATGTAGCATCGCTCATTCACGAGCGCCCTACTACGCTGTGACTCCCTCTCATGGTGTGCTTATGATTGGATATATATGTTGCTTGACGTTTGGTTTGATGCAAGATGCAAGTACAAGGCATCGACTCCACCTACATTGTCAAGTATGAGTGTTCCTTACAAATCCCAATGGGTATGATGTGGAAAAACGGAGTTGAAAAGAAATTTCCCCCGCCCTAGTCTGTTACCCCATCATTGTGTCTGACGATGTGGTCCATTTGCAACCCCGTTCTCGTTTTGGTATCATTCTATTTTGAGTCATTTATTTTAATTATTTAATTAATGGTGTGTTAATTATTTGATATAGTGTTTCTCATCGTGTTGAGTTTATTAATTGTCATTCAATTAACTGGTTTAATTTAACGACACTCGTAAGCATTATGCTAATTTGATTAAAGTATTAAATTATTAAATGAATGTTGTTAATTAATTATTGAATTAAATTCATAAGTTATAATGATTCGATAATTATATTTTTATTTTTATTTACGATGATTATATTAATGAGATATAATGGATTATTATTCCATTTATTAATAATGTTTATTTTAAATTTAAATATTATGGATAATGCCATTTAAGATAAATTATTAAATGGGAATTTTAAATGGAAACTTAGAGATAATGTTAAATCATAAAAAGTAATTAAAAAGAAAATTAAAGCGAAAATATTTTTGCATGCAAGTGCATGCGTTGTTTCAAACTGCAAACAAGAGAGCAACTTGCCATTTTTTGTGGTTTTAATGATTTATCATTTGATTTTATTTTCGAAAACTAAAGACAATTTTCTTTAATTTAAATTGGAAAAGAAAAGAAAGGGTGGGGGATATTTTGGATGATTCAACAAGAAGTTGTCTCTGCAAAAATTATTTTCTTTCTCTTCATTTTAAAACAAAAAGAGAAATATAGATTTTGAAAGTGGGCTTCTTCTGGATAACAGATCAGAGGACTGCGAAATATCTCATGGTTGCATTTTGTTTCTTCAGCACCAAAGCATAGGACTCTAGGTTGGAATTATTTTGCTCTTATTTTTTGCTTATCGGTAGATTGCAGATAATCATCAATTGTTCTATTACGCTCTCTCAAATAAATTTTATGTGGTTTTTTGTCAAGTTGTTCATGCACCATCTCTATATTTTCTATCCTTGCATACATTTATAGGTCGCTCCTCTCTCTTTCCAGCTAGATTGATTCATTTTATTAAGGCTCTTATCACTGTGTTTGTTGGCTTGTTCATTTGCTTTTTTGATGGGATCAACCTCACTGCCTCGCTTTCCCCTTTTGGCTGCTTAAAGCAAACCAAACTTAGCATTCTAAAATTTGAAGCTAGTTTATTCTTATTCCCCAAAATAATTTCTTAGACATGTTAAGGAGATGGTTGGAAGCTTACGTTATTCCCATGTTTGCATGTTGAAGATTTAATTTTAGTGCTGAGACATCAATTTGTTTATTATTCATTTGATATTGCTGCTCTAGTAGAGGCATCGACACATGTATGCTTACCTGTGCTTATTTGTACTGCAATCATTTCCTCGTGCCAGTTAGGTATTTCAATTTTGTTTCGAATATTTAATGGTTGTTTTCATGCCTCCTTTTGAAGTGATTGTCTTGTGTTTGTCTAGGTCGACCCTCTTTGAGGGTTAGATTTCAATTTTTCCTTTATGCTATTAAAATGTTCCCTGCTCCCCATATCTTCCATAGTCCTCCTTATGTTGGTCACAAGAGGGTATGTGCAGGATCATGATGGGCCAAAAAGTGGCAATATGATGGGTATGTGTAGGGTATGTAGCTGACGACTTTTTTTTTACCCAAAATTGATGAAACGAAAAGGGTTTAGAAAGGATATTCTTAGCTTTCCACCAATATAAATTATTCTATAGTTTGAATTTAATAAATAATTATTATTCATTTTCTATTTGAATTATGACTAAAGTCTCAATTAAAAGCTAATTGAAAAACATCTATAGCTTTCAGACGGAATCACATTTTTTGAATCCAAAACATGTCACATTATATGCTTTGCATTCTATAGGATTAAAAAAAAAATGAATTTCATGAAGTTTTGAACAAGTTAAGGTGGTTAGACATACGAGTTCTTATATTTTTTAAAAGTTGTAATAAAAAAATCATAATTAATTATTTACTTAGAAAAAAATTATGAAAAAATATGCATCACATCTAGACATGAGTCCTCTACTTATATCTAAAATATTATTAAAAAATTATCATTTTATTGTGGTTAGGATGGTCAAACAGACACCTACTTCTTATTTTTTCCCTGAAATTTAAGTACTACTACATTGAAATTTCAAATTTTCACCAAATAGAATTCTTCTTTTTTTAAATAAACCTAGTAGTTTAGAAACTACATTCAATTTGCTATAGATTCTATTCTTACATATTTTTGAAATAATATAGATAACTTATTCAAATTTTTACGTCAAGTTGTCTAACTCAAATTTTTCTGAATTTTTTGCCACTTAAGGGCCTATTTTTTCCATGATGATCCTACACATACCCAAGAATTTTTAGGTTTTGATGAAGATTCAGCTTAAGCTGCACCCCCCCTCCATTCTTCTCTTTAACTGTTGCATAGCAACAAAGAGACTATTGTGCGCAGCCTTACAGAGGTCGCACCTCTTGATTCAAGTTTCTTAATGTTTATATATGTGTGTGTGTGTATTTGCTGAACTGTATTTCCATTTTGTGAATTGTTTAAAAGAAAATTATAATATATAGATTTATATTGATATATTATGCAGATATGTATATAATTAAATATATATATATGTATATATATATATATGTAAGTATATGTATGTGTATATATTTATATATTTATATTTGTCTATACATAATTGGATAATTTCTGGAAAAAGATATTTAAATTTGATAAAATTAAAAGAAGGGTAAATATTTCAGTTAGTTAATGAAATTGATTTAGATAATCAAATGGGATATTTCATTTGCAAATTATTGTATTACTAGTTATTAATGTTAGAGTTTAATTAATTGATTGATCTATTGATGTTTCGTTAGAAGTTATTAATGTTAAGTTGATGGAGTTATGAAATAGAATTTAATTGAGAAGTGTACAATGCAACTAGATCATAGTTTTATTAAGAGATGAATCTATTGTGACTCTACATGTTTTTACTTAGGAGGATTATTGTCAAAATGAAAATGGATTATTGAAGAAATTTCTTGATTGCTTTGCACTGCTTTATGTTCTCATAGTGGTTGAATATGTTCTTTAAATTTCATTATATGGAGTGTGTTAGAGAGTTTAAAGTTTGATTGTTACGTTCCTATGGTTGATTGCATTATTTCCATTTTGATGATATTATGTGTTTAGTCATGTTGTGAGATCATGTTGGGAACTCGTAGAATTGAGTTACTCTCTCTATAGGAGTTTAAGGGTAGTTCGTCAGTAGGCTTCTAGAGGCAATGGGAAACTTGATTGTGTTGGATTTTCTTTTTTTGATCCTTGTGATTCATTGATTACATTTCTAGTTTCGTGCTATGGTGGGTGTTACCTTTTTATCATGGTTTTCTTTCCTTTTGATATGACTTTGAGCAAGAGGGTTCATTCCTCACTTATGCACTTGAGTTTTTTGGTTTTAGTGCTTTTTTATGTTTTGGTACACCCCTTGATGTCATTAGATTGGTGTTTCGGTGCTTCTAGGGAGAGTGGCTCTTCATGGGGGTCGAAGCACAAAGGGGTAGCTTGGGTAACCCATGGAAGAGTTTGTTTAAGAAGTGATAACCTAATAAAATAAATTAGTGGGTTTGGGTAGTTACACACTAATAAGATAAATAAGATGCCTCACCGACATCATTAGTGCTTTCACAGACTACGGGTGGGAAGAGAAGGCCTTGGTCGGCAAGGTCACTACCTCATCCTCATGAGAGGCTAGTGGTCTTGCATGTGTCACCCTATGAGGCCGACACCTAGTGAGAGGCAGCCTGGGTAACCCAGATAGGGCCATGTGATGACACTCAAGTCCTATAGTATCCCTTGATATTTTGTTTCCTTGAGTGCCTCTAGAAGTAGTCATTTGATGTTTTGTTAATCATGTTATTGTTACTCTTGTTTGTTTGAGTCTTTTAGTATTTTCATTTGACTATTCTTTTTCATGGGTCTTTCTTGTCATCTCCTAGCACAGGGAGTGGGTCTTCGGGTCCACGTGGTCGAGTGGAACATGATTTGCACCCCATTGGGTTCTCAGATGGTGTTCATGAAGCACGGAGATTGTACCAATGCAGTTGATCCATAGCTTCACCAGAGTTCAGTTGTAATGTGTTCACTCAGTTGTATACTCTTGTTATTGATGTACCATTCCCACTATGTGTCAGGAAGCACTATTGTACTTTTGTAAACCTGAAATGATGTAATTTCATATTATCAATGTATATGTACATTCTAAGTTGACCAATGTAATGTATGGATATTATTGACTATATCATGTGTTTCATATATGGATTATTTCTCATTGATGTACTATAGTGGATGTATGATCATTGTAATATATGCTATATTATGGTTTTATAATGTAATCTTGGAATTCGTTAATTATCATTATGGAATGGTTTTATAATACATAATGTCATCACGTGTACCCTAGAGGATGTAGCATATGTTATATATGTATAATTGCATTACATGTGTTTTTTGTTAATGTACTTCTCATGTTAAGTTTACTTTTTTAAAAAAAATTATGCTGTAATTTTGTTAGTTTTAGTTGTCCTTTGGTGTTTGTGTGGCGGGGAATTACAAAAATTCACTTGAAAACATGGAAAGATCCAACAATTCCTCTTCTTCAATATGTACCAATAATAGTTCATTATTTTAATAATTAGGTTCAACATTATTGTTCTAATGGATATATAAAATAACATTATCTATTTTTTACAACTTTCATGGTCTAAATTATCACTATCATATATGTGGTGACTTTGTAGCTTAAATGATTCCACTCTGTATATATCATATAGGGAATATCATTAAATTGCACATATAACCACTTCTAAAGAGTTACTAAATACTTTGATCATATTCATTAAGTAAATCAATTAATATAATAAAGACTTCATATTCAATTGTTTTAACATGATATCAAGGTCATATGTTGGGGAATAATGGCATCAATAGGCAAGGTTCCAATTTTTCAATTTGGATTAACTAATTTTCAATTTAGCATCAAAAATAGATCATATGCATCTAATTGAATAAACATAAACATAAGTTCATTTAAACATAAACATATTATACATATATATATATATATATCTTTGATTTTCATTTAAACATAAGTTCATGTAAATGTATGTAAGTTACATGTAAATTTCATAAGTTGCACATGTCATCATACATAAACATAAGTTCATTATAAACACAAATTTCATCTAGAGATGATATATATCTCAAAATGTATGTAAATGTGTACACATGTGTTCACATACATCAATAGATCATATAATTTAACATAAATGTCTAGAATCGATATAAATATAACTGAACATAAACATGAGTTCATATAAAATGTTTGTCATATAAATAAAATGTTTGTCATGTATAAATAAAATTTCATCTAAATATTAGTGAACATGTAAACATATTAAACATGTTTTTCATGCACATATACTATGATCTCTATAGATCTCTCAAACATAACAAGTGCCTCAACTAGTCCCTGGGTCATCATGTTGGCTCCTAGTCAAGTGACCATACGAGCATGAATCCTACTCTGATAAATGTGTTGATCCGTGTATATACATATGCAAAAGTGTAATTAAATTAAAAATTATATTAAATATACATATATAGAACTCTCCTTTTAGGTGAAAAACCCTAGAAGAGTAAGGGAAGTCCTAATAGCCAAAAATCGATGGTTCAGAGATAAACACATAGATCATCGCCTATCAATTTAGATGTTTATCTGGTGACATGTATCCCATCTATAGCTGATATATACCACATTGCACATGATTCCCATATTCTGAGGTCCATACATGTTATAGATTCTCTAACGACTTGATTAGAACTTATGGTGTGATCTCATCACATTTGGGGATCCCCTTGGCAGATGTTACCTAATTTGTGGGTCAGTGTTACAGTGGAGATTTCCAGATTCCAATGGTTTAGTTTCAATATTCTGATATTGATCCTAGATCATCTCATGGCTCGACACATACCCTCTATTCCATCGCTTCGACACATGTACATGATCTAGGTGCCTAGTCATCTACTCCTACACCTGGTGCCCAGTCATATGCTCCTACACCTAGTGCCTAGTAATATGCTCCTATATCTGGTGCCCAGTCATATGCTCCTACACTTGGTACCCAATCATCTTCTCCTATTGTACCCAATGGTGACCAGACATCTACTACTATAGGTACTCGAACATCTATTGATACACTCGAGGTTTTGAAAGGAGATTTTATGGAGATGTTGGATTCACCTATGCCATCTCACTTGCTTAGCCCGCTACACACATAATTGGAGGAGCTAGTTGAGAGTAGGATTGTAGAGGATTTGGTGGATCGTATGATTGCATATGTCGACACTCAAGATGCAAAGGATATTCCTGGGGTATATACATATACATATAATTTTTAAACTATTTATTTTAAGTTCTAAATAAATACTTGTAGTATGTAACTTTGAAATTAATAAAATTATTTTTTTAATGTATTCATGCATATGTGTTTAGGTGGAGGCAACACATGTTACTCCTAGTTTGAGGGAAAAGCGTGTACACACACATTCTTCACCTGACTATGTTAGTGGACAAGTGATTTCTTTAATATTTGTCTAAGTTAACTACATATACTCTATATATGTTCACTTATTTACACATGTGTGCATGTGTATATGGGTAAAAGCACAAACATGTGTCACACTTTATAAGGAATCGGCCAACAACAAAAAAAATTCTGAACTTCGACCACATAAAAGTGGTCTTTATGTTTTTAATTTCAAAATGGTGTAAACTAATGAAATGTAGAAATTTTGATGTATTTTATTCCTATAATTTTTAAAAATTTATAAATAAAAAAAATTCATTATGTTTTTATCAATTTAAGGACAAATTTTTGAATGCTAGAAATTTCAAAAAAGAGTGACTTCAAAGGCCGTCAAGAAACAAATTGAAAAAATCTTTATTTCTCCCTTTTTTTTCTCCAAATAGGTAACTTCAATATCTTGTGCATGGAAAAAAAATCACATTTTGATGTATATTTTTCTCGTAATAACGTTTTAAAGTCAGATGTCATAATTTGCAGTTTTCACAGGTCGTCAACTATTTTCAATTTTTTTAATCATTTTCAAAAAACAAAATATACCCTTTTCAAGAAGACTCTCTCCTCTTGTGCCCCATATAAGATTTTAAAAAATTTAATAAGTCTTACTAGCTTTTGTTTAATTTCTAATCAGACTCTTTTTTATTTTTAAAACCTACTTGCATTATTTTAAAAATAAAATATATTAAAACTAATCAAAATATTATAAAAATTATATATTTGGATTCTCCACTCCGAGCTCTACAAAAGAGTATTTTTATTTTTTGTAGAAAGATCATTTTGACTAGAGAAATACTCTGCCAAAGTTGAATGTTTCAGAAAATTCTGAAAAATGATGAGTTGGCTGCCATGTATGATGCCAACTAGACATTCTTGGCCAAAAAGGTTTCGGCCAAGCATGTTTCGGCCAAAACATACTCGGCTGAAAATGTCTTGATATTTCCAAGCCATAAATACCAGATACACTCACTTTTTCCATGTTTTTGGCTAGCCGTATTCGGTCGAGTAGCTTTCGGTCCAAACCTCTTCAGCCGAAAATATACCTACCACATTGGCGCCACATGGTTTCAGTCAAAAGAAACTATGCCTAAAATCTTTCGCCCTAAAATAGTTCGTTCAGAACCATTTATTTTGCCAAAAGTGTGAGACATTATTGTGCTTTTACCCATAAGTAGGCCAAAAATGCTATAGGGTTCATTCAATTATGTATTGTGGAATATTATCTAAGCTAGATGAAATGAACTAAATGCAATTAAATGGTCTAAATGAATGAAAATGAATGTTAAACTAAGATTTACACTATGTTTGAAAACACGTTATGATAATCAAAAAGTATGAAAGAATGAATAGAAATGCAAATCAGACCAAACAGAATGTTGTTTCTCAGAATGTGTGCACCTGGTAAGCTGCCAAAGGTTGAAAAATGATCTAGAAGACTGATGAAATTTGAACTTGGGCTGACTAGGACTCATTCCCCACCTTGGGCGAATTAGTCCCAGCAAATGAGTCCCAGATCAGGACTTTTCTCCATAGAACATGTTTTCTAATAGTCGGGGATCTGGAAATGTATCTGACTCAAATTTGCACCTCAAGAGAGACTCATTCGGCATGCATGGAAAATTAGTCCACTTTCTGATTTCTGTAAATACAAAACTTTGTTCAGCACCTTAACACCTATACAGCAATTTCTAACGGAAACCTAATTTCGGATCTCAAAAAATTCCTACAAAAAACTTTAAAATTGTTAGTCTAATGGGGGGTTTGCCTTATTCAAACCCCTAGTTGGATAATTAAATCTTGAATAGAGAAATAAATCTACATAAACCCTAGCCTTAGATGTGCTAAAGACTAGGAAAGTCTAAATCATGACAAAAACCCTATTCTATTGATCTAGAATAAGATATGCAAGAATGATTCACATGATGCAAGATATCAACGCTAGAAATCTCACAACACATAAAAAAGAGGGATGAAATGACATGCAAACGCAAAACAAATAAGTTGTAAACCTTAATCTGAAGATAGAGTAACAATGGAAGATGGAATCAATAGGAAACCAAGTCCTTAGGCATGATTTAGTGGCTAGTTGCACCTCTTCAACCTAGATTTCTTCATGATTCACCATAGGCATCCATCATTAACTCTTTGCAATGTTGAATCTTGATCAAAATAGTGAGCTTCAAGACCTGCAAAAACTTTAGTTTTCTGCCCTAAAACTTCAACTTTATTCATAAAACTTGTGATAGAAGACTTGAGTTGTGAAATTGCTCTTGAAAAGTGATAAAAAGATTCAAAAGATTGTGAAAAATGAATAATAATGAGTATTTATAAGAAACAACACCTTATTTTCCTGTTAATTAAACCTAAGAGGTCGACATCTTCCAAAAATTAAAGTTAAATTAATTAAATTCTTGCTTGATTTTGAATTTTCCCTCAAAGGGGACTCATTCACCACCCTTGGCGAATGGGTCCCACTAGAGGGGACTCATTCGCCCAAGGTGGCAAGTGGTTCCCACTACTGTTGTTTGAAGGTGGCTTGTTGGGGTATGATGTAATTAAATGTTGTTTTTCAGGTTTTATGTGATTTCTCAGGTAAATCGGGCCTCTAGATCAAAATTAATGGGCCTAAGAGGCCTATAAATGTTGTTTTGAAGAGTAATTGGTGAAAAGGGACTAAAAAGTGGGTCTAATCATGCATGAAATTGTCTCTTTTCTCAAGAGGTTCCAATTTTCTATGGCACATTTAGTGCCCATATGACTCTACGTGCATATGTAAGCTAAAGGACTCTAAACAATGCACTTTATTACATAAAAGGATACACATTCAAAATATGAGAGGACGAAGCCCCCAGTGTAGTTATCTGCACAACCACAGCATTAGGAACCATACCTGCAACACACATTTGTTAATTGCTCAAAAATTCTTATGTCTAACTCCTAGGAATCCAATTGAAGGGTAGATGTATGCCCCCCCTTGATTCGGCTTACTTTACATAGGTGGAATCAAGGTAGAAAAACTAGCCACATTGAATAAGAGAAACCATATCATAGAGAATTTCCAAGTACCATGCTACATAATGATAGGCAATTGATGATGTCGAGTGCGGAATCACAATTCCAATGCATCAAACGACATTGAAAATGGATTACCCTAGCTCTCGTTATGTTGATTCGAAGAATGGTTACATTATGAGTTCATGAAAAGATGATAAATGTATAAAGGTAAAAAGAGATGAAAAGAGGTTAAAAGAAGTGAAGGAAAGTAATTTTTCACTTACTACTCATTTTTACCTTCTTGTATCTTGAAAGTGACCAGCAGGAGAAAAACATGTCGAGTAGATGGGATTACGCACCTTCGCAGCTGGATGATCTTCATGAGCAGGTGGTGCACAATGAGCTACATCATGAGGTGAGTCGATTCTACAAATTTTGTCTTGTGAATTTGTAACATTTTAATTATTTTTAGGAATGGATAGGTTAATTTAGGGTTCTTGGAAAAAATTTCACAAAGTGCCCCTTTTTTTCGCAAAGTGTCCCATTTGTTCGCAAAGTGTCCCTTTTGTTCGAAAAAGTGTCCCTTTTGTTTGCAAAGTGTCCCATTTTTTCGCAAAGTGTCCCTTTTTTTTTAAAGTGTCACATTTCTTCGTGAAGTGTCCCATTTCTTCACAAAGTGTACCATTTCTCTGCAAAATGTCCAAAAATGGTTCTAAAGTTTCTAGGGCCATTAGAAAAGCACTCTAGATTGACTTTAGCACACTTGCTTGATGAATATTTTGAAAATTTGATGAAATTAGATGAAATTAGAGTATTTTGTGATGGTTTTGTTAGGTTCCTACCTAGTCACAATAGTGGCTAGGGGGAAGATAGCTCACATTCTTGAGAGATCATGCACCAGCACTATCAACGGCAAAGGTAGAGAATTTATAGTCAATGGGTATCTATTGGGAATATCTTATGCCACCTATGAGATATCATGACACCATGCTTATGGCTCTGTGTGAGTGTTGGGATGTTGATACTTGTACCTTTCATCTTCCCATTGGGGAAATGACTATCACTCTCAAGTACACCGCATTCTTTGAGGTCCTATTCGATGAGAGCGGGTACATTTCTGGGGGAATCGATCATTCTGGGAGAAGAAGAGAGATATGTAGTATTATCTTGGTGGGCCTATACATGATGAGAGGGTTAGAGCATGGATCGAGCTTCCCATGCTACTGTATTCATGAGCTCCTGTGGTGAGATGGATTATGATGCACACAATGGTACTAGATCTCAATCCAAATGGACAAGTGGCACACTTAGACGGAGGACCGGTACACTTGATTCGAGGGATGCATGAGAGGAGGACAGTCTATGCCCGGGGCCACTACATTCTAGCACACTTGTATTATGATCTTGGTAGATTTGTGTTTCAAGAGATCGACAGTATGGTCCATTGTATGCTACTACAGGTGTGGTTCCTTGATTATATCACATGTACCAGGCCTATTGGATACCCTTGTACTATAGTTGCAGGTTACCCATGAGCATTCGGCTATCCTCTGCAATTCTTGTTGTAGTACAGAGATTTACAATTTTGGAGAGTGAGATTTGATCGGCTGGAGGAGGATGAGATCCTTTGGAGACCTTATCTATTGATGCTATAGTGGCCAGATCCCACAAGATAGTTGAGGAGGATGCAGAGGGATAGGTATCTAGCAGGGGGGCATGACTACATTGTATGACCGTTCTACTATGGGTGATTCATGCAAAAGTTTGGACAAGTGCAGAAACCACTGAGGGTGTGCCCCTTCATTAGACGATCAGTGCAGAGTGTCCGAAGGCCAAGTGATACCGTTTTGTTGATGATAGATCATCTTCATGAGAGTGATGCCAATGATTCAGATCATGACCAGCCACCAGCATCTGACGCTGATGATGTTGGTAGAATAGATGAGCATGAGGAGTGGTGGTCATATGCAAGACCATCTCTTGTGTTCCCCATGGGTTTCCCTATAGGTGATGCAAGACTAGCACCACATGAGGGTGATGAGCCAAAGGAGAGAGCAGAGGAGGTATGGTATAGGCCAACAGATATTTTAATAGATGTTTTCGATGAGGAGTATCAGTCTGAGGTTGATCTTGATTATGAGGACCGAGAGGATGAGGAGGAGGAGGAGGATGATTACTATGAGGAGGAGCCACCCTTGAGTGAGGGTGATGAGGTAGCTATTGAGGATTGGTACGAGCATGGAGATTCCTCACATACTTACAGAACCAGATCACGGGCAGTAGCTATAGCAGACATCACCACTCAGAGTCAAAGAGAGGCTAGCACATCTTCGATGCCCCCAGAGAGGATGAGGTTGACATGCCTCATGCATCTAGAGATAAAGGTGATGATATTTGATTTTACACATATCCTTTAGTGATTTATGCTTTATTTATGTATATATATATCATGATGATGTGTTACTAATTATGTACATGATCTATCTTGCAAGAGCAATGAGAGCCTGGAGAGAGTTCTATCGTCAGGAAGCCACAGAGATAGTACCAACATTCATCAAGGAGGACGAGATAGATCCTGACTATATGCCCCCATTGATAGCGGAGGAAGATTCAGAGTCACTTAGACCATTCGTGAGGTTGCAGGCAGCGTACGAGAGTGTGAGCAGGTGACTCCGTTAGGCTAAGAGTGCACTACAGTTAGCACAGTCCTCAGTACAGGTAGAGAGACTGCATGTAGAGCTAGCATAGATATGAGTAGAGAGGGATCAGATGTCAGATGAGCGGCTTGTAGCCGTTGGACGAGTAAAGGGTCTAGAGTATGCACTTAAAATCGACATTTCATGATCACAGTCACACACAACTATCTCTTGACACCCAGGGACCATATTAGGAGTGCCAGATCTCAAGGGGTCTATCTCTCACAAACCATTTTGATATGAGATATGATGATGATATGTAAAAACATTGATATATATATAGACATGTGCCTTTGATGTTATGATGATGTTGCTTTTTATGTTGAGGTTAAATGCTATGTGATTAATTAAATGACTTAGAGTAAAAATTATTTAATTAATGGCTACATGATTTAACATGATTGATGTGATCTAGTACAAAACGTATTTCAGTTTTATTGTAGATACAACATGAATAAATAGAAAAGAATATTTTAAATTAAATACACTAATAAAGATATAACTTAACACAACAAGAATAGTATGAAGCCTAAAGCAATTATAAAAGGGATTTATATAATTACCTTAGTGTTCAAGACAAACATGAGATTAATTTCCAGGAATGAAGCAATTTGAAAGTTACTTAGAATCAAATAATTTTAAACTACAATGCTTTAACTATCATACTATTTGAAGAGGCTAGAGGTAATACCAACGCAAATATGTTGCATTAATGGGTTCCTTAAGGGGTGTTCCATCAAGTTGCATTAAGAGATAAGCACCAGACCCATAAGTTGTATGAACCTTGTAAGGTCCCAACCAATTAAGGTTGAACTTATCTTTGTCTTCGTTGTCAGCACTAGCATTTCGTTGATTTTCAATAAGAACAAAATCTCCCTTAGAAAACGATCGAGGGATGACATGAATGTTATGTTTGTGTTGTAATTGTTTGATGTGAGCTTGGAGATGTTCGAGAGCGTTAATATGTTGTTCATCAAGCATCTCAAGTTGATAAAATCATTGATCTTTGTAAGTGTCATCATCAAAGATATCTCAGAGAGAAACTCACAAAGTAGGAATTTCTAACTCCAAGGGCATGATCGCATCAGTTCCATAAAAAAGGTTGTAAGGGGTATTTCGTGTGGATGACTGAACATTAGTTCTATAAGCCCAAAGCACATAGGATAGTTGTGTATGCCAATATTTATGATGCTTGGTGATAGTTTTCTTAAGAATTTGTTCAAGAAGCTTATTAGTATTTTCAGCTTGTCCATTGGATTGCGGATAATACGTTGTAGAAAAGTGGTGTTGAATGTTGAGTGTTTTGAAAGAATTGTTAAACTTCATTATTCTTAAAAGGAGTTCCATTGTCATAAATAATGGTGGACGAGAGTCTAAAGCGAGCAATTATGTGATCCAAAATGAAATGACAAATTGCTCCAGTAGTTGTAGAACAAAGGGGAATCGCTTCCACTCATTTCATGAAATAGTCTATTGCGGTTATGATAAATGTATGTCCAGTAGAAAAAGGTGGCAGAATTTTTTGAATAAGATCGAACCCCCATACTGAAAATGGCCAAATAGGAACATTGGCCCAGAGCTCAGCATGAGGAGCATGGATCAAATTGCTATGCTCTTGGCATTTGTGACATCATTTAATGTAGGTGAAATAATCTTTCTCCATATGTCTCCAATAATAACCCATACGAATAAGTTTTTGCACTAACGAACGGCCACCAAAATGACCACCACAGGCACCAGCATGAGCCTATTCGAGCACTAAAGGGATTTCAGGATCATGAAGACATTGTAATAGGATACCATTAAAAGATCTTCTATACAAGGAATTTGCAAGGATCACATACTTAGCTGTGAATTTACATAAACACTTTCTAGTATTTGTCATAGTAGGCTCGGGAATGGTACCATCTTGTAAATAGTTCTATATTGTATCATACCATTCACACAAAGCATCTTGAGTTACAGCAAAAATGTCTACTAACAAAGTATCAATTGAAGGTTTTGTGATGAGATGGATAACAAAGGTGAAATCGGTGGAAGGATCGAGTAGGGATATGAGAGAAGCTTCACTCACCATTGCATCCACATGTCGGTTATCTTTGCGTGGGATGTTATCAATGGTGAACGAGTCAAATTTTTCTAATAGTCTCATTGTAAGATCCTTGTATTTTAATAATTTGTCATGTTTAGTTTGATATGCTCCATTGATTTGTTTAATGACCAATTTTGAATCGCCAAAGATCTTGATATGTTTAACATTGAAAGATATAGTAGCTTGTAAACCTGCAATCAAAGCTTCATACTCAGTTGTATTATTTTTGCATAGGAAATTTAATCGATAGGATAAGGGGATAGGTTTTCTAGCAGGTGGAATGAGAATCACTCCAACACTAGAGCTTGTTCTACACTTAGATCCATCAAAAAATAACTCCCATAGTTTAATGGCAGCAGTTAAGAAATGACCATCAGGAAAAGAATCAGAATTAGGTAAAGCAAAAGGGGAAGGAGCATCAGCTAAGTGATCGGTTAAGGCTTGGCCTTTAATTTCTTTTTGTGAAACAAATTTAAGATCAAACTCAGTTAACAACATCACCCACTTAGCTTAAGCATCTAGAGAGATCTTTTTTGTTGAAAAGATATTTAAGAGGATCAAACTTTGTGATTACTTGTATCTTAGCATTTAGTAAATAATGTCACAACTTAATAGTAGCAAATATAAGAGCCAAACATTGTTTTTCAATTGGTGAATATCATGTTTCATAATCAATTAAGGTATGGTTGATGTAATAAACAAGGTGTTCTCTACCATGATCATCATTTTGAGCCAACAATGTTGCAAGAGCATGGGTTGATGTGGTGATGTACAAGATAAACAGTTGATGTGGCATAGCAAGTTGTAAAATGGGTGGAGTGATAAGATAGTCCTTGAGACTCTCAAAAGCTTGTTTACAATCTTCATCCCAATCAAAAGGTATATCCTTTTTAAGAAGATGTGTCAAAGGTAATGTGTGGTTGGCTAAATATGCAACGAAACAACGAATAGCTTGAATTCTTCCTTGTAATTTTTGCAACTAAGAAATATTCTGAGGAGGTGGAATGTTAATAATTGCATCAATTTTCTTTGTATCCACCTGAATGCCTTTGTGAGAAATGACAAACCCCAAAATTTTACCACTTTCTACACCAAAGACACACTTTTTTGGGTTTAAGCACATGTTGAATTTGTGTATTCATTTGAAGATTGTATGAAGGATGTCCACATTGTCTTGTCATGTTAATGATTTTTCTAGGATATCGTCGACATAATCTTCAAGAATTTTGTGAATGTAATCATGAAATATTAATGTCATTGCATGTTGATAAGTTGCGTTAGCATTCTTTAGGCCAAAAGGCATCACAATCCAACAAAATGTTCCTCAAATAGTTGTAAACACAGTTTTGTATTGATCTTGAGGGTTAATAAAAATTTGATTATAACCAGAAAATCCATCCATGAATGACAACAAAGCATGTCCAGCAATTGAATCCATGATCATGTCTATATTAGGAAGCGGAAAATCATATTTTAAAGAAGATTTATTCAAGTCTTAAAAATTCATGCATATCCTAATACGACTATCAGGTTTTGAAAGCGACAATATTTGAGATCCAAGGAGAATTATCAATAGGTCTAATAAAGCCTGCATCAAGAAGTTTTTTGAGTTCCCCTTTAACACGCAAGGCTACGTTGGGATGCATTTTTTGGATCTTTTGACAAACGGGTTTAGCATTTTCAGCAAGGACAATGTTGTGCATCACAATTTTCTGATCAATGCCTGGCATATCAGAATATTTCCAAGCAATTTTTTAGGAAAATCATGAAGTAAAGCAGTAGTATCTTCTTGTTCTACATCATCAAGGAACTTCCCAATCTTAATAACTTTATCTTTATCATTGATGTCCATTGGCACATCAATTGTATCTCATAAAGGGAGTGCATTGGATTTAGGACTTTCAGATTTAGAGAGCTCTTCATTGATATCACTTGTGTTGTGCTCAATAACATTCATGACACTAGAAATGTTGTTCATGTGATTATGCGAGGATGGGGTATCATAAACACCTAACATGTGTTTCAAAGCCTCATCACTATCAACATATGTCCATGAAGACAGTAAGGTTATATCAAGAACCTCAGGATGTTTGATTGTAAGTTTGTGTTGTGGGTGACATGTTATAACATTAATGTTCAAGGATGGTCTATGAGTAGCTTTAGTCATTATAGAAAAAGAGTAGCCCAATCTAGTTTTCATTTATTGTGTAGTAGGTTCAATAGGGACATGAATACCTTGCTCATGTTTTCCACATCCTTTTCTAGTATAGCCTAATTGTTTGAAAAACTTATAGCCTTTTCTATAAATTCATTCCATTTCACACAAGTTAGGCGGGGCTTGATAATCTATCTCATCAAAATTTGTTGTGTATGTCGCATTGTCATCTAAATTATAGGAGATAGATGTTTGAGAGGATTGTTCAAAATTTTGAGTGGACATGATTGTTGGTTGATCTTGTTTCTCATCTTTCTTTTGTGTGAGTACATGTATTCACCCATAAACGAGGGTGTAAATTCTAAGGTTCCCCAATCATCATCAAATAATTTAGAAACTGATTCAATATCATTATGCTCAATTTGAAGAGGATCTATATTGGATGTTGGAATTAATGTTTTCAAAGGACTTGTAGCCCCTTTTTCAAGGTGCAAGCAACTTTCAGGCTCGGGATCTATGTCAATTTGATAAATGCGATCATTATAGACATATTTCATGATACAATGAAGGGTTGAAGGTACTACATTCATCTCATGTATCCATGGTTGGCCTAAAAGAAGATTATATTAAAGATCATAAGGCATGACATGGATAGGAGTCTACAAAGTAACCATTCCAACCGTAATAGGAAAAGTAATTATCCCAAGCGGTTGATTTGTTGTATTATCAAATCCTTGAATGGAGATGGAATCAGGGGTGATTTGTGACCTGTCAACAGCTAATTGATAAAGGAGACTCACACTACACACATTAAGGTTATAACCATTATCTATGAGGGTGCGCTTGATACCAAAGCGATTGAATCGAGAAATTATCATAAAAGCATCATGTTTATTACGCAACTCCAAAGGAGGGAGCTCATGTTGGTGAAAGGTAATGTCAAGATTCACTTTATGGATTAGAGATGCCACATCATTCGGAGTGGTGCCAAGAGGAATTGTGATTTGTTTAAGAGTGATTTGAAGAATATTGTGATAATTTGGTGAGTTTTGAAGCAAATCCCAAAGGGAAAGTTTGGTAGGAGTATTATTTAGTTGTTCAACAAGATCATACTCCTTTATGTGTAGGTTATAACGAGGAGCACTAGGAGGATTGGGTAAAGGTAAAGAGGGTGGGGTTGGTTGTGGTGGTTGTGGGTTGTTTCGGGTGTTATATGTATGAGCAATAGTATCATTACTAGGTTTTTGTGATACATTGGTATTAGGAGGGTAAAGGGTGTGGTGGGGTCAATTTGAGGGGTGAAGCGGATGTGAGGGTGGATAAAGGATGAGCCTAGGTTGAATTGCATTAACATCCTTGATGTTAGGGGTCTCACAACACGTTGAAGTGGATGAGATGGATGAGATGAATTCTTGAAGAGACTCATCTATCAAATGCCAATCATCACTACTAAAGGGTTTGAGAAGTAAATTGTTGTCGGTCGGTTCAAGACGTTCAGGAGAAACATTAGAATGTGTAACGTTCGATATTGTGACTTGGTCTCCACAAACCTTAGTGGATGGCTTATGTGAGATGAAGTCTTGGAGGGCTTCATCTAACAAATCAAAGTCATCACAAGCAAAAGGTTTGAGGGAAACGTTGTCATTAATAGGTTTAGTTTTCTCATTGCAAGTATTAGAGGATGAAGTGAGTGAGAGGAAGTCTTGAAGGAATTCATCTAACTTATCAACATCATCGCTACTAAGTGGCTTGGATGAGATGTTATTTCAAACTTGAATCATGTGCTTAATTGGATCATTGGAAGTGTTATTCTATTAGTTTTGCATATTTTCTAAAGTTTCCTCAATGTAAGCTAATCGAAATGGACTACAAAATAATACTGAAAATGGAACTTGCAAAAATCTAAGACTATCCATAAATGACATGAAAATAAAGGAACTTTATGCTAAGAAAGTAGAAAGAACTGAACTGTAATAGAATGCTAATGATAGAAAACAGAAAGATGCAATGCAGGAAATGAAAATCTGAAAGTACTGTTTCAAAACTGTAAAGGGATTGATTCACCCTAGGTGGAGAATGAGTCCTAGGATATGAAATTTTTTATTTTATTTTTATTTTTTTGTATTTTTTGTAAGATGTTACTTTTGTACAATGCAAATGAAGATATTTAGAATGATAAAATGAAATATAATGATGGAATCTAAAGAATGCTTTTACAAATGCAATGTTTAAGAAACCTAAAGATGCAAAACAATGCACAATGATGAAATAATGAAATCCTAAGATGCAAATAAAAATATAGATCAGAATGATGTTATGCTCAAAAGTCGGGTTCACTAAAATGAACCGTTGATTTTTGGTTCTTAGGACTTCCCTTACTCTTCTAGGGTTTTTCACCTAAAAGGAGAGAAGTGGGCCAAAAATGCTATAGGGTTCATTCAATTATGTATTGTGGAATATTATCTAAGATAAATGAAATGAACTAAATGCAATTAAATGATCTAAATGAATGAAAATGAATGCTAAACTAAGATTTACACTATGTTTTAAAACATGTTGTGATATGTAAAAAGTATGAAAAAATGAATAGAAATGCAAATCAGACCAAATAGAATGTTTTTTTCTTAGAATATGTGCACCTGGTAAACTATAGAAGGTTGAAAAATGATCTGGAAGACTAATGAAATTTGAACTTGGGCTGATTGGGACTCATTCGCCACCTTGGGCGAATTAGTCCCAAATCAGGACTTTTCTACACATGACCTATTTTCTAACAATTAGGAATCTGGAAATGTATCTAACTCAAATTTACACCTCAGGAGGACTCATTCACCATGCATGGTGAATTATTCCACTTTCTTATTTCTATAAATACAAAACTTTGTTCAGCACCTTGACACCTGTATAGCAATTTCTGACAAAAACCTGATTTCGAATCTCAGAAAATTCCTACAAAACACTTTAAAATTGTTTGTCTAATGAGGGGTTTTCCTTAGTCAAACCCCTAGTTGGATAATTAAATCTTGAATAGAGAAATAAATCTACATAAACCCTAGCCTTAGATGTGTTAGAGACTAGGAAAGTTTGAATCATGACAAAAACCCTGTTCTATTGATCTAGAATAAGATATGCAAGAATGATTTACATGATGCAAGATCGCAACCCTAGAAATCTCACAACACATGAAAAAGAGGGATGAAATGACATGAAAATGCAAAAAAAATAAGATGTAAACCTTAATCTAAAGATAGAGTAACAATGGAAGATGGAATCAATAGGAAACCAAGTCCTTAGGCATGATTTAGTGGCTAGTTGCACCTCTTCACCCTAGATTTCTTCATGATTCACCCTAGGCATCCATAATTAACCCTTTGCAATGTTGAATCTTGATCAAAATAGTGAACTTCAAGACCTGCAAAAACTTTAGTTTGCTGCCCTAAAACTTCAACTTTATTCATAAAACTTGTGATAGAAGACTTGAGTTTTGAATTGCTCTTGAAAAGTGATAAAAAGATTAAAAAGATTGTGAAAAATGAATAATAATGAGTATTTATAAGCAACAACACCTTATTTTCCCATTAATTAAACTTAAGAGGTCGACATCTTCTGGAAATTAAAGTTAAATTAATTAAATTCCTGCTTGATTTTGAATTTTCCCTCAAAGGGGACTCATTGGCCACCCTTGGCAAATGGGTCCCACTAGAGGAGACTCATTCGCCCAAGGTGGCGAATGGATCCCACTACTACTGTTTGAAGGTGATTTTTTGGGGTATGACGTGATTAAATTTTGTTTGTCGAGTTTTATGTGATTTCTCAGGTAAAACAGACCTCTAGATCAAAATTAATGGGCCTAAGGGGCCTATAAATGCTATTTTGAAGAGTAATTGGTGAAAAGGGACTAAAATTTGGGTCCAATCATGTGTGAAATTATCTCTTTTCTCAAGAGGGTCCAATTTTCTATGGCACAATCCCATCAAATAGCAGTCCACATGATCTATAGATATCCATTGAGCCTGGACTGCAATATCAGTAATTCTATCAATTGCTTCCCGTTGGGAAGCAATGACAACCTGATCTCCAATACCTAGGCTAATGGATGGAGAAACAACAAGCATCCTCGGCCCAACCAAGGCCCTATAATTTGGGTGTTGTTAATTTGCATGTCGATATTCATCCATGTCACACACCCTACCACGCCTCTACCCCAAAAGACCTAGTAAATCCAAATAGTTAACATTGAGGCCTAAGTGGACCTTAATGTATAACTATTATGCAAAATATAATGGAATTTAGTCATTATTCAAATAATGACTATGTGCTACAATAAATCATGTATATATCAGTGGGGCCATCCTAAGATCTATGCAACTAGTAACCTGATAACCCCTCACGTGCGATCTAGTGGAATATTGGGGAAAAATTTATGTTTTGATAGTTCCTTTGGCACTCTAAGTTGGATTGTGCTCAAAGGTACATCACTAGAAACCTCACCCCTCATCTCGACAAGGGAAGTTGCTAAAGTTCCCCTAGAATACACACGCACTCCTCCTAACGACTATCTAATCCTAACTAAACTCTCTAAAATATCCTCACAATTAGTTCTGTAGACCCCGTGGTTGAAGGGTCATCTAAAATCAATTTCAATATTTGAATCTATGCATATGTACATATCCAAAGCCCCTCCAAATTGATTCACTGCATAAAAATTAATTAAGTTCTAATTTTAATTCAAGCACATGTTTGTACATGTATGATATGAACTTTCTAGCTAATGTTAATTTAGAATAATTAAAAAAAATTATTCATATGTACATCAACATAAATCAACCTAAAATAATAAATGAATCAGCTCTAAAACATGATGATTGAACATTTAAATGGATGTATGAACTAGCAAATATATCATGTTCGTAATTTTTCAAGGAAATTTTGACATACTTGGATAAACTAAGTTATGAGGGGTTTTTAAGAGATTATTCTAGCTAATCTACCTAGGTAGATATTTTAGACTAATATTTCCTTGATTTTAAACAAGACAAACTATATGAATCCAATGAACTAATATGTGAGGCTACACTTCAATTTGTGGGGATGAAAAGGAACCTAGATAAAACCAAAATAAATACATTGATATATGTGGTAATAAAGGGGCCATTATATAAGAAATTAAGATAGCTCATTGTGAACAAATCATCATTACCACACGACAAGCAAAATTGAGTTACTAACTTGAGCTAACTAAAAAGGTAAAATGGGAAATTATGAAGGAGCCAACACAATAGAATCAACATTAGGGTGTGAAGAAGTCATGAAAATCAACATATAGCCTCTTTATCTTGATGTGAGCGTGCATATTCTTATCCAAGTCAAGTGTACAGATAATCTCATAATTTCATATCCCTAAAATTTAGTCACCATTTTTGTTAAATTCTTACAAGGACACCAAATTTTCTACTTTTCCTAAACTCTAAATTCTAGCAAACCTTCCTATTTTTTCTAAAGTCTCATAAAGTTGAAATAATAATAGTTCAATTAACCCCCTATGTGTAAGGGTATTATGTACATTTCTTGATTTATGTGTGATTTTTAGATACTTTGAGTTCAAATTGAACTAGATGTAAATATCTCAAGAAATATGGCTCTTCTGGGTCTTCAAATTTTAACTCCATGATCTCAAGGATGATATCGCATGATTGCAAACTAATATTAAAATAGAAAGAGAGCTAAATCTTGGTGGATAACATGTGCATATATAAGTTACATGAGTGTGAGCATAGCTACATGATGAACAAGTTAATAGGATGAATATATAAGGGTGTGTAAACATGATATAATAATTTGAGCGATGGTATAGGGACTTTCTAGGAATTTTGGGAATGGTTTCCAAAATTTAGGTCCTACTTGTGGGATCCTTCTATAATTATTGAGGTGAGAAATTGGGGAAAACTATTCTTAAAGAAACTATGATGGGCACTCAAATAGATTGAACGAAGTAATTTTGTACCTTACATTTTTACTCAAATTTAATAGAGTGATGCAACTACAAAAATTAACATGCTAAATAAAAATACATCAAATAAAATAAAATGAATTGCATATATATTCATAAAACATAAAACTGATATATTAAAAGTATATGATTCTTCACTCTTTTGGATCTTTCTTTACTTTCACGCATGTGAACTTATGTGTTCTTTTAATACACAAATACATGTATTTATATTATATGAAGAAACATATGCAATTCTAATAACGTTTATGAAATTAAAACACTATATATATGGGTCAGTGTAGGATCATGGGGATCCAAACTAGGCCCTTAAGTGGCAATGAAAATTTAGAAAAAATAGAGTTAAGCAACTTGACATAAAAATTTAAATAGGTTATTAACATAATTTGAAAAATATGTAAGAATATAATTTGTAGAAAATTGAATGTAGTTTCTAAGCTATTAGTCCATTTTTGGAAACAATTAAATCTATTTGGTGAAAATTTGAAATCTCAATGCAGTAGTACTAAATTTTAAGGAAAAAAATAAAAATTAGGTGTTTGTCTGATCACCCTAATGGGGAGAAAAAATAAATTATTTTTTTCAAATATTTCAATATAAGTAGAGGACACATGCTCGAATGTGATGCATATTTTTTCGTAATTATTTTGCAAGTAAATAATTAGTTATGAATTTTCTAGTAGGAATTTTTAAAAATATTAAAATCCATTTGTTCGGCCACCCTAACTTAGTCAAAAAATTATGAAATTTTATTTTATTTTATTTTAAACTATAATTTGTGAAGCAGAGTGTGTGAAGCATCTTTCGAATTCAAAAAATGTTTAACCATTTAAAATTTATAGATGATTTTCAATCAACCTATCAATCAGGACTTTACACATAGTGCATGTAGAAAATCAATAATAATTACCTATTAAATTCAAAACAAAGCATATCTTATATAGGTAGAATGCTATCAATTTTTTGAACAAACCCTTTTTGTTTCATCAAAATCAAAAGAAAAAAAGTCATCAACACGAAGGGTGAAGTTTGAAAAACTCTTGCAACCCCTGCAAACACATTGGGGATGTTGACTTTTTAGGTTGGTCACCCCAAGCCAAATACGGACGTAATACCGAAACAAATTTGATATCCATTACTATCATATATTTGTTACTATCGGATATTTGATAGAAATGGATATCTGTTTTTTTAAAGAAATATCGGATATCTAATAAGAAATGGATATTTATTACTTAAAGGTGCATAACGAATATCGGTTATTTATGCTTAAGTTCAACAGATATCTGTTTATTAAAAGCAGAAATATTAATATATAAAAATTAGTATATATTAAAATTTAAGATGTTATAATATTAATATAAATATTTATATATTTTTTATTGGTAAATATAATATATTAATATATATAATATAATATAATATAATATAATATATATATAATATATAATTTATTCATATAATATATTAATATTATATTTATTATATAATATTATATATTAATATTATAATTATAATAATATTAATATATAATATTACCTATCACAAAAAATATTAATATATAATATTATATATTAATGTACATAATATTAATATATTATATATAATATAAATATTTATAATATTTATATTTATATATTATATAATATTATATTATATATATATATATATATATTACTATATTAATTTTAATATATAAAGCAAACTTTACATGAAAAAAATTACACAGAATGAAATAGGTACCCATGTTGTCAATAACGGCTAATCCGTTATGTACACATAATGGATATCCATTATGTGGAACTCAAAGCACACCTGCCTGTCTCCATAAATATAGATAACAACACAAGTACCCATGTTGCACAACACAGATATCCATTTTTTAATAAAGAGGATGTTTGTTATATCAAACTTACAAAATCTATTATATATTAAATATTATATAGTATAACTTATATATTATATTATGTATTATATGATATATTGTATATATATTATATATTAATGTATTTTAATATATATTATATATTGTATTATTATTAAAAATCTAGACAAAGAAATGGAGATAGGGAGAGAGAGGTGGAGAGAGTTACGAAGGAAGGGGTGTCTAGAGACATGTGGGGTAGGAGGAGGCAGGGTGGAGGAATGAAGGACGGGAAAGAGGGAAGGAGGGAGATAGGAGAGGGATAGGATGGACAGAGGGTGAGAGAGGGAGGGAGGTGGAGAGAAAGAGGGGAATGGAATGGAGGAATGAAGGAAGAGGGAAGGAAGGAATGGTGGATAATAAATTAAGAGGGTGGGGAGGGAGGAGACATATGCTGAAGAGGATTAGGTGGAGGCAGCATAATATGGAGAATGAGACAGGACTGGTAGGGTGGAGAGATGTGGACAGGGACAGGGGTGGGAGGAAGAGGAAACGAGATAGGTGGAGGAGAGAGAGAGAGGAAGACAGGGAGAGGAAAGGAGGGATAGGTGGAGGAAAGAGGAAGGAAGGAGAGAGGACATGGAGATAGGGGAACATGGACTGGAGAAGGTGGAAGGAAGGACTCAGTAGGGTGAGGAGATATATAAAGAGAGATGGACTGGTAGGGTGGGAGGGAGAGGGAGAGGAGGAGGAGGAGATAGGGATTGGTAGAGAGAGAGGAGATATGGACTGGAAAAGGGAGAGAGAGGAGATAATAGTGGAGAAGGATGGATAGGTGGAGAAAAGAGGGAAGGAGGGAGGGTGGAGGAATGAGAGAAGGGGACAGGGTGGAGGGAGAGAGGAGATATGGATTGGTAAGTAAACCGTAGATTTTTGGCTCTCTAGGACTTCTCTAGCTCTTCTAGGGTTTTTCACCTAAAAGGAGAGAGGTAGGGCCAAAAATTCTAAAGGGTTCATTCAAATTATGTTATGTATGATGTTATTTAGGCTAAATGAGATGATCTAAATGCCACTAAGTTATGAAATTTATTAAATATGAATACAAAACCTAAGAAACAAGTGATGCTTGAAAACACATTGTGTATTACAAAATCACCTACAAACGAATGGAAAATTGCAACGGAAATAAATCAGACTGAAAGTGTGCACCTGGAACCTTGATCAAGACTAGAAATTACATTTGAAATGTTGATGATGTTGTTTTTCAGGCCTAGAGGGACTCATTCGCCATTCTAGGTGAATCAGTCCCAGTTCTGGTAAACTGAGTCGAAACCTGTTTATGTCAAAAGGGTATCAAAAAATGCAAAAAACACAAAACTGACCTTGAAATGGGACTCATTCGCCACCCATGGTGAATGATTCCACTTTTGAATTTCTATATTTTCAAAGGTGGATTTCAAATCTTTTGATATGCACTTTGACTTCCTACAGGTGTCCGCTTTTGAAACTCTGATTTACGGGTCTAAAAATGAGATTTTGTGGATATTTTGACTTGTTGAATGAGGAGAAGACTTTAGCAACCTTACAACTTTATCTTCAATGATTTCCAAGCTTCCAAGAGTCCTAAATCTACAAACACACAAGGAGAGAAGAAGAAATGTTGAATGTTAGCACATGGGGGTTTACCTTGGTCAAACCCCTTTTAGGTAATTAAACCAAAATGATGAAAGAATAGAATGAAAAATACAATAATAGAATTTATTACCTTTCCATGATGATTGATCTTGTATTTCTACAACAATGGAGGAATATTCATCCCTTGAATGTCTTTAGGAACTTTCTTGATGTCTTGCAATGATAAAACCCTAAGTTGCTTGACTTGAGATAGAAGAATAGTGGGTGAATGAATGATAAGAGATAAGAGATGTGAAAATGAGTTAAAATATATATATAGTAAATTCATCTATTTTACCCGTTGTTAACTCATCACAGGACGACATGTTAAAATAATAAACTCAAATTTCACTTTTTTCCCACTCAAAGGTCAAAATTGAGCCAAATGGGACTCATTCGCCACACATGCGAATGGGTCCCACCTAGATGGGACAGATTCACAATACATGGCGAATGGGTCCCACAGGGGCCAATTTGACAACTTAGATTCCAAGAGATAAGGAAATAAGGTCTAAAATGCAACCTTGTCGAGTATTTGATCAATTTAAGCCTCGAGATGTAGAATATGGGTTAATATGGGACTATTAATGATGATGTAAATGTCAAATAGGGCTTGGGACATAGAAATCAATGTGAAAGTGTGATTAAATACACTTTACAACACTAAAATGAGGTCCACATAGCCTAGAAAGGCACAAAAACCAATGTGAATGTGCAAGACACATTACAACACTAGTTTATCATTAAGTTTAATTCACAAGCCTTCTAAATTGTTGTGATAATGTTATTAAACACATTTTATAATGTTGAATTAGGGAGAAATAGGTTAATTAAGTCTAGAAAAGCGTGAAAGTCCTTTACAAGACTTTACAACACTTTTACAAGACATCATTAAATGCATATTATTCAATTTGCAAGGGTCCAAGACCTAGTTTGGATGCATAAAATGTCTCACATCACTAGATTAAGACCTCATTAAGTCCATTTTATCATGAATTAATCCCATGTCAAGCAAAGGGTCCTTTTTTCTACAACACATTTAGCCCCCACTTTAGTGAGAGGATGAACTTGCTTCAAACTCACACTAAAGTAGACATTCAAGAGATATCCACATGTATAGATGCATATGACAAAGAATGACAAAGATCAAAGGGGGTGGCCAAGCCGCCAGGATCTAAGATCCTAAGTCAAACCATCAAGATGCAAAATCATGCAAAGGAAAGATGGAAAGAGAGACAGGGTGGAAAAGATGTACTCACTCTGGGACCACAGAACTCTAGGTCATCTATGGGGTGAGAAGGCCACAACATACTCATTCTGGGGCCACAGAACTTTTGCTCATCCATGGGGTGAGAAATCCCAAAGGTGAGAAACATACACTAGTTGGTATGCACTCACAAACACAAAGGTGGCAATGGGGAAAAGTCATGCTGCTAGGTGGGCTTCCCACTCAACCATACCAAATTTATATCTCTTGATAACTTTAATAAGGCGCCACAAAGAAAATGATTTCCGAGCTCTATGAGGTAAGCAAAACTTTGTATGCTTGACACTCATAGACATTGTTAATGCAAGATAGTGTAAAGATTGTTCAAAGGGATTTTGCTTTATTCGTGCAAGGTCTCATCTTAGGGAACATCATGCTTAATGTCTCCAAGAGAGGATGTGTCAAAAGAAGTATCATGCTCTTGGAGGGAATCAAGCCCACTAAATCCACCAAGAAAAGAACGCATCGCAAGAAGAAAGAAATTGTACAATGAAATGTGAGTGGTGTTGTATGCCTCCACTTTAAAGCAATTGTGAGCACTCGTATTGTGAGCAATTGCTTTAAAGTAGAAGGAGAAAATGAGAGCTTACTCAGAAATCCCTATGCCAAGTCATATGTTTTTGATAAGCTACATCATGAAAAAGGGGAAATATGTCATATGCGAGCCAACTTAAGGCATGTCATCCACATCCCAAGCTTGCTCTTATGTATTCATGAAAATTTAACGACTAGCCAGAGGCAACAACTAGTGACATACGAGGACAAGGCTATCAAACCCCTTGCCCCCACTTAGTGCAAGACAAAGGTGAGCCAAAATTATTAATGAAATGCATGCTAGAGTGAAAATCAATAGCAATTAGGGGAATGAGGTTCCCCCACATAGGGAAGCATACCAAACTCCTAAAAATGTTGTATTTTATAACTCAAAGCTTTACATTCATTAGTGGAGTGACCATGAACTCTATGATATGCACAAAATGAAGTCTTGGAATAGCATTTCTTGTGAGTTCTTGGAGGGAGGGTGATCAATTGATCTTGGAGGAGTCTTGACAAGATACCTTCTTGATCAAGAGGAGAAGGTGGTCTTGTGGCTGGCATCAAAGATACATCTTGCTTAGTAGTGGATGCCATACTTACACAAGTTTCTCTAGATCTTGAGGTTATGTTCCCACTCTTACAGGAGGAGGGATAATCCATCGAATCATTGGTTCCTTGCAAGATGACATTGGAATTAAGCGAAGAGTTCATTGTTTGTGTCATATTGTGTAAAGGATGATGTTCAAGACCACTAGTTTTTAAGGATGATTGAGGAATATGTTTTGTGAGATTGTTGATGTTGATTGAAGGTTTGGACAAAGGAAAATAACCAATACCATGGGTTTTTTGTTGTCTATTAGGCTCTATACGGTTGTGGATACCTTGTTCTCAAGCACCACATCCTATTCCACTATATTCCTATTGTTTAATGAGTTCATACCCTTTTCCATAAAGCTATTTCATTGCTTTGGAATTGGGTGGTTGTTCATTGCGGTTTGCTTCTTTGTCTAAAGTGGTTCAGGAGGATGCTTTCAAAAGGTCTTCTACACTGTGTGTTGACATGATGGTTGGTTGGTCTTGTTTCTCATTTTTATTTTGTGTGAATTCTAGGGATCCCCAATCATCACCAAATAATTTAGAAACTAATTCCTCATTTTTTTGTTCAATTTCAAGAGGGTGTATATTGGATGTTGGAATCAATGTTTTCAAAGGACTTGTAGCTTCTTTTTCAAGGTGCAAGCAACTATTTCAACTTGATAAATTTTATTGACCAATATAGACATATTTCATTTTACGATGAAGAGTTGAAGGCACTACATTCATCACATGAATCCATGGTCTACCTAAAAGAATATTATACGAGATATCATAAGGCATGACATGAATAAGAGTTTGCAAAGTAACAACCCCAAACATAATAGGCAAAGTGATTACACCAAGTGGTTGCTTTTTTGTATTGTCAAATCCTCGAATGGAGATAGAATCAAGTATTATTTGGGACCTATCAACATCTAACCGATCAAGGAGACTCACACTACACACATTAAGGGTTGAACCATTATCTATGAGAGTGTGTTTAATACCTATATGATTGAATCGAGCAATTATCATAAAGGCGTCATGTTGTTTATGCAACTCCAAAGGGAGGAGCTCATGTTTATGGAAAGTAATGTCAAGATTAGTTTGATTCATCTTATGAATTAAAGTTGCCACATCATTCGGAGTTGTACCAAGAGGAATGATGATTTGTTTTAAGGTTGTTTGAAGAATGTTGTGGTAATTTGGTGAGTTCTGAAGTAAATCCCAAAGGGATATCTTAGCAGGAGTATTCTTTAATTGTTCAACAAGATCATACTCCTTTGTGTGTGGGATGTAACGAGGAGCACTAGGTGGATTGGGTAAAGGTAAGGAGGGTGAGATTGGTTGCGGTGGTTGCAGATTATTTTGAGTGTTATATGTATGAGCAATAGTATCATTACTAGATTGTTGCAACACATTGGTTTTAGGGGGGTAGAGGTTGTATCGAGGTTGGTTGGAGGGGTGAAGTTTATGTGAAGGTGGGTAAAGAATCAGTTGAGGTTTATTTTGAGTTTTTTTTTGTGTGAAGGCGGGTAGAGAGTAAAATTGGGTTGAGGTGAAGGTTTATGTGAATGGGGATAAAGTTTGAGTTGAGATTGAATGATGTTAACATCCCGTAACAATTGAGAGTCTTCATCATCTTTGAAGGGTATGTTATCTTTGTCTTGAGTCATAATACCCTCCCTAGAAGGAGAGTGACAAACCACATGTTCGTGACAATTAAGGTTTGGTTCATCCAAAATAACTTCATCACAACCAAGGGAGTTATTAATGGTTGAATGTGTTTGATGATTGATAATGGGGAGATTAGGGGAAGACTTTATGCAATCATTTGGTGGTTGTAATGTCTTATTCTCTTGTTCCATATTATCTACCCTACTAGGAGAGCTTGTAATATGTTCATCTAAGGTTGAAATATGCAAAGTAGCTTCATCACAAGTGGGAGAGGCATCAAGAGAAGAAAAAGAATCACATTCTTGTCTTTCAATGATTGGATCCTTTTGTTTAATTATTTGTTCTTGGATGGGGTAAACATTAGGAAAGGGAGCATGAAGATTCTCATGAGTATATTTGATTACCTACATTTTTCCAATAATTTCTTCCAAAATAGGGGAAGAAAAATAAAGAGGATTGTCATAGGTCTTAAAGATTTGATCATCTAATGTCAACATATCCTCCTCACAAATAATGTGATTGCCATGATTACTCACAAAAACATTCTCACAAATAGGGGAGGAGCTGGGAGATGAATCTATGGTATCATCATCATGTTGTGTTGTGTGATTATCATGATTACTTAGTGTGATGTCCTCTTCTATAGTAATGTTATGTCTAATAGGAGAGGTAAGAGGAGAGAAACAACTCAGATTGTCACAACTCTCATCAATTGGTTCTTCTAGTACTAAATTATTTGATTCACAAGTGTGAGAGATAATAGGAAAGGAAAAAATGTAAGTTTTATGAGTATCCAAGGTTTCTTTCACTAAACTAACCTCATCCACAAAAGGGGAACTAGGAGAGGGATCTATGACGAAAAAAAGAGAGGGGAAAGGACCTCATATTCATATGCTTTTAACAAAAATTGCTTACAACATGCAATAATATCTAAAAAGAGAACATGAAAGATGAGAAATATAGAGTTTTGTAATGAAAACATGATGGAATGATTAATCTACAATCTTGAAATGTAACAATGAGAAATCAAAGATGCAAATGAAGAATAATCTTTCAGATTTCAAAGGTGACAATTGACTGATTATGAGATGTAACAAGATGAGAATGCAAGTGAAACCATGCATGAAATGAGATAATTAAGGCTACATTTTATGAAATGTATGTTATAGAAATGCAACTAACTGATATAGCTAGGTTAAGGCACCAAACAAAAGCTGAAAAATGGAGTTCTGAGTTCTGTAAAATGCAATTTTAGGGGTCAGAAGGGATTGATTCGCCCAGGGTGGCGAATGAGTCCGAGTATGGAATTTTTTTTCAAAATTTTCAGAAATTTTTGAGTGATTTTTATAGTTTATGAGTGCTATGATGCAGACCTAATTGAAAAATGTAGAATTTCAGAGAGTGGAAATGAATTTAGATGGTAAAAATGAAACTTTAATGCACTTTTTATGAATACAAAATTTAACACCTAGCATGCAAACCCTAATGCAAGCTACATCTATGATGATGAAAGGACTCCAAATCAGTCATCAAAGCATTTGAAAAGCAGGTTCACCAAAATGAATCATAGATTTTTGGCTCTCTAGGACTTCTCTAGCTCTTCTAGGGTTTTTCACCTAAAAGGAGAGAGGTAGGGCCAAAAATGCTAAAGGTTTCATTCAAATTATGTTATGTATGATGTTATTTAGGCTAAATGAGATGATCTAAATGCCACTAAGTTATGAAGTTGATCAAATATGAATGCAAACCCTAAGAAACAAGTGATGTTTGAAAACACATTATGTATTACAAAATCACCTACAAACGAATGGAAAATTGCAACAGAAATGAATCAGACTGGGAGTGTGCACTTGGAACCTTGATCAAGACTAGAAATTACATTTGAAATTTTTTTGATGTTATTTTTTTGGCCTAGAGGGACTCATTCGCCATTCTAGGTGAATCAGTCCCAATTCTGGTAAATTGAGTTGAAACTTGTTTCTATCAAAAGGGTATCAGAAAATGTAGAAAACACAAAACTAAACCTAGAAATGGGACTCATTCGCCACCCATGGTGAATGAGTCCACTTTTGAATTTCTAGATTTTCAAAGGTGGATTCTGAAGCTTCCAATCTACACTTTGACTTCTTAAAGGTGTCCACTTCCAAAACTCTGATTTACAGGTCTAAAAATGATATTTTGTGGATATTTTGACTTGTTGAATGAGGATAATACTTTATCAACCTTGAAACTTGATCTTCAATTATTTCCAAGCTTCCAAGAGTCCTAAATCTACAAACACACAAGGAGAGAAGAAGAAATGTTGAATGTTAGGGCATGGGGGTTTTCCTTGGTCAAACCCCTTTTAGGTAATTAAACCAAAATGATAAAAGAATAGAATGAAACATACAATAATGGAATTTATTACCTTTCCATGATGATTGATCTTGGATTTTTGTAGCAATGGAGGAAGATTCAGCCCTTGAATGTCTTTAGGAACTTTCTTGATGTCTTGCAATGATAAAACCCTAAGTTGCTTGACTTGAGAGAGAAGAATAGTGGATGAATGAATGATAAGAGATAAGAGATGTGAAAATGAGTTAAAGTACTTATATTTATATCAATTCATCTATTATACCCGTTAATACCTCATCACAGGCCGACATGTTAAAATAATAAACTCAAATTTCACTTTTTTCTCGCTCAAAGGTCAAAATTGAGCCAAATGGGACTCATTCGCCACACATGTGAATGGGTCCCACCTGGATGGGACTGATTCACCATGCATGGAAAATGGGTCCCATAGGGGCCAATTTGACAGCTCAAATTCTAAGAGATAAGGAAATAAGGTCTAAAATGCAACCTTGTCGAGTATTTGATCAATTTAAGCCTTGGGATGCACAATATGGGTTAATATGGGACTATTAGTGATGATGTAAATATCAAATAAGGCTTGGGACATAGAAATCAATGTGCAAGTGTGATTAAATATAGTTTACAACACTAAAATGAGGTCCACATATCCTAGAAAGGCACAAAAACCAATGTGAATGTGAAAAACACATTACAGCACTAGTTTATCATTAAGTTTAATTCACAAGCCTTCTAAATTGTTGTGATAATGTTATTAAACACATTTTATAATGTTGAATTAGGGATAAATAGGTTAATTAAGTCTAGCAAAGCGTGAAAGTCCTTTACAAGACTTTACAACACTTTTACAAGACATCTTTAAATGCATATTATTCAATTTGCAAGGGTCCAAGACCTAGTGTGGACGCATAAAATGTCTCACAACACTAGATTAAGACCTCATTAAGTCCGTTTTATCATGAATTAATCCCATGTCAAGCAAAGGGTCCTTTTTTCTATGGCACAATAAGGTGGAAGGGAGAGAGAGAGGGAAGGAGGGAGATAGGGAGTGGCAAGGTGGTAGGAATAGAGGGAGGGAGAGAAAGAGGGAATGTGGGAGATAGGGAGTGGTAGGCACTGGTAGGGTGGGAGGAATAGAGAGAGATAAGGAAGGAGGGAGATAGGGAATGGTATGGTGGAAAGGTGAGAGAGGTAAGTGGGGATATAGGGATTGATAGGGTGGGTGGGAGAGAGAGAGGGATTGGTAGGGTAGGACGGACAAAGAGAGGGAAGGAGGGATATAGGGATTGGTAGGGTGGGAGGGAGACAGAGAGAGAGAGAGGAGGGAGATAGATATTTTTAGGGTGGGAGGGAGAGAGAGAGATAGTAGATAAGGATTGGTAGGGTGGGAGGGAGAGAGAGATAGAGAGAAGGAGATAGGGATTATTATGGTGGAAGAGAGAGAGAGAGAGAGGGAGTGGTAGAGTGGAAGGAACAAAGAGAGAGGATATAGGGATTGGTAGGGTGGGAGAGAGAGAGAGAGAGAGAGAGAGAGAGAGAGAGAGAGAGGAGATAGGGAGATATGTATTGGTAAGGTGGAGAGAGAGAGAGAAGGAGATAGGTATTGGTAAGGTGGGAGGGGAGAGAGGAAAGGAGGTAGATAGGGATTGGTAGGGTAGGGTGGGAGGGAGAGAGGGATAGGTGGAGGGAGAGAAAGAGGGAAGGAGGGAGATAGGGAGTGGTAAGGTGGGAGGGATAGAGGGAGGGAGAGAGGGAAAGACAAAGGAAAGGAGGGAGATATGGAATGGTAAAGTGAGAGGGAAAGAGAGAAGGATATAGGGATTAGTAGGGTGTGAGCAAGAGGGGGGGATAGGTGGAGGGAAAGAAAGAGGGAAGGAGGGATATAAGGATTGGTAAGGTGGGAGGGTGAGAGGGAAGTAGGGATATAGGTATTGGTAAGGTGGGAGAAAGAGAGAGAGAGAGGGGGGATTTTTATGGTGGGAGGGAGAGAGAGAGAGGAGATAGGTATTGGTAGGGTGGGAGGGAGAGAGAAAGAGAGACAAAGGAGGGATAGGTTGACGGAGAGAAATATATGAGGGAGATAGGGATTGGTAGGGTGGGAGGGAGACAGACAGACAGAGAGACAAAGAGATAGAGAGATAGAAATAGAGATAGAGACAGAGACAAAGAGAGGTTGGTAGGGTGAGAGGGAGAGACAAAGAAGTAGATAGGGATTGGTAGGGTGGGAGGGAGAGAGAGAGAGAGAGAGAGGTTGAAGAGGGTGGGAGGAGGGAGGAGGGAGAGAGGAGGACAGAAGGGATTGGTAGGGTGGGAGGTAGAGAGAGAGGAGGGAGATAGGGATTCGTGGGGTAGGAGGGAGAGAGAGGGGGGGACAGGGATTAGTACGGTGGGAGAGAGAGAGGGAGATGATAGGGATTGGTAGGGTGGGAGGAAGAGAGAGATGGGATAGGGATTGGTAGGGTGGGAGGGAGAGAGAGAGAGAGGAGATAGGGATTGGTACGGTGGGAGGGAGAGAGAGGGATAGGTGGAGGGAGAGAAATGTGGAAGGAGGGAGATAGTGAGTGGTAGGGTGGGAGGGAGAGAAAGATGGAATGAGGGAGATATGGATTGGTAAGGTGAGAGGCAGAGAGAGGAAAGGAGGGAGATAGGGAATGGTATGGTGGGAGGAATAGAGGAAGGGAGAGTAAGAGGGAAGGAGGGAGATATGGAGTGGTAGGTGTTGTGCCCTTAGCGCACACACCCCATTCAAAATAGGGACCCTCTCTTTCCTTCGCCCTACCAGGTCATTTTGTTGCCGCCTCATTTCATGTGCCCCCATTTTGGTGTTCAAAGTGGTCAGTAAGCCCTAAAGTGTCATCTCAAATCAACCATGCTTCCCCCCCTCAAATTTTCTAATTCAGATGCCTTTGCGAAGATCCCTTGGCAGTTTTCCTCTATTGGTGTCCCTGGGACCTTGCGGGTCCACCCTCGCGAGTTTCCCTTGGCAGATTTCCCTATTGCATTTTCCATGCCAAACGGCCGAAGGACCCTGTCCTTCCACGACCGGAGACCCATTACTTCGATCGTCATTTTCTCATGTCTTCAGTGACTAAGTCTAAATGAACATCTTTGAGACCCATCAAGCCCGTGCCACCGAGATGCTCCTCCTGGACCGTCATTATCCTTTCGTCATTTCTAACGACTGTCTTTTGGCAAATTTATGCATGTCGGAGCCCGGTCACCTTAGTTTTGCCTGATTCTTGTCAAGTTCTCCAGCGTCCATCAGCCAATGGCATTCCTCTCATCGAGTTCCAGCCCTACTATGGCTGTTTTTCGAATTTCAAAACTCACCAACCATAGGGTCCACCATATAGGCATTAATTGTTGGAATTTAGTGCCCTTAAAGGTATAAATATGAAAATTTGAACTATCATTTTCACATGTCAGTTAATTAGAGAAAGGTCAGAGTGAATCAGAGCAATCAGAAAGCTATCTTTGTGTGTTGCCCTCAAGCCCAAGGCCTCCCATCGCAGGTCCCTTGCATCTATTGGTGGATTCAGCTACTTCATTCATTAGGTTCTAGAGGTAAGTTTGTCATTCGTGCCTCGTCTCATGTTTCTTTTGATTTCTGATAAAAATGAACTAGTAAAAAGAATGAAAATACACACATTGGATAGAAGAAAGCAAGACACCTAAAACCCATGATCTAAAAACTTAAAAAACCTCATAAATCACCCCCTAGGCAGTCATGAAACCTCGACCCCTCGTCATCATTCTTCAACCAAGGAATTCATATCTCGTGGGCCCGAAGCTACCCTTAGTCATTCCAAACACTTGAAATAAACATAACTTTCAAATGACGATCTCCTCATTCGGGTCCTCCAGCACAGGTGGACCTTACCTTATCGTCGTCAAACTTTTCCAAACCTTTAAGCCAAATTGAATCCATCTGAATTACCCAAGCCCGTGCTTGTGGGACTCCATTCCTAGGGCATCGTTCATGGGCTGTTGTTCTAAGCAGCAACTTGTCCCCGACCTTCCGATGACTCAGGCCCTGCTCCTTTGTTCGCTGCGACTTTGAACTCAAAATGACCAAGCACTCAGCACCCTTCAGGTCCCAGTCAATAGACCTTCGTCCTCGGGTCGCCGCCAGGACATCATCATTTCTTGTGGCATCTGAATGACTGACCTTCGACCTCTGGGACCCAATCCCTTGTTTACCTCTAAGATTCAAGTAAATAACATAACAACTAAGTCTCTAGTCAGACCCGACTTGCTAGAAGGCCCCCGTCGGAACTCTGCATGCATTCTACCATTGAAGACAAAAACATCACCATGGACTTCCACCCCCTTTGACCCATTTGTCTAAGAAGTTAATAAGTCAACCTCCCTCTCAATTCGCAGGTCCCGACTAGTGGAACTCCGCCCCTGGAATGTCATTTCATCAAAGTTGTCCCAAACAACAAACCTCATGCAGCGAAGCTCCATCTTGATTCTAATCACCCACATGATGACCCAAATTCCCTCCAATCAACAAACTAATCTCGACCCACGTGCCAAAATGGGGTACTTTATCTAGTGGAACTTCCAATTTGACCAAATCCTATGATGGGTTGAACCTTGCAGGCTGTCCTTCCCTGTTTTCCCTTCAAAGCAGCCATCCTACCAGGGAAGTCCAACCCCTGGAACTCAGATCATCCAAGCTCCCTCCTGTGAACTACTAGTGCCATATGTTAGGTTTCTTAAATGTCTAATTATCCAATTGAATGTTGTCTCGCAAGGATTTGGCTAACGTTCCATGTATTTTATGCTTGAAAGTGTTTGTTACCCCTTTGGTTACAGGATATATGGAATTAGGTGCAGGACCTTCGGGAGTCACCGTGGAAAAGGAAAGAAGACAGGAAAAGCACCCCGCGGAAAGGAAGACAAAGACTAGATGAAATATCAGTTCCAAGGGGAGCCCTTGAAATTTAAAGTCACCACAAATTGGAAGGATATTTCTAACACAAATATCAAGCACATTGATATTGACGAATTCACGCAAAGGGTCAGGATCAGCCCTAAAACAGAGAATGCAAGATTGATCAGAGGAAGTGGGATAGCCAAAGCTATTGGCTTCCCTCCTACTCTTTTCACCCCTGAACTAGTAATGGCCTACAGGGAGGCATACCAACCAGAGACCCGAATTATTGTGGAAAGAGATGGGAATATACTAGCTGAAATGTCTGCTAAAGCAATAAAAAAGACTTTTCATATCCCTACTTTCAGGGAGATAGAATTTCCAACCATAAAGGAGTGCAAGGAAATGTGGGAGGAGGACCCAATTAAATGTAAGAAACTCATAAATCAGTATTGGCTAAAGGAGAAGAGGGGCAGTGCTACAAAAGTTCCCCAGGAGCTATTCCGCAGTGATTTTTATGAAGACTACCATGATCTAGTGACCCTGTTAAGCAGAGTAATGGGCCTTCCGAATGTGGCCTACTTTCAAGAATGGATGGTCTACTTTGTTGAAGATATTCTCCATAGAGAGGATACCTCATTTTATTGGGGAGGGATAATTAGTGATTGCTTTCACGAGTAGTTCATGGCTGTCAAAAAGACCTCCAAGTTTTACATGATGTCCTACTTGGTTTACTCATTGGCCGAACAGAGGCAATATAGTAGTTTGTTTAGAGCTCTAGATGAAGAACCTAGTAGGGAGCTAAAATTCTATGAAAAGTACCCTCAGTTGCAATTCAGGAATTTCAAGAAAGATTACTGCAAGATCAATGATGCTTTCATAGGTCATATCGTCAGATTTCTCGGGGGTGACTTCAAGAGGTGAGTCTCCCATAGTGCCAACACTTTCCAAAAGTAGTATGCCTTCCTATTCATCAAATATCCAAAGTTTACTTATATTCATGCAAAAAGGCTTCTTAAAAAGACCAAACAAGCTACCCTGGTATCCTAATGACCAGATAATACTATTTGAGCTCTCTCGATAGCTATGACATGTGCACACCCTCTTGAGCAACAAACATTTTACAAGGATTCCTTATCCCCTCTCCTTCGGCCAAGGTTTGTATGAACTCCATACCTTTCAGTGTGCCCACAATTCAGAGAAGGAGTTGGTCAAATACCATTTGAGGCTCCACATGGCCTAGCCATGGATGGATCCATATGGCCATATCAAGAAGGCGCTTGGACCCGAATATGCCCATCTACATAGTGTTGAGGATTTCTGGGCTAACTATAAAGATGAAAATGAGGTGCGGATGAGGTACTATATGTGGATGACCACATACTTTTTAAAGAGGGTAAACATGTTCCTAGTGCTTGATCAAGTGGAAGAAGATGAGAGCACGATAATAGACCCCTGATATGATGCAGTTTCCAATCTCTCGCTGCCACTAATTGATTGGGATGAACATGAGGTCAATGACCTCGATATCTTGACCAAGCCCGTCGAGGCTCTCACAAAAGAATGGATTGATGGGAAAGTTTCCCGATTGAAATAGCAAGGGGTCGCTTTCACCTATGAGGGGCTCGAAAGTGAGCCAAGTGGAATAGATGGTGGGGTAGCTACTACCTCAACAAGAGAAACTTTGAAATCCCCTCCACTCACTCGGTTGAGGAAAAGAAAAGAAACTGATGAGCAGCAGCCCAATCCAAAGGTATACACAAGAAAGGCCTCAAAAGGTGAACCTTCCAAGAAACATAAGAAATCAGGCAGTGTCACTAAGATGCTAGTTATTCAAGAGGATCTTCTCCATGAGGGGGAGGAAATGGAGACCGAGCACCCAAAATCTCCACCAGTTGTTTCCACTACTGCTACCCCTACATCTACTTCCTAGGCCATGGTGGCTACTTCCCCACCTGTGGTGGACATCTCAGTCCACCTTGCCTCTTCTTCACCTATCAGACCAGTTGTAATGATTGACTCTTCTTTTTCCACCACCTCTCCACGCTCTTTTTCCTCCATGTCTCCAACCACATCTCTTTCACTAGCAACAGAAACAATTTCAATGCCTACACTCTCACTTCCAGAGGAATTTTTGAGGCATATGCAAAATGTCCCATCCCATATTTCTGAAATATTGATGAATCCAACCATCCAAACTTCCTTGGCACAAGTTATTGCCAGCGTCCCTACCTCAAAGCCTCCAACTAAACCACTAGATATGAAAGCCACGATGCAAATATTTGAGGAGTTGGAACGACAAGAGAAAGAGGTCGCCAAGGCATTGGAGGAAGAAGTTGATGACTACCATGAACACCCAAAGCACCATCATTTACAAATTGATGAAGTAGTCCACAAAGGAGAGGAAACAGAATCCTCTGGGAGTGACAAATAAGAAGATGTCGGCACCAAGTATATTGTAGAAACCTTTGATGCAGGTCTTGAAAAAGAGTTGGCCTGGCAATTGAAAGATGTCGAAGAGGAAATAGAAAAAACACCCTCTGAGGAAGGAAAGGAGCTAAGTGATAAAATGGAAGAAAACATTGAACTTCCAATCGGGGAACGAAAAGAAGTCTCTAAGCTAGAGGAAGATGTGCCGCCTCAATGTGAGGAGGAGAAGAGTAAAGAAGAAAACAAGTCTGCGGAAGAGGCTAAAACCCATAAGAATCTAGAAAAAGAGCAACCTGAAGAACATGGGCATGAAGAAGAAGAAAAGGATACTGAAGGGGAAGACAGCCCAAAGGAACACCTTCCCACCAAGTTCCCCATCAAACGCACAGTGTTCATCCAAGATTCTGATGAAGAAGAAGAAGACACAAGGATGGAGAAAGAAGCTCTTGAGGTTAAAGAGATTGAAATCAGGAAGAATGAAGAGGAGGGTGAACGTGAGTCATCCAAGGAAAAGTCTCAGATGCCCAAGTGGCTAGAGAAGCAACTAGAGAAGAAAGATTCTACTCCAAGGGATCCAAGAGCGAGATTAGAGGCCATCTTGGCCTGAGCTCAGATCAGCACCAAAAAAGAGAAGAAGCTGAAAGTTAGATCCAAGCTGACAATGGATGCTTCTGGATTTAGGACCGTGCCAATAGCTACACCAGTGGTGAATAAAGCAGGGATTGGTTACAATGTTTCCACCATCGACTTGGGGATGGCATCAAGAGAAAAAAAGGTGGATCATCTCCAGGAGTCTATTGCAACGGTGGTACATTTGATATAGCAGGATAAGGTCTCCAAGGAAGAACTTAAGGCACAGCTGGTTGATTTGACAGCTTATATTCAGCAATGGTCATCTATGGAGGAGTTGCTAACCACATCTTTGGCTCCACTACAATTGTTGTCCAAGGAGAAAATTGAAAAACTTGAGAAAAGAAAGAACTTGACTAAGACTACAAAATATTGGTTCCAACAAGTCTTGTATGTTGGAAACATGGGCATCAATCATGTTGTTAGAACAGAAAATAAATTCTTAGAGGTTCAAAAAACCCTTGAGGGCACGAGGAAGTTTTGCATTGACTTCACAGGGATTTATGAATCCACCTACCCCAAAATTGAGGTTGTCCTCAAGTTTCCTCCCAAAGTATGGAAAGAAGACCTTACATTCACAAAGGACAATCATTGGTTGGTTGAAACATGGAAGATGAACTTCGACCATAGGAAAGAGGTGTTGGAGCAAGTCCTCTGTAAGATGGAGCCAGATATTGATTGGGCCAAGGACATTAGGTCCAATTGTATTGAGTATTTGAAAGTGATGGCAGGCTATGACCTGCCCTTTGTTGAGATCGATCCCGAATAGGTGAAGCCTTATTTTCGTAAGATGGAAGATGGAATGTCAGGAGAGCTCACCACATATTTCATGAATTTTTTTGCTCGGGCCTTCGCCCAATCTGAACAAGTTAGGGATAATACGGCCAAGTGTGATGAAGATTGGGATACACTTACGGGCCGATCTAAACAATGGAACTACCGGGGGCTCCAATCCAGCATAATGGAAATCGAGAAACTTCAGGCACTCACCAAAAAAATTATAGAATATATTGCCTTGAAGAAACAGGAAGGAAACTCAAAAATTGATGACAAGTTCCTCACAGAGTAGCTGCAACAAAGGGAAATCAGCTAGAAGACAAAACGCTATAGTATTGCCACTAAAGGACGAAATAGGGAAAAGACAAGAGATGTATTTTAAATTGTAATATATTTGGGGGTAGGTGAAACCCTAGTTTGTAGTGAATCTTGGCCATATAATGCAAATCAATCTCGTCCATTCGTTCTACTTTTTGACACTATAAATAGGGGGTCTCCTCTCATTTTCAAGAGAGAGTTGAGTTGTTGTAATGACATGTTGCAGAAATTTTAATAGAAATACATTGACTTTGGTGGATTTCTAAGTTTATTTGCATGTTTCATGATTCATCTCCCATAGTTAGCTGGTTTAGATAGATTTAATTTTTTATTTCAATTGGTTTTAGATTGCTTAGATAGATTAGTAAATGTTGTTATGTGGTTGTGAAGATTTTTGTTGTGTAGATGCCTTTCTTGCCCATACTTTTTGTTGTTTACTATTGGTAGATGGTTGTGTAAAGTTAGTCTGGGCATAAACTAAAATTTTCTCCAAACTTTTATCTTTTTTGCATGCATGTTTATGATGAATGAATGGTAAAACATTTGCAGTCCTTAGAAGCTAGCACAAGTTTCATGATAATGTGAGTTGTCTGGTTAAGTGAAATTCTATTTTAAGGAAGCTATCCACAGTAGAACCTCCATGATCACTGTTCATATTTAGTTTCAAATCTAGGAACCTCTCTTCTCCCCTTCTCTTTTTTCCTTTTCTTTTAATAAGTGACATGTGCTAAGGTTCATTGCACATTGTAGAGCTAAATCTTAAGATAAAACTAGAGTTTATGATCATTGTTTGAACCTGCAGCAAACTACACTCTAACTTCCTATTTTCAGAACTCCATTTCAAGATTCATTTTGTATCCAGCCAAATAAGTAATTATGCCCTGTGATTACCAGAAAAATCACATCAAACATCAATTGATAAATTACATGCACGTCATGACCTTACACCCGAGAGACCTTGGGGTAATTTTCAGAAACTTGTAATTGGAGATTGTCTTTCAAGAGAGGTGATGCACCTATCCATTACTTGCATTGAGAAAGTGTACCAAAACACCCATCAACATTAGGGTGGGAGGAATAGATAGAGAGGAGGGAGATAGGGATTGGTGAGGTGGGAGGGTGAGAGAGGGAAGGAGATAGGGATTGGTAGGGTGGGAGGGAGAGAGAGAGAGAGAAGGAGATAGGGAGATAGGGATTGGTAGGGTGGGAGGGAGAGAGAGAGAGAGAGAAGGAGATAGGGATTGGTGGGGTGGGAGGGAGAGAGAGAGATAGGGATTGGTAGGGTGTGAGGAATAGATGGAGGGAAAGAAAGAGGGAAGGAGGGATATAGAGATTGGTAAGGTGGGATAGAGGGAGATGTAGGGAGGGACACAGGGTTTGGTAAGGTGGGAGGGTGAGAGAGGGAAGGAGAGAGATATAGATTGGTAGGGTGAGAGGGAGATAGAGATGGAATGGAGGGATAGGTGGAGGGAGAGAAAGACAAAAGGAGGGAGTTATGGTGTGGTAGGGCAGGAGGGATAGGTATAGATATATTTTGGGAGGGAGGAAGGGGTAGGTGGAGAAAGAGAGGGAAGAAGATATGGAGTGGTAGGGTGGGAGGGATAAAGGGATAGAGAGAAAGAGGGAAGGGGAGATAAGGAGTGGTGGGGTGGGAGGGATAAGTATAGAGAAAGTTAGGGAGAGAGGGAGGGGTAGGTGGAGAGAGGTTGTGTGTGTGTGAGTAAGATAAGGAGTGGTAGGGATAAAAATAGAGGAGTGTGTATCTCCCTTATTCCCCCTTTTTCCCTCCTATCCTACCTCTCTCTATCTCCCTCCTTCCCTCTTTCTCTCCCTCCCACCCTACCAATCCCTATCTCCCTCCTTCCCTCTCTCTCTCCCTCCCACCCTACCAATCTCTATTCCTTCTCTCTCCCTCCTACCCTAGAAATCCTTATCTCCTCCTTCCCTCTCTCACCCTCCCACCTTACCAATCCATATCTCCCTCCTTCCTCTCTCTCTATTCCTCCCACCCCACCAATCCCTATCTCCCTCCTTCCCTCTTTCTCTCCCTCCACCTATCCCTCATCTCTCTCTCTCTCCATCCCACCCTACAAATCCCTATCTCCTTCTCTCTCTCACCATCCCACCCTACCAATCCCTATCTCCCTCCTATCCTACCTCTCACTATCTCCCTCCTTCCCTCTTTTTGTCTGTCCCTCTCTCCCTCCCACCATCCCAATCCCTATCTCCTTCCTTCCCTCTCTCTCCCTCCCACCTTACCAATCCCTATCTCCCTCCTTCCCTCTTTCTATCCCTCCCTCTATTCGTCCCACCCTACCTCTCCTACCCCACCTCTCTCCGCCTACCACTCCCTCCCTCCCTAACTCTCTCTACCTCTCTCTCCCTATCTCCATTTCTGTCTATATTTTTTAATAATAATACAATATATAATATATATTAAATAATAATAAAAATATGTAATATATATACAATATATCATATAATACATAATATATAATATAATATATAAGTTATAATATTTAATATATAATAGATTGTTTAAGTTTGATACAACGAATATTCGTTTTATTAAAAATTGGATATGTTTTGTGCAAGACAGGTACCTATGTTGTTCTCTATATTTTTGGAGTCACAGTGGGTGTGTTTTGAGCTCTGCATAAGGAATATCCATTATATGTGCATAAAGGATATCCATTATTGATAACACGGATACCCATTTCATTCTATGTAGAAAAAATTATGTAAAGTTTGCTTTATATATTCAAATTAATATATTAATATATATATAAATAATAATATAATATTATATAAAAAAATATAGTATAAATATTATAATATTATATAAGTAATATAATATTATATATAACATATTAATATTATATATAATATATTAATATTGTGTACATTAAAATATAATATAATATATTAATATTTATTAAATATAAATATTATAAATATTAATATTATATATAATATATTAATATTATGTACATTAACATATAATATAATATATTAATATTTATTAAATATAAATATTATTATAATTATAATATTAATATATATAATATTATAATTATAATATTAATATATATAATATTATAATAAATAAAATATTAATATATCGTACGAATAAATAATATTATATTATTTAAATTAATATAACAAGCTTTAAAAAATGGATATCCGTTTTTGAAAGAAAAATAGATATCCATTTTGTACACCATCTTTCCCATACCTTGTGTGAACGGCTATAAACAAAATGGATATTTGTTTTGTTCAACAAAATGGATATCCACTTTGTTTGCTTAACAAAATGGATATTTGTTTGGTTTGAGTGGAGAAAATGGATAAAATTCAATTTTGTTTGTTCCAAGAGTCCCCAGATTCTCTACTTTGTCGAGAATATCATGATTTCTACACATTATAGATAAGATTTCTCTTTTGGAGCACTCTTTTTCACAAAAAAAAATATTATTTCAATCATTTGATACTTTTTTGGGTTGGGATAATGGGAAGCAACAGTCGTCGTAAAGCGAAAAGGAAGAGGAATTGTTAAGCGAAGGCAATTGAGGCAAGTATAGAGAAAGATAGAGTAAGGAAGAGGTTGGAAAGAAGAGGTATGTCAAATTTTATTCAAGGAGAAGGCTCCTCTTTACCTTTAAGTGAAATTCAAAGTGACCATGATATTGAATTTCAAAATATTGAAGAAGAAATTGAAATTGAAACTTAACATGAAAATGAGGTGCAAAATGTTGAATATGAAATTGTAAATGTTGAGCATGAAAATGAAATTCAAAATTTTGAACACTCAATTGAAATTGAAATTTTTGAACATGAAATTGAGAAAGAAAATGTCCAACATGAATTTGTAAATGTTGACTATGACCATGATATTGAATTTGAAAATATTGAAGAAGAAATTGAAATTGAGACTTTACAACATGAAAATGAGGTGCAAAATTTTGAACATGAAATTGTAAATGTTGAGCATGAAAATGGAATTCAAAATGTTGAACACTCAATTGAAATTGAAAGTCTTGAACATGAAATTTGAGAAAGAAAATGTCCAACATGAATTTCTAAATTTTGAGTATGAAATTGAAAATACTAATGTTGAAGATGAAATAGGTGAAAATGAAACAATAAATGTCAATGTATCTCCTAATTATGAAAGAAGAGGATATTTGTGAAGAATAAAATGAAATCCTAAATCCATCTATTTGTAATGAATCCAATGAAAATTCTCAACTTTCAAGAACCCCAAAATGATTACTTGAAATAGATGAGAACATAATAGATAAAGCTGATGGAAAAAGGTCATCACGAATGGCTCGGTTGTGTGCTACCCAAATGTTCAATCAATACTTTTCCAATAAGACATTAACTAAACAATTTCAACTTTTTGTACAATTGCAATCTTACAAAATGAGACCATTATTAAAAAAAATTGAAGATGTCACCAAAAAGTCAAAAAATAGTATTATTGTCAAAAATATTTTTAATGCTCTAACTTCTATTGGAAAGACAAGTAAGGAAAAATATAAGAGATTTTCTTGTAGAGTGATCACAACCTCACTAGTAAGTCATTATTTGAGAAAGGCTCGTTTAATGAGGCAAAATTGTATTGATTTAAACCTAAATTGTAAGATATTGTCTAGAGTACTCTCAAGAAGAGGAAGACTCGATAGTCCTCTTCAAAATGATACATGGACTTTTAGTGGGAGGCTTTCATGTGTTGATAAAAATCTAATGGATAATTTTGATGCCAAAATTTGGCAAGGTAACAACCCTTTTATGGGAAACTCAGTTTATGGGGAACCTATTGTGCTAAACTGAGTGACCTCCATATTTTAAAGAAGTCGGCTTCTTTCTAATTGGGGTTTGGACAGGGAAAGGGGAAATAGATATAAAATAAAAGTCTAATCTAAGGTGATGCACCAAGTCTTAGATAATAGGAATGATAAATCATAGATCTAAGGGCCTGATTAGCAATTTGCGATGTCCCAGAAAGGCAGAAACAGAGGATTAAAGTTTAAACAATTCATTTATTGACATAAAATAATTTTTCACGCATAATTACTAACAAGAAGAGTCATAAGACATGATCTAGACCAGAAAACTTGTATTCAATTTATAGAAGTTCTACAAATGAATCATCCAAACAATAGCAGCACAATCTAAAGTTAATCAAATATCATGAGAAAATAGAAAGGTTGAATGATTGGCACAATCTGCAAGTCTTTTGCAATAATTAAACAACAATAACAAAGGCCTGGTGACTTTTCTAAAATTTGTGTTCTTTCTACAAAATCCTGGAACCCCTCCTCTAAAACAAAGAGGAGTATATAGTTGAACGCTCCCACCACCTTGGCGAGTAGTAACAGAAAATATTTGAGAATCTTTGGCAATGATGCAAAATCAAAGATTCCTCCCGACCGTTGTAATAGAAAAGATTCTAGCCAAAGCATTCGGTCACTCCAAGCTCAGGTGCATCCTCTACAAATGATGGAAGTGGTCCCAGAAAAGTTGAGTAGACAAGTGTCATTACCCTTCTAAAGTAATTATGACATGCAGCAGGATGTCACGATCCTTGGCTCACTCCATCCCTGTTTAAAAGAAACACCTACCGAATAGACATGTGGTGACATCACGCAGCCCGTGCTCATCCCTTTCTTTCACCATTGAAAACTTACACCAAGTAGACACATGTAAACCGCCTTATCCTTGATTCTGAATGTGGGGTCTGCTAAAATACGTGGCATGCAGGTGGAGCCCAACTAAAAAGTGAAGGGAAGCGGCTTTCGACTATGCTCAGAGTAGACATGTGGCAACGCAATAAGGCCATTTTGAAATGCAAAGGGAAGAGATCCTTCAAGGAGCACAGAGGGGACACATGGCAGAACCAGCGGAGTTTATCAAAAAGGGACGAATGACTTTTAATGCAATGTGTGGGCTGATACTTTAACAAAATAAAGCCTGTAGGGAGCTCGATGAATATTTATTCACAACTTTTGGCAACTATTAGGGGTATTTCGCTTGAGGAACAAAGAACCCAAAATTTCTCTAGTTGCAGACCAGAGTTTTACCCACTAGGCGATGGCTTCAGAGCTTAGAGAGGGCATCCTACAGCAGTAGCCAGTCAGCTTCAGATAGCCTCTATATATCGCGTAAATTCTCTTGTGCTCCACTAAGATCAAGCATTTCTTTATAAGGAAGCTCTATCGGTAGACTAGCCCAAACTCACATAGGAAGAGTAGCCATGCAACTGGATCGATAATCCCTTCAATATCTGTTGATGTGGGAGGTTGGCTGAATCTTTGTAAGGCAGTTATGTCCTACCGCTTTTCTTCAATTTTTGTTGCAAGTTGCTCAGCAATGGTCATGGATCCATCCTCAAGAAATGGGAAAGGTAGGCCCATCTCAGTCAGTTGGGAGAAGCTTTCTCGCACGTTATCTAGAGTTGTGCCCAAATTGGCCACGCATGCTCTAGCTCATTTTATGGTTGATTGGAAATGGAAGAACTTGTTCATCGTCTTGGCAACAGCCTTCCGATCATCGATTCCTACCCCAGCTAGGTCTTCATCAGAGACTAAGTACAATTTGGCTAGCAGCCCCTACGCCTCAGGGACCTTTTCCATGATGAACTGCAGGAACTCTCCCGTAGTTCTATGAACTTCTTGGCTCAAACCTGTCACCTGAGACATGTACCAGAGTATTGGTTGTAACATCAGGTAATAATACTTGACCTTCCCCTAGTATGAAGCATATAGTTGATGTGCTATTGGGATGAGATTTGGTTGGGCAACAGGAGCCTGAGGAGCATCCTTTAAAAGGGAAATCTCTGCATCCCTTGCACTAACATCCTTCATTAGCTCCGTGATCCTCTTGTTGGTGGATGCCAATTATTCCTGAACATGAGCTAACTCTTTAGTTCAGCTCTCCTTCACCTAGCTATGGTTTTCCAGTTCTTTGTCAAGGGAAGACTTTTCCTCCCAAAGCTCCTCCTCTATTTGGGCCTTGCGACCCTCAAATTCGGCATTCTTCTCCTATAGCTTTTTCTCATTCTGAGCCCGTTGTTTATCTAGTACCTCATTTGTTTGCACCATCCCCTGCTCATATTCAATGTGCCACCATTCGAGCTCCTCATTCCTCAGCTGTAGATTCTACTTTTCCAGAGTCAATTGACCCTAGTATTACTAATTCTTAGCATGTAGCTCATTTATTATAGCAGAGTTGATGGATTGAACCTTTACAAGTTCCTCCTGAAGTCTATTCTTCTCTACCTCTGCTATCAGCACTCTCTCTGTCAAGTACGCAACATTTTCTCTTAGGGATTTCTCCCTTTTTTTCCAAGAAACTAGCTCTTTCTTTTAAGGATTTCAGCTGCTCATCCATCTTCCTCAACTAGTGGACAATTTTAATGAAATCAGAGATGACCACTCATTATGTTTCCTCCATGAGCTCAACCTTATCCTGCGGATGAGCTACTTTCATGTCAAGCCCCATGGCATATAGATCATAATCTTTTGGCTGCATCTCCCCTTGTTGCTTTGCCACGGTCAAGTACATGGTTGCAAATTTTAGTGTTTGTTGAGTCTCACCATAGATAGTATGCATCTTCAATTTCGTTGGCTTACGATCATCCTTGGCTTTTCACTTTTGAATTCTACTAGCATGCGCTTCCTTTGTAGCATTACTTTGTGCAATAAAATGGGTTGGTGATAGGACTATCCCTCCTGTGAAAGGAGCATCGGGAGGTAGGGCATATGGATAGCTAAGTTTAATAGGCACAAGAAGTTTCTTCTTTTGGAGAGTGACGTTCTATGGGGAGAAATGAGGCACATGCCAAAGCTTGGTTTGTGAACCAGTAGAAGGGATTGTCATTTTCCAAGGTTTCATTGGTGAACTGGCAGGAGGACTCATGAGTTGTAGTGGTGAGGGAGTAGTCACTGTAGAGTCTGCTTGTTGTGAGAAAAAGGGAGGATCCACAGCGATAGTAGCAATATGGGTGCCAACGGTGGGTAAGCCTTCAGAAAGTGAGGCAAGGGAGGACTGAGTGACAGCAGCTAGTGTAAGAGTTCGCGGAGGAGTGAAGGAAAATGGATTCATTCGTATGGACTAGAAGAAACCTCCCGTAATCATCATTTTATCAAAGGTGGGAAAAGAAGGGCCAACACTCATGGTGGGGGGCGTCGCAGAGATAGTGGAAGATACCAAAGACTGAGAGGTAAGAAAAGAAAGAGTGAATGTTACCTATTGACTGGTCGATAGTAACTCCTGGCTTGTTTCTGGTTCCATATCTTTTTCAGGCTCCTAGCTGGCTACGAGCACTTGGCCTGCAGCGGGTTTTTGTGAACTTTCTCCGATAATAGTTTTTGTGCATTGTCGCTTTGCAGGTGAGGTTTCTCTAACCTCAACAGTCTTTACTAGCTACTACTACAACACTCTTGTTGGTTTAGTGGCCCAAGTGAGTGACTGTGAAGCCCTTGAAACATTGAATCACACATTTGAAGTTACGTAGGAGGGCCACCTCATGGAGCTTTTCTCTTGATGAGAGGATGACATTTGGGTCCCCACTTCTTTTTCTTATTTAGATTCAACTCCCAGGATGTCACTCCCTTCAGTTCTTGAGTCAGAGGCTACATGTCCATCGTCCCACAATTTTTCAAACTCTTCATTAGCTTTCAAGCTTTCATAAGGGGCTTTAAGTTGTTTTTTTCCTGACCATATACCCAGAAGGCTCTCATTTTTTCTAGAGTCCATTTCTCTGTATGTCGTAACTTGTTGTACATGGTGCTCACCAACTTGAAATTCTCATCAGCCTCTGCTACAATGAAGTATAACTTATGTCATGGTTCCTTATTATCCTCCATGGGAATATGCACCAACTCAACCAAACATTCATCTTTATCCTCCCGCAGGCTACGCCTCTTTTCCCAGTAGGGTCGAGGAGTGTGAGTAACCCTCATGTGCGCATGCAGAAAATCATTGAAAGGATTATACTGCCATTTATCACATATCAAAACCAACCCTAAATGAGCCAGCTTATCTTGCAATAGCGGGTGTGTCAGCCTCTTTACCAGGGTCACCATTTTGAAACTTATGGGTAACTAGAAGAATCCCTTCTTCTTGGGAGGTCCTCCACAAAAGTTGTAATCGATAATGCATGTTTGTCGATACATTTCAAGAGCCAGCACTTTGTTTGTGACATAGGCTGGGAGTTGGAATGGTTGGTCAATGAAACCTTGCATTCATACGATTGTGAAATCTGCGCTGAAGAACCAGTCATGTGGGGGAGTAAAGACTTGCATATATCATGTTTGATCTGTGTTGAGTCAAATCATGCCATCTTCTCCTTGCAAATCTTGCAAAATCGAAGTTAGAAAGAAATCCAAAAATGCATGGTAGTCAAATGTTGCGGAGAGGAGAGGTGTCCATGTAGATACCGGCTTCCTTCTACCCTTTTCATCAAAAATAGACAAACCCACATACTTACTGAAGAAATCAATATTTTGATGCAAAAATATATGGGCAATAAAAGAGAGGAACTTGAACTTCCATTCAATCAGGTAATTCTCTATTTTCCCTATCATTTCTTCTACGAGGAAGTCTACGAAATCCTACCAGAAGAAATTATGTTGCTTGCAAAATTGAAAACCTGACCCTAATTGAAAAGCATGCACCTCCTGGTCTGTGTACAAGCCACAAATAAATGATAGCATTGAAAAGGCCTCCCTTAATTCATTACTCTCAAATGAACCATGTGGCATTGAGATACTTGGCGGGTTTTGGCTCGTTACTCCCTACCTATTAGTTTCCTTAATTAAAAACTAAGGACCCTTCCTCATTTCCCTCCATGTGCTTTTCCTTTCTCAAGAGTGAGCACCTCAATTGTCTCACTTCTGGTGGTTAGGTCAGGGATACATAGCATATACCAGATAGCTTGCGGGCTGATATTAACCATTAAGGTTTGTCCCTATATGTTGTGGGTGCTTGGGTTGTAATGTTGAATGGCTGCATCAACCAACTCTAGGAAATAGTGCACTAATGGGGCCATGTACTGTGGGAGCCCGCTAAACCATATCTTTCCCACTGCTAACATCTATTTCTTGGATGCCTTCATCCTCTCACAGGCCCCTTCTCTCAAAGACTTGGGGTTTTTTTACGAAGAATGGGTCGTGAATATTGTTCCACTCCTCCTGGACTTGAACTCGGTTTCTGTAATTTTTTGGCTTATCTAGTTCTAGCGTGTTCACCCATTTTGGCTTGTCTAGTATACAAGGCATGGCATATGAAATTTCTTCAAAGATGTTAACAGCATACGATGCATGTATGGCCTTAATCAAAGGTTGTGTTGCCTCCCTTGGTATCTCTTGTTGTGGACTCTCTGCCATTGTCTCAATTGATGAAAGCTTTTGCTAGGCCTAAATTCTCTGCAACTTTTTCCTCTGCTCTAGATATGCTAAGTACCTTCACTCACTCAGCTTAGCATATTTGAAAAGACTCTTAGGAGTTTAAAATTTTTGCATGCGACACTTAGCTATCTTTTCTCAAGTTGGTAGATGAAAGTGGTTTTTTGCATTTAATTCGGTAGGTATTTCTCACCCTTTTGCTCATGCGACAATTAATTACTTTCCATTTTGAAGTGACAAGAATTCATAATTGCATTAGGCAACCGTGTGATACAGCGAGATTTACTTGGAACTTGGGCCGACGATTTTCTCTTAGCTTAGCATTCATATGCACTGGCAATTAATATCCTAAACATAATGATTAAGCCAAAGCAAATGATCAGCGCTTGAAAAGATATGAATCTTGCCTTGGGTTTTGGAAAATTCCTGAGAAGTGACACAATAGCCTCTAGACTATGTATCTCACCACCAATGAATGCCACCATCTTAAGCTAATTAATTAGCTCTTAGTAACTTTGCACGCATTGAACTGTACTTAGTAGGTGCAACCATTCAGGAAATTCAAGTGAGCTTAGGCACAGTTCTCAAGTTAGCACTTGATTATCATTGCATTTTTGGAAAGCCTCTTACCACGCCTTTCCTTTTTTTTTCTATAAATAAGCATCTAAATGGTAACAAAATCACACTTAGCATTTGAGCAAGCTTTAGTAATAGGTTATTGACTTAGCGTTTGGCTTTGGTAATTGGTGAAGTATCTTCATAGGCTAAGCTTTAGGCAGCTTTTAGGAGTAATTAGCAGATAGTTGTATTGTGTCATTACCATGAACACCCCCATTAGGCTAGGGTCGCACAAGTCATAGACAGCCTTTCTTGTTGAGATTTCCACTAGATCTCTAAAAATAATGACAAAGAACAAACACTCCCTGGCTCTAATAGCCATGAAGTGGGTTCTGGGTCGAGACTGTCTAGAGTATGAGGACAAGTATCGAGTTAATACCGATGTTTGCTCGCACTTTGTCACGTCCATGTTGGATATTGGCATCCCCAAGCCATTGGTGTTGAAGTTGGTCAAAGAAATTTTCCCCAAGAAGTACTTGAACGGTCTTGGTGAAGTTGTTGCTAACACTACATATGGGGTAGGCTTTCCCATGGCAAGCAACCTTAAGCGCTACATTGAAGAAGAAGTGGTTGTCCTGTGGTTGTCATTCCTGAGTGGATTTCACCTTCAGTCACAAAATGAACACCGTCAAAAGGTCACCCATGCATGCCATTGAAATATGCTAACCAATTTTTTCGATGAATTAACACAACATAACCAACACTTAGCCAACTTGATTAGCATTAGCTCCAAATAGAAAACCAAACTTCAAATGAACTCACACCAAGAATGCACACTCAATCCCAATGAGGGATAGGTGTTGTCATATGGTGGAGGAGCTAAATGAAAAATACTTGAAAGAAACTTCTCAACGTCAAGAATGTGCACACAAGATCCCACTGAGGGTGAGGTGCTAACATATGACGGAGTGTTTAAATTGAAAGCTATAAATTAACAGGCGGATAACCAGCCATGAAGAGCATTTCCACACTACCACCAAACAGTGGGGGAAAAAATTACAATTAAAACAATTCATCCGTTGTGGCGGGCATCCACAGAATTGTGGGGATTCACCACTATGAAAGTGGGTACAAGAGTGTTACAATCAAATTATCCACACTGGCGGTAAACCATCCAGGGGTACTTATGTGAGAAGAATAAGAATTAATTGCAGCAATTAGAACTGGAACAGTACTACTATTTACAGTTTTTACAAATAAGAAATAAGCTGCAAATTACATATGAATTACAATAGTCTTCAAACATATGAGTAATAGATGATCTCATACAATTATTTATCTCTCTAACTACTGATAATGAGTTAAAAATTAGAACTTCAAAGGTCTAATACAAAAAATAGTAAACTGGAAATGTCAATCAGCAACTGTGAAATTCAATGAAAAGTTCATAACTCACTTAATTCACTTCCAAATCGAATGTCATCTTTTGTTGTGTCTCCTTAGGAGGTAGGTGCCCAAAAACAGATCACAAACAGCACCAAAACTTAGCATATAATTCAAGCACGAATTCCAATGCTTTCAAGAATGGTACGGCCCTCCTTGAGGGGCGATTTTGTCATTAAAAATCAGCAATTCAATAAAAATCTGGAAACTTGTGGAATGGGTCGCCCAAAGCATAGAAATTAGATTCTCGAATGCCCAGAACAAAATAAAAATTACTCACAAAGCTGTATACAAATTTGACTTTCAGCTGTGACTATATCAGCAACTTCAAAACTGGAAATTTCATCAAAATCTTCAACTATTGAGCTCAATCTGCTAGTCTGATTTGAGAAGCAGCAAATGTCCAACTAGGTGTTGTATTTCAAACATGAAATTGGATTGGAACTAGGAGGTAAGCATCCCTCGAAGTATTAAACAAGTTGTCATTTTGACAGCATAACATTAGCATAAAAATATTGGATAATCAGCTCTTCAAACAACAGCAATATATAAGCTTTAGTTGGCAAATGAAGCAACAAGAACTCTTCAAATTCCAAGAAGTTGAATCACTTCAACTTCCAAAAGGGACGCCACCTTTTTTCCTTTTACTTTTTGAAATAATAAAATATCATTCAACTTCCCTTTTAGGCATCCATTTCATATTGCAACAATAAAGCATTTATTAAATAATTAAATGCTCACTTGACCCCTTTATGTCCCCTTCTTTAAAACAACTTGAAGTCATCAAGCCTAGGCATGGGGTACAACTTCAAGACATGAAAATTGACTAAGTCTGAAACTCAGTCCAAGGAGATAACTAAATACAATGCCCAAGTTGCAACTGATGAATTGCTAAAAATAGCAAACTAACAAATGCCAAATTGAACCAAGTTGATGATGATGCTTCTGCCAAAAATGAACTTACTAAAAATAGTAAATGCCAAAAATAGTAAGTTAACTTCAAAACCATCAAAAAGCCAAATTGAACACTAAACTGTAAAGGATTGAATTGCTACTAGATAGATACTGCCAAAAGATAGACTTGCTAAAAATAGCAAACTACTATAAATAGTAAGTCTGCACAACATCCTCTGAACGCCAACTGAGCAATATCTGAAAGAGGAAACCCTAGTTTTATACTTCATCTTAGCCTACGGATTTTCAGAAATAGGCTAAATCCAAAAGAAGAGTGTATGGCCAAAATGGGGACATTACAGTCCGCCCTTCCCAAAATTGCTTGTCCTCAAGCAATGCCACAACACTCCAAACTGATCCCACCAAACATATAGAATCCCGGGGTCCCATGTCCATCTCTGAAAAACCCCACCATTCTGATGTTGCGCCACTCTAATCATACAAATGAAATCATTGCACCATAATTGCACTAACCATCCCTACAACCTCAAAGTGATAACATGCTTGAAATTCAAGTCGAACAACATGGAAGGAATTGAATCAAAATCTAGCAGTGTCTCATGATCAATAAACTCTGAGGAATTACCATCTGTAATGTCAATGTCAATCACCATTCTGAGAACAATGAAGAATAATTTAAGCAACTCAAAAATATTCTCATCAACATAACTCCTCAAAATAACAAACCGAGTCACAACAGCAAGTGTGTGTCCATCATAGCTAATTGCAAAGGAAAAAACAACTCTTTGCAAAGTCATAGCAGCTGCATCCTCAAAACTCCACAAGGATGTATAATACCCCTTTTGAATAATGCTGACATATTCAAGAAAATTTCTAAAAATTTCCACCAATCTCTCCCCCAAGTCTCAAAAAATTGAACCAAATCAAGCAAAGGTTCGCTGCCCCTAACACTAGTGCTAGAGATTGAAAAAAGATGATCACTGAAAAATAATTTGAACACCATCCAAAACTGATCCAAATCACTATGAAACATCATTTCCCACCTTTGGGACCAAAAACCATCATTGATAAGAGATTGTGAAGAGAAAAAATAAGTATACCAGCTGCCCATGACATTTGAAGTAAACCAATTAAAGTCTGATTTTAGGAAAATCATAATACAAAGAGTAGAACAACTATTCTGACACTGGAAATCAGCGTCCATAATATCACAACTGTTCCTGCCCAAGGCTAGAAACATCCCCTCAACAGACTCCAACCCATCATTAAGCCATCTTTTGTTCGAAGTATCTTTCCAATCCACCAATAGATGAACCAAAGGAATCATCAAATGATTGGTAAAGATGGGAGCAGCATCAAAGATTCTGAGAATTGAATCCTTATCTCTCCAAAGATCCTTTTTTCTACTTGCAACAATCTCCATCAAGCCATGTTGAGAATTTCAAGCATGAATTCCCAACCGCAAATAATCTCCAACACATTGGGAAGAATTCCCAACATATCTCCAAGAGCCATAGTGAAAGTCTCGAGCACACAAACCCATGTAATCAGTTGCAACCATCAATGCAAAGTTTGAACCTTTCATGACCAGCATTTTAGAATAATCACTCATCAACAATGCACAATCTAGAAACCAAATGGGCAAGTCTGAAAGTTCTCCCACAATTTGATGCATATTTCCAAGACCTGGCCAAATCAACCATCTTAAGATAGGTGGTACTCTTCCCTTGGTCAATGCTGAGTGAAGACCAGCAAGTTCAAGTTTGAACATCATTAAATTCTCATTTAATAACCATCCCAAGAGAGTGTTGCCTGACATATAGCTTGGATCCACCAACATTATCTTATACTTAACCATGAAATCATGCATGTCAAAAACATAAAACCTCTTATCAATGTCATCCATGTAGAAATTGTCAATCACCTTATGATTTAAAAAATTATGTGAAGATGGTGGATTATTGTACACAATCATAGAAAAAATATTTCATTCATCCCTTTCGTTGGTGTTTTCATAGAATTCATGCACATCGTCTGCAACTTGAGGATACCCAACATTAGTTGTTGATCCGTAGAATGTACCATGATGAATATCAAACACATTACCAATCATCACATCAAGCTCATGGCTGCAAGCTACCCCTTCTTGAGGCAAGTTCTCTTCCCAACTCAAGAGTTCACACTCTTGATTTACCTTCCAATTACCATCATCTTCATGAATCTCCTTAAAATTAAGTAAGGCTTCATCATTATGGAGTTCATTAATACCTTCAACTATTTGCTTGATCTCCATAATCCTTGTATCAGCTTCTTGTCCTTCAAGTGTGGCTGCAATAAGAGTTTGATTTTCTCCCTTGCATAAAGAGTGATGAGCTAAGGAAAGATCAAGACAAAGCCTATCAACCTCATTCTCCTTCTCTTGATAGGCATCATAGGTTTCCTCTGCAAACTTAATAGCATGATCCCTATCTGAGAGCAAGTGCAAATAATCTGACTTTATGGATTCAAATGCTTCTTTGATGGTTCGCACCTTAGAAAGAGTGTCTCCACCCTTAACTCCATTCTGTCTCTCTTCAAACTGCAGCTCCCAGTAAAGTTCTTCAATACAATTGTGTATGCTATCAAATCTTGATAACACCTTAACAATTTTCTCTTCTGTAACCAATAAGTTATCCTTCAAAACTTGCAGCTCTTTAGGCTCATGATCATAATCAGCAAAGAAGCTTTGCTCATCAAACATCAACTTTTCTGATTTATTTTCTTTGACTTGATTCTCAAAATCAGCCTCCTTTCTAATCTTATCACTGCATAACTCCTGAATCGAAGGCTTGTCAACAACTTCTTCAAACAAATTAGTACCTCTATCTTGACCTTTCAAGTTCTCATACTCTTCTTGTGCGTAATTCTGAAAGGCATCCAAACCATTTGCTGATTTTAAAACATTCTTCTCTTCAACATAAGAAATCACGTTCTCATTAGCCATTGTTGCAACTTCTCCTCCAAAGATCACTTCATTACTTGCATTGCAAACTAATTTTTGAACTTCATCAGGATCAAAGGGGAATTTATCCCACTCCGGTTCTTTATCATACCTTGGTGACATCGCGCCCGGATCCCAAATGTGAAAGGTTTGATTGCAATGATCAATAGGAAAGAGATCATCATGCTCCTCTTGAACTATTGACTCTTTGAATGAGTCACTCCTCAACCCACTTGAACTAAAATCTTCATCTATAACTTTCTCCACAGATGTAGTTTGATAATCAAACCCACTACCACTCAAGTCACTAGCATTATATCGGATTAAAGAATCATCAAAGCTGGTTGCTTTGAATATTTTGTCATTCTTTTCTTCAATGAAATTATCTTGAGTAGATGTGTTGCTTGATTTTATCATTAGTGCCCACATACATACCAAAGAAGTCTTCTTGGACACTTGTCAATAATTCTTCATATGGAATTGGCTCAACATAAAGTAGAGAATTATCCTTCACTAAATCTTCAACAAGAGGAGATAAAAACACATCGGAATCACCATCAACAACCTCACTTTCGTAATGGTCATAAGCTGGTTCAAAGACACCATTAGTATTTGCTTCATCTTGCTCTTCTTCAACGTACTTATCCCACACAACTGTTCCACCAGCATCTTTTGAGAAGCCATTTGTCTGAAGATCTTCATTGGTTGAATCCTTATTAGGACTCAAGACTGCTGTAATGATCTTCTTACCATAACAATCTTCATTATTTCCCATCCCATGCAAGTCTAGGGATGTATTTTGGGACTCTAACTTAATCTCCTCATTTGCCAAGGTATCTTCATCAAGCCCACTTTCATTTTGAACCAAAATGTGCACCTTGCTTGTGTCTTCTTCAACACTAATTGACTGATTTTTCTCTTCAATTTCCTTACTTGTGGGCTGCAAACCACAAACAGATCATTTTGCTTCTTCCTTCCTTGATTCTTCAACCATGGAAAGTTCTACTTCCTCTTTAATCATTTTTTTGATGTAGTTGACCATAGCCAACTTTCCAGGGTCATGAATCACCGCACAATTCAAAAACGTGTCAAATGAAACATTGTTCTTAAACTCATCTGTCATGCTCTGATATTGTTTATGGAGTATGGCAGCCTCATGTTCACATTGCCTCTTGAACTGGTATTCTTCCGAAGCCACAATATAATTTGACTTCTCACAATTCCTGGACCTCAGAAAATGCAACATCTTAAGAACTTCTGAAAGCTAAACTGAACTTAGGTGAAGAATCTGATTTCTCTATCACTCATCTGTCAACTGACTCTGTCTTATTCACAGGATGGCAAGATCTTGGCTCTAATACCACTGAAATATGCTAACCAATTTTTTCGATGAATTAACACAACATAACCAGCACTTAGCCAACTTGATTAGTGTTACCTCCAAATAGAAAGCCAAACTTGAAATGAACTCACACCAAGAATGCACACTCAATCCTAATGAGGGATAGGTGTTGTCATATGGCGGAGGAGCTAAATGAAAAATACTTGAAAGAAACTTCTCAACATCAAGAATGTGCACACAAGATCCCACTGAGGGTGAGGTGCTAACATATGACGGAGTGTTTAAATTGAAAGCTAGAAATTAACAGGCGGATAACCAGCCATAAAGAGAATTTCCACACTACCACCAAATAGTGGGGGGGAAAGATTACAATTAAAACAATTCATCCGCTGTGGCGGGCATCCACAGAATTATGGGGATTCACCACTATGAAAGTGGGTACAAGAGTGTTACAATCAAATTATCCACACTGGAGGTAAACCATCCAGGGGTACTTATGTGAGAAGAAGAAGAATTAATTGCAGCAATTAGAACTGGAACAGTACTACTGTTTACAGTCTTTACAAATAAGAAATAAGATGCAAATTACATATGAATTACAATAGTCTTCAAACACATGAGTAATAGATGATCTCATACAATTATTTATCTCTCTAACTACTGATAATGAGTTAAAAATTAGAACTTCAAAGGTCTGATACAAAAAATAGTAAACTGGAAATGTCAATCAACAACTGTGAAATTCAATGAAAAGTTCATAACTCACTTAATTCACCTCCAAATCAAATGTCGTCTTTTGTTGTGTCTCCTTAGGAGGTAGGCGCCCAAAAATAGATCACAAACAACACCAAAACTCAGCATATAATTCAAGCACGAATTCCAATGCTTTCAAGAATGGTACGGCCCTCCTTGAGGGGCGATTTTGTCATTAAAAATCAGCAACTCAAAATAAAAATCTGGAAACTTGTGGAAGGGGTCGCCCAAAGCATAGAAATCAGATTCTCGAATGCCCAAAACAAAATAAAAATTACTCACAAAGCTGTATACAAATTTGACTTTCAGCTATGACTGTATCAGCAACTTCAAAACTGGAAATTTCATCAAAATCTTCAACTATTGAGCTCAATCTGCTAGTCTAATTTGAGAAGCAGCAAATGTCCAACTAGGTGTTGTATTTCAAACACGAAATTGGATTGGAACTAGGAGGTAAGCATCCCTCGAAGTATTAAACAAGTTGTCATTTCGACAGCATAACATTAGCATAAAAATATTGGATAATCAGCTCTTCAAACAACAGCAATATATAAGCTTTAGTTGGCAAATGAAGCAACAAGAACTCTTCAAATTCCAAGAAGTTGAATCATTTCAACTTCCAAAAGGGACGCCACCTTTTTCCTTTTACTTTTTGAAATAATAAAATATCATTCAACTTCCCTTTTAGGCATCTATTTCATATTGCAACAATAAAGCATTATTAAATAATTAAATGCTCACTTGACCCCTTTATGTCCCCTTCTTTAAAACAACTTGAAGTCATCAAGCCTAGGCATGGGGTACAACTTCAAGACATGAAAATTGACTAAGTCTGAAACTCAGTCCAAGGAGATAACCAAATACAATGCCCAAGTTGCAACTGATGAATTGCTAGAAATAGCAAACTGACAAATGCCAAACTGAACCAAGTTGATGATGATGCTTCTGCCAAAAATGAACTTACTAAAAATAGTAAATTCCAAAAATAGTAAGTTAACTTCAAAACCATCAGAAAGCCAAACTGAACACTAAACTGTAAAGGATTGAATTGCTGCTAGATAGATACTGCCAAAAGATAGACTTGCTAAAAATAGCAAACTACTATAAATAGTAAGTCTGCACAACATCCTCTGAACGCCAACTGAGCAGTATCTGAAAGAGGAAACCCTAGTTTTATACTTCAGCTTAGCCTACGGATTTTCAGAAATAGGCTAAATCCAAAAGAAGAGTGTATGGCCAAAATGGGGACATTACAGCCATTTCCTCTTTTGCATCTATAATGTGGTGGTGTTCTATGACATTGAATGGTATACAGACTTCAGGAACCTAGTGTTCCCTCCGCCACTGGTCATTGTTCCTATTCATATCATTGTTGTTGTTGGTGGTGCACCTACTGATGAAGATATAGTGGACGCTGCAATTGATGTGTCCATTTTTGATGCACATGTTGTTGGTTGAGAATTCCTCTTTCTTTGCTTTCTACTCTTAAGGATACAATACCCATCTCCTAGTTTTTTTACATATGCCTGAAAAAGGCCTGTGTATAGCATATACGAAAAGGAAGCAACATATAGTTATATACTTTTTGAAATATGGCCCTTAAGCCATTTTTCCATGTAGATATAGAAGCATATATATAATGAAATATAGCTTTATAAAATCCTTGGCTCCTTTTACTCTTGGTATTCTACAATATGAGTTTTCATTCTTTTCAGCATATGTATTTGATTTCTCTTTGAATTCAAGTATTATTCTCTTCGTCCACTTTGATATGAATTTATCTGTCCTACTCTTCAGAATGATGGGTTACTTCTCTGCCCAAAAATGTGAATTAATTAAAAGACTAGCCAACAGAACAAAAGGAAAGAAAAATAAAAAACACTATTAACATATTTACACTAGCAAAAGTGTGCAACTTAATGGAACAATTTAAGATGAATCTCGTTGACCAAAATTCACAATGCCTCTTGTTCCATATTCTCCAATTCAAAGGAATTATGCTCCTTGCACTTAATTATTTTAAAGGGGCCTTCCCAAAGGCTATCAAATTTCCTGTGTTGACTTGGCTTTGTGGCCCTTTCATTGAGTTTCAGCACTAAGTCTCCACACTTTAAGCCTTGGTCGAATGCCCTTTTATCAAACCATCGCTTAACCACCTACTAGTAGGTAGTCATGGCTATTAGGGACTTCTCCCTTTTTTCTTGTACTTCCAATAATTTGGCCAGTCGAACCTCCATTGCAACATTTTGCTCTATCTTGAGGGATTTCAGCAATTGGAGCACTGGAATCTCCATGGATATAGGCAACAGTGCCTCTTTTTTGTACACCAGCTCATAAGGCAAAGTCTTAAGGACTTGTTTAGGAGTTACATGGTCTACCCAAAGTGCCACTTGGAGGTTTTTATGCCATTCTTTTTGGTGCTTTGAACCAATCCTTTTTAGGATTCAGACCAGGTTCTTATTTGTCATCTCAGCAAGGCCATTCCCCTGTGGGTAATAATTTGATGATTTCTTAAGGAATATTCCATTGGTTAGTGTGAAGTGACATACCTTTGTGCCTAGAAAAGCTCTGGCATTGTCAGAAATGATAGTTTTTGGAGGGTCGAACCTTGTCACCAGTCCTTTGAGGATATCCACTATCTGTACCTTAGTTGCATTTTTAAGCAGTGTGGCTTTCATCCACCTTGTGAACTAATCTGTAGTCATTAGGATCCACCTGTGTCCGGCACTAGAAGTGGGATTGATCATCCCAATGAAGTCCAAGCCCCGTTGTGTGAATGGCTCATCCACCACTATAGGTTTGAGAGGCATTGCAGAATTCTTTCTTCTCCCTGTAAAGAACTGGCATTCCTTGCAAGCTTTCACCAAGGAGTGCGAGTCGTTGAAAAGTGTTGGCCAAAAGTAACTTGCACACATGATCTTGAGGACAGTGGTCTTAGCGGAGAAGTTTCTACCCACAATGCTATTGTCGAAAGTGTCAAGAATTCTCTTTGCTTGCTCTGCAGTAACACATCATAGGAGGATACTGTTGAAGTCCCTTTTGAAAAGGACCCCTTCAATTAGCGCATATCCACAATTCTATAGTCGATAGTATCTCCTCTTTTTAGGGGGAAGACCTGGTAGATAATTTTCCCTTTTTGCATAAATCTCACTCTATCTGTCAGCCAGCAGCCCTCGAACTCTGACTCATTTGTCAGAATGAGTTATAGTTGCTCGTCTTTAGCATCCACCTCTTCGTCATGCACCAGGTATTCGCATAGTCCTCTACCTCAGATGGTCTTCGTGGGTTTGACTTTGATGTCATACTCGAGGATCTTGGTGATCCAATTAGTTCTTTTTTCTGTGATCTCTCCCTCCATGATGTATTCATGCACACTGGAATGCACAACATAAAAAATCACCTTATTGCAGGAGATTAGATGGCAAAACTTCTTAAGTCCCTTTACTATTGCAAATCCCTACCTTTAAACAAAATTATAATTCATCTCATATTCCTTCAAGGTCTGGGAGTAGAATGCCACTGTATGTTCTCCCTTTCCTTTGTTGTCCTTTTGAGTTAAGATAGTAGCTATACCTGACTTGCTACTGAATACATATATTATGAAGTCCTTAGATAAGTCTGGATTAACCAGTATAGGAGCTGAGGAAATAGCATCCTTAACTTTCTCAAAAGCTTCTTTGGCTTCCTTTGTCCACTTAAATGTTTGATCCTTTTTTAACATCAAGGTGATTGGCCTGATTATTCCTACGAAGTCAAATAAATTTTCTAACAAAATTTACCTTCCCCAGGAAAGATTGGATGTCTTTCTTGTTAACTGGAAAGGGAAGCTCCTTGATGGATTTCACCCGCTTGAGATCAATTGAAACTCCTTATTCGGACACCACATGTCCCAATAGCTTGACTTGCGGCACTCTAAATACACATTTTTTTGGATTCAAGGAAACCCTGAACTCCTAGCATTTTTGAAAAACCATTTCGAAGTGATCAAAATGATCATCCTTAGATTTAGATAACACAGTAAGATCATCTGAATAGATTAGGATAATCTTATTGATTAATTTTTTGAAAGCAATATCCATTTCTTGTTGGAAGGTTGCCCCTGCATTGGATAGGCCAAAAGGAATTTTAGCATATGTAAATGTCCCGCACTTTGTAATGAACGTAGTTTTGTGTTGATCCTCCTCTTTAACCTAGATTTGATTATATCCAGAGAATCCATCTAGCAAGGAAAAAAATTTTGATCCTGCCACTATTTGTAGGATTGACTTCATAGAAGGTAGTGGATAATGATCCTTTAGGGATGCTCTGTTGAGGTCTCAAAAGTCCACACACAAGCGGATATCTCCATTCTTCTTTAGGGACTAGGTTGGATACCCACGTGCTATGCTTGATTGAAAAGACAATTTGCAACTGGATTAGTTTTGTTAGCTCCTGCTCCATTAGCGCTTCAATCTTGGGGTTCACTGGCCTCTACTTTTGTTAGACTGGTTTTGCACCTTCTACCAACTTGATTGTGTGTTGGATGATGTCGGGATCGTATCCTTTAGATTATCATGGGACCAAGCCACTACTCCATACTACTCACAGAAATTGACGAGCCTTTCTTTATCATGATGTGGGACATCTTTCCCAACTCGAAGCTTACTCCCATCTACGACCTGAAGGTCTGTGTAGTCATTTTTGTCTGCCACAAACTTCATCTTTTCATTTCTTGCATTGTCACAATCGAAAAGGTTTTTGAGAGTGACCAATCCCTTCAGAAGCTTGTTAGATTTGAGTTGAATGATTTTTCCCTCATAGGCCTTAGCAACCTTTGTTTGGAGTTGATCAGTGAATCCTCTCAACTACTGGATGAACGAGGCGATGTGTTCATCACTTTCAAACACTTGCCAACTTTTATCATTATCTGGAATCACCGATCAGACTATCACTCATATAGAGTGCTTGTTATGGATGAGGTCGGAGGAAGGATCAAACTAGGCTCTGACTACTGTCATACGATCTGCATCACTACTTTATTCTTGAGGGACGGCCTGGATGTTGAAGGCTTCAAAACCCTCAACCAGGTCTCAAACCCAATGCCGATAGGATCTCATGCAGACATTATTTGCTATGGAAATTCCCCAGACTTGGTTAACCACCAGTTCAGAATCTCTGAACACCATTAGTTGCTTGATTCCCATCCGCTCTGCAAGGCTTAAGCCTTGTACTAGTCCTTCGTATTCAGCTTCTTTGTTTGAGCAAGCAAACTAGAAGTGGAAAGACCTCATTGTCTTTTCATTATTTTGTGGGGATACCAAACATATCCTCGCTCATGCGCCTACCTTGTATCTTGCTTCATCGAAGTACAGTGTCCATAGCTTGGAGGTTGGGCTACTTACAGGTTCATTTGTGACCTTCAGAATCTCTTGCTCCTCATCATAAATGACATATGTTCCTAGTCTAGTGGCATGGTAATTTCCAAAAGGATCTATGTTTATGAACTCATTTAGAAGAGCCTCATCCTTTTCACTTTGGTTTCCAGTCACTTCCTCGTCTTCCAACAACTCAGCACAATACATCTCTTCTTTAGTGATAGAGGTGTGGGTGGCTTCAAAGTTGATCATAACCTCATCCACAACATGTTGCACATGTAGAGGTTCAGAAAATAATTTTAGCTTAGCTTTGCGCTTGGTTTGGATAATCAAGTGTGTCCAATCCAATGCCAAATATCCACCTATTTTAGCAATAAATTTTTGAGATAGGCAAAGACCAAACATAGGAGGAACATCAATGATGATTGTATCTTGAGGCATGGTGATGCTAGGACAGCCGAAGAGAGTTCAGGAAAGGTCCTTAATAACCCCTATTGTCTCAACCTTGTTCCCATCAAGCTGCATAACCCCCTTCTTCATAGGCTCATAGCTAAGTCCCAAGGCTTTAGCTATTAGTTTAGGCATGACTGTGGTGCTAGCACCTAAATCAATCATTGAATTGTGCAAGAGTTTGTTGCCCACAATAAGGGTTAGGAAGAATGGTTTTGGCTTACTTTTAACTTCAGTAGGGGGTTCCTCTGAACTATTTGTGAGAACATTGGCCTGAGGTGTTGGATCTATAGCCTTTTCCTTTGGAAATTTTTTTGTTGGTTTAGCGCTAGCATCTTCCTGGAGAGCTTTCTGAAGCAATGTTTTTTGCTCCGAGATAGCTAGGATGTCCCATAGGGACACATTAGCGGAGGATTTTTTTAATTGTTCCACCACATTGAATGGTGGTGAGTTCAAGGATTTCTAATCCTTGGCCTTTGTTATCGCAATTTCCTTTCACGGTTGAAAATGTTGTGCAACTACGGTGATACTTGGAGATGGATAAGAGGCACTTTCAAGTTGTGGCATGACTGGTTTTCCTATAAACCTTCACTTAGATTGAGTGTTGTAATAGGACTATACTTGTGGTGTCTTCAATGTGGAAGCATCATTCGCGAACCCTCCTCTTCTTCCATCCATGAAAAGAGTGTGTGATCAAGAGTGATGTCTGACTACTATTCTAGGGACATCCCTTGCATTTGTGTGGTAAGGACCACATTTTCCATTTGAGGAGAGGCATATATATAACCTCCATGGTCTAAAGTTGCACCTTGGTTGCGCTGCTCTGCCACCTTTTGCTGTAAGTTGTCATGCGGGCAGTTATGGGGCATGTGCGCATCGTTGCAAGGGAAGCACCAAGGATTAATGTCATTGACAAGGTTATTCTACCCCGCGGTCAATTCTCTACTCAAGCTTGGTGGAGCTCATGTCAGTAGAGTAAGTACCGGCACTATTTGGTTGGTTGTCTGAGCTGATGGATTAGTGCGTGGACCACCCTAGAATTGATTCTACTAATATGAAGACCATCTGCCTTGGTAATTCTAGTAAGCAGGCTTTGAAGGCATCAACTGGTTCCACTTGAGGGTGGTTATGTCATTCGCCATAGTCTGCAGCATTTCTTGAGATCGCTCATTTCATCCTTAGAAGATCTGAATGTAGAGGCAACACTTTGTGGCATTGTCGCATATGTGTACATTGACTGGGGAGGTGTGAGTGCACTAGTTGATACGACTTCCTGGGCAGGCATCGATATTTCAAAAAATATCAGAATGATGGGTTGAGGTAGAAACTTTATAGAATCTATCAAATTATTCTCCACCTTAACGGTGACCCTACAAGTGCTTGGAAAAGTGGTCCCTCCCAAAGACTGGATCATCATGGAAATATCAGGGTTGATAGACTTTAGGTAGAATATGAACGCCAACTCAGGAGGTGGGAAAATAGCGACCTAGATCCTCTGTCATTCTGTGTGGAATCGGGCATTGAAGTTAATCATAGCGTCTTGGGGGGCTCGTTTTATGGTAGATAGTTGATAGTATAGTGAGGAGCGATCCCCATCATTTGAAAATCTCTCATAAAATGGGTCTTTGAGCTCATCCTAGGTATGGATAGTGTTAGCTGGCAAGGTTCGGTACCAATCTAGCACTCTGTCTCAAAAAGAAGCTACAAGGAGCCTTAGCGCTACATTCTAAGTAGTGATTCCATGCACCTGACATACGTCTGCCACATCTTGCAGATGTTATGCGGGAGTTCTTGAGCCATCTCCGATAAAATTGGGTATAGCCTTCAAATCCGAGGTCAGGATAGCATCCCATACAACAAGTGCTACTGGTGCTATGAGGGGACTCCTGATGTCCCATGCCACATAATTCCTATTGGTGCCTGGCAACATGGTTAGCGGAACGGGTGCAGGAAGCAGAATGGTTACCAATTGATTTGTGGCCTACATTGTTCCTAGTGGTGGTACTAATAGACTAGGATTATTTGTTGTTTGGGATCTAGTTATAGGCCAATGGCTCATACACCACTTTAAGCACAAATTCATTTAAGCTTGGTCCCATCGGGCGTGCCAGAAAAAGAATAATTTTTTTATGCCAAAAGTTGGCAAGGTAACAGCCCTTTTATGGGAAACTCATTTTATGGGGGACCTATTGCACTAAACTGAGTGACCTCCAGATTTTAAAGAAGTCAGCTTCTTCTATAATTAGGGTTTGGAAAGGGAAAGGAGAAATATATATAAAATAAAAGTTTAATCTAAGGCAATGCGCCAAGACATAGATAATAAGCACGATAAATCATAGATCTAAGGGCCCAATTAGCAATTTGCGATGTCCCAGAAAGGCAGAAACTAAAGATTAAAGTATAAAAAATTCATTCATTGACACAAAATAACTTTGCACACATATTTACTAACAAGAAGAGTCATAAGACATGATCTAGACCAACAAACTTGCATTCAATTTATAGAATTTCTACAAATGAATCATCCAAACAATAGCAGCACAATCTAAAGTTAATCAAATATCATAAGAAAATAGAAAGGCCAAATGATTAGCATAGGCTGTGAGTCTTTTGCAATAATTAAACAACAATAACAAAGGCCTAGTGTCTTTTCTAAAATCTATGTTCTTTCTGTAAAATCCTAGAACCCCTCCTCTAAAACAAAGAGGAGTATATATAGCCAAATGCTCCCACCGCCTTGGGGAGCAATAACAGAAAAGATTTGAGAATCCTTGGCAATGATGCAGAATCAAAGATTCTTCTCGACCATTGCAACAGAAAAGATTACATCCAAAGCATCTGGTTGCTCCAAGCTCAAGTGCATCCTCTACAAATGATGGTAGTGGTCTCGGCAAGGTCGAGTAGACAAGTGTTACCCTGCTAAAGCAGTTATGACATGCGGCAGGATGTCATGGTCCTTGGCTCACTCTATCCCTGTTTAAAAGAAACACCCAACAAATAGACATGTGGTGACATCATGCAACCCATGCTCATCCCTTTCTTTCATCATTGAAAACTTGCGCCAAGGAGACACATGTAACCTGCCTTATCCTTGGAACCAACTGTGGGGTCTACTAAAATATGTGGCACGCAAGCGGAGCCTGACTAAAAAGAGAAGGGAAGTAGCTTTCAACTATGCACAGAGCGGACATGTGGCAGTGCAACTGGGCCATTTTGAAATGCGAAGGAAAGAGATCCTTGGGGAGCACAGAGCGAACACGTGGAAGAGGCAACGGCGTTTATCAAAAATGACAGAATGACTTTTAATGCAATGTGTGGTCCGATACTTTAACAAAATAAAGCCCGCAGGGAGCTCGATGAATATTTATTCACAGATAACATAAAGAATGAAATTGAACAATTTTAGCCTTCTCAACATAAAGTATCACCAAATGTAAAGGATTTTTTAAAGTTAAGCATTGGTAATCGAGATTGCACACCACATCCTAAACATTTTTTAGAATGTATCCAAACAATATTGTACAAACAACTTTGTGAAACACATCCAAATTTGTCAATCTCACAAAGGGCTTTTGAATCTTGTAATCCATTTTACTATGTAACTATTAATATTTATAATACATGTTGTAAATACCACATTGAGTTTTCAATGTATCATGAACTATTATGCTATATTTGTTCTACTATACATACTAACGAAATGTTGTAGGAGTGTATTGTAATGCAACTTCCAAAGTCATCCAAGGACTTGTTAGATTCATTTTTATGTGTTAGAGGTGATGGTTTATTTTTTAAATGAAACATGTTTGCAATGTGGTGGTTTATCAAAGTTTGTAAAATATTTTCATAAGGGTAGCAAACATGATTTTTCTAACAAGATTGCTGAAAAGAAATGTTTGAGATAGTCAAATACAATTTAAACAATGGAGGTGAAGGTTCTAGATGCGAATTGGTTATAAGAGAGGTAAGTATTGTTGATTTTATTTTGGATTTTAAGAAAAATATTTTCTACAAGTATGTAAGGCATAGCCACATGTCCTAGTGGTTGGATCAGAAATTCAAGATGTGTAAGGACTCTTTCTCGACTGGAACTATTATATCCATGGTTGATTTTTCTAAAAATTACACATTGCAACCACAAAATGAGGTACAATCACAATATTACAATTCTATTCAAATTTCTATTTTTTCTACATAACATATAGACATGCCCCTGATAGTATAGAAGAGGATAGGAAGATAATCAAGGAGTATCATTTTTACATGAGTGATGATAGATCTTATTTGTCTAAGTTTGTGCAACATTGTTTTGAAAAAAAATTGAGTTCTTGCAAGAAAAAGGTATTGCAATGGGTCAACATCTCATTTGGTCAAATAACTACACAAGGTAATTCTCAAGAATGCTCATATGTTTTATTGGTTGAGAAGGATGCATGTACAAAGGGGTGTACCACATATTTAGAGTTTTTTTAACTTGGGCATGGAAAAGGTGAGTATGATGGTGCAGGTGCATGTGTGAAGAGAGCTCTAGTCAAGGAACAAATGAAGATTAGAGGTGTTGCAACATTCAATGATGTATGTTCTATTGTTGATTGGTGTAGTTATGCATTATCACGAGGGTCACTTGATTCACAAGTGTGCAATTTCTTTTGGTTGATTGATGAGGACACAGTGGGAGAGAAATTGGAATGTTATACAATCAGATAATCTTCAAAGATGAATTCATTTCAAAGCTCAAATGCAGGTGCATGGACTATATGGACACAATATTGGCTTGTTTTTGTCAGAATTATATTCAATGTGATTGGGATCAATGTGATTCAAGTGAGTGGGTAGATACATGGATTTCACAGTATCTAACCCCTTTATTTACTGTACAATCCTCTTTAGAAGATGAAATGGAAAGTTCACTTGACTATGACCATCTTTCAAATCTTGTACAGCCAAGACATGTCTATGCAATTGTTGCACTGCAAGGGAATGAAGAGGGATTGGACTATTGGTTGGCAAGATGTGTACAAGGAAATAAGAAGCTAACACAATTGACATGACAGATGATGATGGGTTCATGTATCTTATAGGTTCAGTTGTTGTTTCTAGAACTTGGTTGTGAATGTATATGATTAGAAAGAATGGCATACCTACATTTGAAGACTATGAGAAACACAAAACCATTCTCATGTATTCGCACCTTGTTATAGCAACAAATGTTAAGTTATTGAGACATCATGCCAAACCAAGAACAAAGGAACTATGGATAGTTATTAGTGTTGATTATGATGTAATAATCAATACTCTTAAGGTAAGAGATGACCCTTCAGGCACACTTGGGTAGCAAATCATTATTTGTATGGGACAGGTATGATATTGTTCATCTTATTTAGATTCATGTTATTTATGTGGGTTGGATTAAAAGTTTGCATAAAAATTAAATGATATATGTAAAAATGTAGGTTTTTTTTAGAACAAAGGTATTTTTTCAAGCAATTCAGATCAAAACATCCACGGTAGATCATGTAGATCAATATATTTTCAAGGTAAATTGTAGCCACATCAAATTGTCTTGATTGACATCACGCATCCAAACTTGATTACTAACATCATTTTCATCCTGATTTGACCCCTTTCGGCTATTTAATTAAATAATCTTGATTGTTTAAATAAATTCATAATTTTCTTTTGTTAATAGAATAATCAACATTATTTGACTAATTCACCTTTTTCATACTAATTTTCATCCTATTTGATTAAATAATATGAATTATTTAATTAAATTCCTTAAGTCCCCTCATTTGATTAAATAATCTTAATTATTTAATTAAATGTCATTAATTCCCTCTTTTAATTAAATGAGCTAATTGTTTAATTAAATATTTAAATTCCCTCATCTTGCACAATTAAATAATATTCTAGTTATTTAATTGCCTAATTTCCTTAATCCCTCCAATTTCTCCTACTTGCAAATGGAATATTCCTCCAATTCAAATTCAAACTATTTCCCTCCAACATGGAAATGTCTTGCACATTCCTCCTAAAATGAAGGATTTATGTTTCTTTCAATCAATTTCAACCATTGATTAATTTCATCAATCCATATTATTATTCAATCTCCTCCATGTATTTAATCCTTGATCCATGTCAATTCTTCTCATCAATTTGTATATGTTGATTAATCAAATTGATCTTAACCATTGACTCACTCAAAATTCCTATAAATAGCCTCCATTTCATGAGCATTTCATCCATAATCTTTGAGAGCACTTAGACTATAGTCATTTTTAGAGAAATTCTTGAGAGAATTTTAGTCATTTGGCATCAATTTTAGTCATTTTCTTCCATTAGAGCATCATTTTATCACTTCAAATCTTGTTTCAATCAATTGGGAAAGCGATGATCATTCCACATCAATTCAGCACCAATCCCTAAATGGGATGAGGTTTGAGTATTAATTAGGTTTTCATTTCATTCATTTTATGTTATTCGATGTTTTAATGGCTTCCTAGTTGATAATTCGATAATTTCATTGGGAATATGGTTTAATTAGGCTAATTGACGGATTTAATTGCTTAATTCAGTTTTTTTAGTCCAATTCATAATCATGTTCACATATTGCACGCCTGATTGGACTTAATCCATTATTTTAATCAATTGGCTTGAGAATTTTGTGTTTGCAGGTTTTAGAGGAATGGTGACATACTTTCTTCAAGCTAGAGTCATGCACTTGTTGCATTGGCATGCACTTGGTGCATTGGCGTGCACTTATTTTCAGCAAAGTAGTGCACTTGTTTTCAGCAAAGCAGCACACTTGTTTCCTAACGTATTTGATGTTTCTAGTTTCTGTGCAAGTTTTTGACAGGGTTTCGCACTTGTAGTTCACTAGAGTTGTGCACTTGTAGAACCACACACTTTTCTTGATGTAAATCGATGCACCTATGAAACTCCAATGCACTTGTTTGATAGATCGGCGCACTTGCAGGTAATCCAAAGAGTTAAAATTTCAAAGTTAATTTGAATTTTTCAATTTAAATTGGTTTCTAACCCTAATGATTTTTTGATCTGTGTTTGTTGTTTTTAGTGCTAACAACTTGCATATTGGAGCATGAAAGCATGGATTGAAGTAAAAAGTGTTCATTAACACTTTTCTTGTCTAAATTCTCAAATTATTTCTAAATACTTATGAAAAAGATGATCTAAGAGCCATTCATTGTCATGATTTAGTTAAATATCACATCATTTTGGGTTTAAAATCAATTTCACACTTCAATTTGGAATTAAAAATGAACACTTTATCTTGCATTTTCAAGTTGGATTAAAATTGAACCAAACATCCTCACACTTCAATTTGGGTTATAAAATTGAACAAGATAATTTCACACTCAATTTCGGTGCTTAAAATGAACTTTAAATTTATCTTTAGTGCACTAAAATGAATCATTGTCTACTTTGTTTTCTTTGATTGGTAAAATTTTAGTGTGTATCCTCTCCCCTTGCACTTTGTGTGATCTTGGGTGAGGAGAAACACTCTTAGTTTACACCTTTTTGATTCACCCAATGCTTGCTACGTATCCTCTCCCCTTGTGTTTCATGTGATCTTGGGTGAAGATAAATAGTGTTTCTTTTTATTTTATTAGAGAGGGCCTCCCTTGAGATACATCTCGTAATGGAGAACTCAAGGTGACCTTCAAGCACATTAATCAATGGGCTATATAAATTATGCGAAAACGAAAGTAAGTAGCATAAATCCAAAGAAGTTATACCTTGCATTCCTACTCTCATGCGAACAAATGAGTCACTTGTGGAAAGCTAGAGACTTTGGTGTCTCATGTCTGAAGTATACCCTGGTTTTTCACGATGTCATTAAAAACCTTTGTATCTAGAGGCCAATCCAAGTTTTTTGAAATGATTCTTCAAAGTGGTGCATGGGAATAGCACCATTCCTAGAAGTTACTTACCATGTCTGGTTTATGGTTGAGGCATAAGGCTTAAGAGTTCATTCTCTTTTACAAATCTAGGAGTATCAAGGTGGTACATAATCTTGGTATGTCCTATTAAACCCCTCCATAGATTCATATTACATCACTCTTCTAGAGGTGAGGTAAGCCTACTGTGAAGAAATGTACCTTTACTCCTCTAGGTTGTCATTGACTGATTTTGTTTGAGCTAGACTAGTGAACCTTATGGAAGAAGGTTTACGAAATATCCCCCTCACCCATTGAGTCAGTAAAACACATTGCTTGACATTTAAACTCAAAAACAAATGTATCAACATGGTCACAAAAATTTTAAACCCTTTGAATATAATTTAGTACACTTGAAGAGTGCTATACTATTGCATGTCCCTAAGTATATCTTATTTTTATTAAAATAATCTCTCAATGGCTTCCTAGTATTTGGGTTCATATCTCTACTCATTATTTCAAATTCAACCTAGGGGACTATGATTTTAGCAACTTGATTTTCACAAATTTCCAGATAAGTGGAAAACAATTTGCTTAATTTTAGACATCTTAGATTCAAACATAATCAAGATCTTCATGTGGTAAAAAAAAATTCACATTAAATAAAATTTTAAGAATTGAACCACAAGGCAGGTGTACCTTAGTCCTATTTTCAAAACATTTTGGTTTACAAAAATAAAGTAAAACAAGGAAATACATGCTTAAAGTTGTTTTTATTAAAATAATTTTGGGTATATCACACATTGAAACATTATCCCAAAGTTCCCTCATCAAAAATCATTTGGCCTTTTAGGTCTAAACACTCAAAGGAAAATGCATGTCTCTCAACACCTTGATCTTGTCACAAGTTCCTATTAGGTCTAAAACATTAGGATCAAAAATCAACCAACACATTTACATCCAACATCAAACCATTTAACATCTCATCTCACCAACAACTTCAAATTTTGGACAAACAAATCTCCTAGACCAATTTTTCATCAAACATCATCTAGTTTAGCTACATGTTTGGAAACACATCCCTTTTCATACATCTAGTTATATTAGCACACATCCTTTTGAACAAATTTATCCTGAAGTCACAAGTCTACTTCTAGGATTTACAAGTTCATTAGCATCCTCATCACACACATCAAAACCTAGGTCTAGTTTTGTCCCAAAATTGAGATTTCCTTGTCATTCACATCACTCATCCATTCATCATTCATAACATCATTGGTCCTAAACCCCTTAGAGGTTCAATTTTAGAAAAATTTGAATCAACTCAATAGTTTCAACAATACAAATCCCATCACAATACTCCAAAGGTTGATCCAAGTTTTATGGTAACAACAAGGTCAAAACACAAGAGATACATGGAGAAAAACCAAAATTTACCTTCCATGAGTGATACAAACCAACAAAACCTTGCAATGCAAGAATTCAATCCTAGAGGTTTCACAACTCCATCACAAAATCCACCACAACCATCTCAAACTTCCAAAGAAACAGTTCATAGAGAGGATGTTACCAATAATCCCAATGAACTTACCATATATGAGATACTTGAGTTGCAACAAGATCCTAAGGTTCACCATCTTATCAACACCATGATGAAATTGAACCCAACCCAATATATGTTAGCATTGGAAAAATAAGGAGCTAAACTCCCTTCCACATTTGATTTGAACACACTTAGGGAACAACCTTTGGTAAATGTTGCATCCATCCCTCAAACATCTAGCACACAACCGTTGGTCCAAAATTTCATTCAATCCATCACACAACCATCCTCATCACATGTACCAAGCCAGCCTACAACTTCTAGGATAGATTCATCTAGTCTTGCAACTCAACAAGGAACTCAACTTGGTCACACTCAAATTCTAGGGAACAACACAAACTTGGGCACTCAAAACACAAGCATCCCTCAAAACATCCCCATTCCTCAACACCCTCAACATCCAATCATGCCACTTACATTGCATACCCACAACACAAAAATGGCACCAAAATTATGTGCACAACCATATTCTTCAATCACATCAAATACCTAAAATGTTTAAACCAATGTCCCTAGTGTTCAACAACCCCAAGTCAATCTCCAAGGACAAATGAATAAAAATAAAGGAAATCAAACATTGCAAGGTCAATCATCACAACACCATCAAATTGATCCTCAAAATTAAATGGTTCCACATTAAGTGCCTTAACATCAAGGAAATCCATTAACCCGAAACCAAATCAATCAATTTAATCCCCAAAATCAATTGGTCCTAAATCAAGTTTTTTCACAAATGTCACAACACCAAGTGGTATCATATCAAACATCCAAACCTTTGGTTCAACATCAAGGAATCCCTCAAATAATGAAAAATAAAATGGGTCCTCAAACAATGAAAAATAAAATGGTTCCTCAAACTTATATTCCTCCATCACAATCCCAATTTTTAAAAGGACTTATAGCACCAAAAAATCAAGGAAAATTTTCATCACAACAAGATCAGCAAAATCAAGTCCCCAACAATCAAAATTTAGTCTCACATCAATAAAAAAATTAACTCAATCCTCCATCACAAGACACTCACAAAATGATTCCCCAAAATCCACCACAATTTTTACAAAATCAAAACATCTCATCAAGCCAATACATTCAATCAAACCAATATGTCCCAAATTAAAAAACCATTCCATCACCTCAAGGACAAAATTCTTTGGCTCATCAACAATCTATTGAATGTCAAAAAGTGCAACAAGCCTTGCAAGCACAACAATCCCAATTACAAGCTCAACAATCACAACAAGCCCAATTGCAAGCATAACAAGCCCAACAATAATTTCTTGTCCGACAACAATTACAAGCACAACAATAACATACCCAGAAATAATAACTACTTGTACAACAACAACAAGACTTGTATTACAACCAACAATAATATGAATTCATAAAATTTCCTCAACCAAAATTCACATGGAGCAAACAACACACCACCACCCTTATCACCATTAAATCCACAATATCAAAATAATCCACCATACACACCATATAATACATTCAACATAAAAACACCACCTTACCAAAATCCTACATATAATTCATCTACCATTCTTCAATTCAAAATGTACGCTCCACCACCAAACAATCCTCAAGATGATCTTTCTTCGCAAATTAGAACACTTACACAGCAAATTCAAGATATCCAAGCTGGGAAAATGAAGAAATCATATGTCGCACGAGACTTGTGTCCATATCCTTTTGATTGAAACATTGCAGTGATACCATTCCCACCAAGATTCGAGATCCCAAAATTTGACAAATACAAAGGGCGTGGAAATCTAGAAGATCACATTAAGGAATTTTTGACATATTTTATGCCACCCTTGGATGTACATCATTTATGTCCAATCAGAGAGATCCTATGTGTGCATCTTGTTGAAATCCATGATTTTTATTTGATAAATCTGAGTCTTTGAGGTTTTGAAATTCCTCAATTGTATCCAATTTAGGGTTCTAAATCTGCAAGTTAGGGCTTCCAAAACCTTCATATGCTTAAACCCTAAACCTCGTGGTCTTGGCAGACACTTTTGTCATATTCCTCTGTTGACTCTCTATAGCTGGTTCTCAATCATTTAGTTACAACTTATGCCTGTCGAAGTCATGTTTTTACTGGCCCCTTCATCCTTATCTTACCGGTCACCCCCCCATTCAAATATTTTTCCTAAATCTTATGTCTGCAGGTCTTGAAATATTTTCACCCGAGTCTAATGTTTTGCCCTAGGTCTAAATGTTCTAAATCACATAACATTACTTTACCTATCACTAGCCTCAAGTGCATCGCAGATTGACTTTCCCTCATCAGACTTGTTTCAACGATGAGCGATGCACTAGTATTTCCTTTATATCATTAGCTCTCTTTGCATCGCAGATTGATAAATTCCTATTGAAACCAAAGTAGCAATGAGCAATGGAATTTTTCTCTTTATATCACTGATACATATTTGAACCTTGAAACTTTTTTGTGATGAGCGATGAAGGGCTAAGATTAAACAAAGAACATCCAATAGTTGAGGTTGCATCACACCCTGTCTTCACATCATTGTTGTGAAGAAAGGCGATGAAGTGGTTTTTGATGCACAATGGGTGATATGGGTGGTGGGCCCTTTGATCAATGGTGGGCGATGAAGAATGAAGATCTAACGATTATCGTGATGGCTTAGTGCATCATATTTTCACTCTCAAAGGTTCAAATCAAATGTATGATGCACAAAAAATGGCCTAGATTTAAAGATGGTGATATGATGGTCATCGTGGGTGTTCTTCACATCATGGTTATGTTCCAAGAGGTTGAAGCCCTTTGCATGATGAGCGATGAAGAAAGGATCTCTTCATCAGAGAGACAGATGAATATCGAAGGGAGCTAAAATGTGGTCCCTTCGACATCTCGATAAGGTGTATGACATCAGCATGCGCAATAGGCAGGTGACATGTGTCATGGTGGGATCGAGGCCTTGGTTTGCTTTGTGTGTTTCAATGGATTAGATTTAACAAATATAATCTAATGGTCATTGTGCACATCATTTGCATCATTGTTGTGAATGATGCCACCCAAGTGCTTCTCATGATGGTCTCGTTTGTTATGATGAGAGCGTCAATGGTTCAAATTTGAAGGAAAGCATCTAATGGTCATCACTAGCTTCTAATGCATTACGGTTATGAGCATAAGAGTTGAAGACCTTTGTGTGGATGGTGGTGATATGTGGGTCTAGGTTCTATGTGCAATGAAGTGATTGTGTGACATGCATCCCAGGAAACAAATGGAGGGTTTTCATTGCATCGCATGCATCCTTTGCATCGCATGCATCCTTTGCATTGCATACATCCTTTGCATCGCATGCATCCTTTGCATCGTGAATTGTTGCCTTATACTCTTGAGGATATTAGTAATGTATTAAGGCTATGCAATAGTTATTGATCTTGATTCTCCTGCGATCAACAGTCATGTTTTAAAGTTCATTTTGGAATCTAATCTTAGCCATCCATCTCCAATCCAATGGACAGTATTCAAACTTCAATGGTCAACTACTCTTGTTCGTAGTAGATTTGTAGAATTAATGGCTTGATGATAATTATTAGCTACCATATCAAATACGATCGACTTGGATCATTTTTTTACACCTTTTCAATGTTGTTTTTCATTTTTGGGCGGCACCATTACTCCTTGATGTGTTGTAGAAGCCATATTCTTTTTTCAGGGTATGTTGTCCTGGATTTTGTTGTAGAATTCATGGGCTCCCATCCCTACATTCATGAGTCATCATCTTGGGATGTGCTTGAGTTTTCAAAGCCTTTACGGCTTGGTGGTTGCTCTGTCATGGGCGCAATTCATATCTTTTCCAGACCTAATCGGAATTCATCTTTCTATAACCCTAGTTAGTTTAGGGTTAGGGTTTTGATTTCAAATCTTGGTTATGCTTGAACCATAAAGACAAATATTGTATCATTATTATGGGTTCTTCCTCTGGCCTCTCTAGGATTTTTCTTTTGCAAACCTGCAACTCTTGCATTCTGCCATTGTAAAGGTTACTTCAAGCTCTATGTCAATAAAATTCAACTATTATCACCATTACCTCTTGCATGTTTGAGTAAAATTCATTTACCTTCATATTTGAGTGGGTGTTTTAGTTGTTTCTTTGACACATTATGCTATTCTGAAGTAGGAAGGAACAAAATCTAAATTTGGTGCATCACCTTCTTTCACATTTCATCTCTCTTTCTACCCATTTTCCCTTGTGATCTGTTAGAGTAGGTTATCATTAGGACTTTACTGTGTTGGGTTAGGCCAACACATTTTCACTTAGTTTAGAAGAGGAAGCTAGCCTTCTCCAGAGACTTGACCTCAATTTTCAAGGTCCCACACCTTGAGGTCATTTCCATTGTGTCATTAGAACACTAAACTCTTGTTCAGTAGGGTGTAGTTTTATGTGATAACATTTTTTGGCATGCCTGGTGGGACAAGAAGAAGTTTCATTTCATTTAGTTGAGAGAGTGGTATTTCTCTCAATATTTCAGCCTTGAAGAGGATCTCAACAAGTACCTATCGACTTTGAAATCAAGGGAGGACTCTACATACGAATTGGTGACCTTGTTGCTACCTAGAATTCCTAGTTCAAGATCAGACCTACACATTCATGCCAAGGATTCATATAAGATCATCTTCTAGAGGTAATTTTCAATATATCCAACTCCCATTTTTACTTCTAGAAGAAGAAATAGATAATCTTTGTCGCATGTAAGAAGAAATAGAAGTTCAATTCCTTCTCATAGAGCTCAATCTATGCCATCTATGGGTAGATTATTTCAGACCAAAACACTTTCAACCCATACAAATAGGACATTATTCCACATGGCTTTACCTAAAAATCAGCCTTTTGTATGTTTTACCGATGGTAGCCCTTAATTTTGGCTCAAAAGAATGATATACCAATCAATGCCTTGAAAAATATTCCTCATTTTACTAGTGAAACATATACAACTCCAGAAGAACACATCATAGATATGGAAAACATATGCTCAGTGCATGATGTTACATAATACAACATGGTTGTTAGATTACTTGCCACTTCACTGAAAGGTAAAGCATTACAATGCTATAGAGGCTTTCCTTCTAACACCATTCATAACTGGGATGAATTATGGGAGAAGTTATGCAAGAATTTTGAAGATAAAAGTGACCATTTGTCCCTGGGATAACAACTGACCACAATTAAAAGAGAAGCTCATGAAATCATGAGTGATTTCAACTACAGATTTCAAAATACTTGGGATAGAATCCTTGCCTTGGTCAAACCTTCTCCTGAGAATTCTTTCCTATACTTCTTAAGAGCTCTTAATAGTGATATAGATGTTATGATTCAATCAATGGGAGGTCACACCTTACTCAGTGCATATGATGTTTCCATAAGGGTATAAAATTGTTTAATTCAGGCTAGGAAGATAGCTCCTAGGCCACCAATGCCTTTATTTTTTGAGCTTCCTTCACAGCCAATGGTGGCCCCTATTCCAATGGCTTCCATAAGACAACCTTCTACATTTGTTGCACTTCCAGAAGATTCGCAAACATTGCTCTGAAATATGAACAATAGGTTGATAATGTTGTATAGGAAGCAAGCTCAAAACAATAGGCCTTATCAGCCTCAAAATAAAGGTTATTGATAAAATAGGCCACCTTATCAAGGGAAAAATCAGTGGAATCATTCTAATCCCATGAATAACATGCATACACCTGCTACCAGCAATCCTAAGGCTTTGGTCCTAGTGCAAAATAATCTATCCCAGGAGCAAGAGTGGTGTTACCCTTGTGAGCAAGCCCATAATCAAAATGCTTGCCAAAATAGAGAGTTTGTGCAAACCTTAGTAGCTCAAAATGAAGCCTCTACCTCAAAGCAGAAGATTGGCACAATCCAAATAGCTTATAGTAATTGAAGTCATACACGTGAGGACTCCTCATTTGTCATTTCGGGACAAGAGGATTTTTGTGTTGTAAATCAAGCAGATGTTGATGCAATATCCTAGAATACAAGATCAAATAAAAGAGAAATGGAGGGTGATGCATCTTCCATGGTTGGGAAAGCGTCAGTCTCTCAACAACCTCAACAAAGTGAAAATATTGGACCAATAGGTATAACAACAGAGGTTCCACAATCTAATCAGCATGTTAATAGACCTAAACAAGTGGTGGAGCAACCTAAAATCAAACAAGCAATAAGAGTTGACCTTGTTCCAAAGGTTCCTTCTAAATTCAACCAACTTCCTTTTAACATCTAGAGGAGAAAATGAAGAAGGCCAATATGAATGATACTATGTGAGAGGCTCTATCTATCCCATCACAAAGGGATTTGCTACAACAAGATTTAAAGGAACATAAACAAATGGGCGATGTACAAGAAAAGGAGAAAACTACTCCATCAATTAGCCTGGTACAACCCAAAGAAGGGAATTCAAGAAAAATCAGTAAGCCACCTCCCTTCTATCTTTCTTTAATTATTGGGAATCATATAGTGCATAATTGTAAGATAGACTCAGGGGCAAGTAGTTCAGTCATGCCTAAGGGGATTGCTAACATGCTCGGTATCAAGTATGAATCGGTGGCTATAAAAGTTTTACAATTGGATGGCACTGTTATCAATACCATGGGGGTAATTAAAATTTTAAAATTTTCCTTGCATGCATGTCCCGGCTATGATGTGTTGCAAGACATTTCAGTCATAGACCTCCTTGTTCACTTTTCCATTTGCTTATCTAGGGATTTCACAGCTAAGATAGGTGGGTACTTATCTGCTAATTGGTCTCACGTGCTATTTAGAACTAGATATGGCACTAAAGCAACCATCAAATCTGATCCCATAGAAAAGGATTGTATAGAACCTTACACTCCTAATCCAATCAACATGAACTATACATTACATGATCAAAAGGAAGAGTGTTATGTTCATGAGCCTACAAATCCAATAGAGGAGGTCCCTGATTATTTGTTGGATGAATGGAGTAATGCTTTACAATTTGACCCACTTATCAAATCTGAAATAAAGGAGATTGGTCTTGGCACTTATTGTGTTCATGAAGAGAATGCTACTATCCCCAATCTCATAAAAACTCAAGAAGACTTAGGGGGATTGTGGAAAAAAAAAATTGATGGTTCTAGAAATAAAAAATGGTGCTGGTGTTGGTGCAATGTTAGTATCTCCAAGCAAGGAGAAATATTATTTCTCTTTATCAAGCTTCAATTTAGTTGTACTAACAATGTGGTTGAGTATGAAGCACTCATCCAAGGTCTACAAATTGCACAAAAAAGGAACATCAAATTGTTACAAGTTTTTGGTGATAGTGAATTGGTTGTCCATCAAGCCAGAACTCAAGGCTCAACCAAGAAAAATATGCTCAAATCCTACAAGCATAGGGTTTGGGATTTAATTGAGGGATTTAAGGGTTTTAACATCCAAACAACTCCAAGAAATCAGAATAAACATGCTAATAGACTTACAGTAGTTGGTATCCAATTTGACATACCAGTACATATTGATAGTAAAAAGGAGCAGCATATCAGACTTGTGGTGAGGCCTGTTGTTTCAGGTAGTCAAGATCACTAGCAAGTCTTTGACGGTGACCAACAAATAGTGAATTTTTTGCAAGATGAGGTAGAATTTTCTAAAAGAAAACAATCCAAGTTGCAAAATCAGTATGGTGATCAGATTGTGCAATTGATTAGCAACAAGCTACCAAATGGTCTTATCACCCTTGAAGGTATTTTCAACCCTGATGATCAGTTAAAGCAGAAAAGGATGAACTTAGATGCAAAGAAGGGTGACTTCAAGCCAATAGAAATTTCAAAGGGTGAGTCTCTAAACTTGGAAAAAGGTATTCTCTACTACTGAACATGATGTTTTCATAGATCTTTGCAATAGATACAATGATGTAGTTGCTTGGACTTATGAGGACCTAAAGGGTTTTGACCCAGGCCTTTCCCAACATAATATTGAATTAGATCTTGATGCCAAACCTATAAGGAAAAAACAAAGGCCTATAAATCCTAGGATTGAGCCTTTGATGAGAAAAGATTTGACCAAATTGATTGAGGCTAGAATAATTTTTCCCTTCAAGCATTCTTCATGGGTTGCAAATCTTGTTCTTGTCAGAAAAAAGAATGGGGAAATAAGACTTTGTAAATAAATCCTCCCTAAAGGATCATTATCCCCTCTCCTCCATGGAGCATATTTTACAAAGAGTCAATGGGTCAAAAAGGTTTTCTTTCTTCGACGGTTATTTAGGCTACAACCAAATTTTGGTCCAAGAATCTGATCAACATAAGACAACATTTACTACCAAATGGGGCACCTATGCTTATTGTAAGATGCATTTTGGTCTAACCAATGAAAGTACCACTTTTCAGAGAGCCATGGATATGGAATTTCAAGGTGTGTTTAGATAGTTTTTTTGGTCTATTTGGATGACATCCTAGTATTTTCAAAGCATGTAGAAGATCATTTTAGTCACCTTGAGTAAGTATTTCAGAAATACAGGGAATACGGTATTTTCCCTAAATCCAAATAAATGTGTCTTTGCCACTGACCACGGAAAATTACTTGGGCACATTATTTCAAAGGATGGTTTGGTCATTGATCTTGCAAGAGTAAAATCTATCCTATCCATCCCACTTCCCAATCATAAGAAAGTATTACAAAGTTTCTTAGGCACAATTAACTTTGTGAGGAGGTTCATTCCAAACCTTGCTTCTTTGGTAAAGCTTCTTACTTCTATGCTTAAGAAAAATATGGTCTTTAAATGGACCAAGGAAGGTAAAGATAGTTTTGAGGTTATCAAAAAAGAAATTGCTCAAGCTCCTGCCCTTATCAATCCTAACTATGACAGGGATTTTATTCTTTATACCTTTGGAGGTGAAGCGTATATTAGCTATTCTAACTTAGCTAAATAAAGAAAATATGGAGCAGCGCATTTCTCAAATCAATTCAACAAATTGCTAAATGAATTCCATGATGGCTCTTCAGGTGGCCATTTTTCTGCAAGGACTACCACTGTGAAGATCATGAGGGTTGGTTATTATTGGCCAACCCTATTCAATGACGCTCACAAATGGGTGAGAAATTGTAAAAAGTGTGCTTTCTTTTCTAGAAAGAAAAGGTTGGTTGCCCTCCCTCTTCATCCCATTCAAGTTGATCAGCCATTCACATAGTGGAGTTTGGATTTTATTGGTATAATAAATCCACCATCAAGTGTTGGTCATAAGTGGATTTTAACAGCCACATATTACTTTACAAGGTAGACAAAGGCAGTTGCTTTGAAGGATACCACTGATGCTTCAGTTTTAGAATTCCTTGATGGAATTGTTACAAGATTTGGCACTCCTTCCACCATCATTTCAGATAATTTCAAGGATTTTGCTAGTGCTCAAGTCCTTTATTGGGAAATGAAGCATGGCATTTACTTGAAGACCTCATCTAATTACTATCCTTAGGGTAATGGCTTGGTTGAGTCTTCAAATAAAATTATGATCAAAATTATCAAGATGACCATTGAAGACAACCAAAGAGTTTGGAATAGCAAGTTGAAGATAGCCCTTTGGGCTGATAGAATTACTCCTTGTAGTAATGGAAAAAGTAACCTTTTTTCGTACTTGGTTTGATAATTGATAGTAAAATTGAACTAATGATGTCTTGGAGTGGTGTTGTAATGTGTTGTGCACATTCACACTATTCTAGGACCTTTATTTGACTAAAACATGTCTTAATTGATCCTTTTCAAGGGTGTTGTAAAGTGTTGTAACACACTTTCACACTTTTCTAGGATGTATCTGCTTAATTAAGCCTTATGGGCCCCTTTTCAATAAAATGCATTTAAAATATACCTTGTTTAAATGTTCTAAAGTGTTATAAAGCACTTTCACATTTATCTAGGTGGTCTTAATCAATTGAGGGTAATTTGAGTAATTAACCCCCTTTAATTCAAATTTAGGCCTTAATTTTGACACCTCCTGAAGATCTATCCTGACACTTATAATTTAATTAACAAAATATTTCATTGGGGAAATTTTGGTCCTGGAAAAGTGTGCCAAGACCCATTCTCCCTTAATGGTGAATGGGTTCTCCCTTAATAGGACCCCCCTTTTTCAATTGATCCGGATAGGTTTTTATCTCTTTTTCAATCCCCTAGGGTTAGGTCCTAGTAAACTGAGCCATGACCCATTCGCCACCACCCAAGGTGGTGAATGGGTCCTCCCTTAATGAGACCCCCCTTTTTGAATTTCATTCTGGCAGGAATTTAATAATGTTACTTTCCAGATATGGTGTTGGCCTTAATTCTTTGAATTTTGAGGTTAATCTCCTAATTTAGTATAAATAAGGGGTTAATTCACATTGTTTCTCCTAGAAAAACTTATGTGACTTCATGAGATCAAGAGCAAGAGCATTATAGAGCATTTCAAGAGCATTCATAAGGCATTTCAAGGAAAATTTCTAGAGTTTATTGCAGCAATTCAAGATCATTTCATCATGTCAAGGGTTTAATGCATTCATGCATGTGGTTGAGCTAAGATAGATAATGTTGCATTGAGGATCCATTTACAAGCATCATTTCACATCCAAGATCTACATTCTTCATGGCCACTACATGTTAGTTTGCAGATTTGTTTCAAAAGACAACATCCAAGGTGACATCATTTACCTATTTCATGTTTCATGCTTCATTTCATTCATTTCATCAATTGTTTTAATTACCTACAAGTGGTTTGACTGAGGAAAACCCCCATTCACTAACAAACAACAAGTTTTTCTTCCCTTGAGTGTGTGATTGCAAATTTATAGGTTGAAGAGCAAGATTTGGAGAAAAATTGTCAAAGTTGCAAAGTTGTAAAAGTTGTCATTCAAAGTGCAAGATCACGGAAAAAGTTCTACATAATTATCTACAGACTTTCATAAGTTGATAACAGGGAATTTGAGAGTGTAGACATCAAGGAATGGGACCTTGAAATCAATTTTCTGAAACCCTAAAAGGACCCATTCACCACTGAAGGCGAATGAGTCCTCTATAGTTCAAAAATAGCAACTTTTTGGCCGAGTACACACCTTTTTTATGCTCTAAAAACATCCCCCATAGTTGCTATAACCGTTAAGTATCATTTTTTTAATGTTATTGGCATCTTATTTTACACATAATTGAGTGTTTAAGGTCTTAGAAAAATCAATGGTAGATCCTTTTGTTCCTACATTTGGGTTTACCCCATTTTTCACCTTAATAATTTGAGGTGTTTAGGGTCTTAGAAAAATTAGTGGTCCATCACTTTGTTGACTCATTTTGGTGGACCCTATTTTTCCCCTTCACATTCTTGGTGAACTGGACTCATTCAACATTGTAATTTTCTGATTTTTGGAGTCTCTCATTACATCTTAAGTTAGATCTTGCATTGAATTAAGATCTCATTTAGGGTTACTTCTTTTGCATTGAAATCTTGCATATCATATAGGGTTTAGATTTGCATTATTTTGCATCTTTCTAAATCTGAAAATTACAAAAAAAAATCAGTCATTTTGCATCTCATTTAGATCTCATGCAATTTCATTTGAAAATTAAAACAAAATTGCATTTCAAATTAGGTCTTACATTTCATCTTTTCATTACATTTTTACATTAATTTTTTGGAAAATCTGAAGTTGAAGCTCACTGTCTCAAACCTAGAACTGAAAGATTTAACTAAGAGCTTGCAAATCATTAAAAAATAGTTTTAAAATACCTAACCAGGACCCATTCACCTTTACTAGCGAATAAGCCCCTGATTAGGTCTGATTTGAAGCTGTCGACAACTGAAAAAGCATCAAAATTCACTCTGAAATTCATAGAAACATCTCAAAAATATCTAACCAGGACCCATTCGCCCTTACTGATGAATGAGTCCCTGTTAGCTACTACTCTACATTTTTAGGACATTAAAATCTCAATTTTTAGCTTTTGTTTTGTGCTATTATCTTTTTGTTTCAGTTTCTTGATTTGTCGTTTCATCAATTTCATTGCATTTAGCTTAAATTGCTTCATTTTAGTGCATTGTTAAAAGTTCAAAATTGCATCAAAACATTTCCTTTTCAACTTATTGCATTATATAATCAATAAATTACCATGTTTAGGTCTAAAATTCTAAAAATGGGGAACTATTTAGGCAATGTGTGGAAGTCCTTGTTTTCTTTGGTTGATGTTTCAAATTGTGTTTTTGGCAATGACCCTAATGACATTGAACTTACCCATGCTCACACAAATCCTAATGCATGTCCTCCTCATGATGTTGAAATCATTGGACAAGATGATCCCAGCATGAATGAATTCATAAATGATTGCCTTAACAACCTTGAGTCCAATGCATCCTTTTATCCTTCAATGAAATAACCAACACAACTTGAAATGTTTGATCTTTTACATCTTGAAACTGAGTCACAAGTTGAACCTAAGTTCCCTACCATCGGTGAACCTAGCACCTCTAAACAAGAAAACATTCAAGGGTAAGTGCAAGAAGTTGGGTCCACATTGAGGGAAAGTTTCTTTTTTCAGCTGTAAAATAAATACCCAATTATTTTTTAGGATAGGTGCCCATTTTGAAGTGGGTACTTGTTCCAAAAGGTTTGAAACTCACAAGACATGTTTTTCATTTTTATTTTGGCTCAAAAAAGGCATGGTAACCCAACACTTAGGCTTAGACTTGGAAGTACAAGGTCATGGCAATTTCAAGAGAAAAAAACTAACTTTGGCAATATAGCTAATGAGTTTTTTTTTTAATTATTTTATGAAATTAAAACCCATTATATATGACAATGTCTAGTTTTCAAAATATATAATTTTGTTTATGATTTGATTTTTTTTTCTATTTTTTAATTAATTTATGAGGAAACAGTTTCATAAACTCGAAATGTCAGGTTTTTTTATTTTTTGAATAACTTTTAACTTGTTAATTTTCTTGTTAAAAAAATTATATAGCATCAATCTACAAACAATTCTCTACACAATGAAAAAAAGAAAATTTAAAAAATGATAAGTTTAGGTCAATTTATTGTGTCTGTACACAAGGGTTTTAAAAACCAACAATAAGGGCCAATAAAAATTTAATAAATAAAAAAATATCCTCATCAATCTTCATTATAATATACATCTTTCCCCAAAAGGAATTAGAAAAATACTTTTATTTATATAAAATTATGGTTTTCGTACACGTGCATGGTATAGTCCTAAAAAAATGACTTTTAAAAAGTGGTTTTTATGCATGCATATTAAAAATTATTTTGTATCATCTGGGTATTAGAATAAATTATATATTTGAAAACTAGAATCAAAATACTAAATTTCATATTAGTGAACATTTTTAAGATTCAATGTGTAAGTGCTTTAGATTTTAAGTCCAAGTGTGACAAATTCTGAAAATCAAGAAAAACACTTCCACTTTTTGAACATTTTGTGGACCCAACTTCTTGCACCTACCCTCAACCATCCTCTGTCAAAAAAGTAACCAAAACATCAATCAACCTTGAAGAAACATATGGCAAAGGATTCATTATCTTACGCAAACAAGGATATGATACAACAAGTGAACATAAAATTCATCAACTCCTAGTGCAAATACCAACTGAAGAAACCAAAGGCATAGGATATCAAGATCCCCCTCTCAACATAAGTGCTCCTAAAGAGTACCTAAGGCTTCATAGTGATGGTACGGTTGTCTTAGATCTTCCTCTTAATATAAGTGTCCTTCCTAAAGAGCAACCCATACCTCCTAAGGATAAGGATAACAAAGACAGGATCATCTCAAGACCTCCTGCCCTAATCCTATCTATAGAATTTGGTGAATTTAGCAAGCGCAAGAGGCCCTACAAGCTACATAAACTAAAGTTCCCTTGTCCGCCACCTAAAATTCAAAGGAAACTACAACTGCTTCTAAACAAAAAAATTATAACATTACCACCAATGAAAGACAAGATAATACTATATCCTAAAGATGCAAATGTTCCACATTGTCAATACCATAAAACTCTTGGACATAGTACTGATGAGTGTTGCGCATTCAAATTGGTATTAAGCAATTTTCACTTCGATGGCAATGATTGTCATAGAGTGATTGCATAACATACCCTTCTGCTCCTTGTCATTTAATAGTTGTAGAATCTTACAACTATTACATGTTTTACACTTATTGCAAATCATTTTCATGCAAGGAGCTAATTTTCATCACCTATCTCAGCTCATTCTTTCCCTACACAAAGTAGGGGCAATAATTTGATAGCCTTGTCCTAGTAATGCATTTGTTGTTGTCCCTTTGGCTAGTTGCCCGCATTTTGTTTATACCAACCGAGATTGGGAGGTGAACAACCTGCTTTAGGTTGACTCGCATTTTTCTTTTCTTTATGTGATTGCATGTGTGTAATGTGATCCCCCATTGATGTTCCTCTCTCTTTTGTGAATTCTTCTATATGTACCTTCATTCTTCTCTATGTCATAATCATTTTTCATTTATCTTGTGTTTTCCTTTTGGGGATGACGCAAGGTGTTGAGACATTTATGTCTCTTCATATTGACCCAAAAGCTTTGTCTTTCTCTTTTTCATTTATCTTGTGAATTCCTTTTGGGGATGATGCAAGGCATCAAGATATTTATGTCTCTTCCATGTTGACCCAAAAGATTTTTCTTTTTCATTTTGTCTTGTGTTTTCCTTTTTGGGATGACACAAGGCATCGAGACATTCATGTTTCTTCCATGTTGACCCGAAAGGTTTTTCTCTTTTTTTGCTCTCTTTGTGTCATTCTTCTAGTTCTATGTGTATTTGGGGAATGATGACAATTCCATGCTCTCTAAAAAAATGGTAGCAAAGACATACTAACCCCAAATCCATAGATCCCTTATGTATTTGTGGGGGAAACCCTTCCTTCCTATTTCATAGTGTACCTTGCTTCAAAAACATGACTTGGAATAGGGTTTTTCGAGGAAATAGCTCATGTATTAGGAAAAAAACATTGGATAATTTAAAGAAATTGTTCACAGTAATGGTGTAGCAACCACTTTAAAGTGGGGGCATACATCGATGACATCTTTTGGAAAAATTTCATGGCATGGTTTTCCTTTTTTCTTGTGATGTGTCCTCTTCTTGGTGGTGTCATTTGGTTTGATGTCTTCCAAGACTGTACGATCTACTGTCATGGCATGATACAAATGATGCATCCCATGGGCGACGATCTAACACTTTTAACTTTTCCTCTCTTGGAGACATTAGGCACAATGATCCCTAAGAGGAAGACTATTACACGAACAAAGAAAAATCCCCTATAACAAAATTTTTACATGACAAAAGCATTTACATTGTGGTGCCTTATTGAATTTTTCAGGAGGATAAATTTGGTATGGTTAGTATGATGGGAATTTGATACACTAGCATGACTTTCTCATTATGTGGTGGTAAGTCAATACACTGGCATGACTTTCTCACTAAACCACCTCATTGGGATAACTCACCTAGTGGACAGACTGAGGTTCCACTACCACAAAGTGAGCACATACATATTTTGGGACTACTCACCTAGTGAAAAAACTAAGGTTCCACTACCCCAAAGTGGGCAGCATATGTTATGGACAAACAACCCCATCTCACATCCCGTTGAAACGGTTGTGCTTGATCCTTTGTTTTTGTTTATTTTTCTTGGCCTTTGATAGGGGATGATCATGTATCTTTTTTATTGTTGCATACTTAAGTGTCTTGGATGTCTACTTTAGTGTGAGTTTGACATGGGGTCATCCTCTCACTAAAGTGGGGGAAAAATGTAGTAATGGAAAAAGTAGTATTTTTCCTTACTTGATTTGATAATTGATAGTAAAACTGAACTAATGATGCCTTGGAGTGGTGTTGTAATGTGTTGTACACATTCACACTATTCTAGGACCTTTATTTGACTAAAACATGCCTTAATTGATCCTTTGCAAGGGTGTTGTAAATTTTTGTAACACACTTTCACACTTTTCTTGGATGTATCTGCTTAATTAAGCCTTATGGGCCCCTTTTCAATAAAATGTATTTAAATTAATACCTCGTTTAAGTGTTCTACAGTGTTATAAAGTACTTTCACATTTATTTAGGTGTTCTTAATCAATTGAGGGTAATTGGAGTAATTAACCCCCTTTAATTCAAATTTAGGCCTTAATTTTGACGCCTCCCGAAGATCTATCCTGACACTTTAATTTAATTAACAAAACATTTCATTGGGAAAAGTTTGGTCCTGGAAAAGTGTGTTAGGACCCATTCACCCTTAATGGCGAATGGGTCCTCCCTTAACAGGACCCCCCTTTTTCAATTGATTCGAAATGGGTTTTTATCCCTCTTTCAATCCCTCAGGGTTAGGTCTTGGTAAACTAAGCCAAGACCCATTCACCCAAGGTGGTGAATGGGTCCTCCCTTAATGAGACCCCCCTTTTTGAATTTCATTTTGGTGGGAATTTAATAATGTTTCTTTCCAAATCTGGTGTCGGCCTTAATTCTTTGAATTTTGGGGTTACTCTCCTAATTTAGTATAAATAAGGGGTTAATTCACATTGTTTCTCCTAGAAAAAATTATGTGACTTCATGAGATCAAGAGCAAGAGAATTATAGAGCATTTTAAGAGAATTCATAAGGCATTTCAAGGTATATTTCCAGAGTTTATTGTGGAAATTCAAGATCATTTCACCATGTCAAGGGTTTAATGCATTCATGCATGTCGTTGAGCGAAGATAGCTAATGTTGCATTGAGGATCCATTTACAAGCATCATTTCACATCCAAGATCTACATTCTTCATGGCCACTACATGTTAGTTTGCATATTTGTTTCACAAGACAACATCCAAGGTCACATCATTTACCTATTTCATGTTCCATGCTTCATTTCATTCATTTAATCAATTGGTTTAATTACCTACAAGGGGTTTGACTAAGGAAAACCCCCATTCACTAACAAACAACAAGTTTTTCTGCCCTTAAGTTTGTGATTGCAGATTTACAGGTTGAAGAGTAAGATTTGGAGCAAAATTGTCAAAGTTGCAAAGTTGCAAAAGTTGTCATTCAAAGTGCAAGACCATGGAAAGAGCTCTATAGAATTATCTACAGACATTCAGAAGTTGATAACAAGGAATTTTAGAGTACAGACATCAAGGAACAAGACCCTAAAATTAGTTTTTTGAAACCCTAAAAGGAACCATTTTCCACTAAAGGTGAATGAATCCTCTGTAGCTCAAAAATAGGAACTTTTTGGCCAGGTACACACCTTTTACGCTCTAAAAAAATCCCCCAATGTTTCTATAACAGTTAGGTATCATTTCTAATTGTTATTGGCATCTTATTTTACACATAATTGAGTGTTTAAGATCTTAGAAAAATTAGTGGTAGATCCTCGTGTTCCTACATTTGGATTTACCCTATTTTTCACCTTAATCACTCCTAAAAGAGCAATTGATAATTCCCCCTTCATTCTCATTTATGGAAGAGAATCAAGGTTACCATTATCATTAGATTTTCCTTCCCTTGATTTGGTACATCAGCTGGAGTTAGGATAAAATGGTGCTATGACAGTAAGGATGGTTGAACTCTTGGAACTAGAGGAGACAAGGAACAAATCTATGCAAGTCATAGAGGCACATCAAGTAGAGGTCAAAAGAAACTTTGACAAAAAGGTAGTTCATAGAGTGTTCCAAGAGGGAGATCTAGTGCTGAAATGGGATGCAGACAAAGCTAAAGCTAGAAGACATTCCAAGGTTGATTCCATTTGGAGTTGTCCATATGTCATCACCAGCTGTAAGGAGGCCAATGCATTCAATCTTTCCAAGTTGGAAAGTGAGGTTCTTCCAATCTCAGTCAATGGGGTTCATCTCAAACCTTACTTCTGATGGGTTTTGAGTTTTCATGTATGTATTATAAATGTTCTGCTTTCCTTGAAGTGCTTTGCACACCCTACATTCTCCTTAAGGGAATGTATGCTCTTAGTTTACATGCTTTTCTCCAAGTGCAGGCCTACACATGTTTTGTTTTTCCCTTAGGAGGCCCAATTTTCTTGACCCCTTCACTCTGTGCCCAATGAAATGATAAGGCCCCTGGATTCTATGATTAGTAGGAAATCATCCCACAAAAATTGCAAAATGTTGACATATTTTATGCCACCCCTGGATGCACATCATTTATATCTGATCATAGAGATCCTATGTGTGCATCTTGTTGAAATCCATGATTTTTATTTGATGAATCTAAGTCTTTGAGGTTTTGAAATTCCTCAATTGTATCCAATTTAGGGTTATGAATCTACCAGTTAGGGCTTCCAAAACTTTCATATGCTTAAACCCTAAACCCATTGGTCTTGGTGGACACTTTTGTTATATTCCTTTGTTGACTCTCTATAGCCAGTTCTTGGTTGTTTAGTTACAACTTATGTCTGTCAAAGTCATGTTTTGACTAGCCCCTTCATCCTTTTCTTACTGGTCACCCCCCCATTCAAATATTTGTCCTAAATCTTATTCCTGTGGGACTTGAAATATGTTCACCCAAGTCTAATGTTTTTCCCTAGGTCTGAATGTTCTAAATCACATAACCTTACTTTACCTAGGTGCGGCCCCCATTTTAAAACTACTTTGAGCATGTGTACAAAATGCATCACTTAAGTGATTTCCCATCACTAGCCTCAAGTCCAACACATCATGGATTGACTTTCCCTCATCGGCCTTGTTTTAGTGATGAGCAATGCACTAGTATTTCCTTCATATCACTAGCTCTCTTCGCATCATGGATTGATAAATGCCTATTGAAAGAGAAATAGTGATGAACAATGGACTTTTTCTCCATTGCTGATACATATTTGAACCTTGAAACTTTTTTGCAATGAGCAATGAAGGGCTAAGATTAAATAGAGAACATCCAATGGTTGAGGTTGCATTGTGCCCTTGCTTCACATCGTTGTTGTGAAGCAAGGAGATAGAGTGGTTTGTGCAATGTGTGATGGGTGATATGGATAGTGGGCCTTTTGATCAATGGTGAGTGATGAATAATGAAGATCTAATGGCTATCGTGATGGATTAGTGCATCGCATTTTCACTCTCAAAGGTTCAAATCAAATGTGTGATGCACGATGAATGGCCCAAATTTTAAAATGGTGATATGATGGTCATTGTGGGTGTTCTTCACTCGCGGTTATGTTCTGAGATGTTGAAGCCCTTTGTGCAATGAGCGATGAAGGAAAGATCTCTTCATCAAAGGTACAGGTGGATATCGGAGGGAGCTAAAATGTGGTCCCTTCAACATCCCGATAAGGTGTATGACATCAACATGGGCAATGGGTAGCTAACACGTGTCATGGTGGGCCCAGGGCCATGGTTTTATTTGTGTGTTTCAATGGCTCAAATTCAACGGAGATAATCTAACGGTCATTGCACACATCATTCGCATCGCTATTGTGAATGATGTCGCTTAGGTGCTTCTCTTGATGGTCATGTTTGCTATGATGAGAGTGTCAATGATTCATATTTGAAGGCAAGCATCTGACGGTCATTACTAGCTCCTAATGTGTCACAATTATGAGCATAAGATTTGAATACCTTTGTGCCATGTGCGATGGCAGTGATATGGTGGGTCCAGGTTCTATGTGCAATGGAGTGATTGTGTGACACACATCCCAGACAACAAGTGGCAGATTTTCATTGCGTTACATGCATCATGTGCATCATGAATTGCTTCCTTATACTCTTGAGGAGATCAACAATGTATTAAGGCTATGCAATAGCTGTTGATCTTGATTCTCCTATGATCAATGATCACATTTTAAATTTTGTTTGGGAATCTAATCTCGGCCATCCATCTCCAATCCAACGGCCAGTATTCAAACTGCAACAGTCAACTTCTCCTATTCATGGAAAATTTGCAGAAGTAATGGATCAATGACAATTCTCAGCTACCATATCAGATATGATCAACTTGGACCAATTTTTCATGCCTTTTCAACGTTGCTTTTCATTTCTAGGCGGCACCATTACTCCTTGATGTGTTGCAGAGGCCATATTATTTTGTTAGGGTATGTTGGCCAGGATTTTTTTGTAGAATTCACAAGCGCCCATCCCTGCATTCATGAGGGTCATCATCTTTGGATGTGCTTAACTTTTCAGAAACTTTATGGCTTTGTGGTTGCTCTGTCATGGGCACAATTTAGATCTTTTCCAGACCTAATCGGAATTCATCTTTCTATAACCCTAGTTAGTTTAGGGTTAGGATTTTGATTTCAAATCTTGGTTATGCTTGAACCATAAAGGAAAATATTGTATCATTATTATAGGTTCTTCCTCTAGTCCCTCTAGGATTTTTCTTTTACAGACCTACAACTCTTGCATTTTGCCATTGTAAAGGTTACTTCAAGCTCTATGTCAATAAAATTCAGCTATTATCACCATTACCTCTTACATGTTTGAGTAAAATTCATTTACCTTCATATCTAAGTGGGTGTTTTAATTGTTTCTTTGACATATTATGCTATTCTGAAGTAGGAAGGAACAAACTATAAATTCGATGCATCACCTTCTTTCACATTCCATGTCTCTTTCTACCCCTTTTCCCTTGTGATCTGTTAGAGTAGGTTAGCATTAGGACTTTCCTGTTTTTGGTTAGGCCAACACATTTGCACTTAGTTTAGAAGAGTAAGTTGGCCTTCTCCAAATACTTGACCTCAATTTGCAAGGTCCCACACCTTGAGGTCATTTCCATTGTGTCATTAGAACACTGAACTCTTGTTCAGTAGGGTGCAGTTTTATGTGACAACAGGAATTTTATGTGGCATGTATGAAAGTAGCATACATTGACTCTTATTTGATGTGTCTCTTCCCATGCAGTTTTGGAGGCCAATCCATAGAATGGTTCTCGCAATTACCTCCAGGAATCCAAACTTTTCAAGAAATAATAGATCAGTTTGTCGAACACCTCCTACAATCGTGATATAGATTTAATTTTGGAGGAATTATATACCCTTAAACAGAACAAGGGTGAATCATTTGCAACTTTTGCAATGATGGAGGCATAGAGCTAGTAAATGTAAATGGCCAATTCCCAAAAAGCAACAAATAGAGATCATTATTGCAAACATGGAAAAATACTTATCCTTCCAACTAAAAATTCAATGTGTCTTGACATACGAAGAACTTATCCCTAGGGGCCTTAACATTGAAAGATCCTCATCGCACAAGGAGCAAAACAAGCCTACAAAGACAATTAGTTCCAATGACAAACCCTGTATATGGGCCAAAAATAAGAACGTTACTAATGATGGCATAGTTGACATCAAAGTGGTGTTAAATGCTCCAAAACATACAAATCCACATAAAAACACACAATAGCCAAACATGAAGCCACAAAATAATCAACAATGCCAACCCTCAAAGAGGATCACCACCTCAAAACAATTACCCTCAACGACACAAGTACACACCTTTGGGGGAACCTATTGAAGTGATCATACAAAAATTGGTACAATCTAATCTCATCACACTTATCGATTACAAGAACTACCAAGAGCCTCAACTCAAACTGCCATGGTATAGAGAGGAGGATCTTTTTTATTTTCATAATATCAAGGGACACAAAACATCAAGTTGCATGAAATTGAAAAATGTTATTCAAGACATTATTGATAATGGAGATGTAACTGTTGATCAACAATTGGTAAATCAAGACCTTAAAATATACAAGAACTCGATGTTAGACCATAGCAAGGGAAATGATAATGGAAAAGGGAAGGATTACCACAACATAGGTCATGTTTACAACAATGTGGTAGCATCTTGTGATTATTTTATATTTGTTGTCACAATCAAAGGACCTAGTGCAAAGTGTGGAGATAACACACGTAGAGATAAATTCACCATCGAAGGAGCACCATCATAGCCTAGGGTACTACCCTTGAAGTCAAATCCCAGTGACTATAGCCTCTTGGACCAATTGAAAAAGACCCTTTCCCAAATCTCTATCCTAGAGTTATTGAAAATATCACCTGCACATAGGGTCATCCTAGAAAAGGATTTATCATCATCATCTGTACCTGCTAATATTGATATCAAACAATTCCAAGCTATGGTCTAACACATCACCACTCATATTCACATTTTTTGAGCAAGACCTTCCCATGCAACCATCGCATAATTGAGCATTGCATCTTGAGGTCCTCATCCATAAAAACAAATTCAAGAGACTCTTGGTGGACGGAGGTTTTGCCCTTAATATTTGTATGCTTCAATTGATTAAGAAGTGTTACTGAAAAGGAAAAAGGTGTTACCATAAGAGCATATCATGATCAAGAATGGAGTTTTTAAGGCACAATAAAAATCCCTATCCAAGTAGGACCCACGATCATAGAAACTACTTGTCAAGTGTTTGACCTTGACCTCCCATACGATATACTTAGAGGTCATCCATGGATCCACGCCATCCAAGTCGTAGCTTCCACCTACCACCAATGCATCAAGTTTCCCTATGAAGATAGAGAAATCACAATCCATGGTGATCTCAAACCCTTTTACTATTGCAAGAACCTAGAAGCAAAGTACTATAGGATCCCACAAGTGCCTAAGAATGATGAAGTGTTGACACCCTCCTCTTTCATTGACCCATCTTCCCTAGCTTCCACCTCTGAATCAAAGACACACATCTTGTAAAACATCCATGATATCAAAGTAGTAATCAAAGACAATGGTTGTGGAGACTATAACTTGAAGAAAGCCTCTTTTGTGGAGAGTTTCCTATTTCTCCTAGATCTCATGGGAAGCCTCAACCTATCAAAAAGGTATCAAAGACAATCAAGTTAGCATCTACTACTTTCACAAAGTGGGGAGATTTGAAAAAAGAAATTATTGATGAGGAAAATATATCAGAATTTCTATATCAAGATAATAGACCAAAGCCCATTCTTCCAATGGAGGATGACAGCAAAGGAATGTAGTTGATGAAGGGTTGGGGATACAACAAAAATAAAAAGATTGGTCAAAATAATAATGGTTTGCTAGAACCTCTTGCTCTTGAGAAATGACCTAAGAATCTTGGTCTTGGATGTACCATGAGTAAAGTGACTTGGCAAGGGTGCTTCAGTTAAAGGAGTCGAACCTTCCTCTTGGTTACCTACATCGCGTAATGATACCATCAATGACTTTACCCTCCATATCACATACCTATTTGAGGATACCTACATATTCATGATAACCACCACATCCTTTGCTTCAAATAGCCAAATAATTGAATTGAAACTATTCTATCCCCAACTTATAAACTAGGACCAATGAGGACCACCTATTTTGGATTCATTCAAAAATGATGAAGCTATCTTTGAGTTCATGGGGCTTTGCAACCACATGCCATGTGGGGATGATAAAGAAGGTTTTGACATTAAACTGGATACGCAAGTGTACTATGGGGAAACAGTTGAGTCCCTCAGTTGCAAAATGGAAAATATGAGAATCATCTCGATCTTTAAGTGAAAACCACAATGTGGCACTTTCTTATCATAAAACAATAAAAATAAAGGATGCATTCGATGGTGAAAATTTCTCTGAGGTGCCAAAGTATTAGGGATTCAATATTCCCCTTAGTGTGATACATCAAGAGAAATCAGCAATGCTTGTTAAAAAATCTAATCCAGTCAATGTAGGGACAGAGGAGACACCACAAATCACCTTTTATGCATAATCACTCCTTAATGAAGAGAAAAATAACTTGGCAGCATTTCTGAAAGAGCGAAAGATAAATTTTGTATGGTCTTATGCAGACATGTCGAGCCTTGATTCTAAAGTAGTTGTTCACTATCTTGCAGTTTATCCTCATGCTAAACCAGTAAAATAGAAGCTAAGGAAAATGCATCTGTAGATTGCACTATTGGTAAAACTAGAATTACAAAAGCTTCTTGGTGTGGGTTTCATCAAAACAATAGATAATCCTGAGTGGGTTTCAAACCTCGTACCAATCTCAAAACCCATTTGAGGCATCAAAATATGTATTGACTTTAGAGATTTGAACAAGGCATGTCCCAAGGATGATTTTCCTCTCCCTATTATTGACATCATTATGGATCTAACTATTGGACATGAGATGCTTTCACTCATGGACAAGTTCTTAGGGTACAATTAGATCATGATAGCCAAAGAAGATCAACATAAGATAATGTTTACAAGTCCATGTGGAACATATTGTTGGAACATGATGCCATTTGGTTTGAAGAATGTTGGAGCCACCTATCAGAAAGAAATTACTTTGATCTTTCATGACATAATTCACAAGACTTTAGAAGACTATGTGGATGATATTTTAGAAAATTCAAGAACAAGGAACATCTAGAGGTGTTAGGGCCTATCTTTGATAGACTCGAAGAGTACAAGGTACGGTTGAACCTAAAAAGAGCATCTTTGGCGTAACTTCAAGAAAAATCTTAGGATACATTGTGTCATAGATGGGAATTAAAATAGATCTAGCTAAGGTCAAGGAAATCCTAGATATGGAACCACCACAAACATTGAAACAATTGTGAGGTTTACAAGGGAGATTGCAATCTATCAAAATATTCATCGCACAGCTAACAGATAAGTGTCATCCATCTTCTCACCTTCTTCACAAGGAGATATCCTACAAATGGGATTCGAATTGTGACAAAGCATTCCAGCAACTCAAAGATTACCTATTGACACCCCCTTTCCTTATGCCACCAATAGCAGATAAACCATTGATTCTTTATAACTTAGCTACATCAGCAGCCTTAAGTGCTCTCCTTTCTCAGCATGATGAAACAAGGAAGGAGAGAGCTATTTACTACATCAATAGGATCTTGGTTGGATACAATTTGAACTACTCATCCATTGAAAAGCTTGCCTAGCAATGGTGTTCACTTCTCATAATTTTAGGCACTACATGCTTTCTCACCAAGTAAATCTTATCTCTAAGATAAATCCATTGAAGTATTTGTTAGATCCAAAGCTACACTCATAGGATGAATTTCCAAATGGGTGATTATCCTCACAAAATTCGACATAGAGTATGTTTATCAAAAGGCTATAAAAGGGTAGGCTATCTCAGATCAACTGCAGAGTCACCTATCTATGCAAAAAATCTATTGGTGTCTAAATTTTTTGATGAGTCAGTATTTACCCTTTGCATAGTGGAGTAGTGGAAGTTGTATTTTGATGGTTCACACACACAACATGGATCTAGAGCAAACATTCTTTTCATCATCCCGCAAGGGGATTGTATCCCTAAGTCATATCAGTTATCTTCCCCATATACTAATAACATCGTTCAGTATGAGGCTCTTATCACAAGATTGAGGATCACAATACAATGGTAAATCCAAGAATTGAATGTCTATGGAGACTCTCAATTGATTGTAAACCAAGTTAATGATTACTACCAGAAAAAGGATGACAAACTCATGCCTTATAAAAATATGGTGGAAATTCTCAAAGATTTCTTCATTAACATCTCATTCAAGTAGATACCTCGAGTCAACAACCGAGTAGTCGATGTTATGGTAACTATTGGGTCCTTACTAGATATTTTTCATAACATTTTGAAATGTGAATTCCTCATCAAGTAGCTTCTCATTCCATCATTCGAGGCATTAGGATTTAGGCATATTGAAGCAATAAATATTAACAATTATATGCAGATTAAATAACCTAGAAATAACAATGAAGAATAACACAAAAGAGATCAACACAAAAATTTAACGTGGTTCACCCAATATGGGCTACATCCATAGAAACTCAACCACCTAATTATTTTATTATCCAGTGCAAAACATATTACAATCTCACGAATTCCACACACCGCAACTTACATCCCAACTGCTTATAACAAGCTTTTTGGAAGCTTCTAGAATTAGGGTTTTACAAAGTTTTTTTTTCATTTGACGTGTTAACAAGAAAAACCTTGACGAGTTAGAGAAAAAATTTGGGGGCTGCCGCCCCCAAACCCCCACTCGGGACCCAGCCCGATCATGAACCCGACGAGAATATGTTATGAGTGTACAGTATTTGCATGATTAGTCACCACATACCAACATGAGGTACCAGAATCTGAATTCGTGTGTGAAATTGTTGGTCCTGGTTCTCGTTGGTATCAAGATATCTTTACTTAACTACACAAAGGTATCCTCCCAAATGACCTTACTTCAAACCTTAGAAAAACCTTTGTCAAAAGATCATCCCAATTTGTTCTCTTAGGTGATACCCTTTACTATCGAAGTCTCGAGGGTAAATTATTGCAACTTCTTAACTAAGAGGAAGCTTTGACTGCATTAAAAGAAGTACACAAAGGAATTTGTGGGTTGCATTCAAGTGGTATGACCTTGGATAAGAAACTATTGAGGACAAGGTATTACTGGCCTACCATGGAATAGGAAGCTCGTCAATATATCAAGAAATGCATGCAATGTCAACAACATGGAGACCTCATCCATGCACCAGCTCAAGAGATTAGAACAATCACTACATATTGGCCTTTCTTGTAGTGGGGACTTGACCTCATAAGAAAAATCACCCCCACCTCATCCAATAGTCATAAATTTATCATTACAACCACTGAGTACTTCACAAAGTGGATTGAAGTGATACCTATGACCTATATCATGGGAAAGAAAATATCTAAATTCATTCTTAACTATCTCATTTATCATTATGGTACTCCCTAAGACCTTATCACCGACAATGGAACACCCTTTAAAAATCAGGATGTCTATGAGCTATGCCAAAATTTAATATCTAACACCGCTTTTCCACCCCATATTATCGTTTGGGAAGCGTTCAAGCTGAGGCTTCAGAAAAAATTATCATAAAGATACTCACAAAGACAGTCAATGAAGTTGGTCATGATTGGCATCTCCAGTTGAACCCTACCTTATGGACCTATCGAACCAATATTCGCATGCCTACAGGTGCCACACCTTATTCCCTAATTTACGAAACCAAAGCTACCCTACCTATCGAGGTCGAGCTCCCATCACTGAGAGTGTTATTACAACATCTTATTACAGATGAAAAATACGGAGTGTACAAATTGAACGAGCTAGAGCTATTGGATGAGTGTCGCCTCAAGGATTTGAATCATTTACAAGTGAGGCTTTGAATTATTTACAAGCTTATCAGAACCGACTTAAAAGGAGCTATAATAAAAATATCAAAATTTGGTCCTTCCAGGTGGGAGATCTTGTATTGAAAGAGAACTAGAAGAATATACTAGATCCAGATAGCAAAGGAAAGTTTGAACCTAATTGGTTAGGACCATTTGTTTTCATAGCTAGTTATGGTTTTGGAGCTTATCAATTGTCAACAACTGAAGGAGAACCCTTGCAGGAGCCTCTCAATAGAATGCATCTGAAGAAGTTGTATGCCTAGGTCTTAAAGGGTATAAATTTGAAAATCCAAAAAAATCAAAAAAATAATAAAATCCAAAAAAATAGAAAAAGGATTGAAAACAATAAAGGAAAAAATTGTCCTCTAGCAAAAACCACTTTGGTGGTGCTCTGCGCAAGTACCTTGGTGAAAACCTAGAAAACATGCACCTTGTGTAAATAAGCACCATCTTCCATCCACCATTGACTCTTCGGCTTATCCTGCTTTGTCCATCGCATCCATCCCTCACCCTTTTTATCCTATTTATTCCTTCACCCATCAGCATTTGTATCATAGATGGATATTTAGTAAGTATCATGTTCCCCTTTAGTATTACTTGGCACATTCCTAAGGTTAGTTTGTCCTGCCTATATCAAGGTAGTCTATCACATTACACTGAGGGAATTTGTTTATACTTGCATCGGATTGGCTTCTCGTATATTCCCTTAAGGTTATTCCCAAAATCTAAAAAATCCAAAAATAGTCGTAAAATCTCAAAATCCAAAAACTATCATAAAAGTGAAAAATCCAAAAACATTCAAAATATTGTAAAACCAAAATCCAAAAGCATTCGAAATCTTGTAAAGTTAAAAATCCAAAAACATCCAAATGATTTCCAAAATCCAAAACATTCCAAAATCTTGTAGTAAAGTTCAAAATCCAAAAACATCCAAATCATCCCAAAAAGACAAAAAAACATCCAAATCACATCAAAACCCCTAAATAGGTCTAAAAAGTCAAAAAGTCAAAAAAAATTGTTGAACTACATTGTATCTGAGCTTGAACGTAGGCAAGGCCATCATCAATGAGCCCTCGAGGCATTGGGTCAGTCTTTAGGAGTCCATCATAATAAACTGACAATTCATCAATGTTCATATGTCATCAACAAACAATTATTGGTCAGAGTCAGTCGAACTATATCGTCTCTACACTTACGTAGGAAAGGCCATCACTAATGATCCCCCAAGGTGTTAGGTCAATTTCCTCTTAGGTCTTGGTCTAACCTTGGAAAACATAAAAACATTTGGAAAAGCTTGAATACCCAAAACATTTCAAAATGTTTAAAAACCCCTAAACAGTCTCAAATAACTTGAAAACCTAAACATTCATATAATCTCAAAAGATCAAAACCAATCTCGAAACATTACAAAATTTCAAAACATAAATATTCCAAAAAATTTAAAACCACCCATCTCATTTCGCTTTCACCCGCAATAAATTTTCATCCATAATAAATCAACTTTCATTTTCAACGTTTGATAACACAAGCATAAACAAGTGTGGAAATCAGTAAGGTATAAACTTGGAAGTGTAATATCTTAATTCTTGATCACGAGTAGAAAATTTGGTTTAATATTCGTATTAATGGCCTATCAAACAATTAGTTTTAGTTAAAACATCTGATAACATGTCCTATGGATACATCTTTCCTACAATGGACATCATCATCAGGAATCACGTTAGTTTTTGTTACTTTGGAAAGAGATATGAATAATATTGATTGTTTGTTCATTTTTATCTTTGCTTACAATTTATCTTATTGGTCCATTCCAATGACCTCTCGATGATGTCTATCAAAACAATTTAGAGAGAAATGAATGGGGCATTGATCATTATCTTTCATTTTGTTGTGCTTGTTGGGAGTTCTTGTATTACGACCTTGGAAAATACTTATCTTGTGTGTGTGGGGTAGTCTCGAGTAAAACAATGGCTAGGACATGTCAGGTTCTTCATACCTTTTGTGTGTTAGTCTTATTAATTTGATGGCTTATTTTTTCACATGGTCAAACAAGGCTTTTGTATGTCAGGTATGAACAGGAATACTCCTATCCATTTGCAGATTCAAAGTCCATTGCACTAGATACAATGTCATCCTGGTTATCAATACCTTGATGCATAGTGTCTATTTTATATATCCAAAATAAGGAATGATATGATGAAGTTATCCCAATCCCAGAAATAAGAAAATCATCCCTCGAGCATCACATATCTAATAAAGTCTTGAATAAGCATAGGCTTGTTGGACTTCTAAATCAATCTCAAAAGCAATGGTTAATCCATTCATCTTATTCTTCTATCTTCTTTCCATGCTAACATCTCCAACCTTGTATCATGATAGTTAACAAAAATAATAAATGCATCCATCATGCATTCACAAATCATCAACATACATACATAATGCATGATCATAGCATGAAACATAGAAAATACACAAAAAGAAAGGCATATCATGGCATACACATCTTGCATCATCATTGCATATCATATGAGAAAATATATGAAAAAAAAAGTAAATCATCCATTAAATTTGCATACACATCCATATAGTATCGCATCATACACATCGCATCATATGCATAATAAAGGTAAACATCGTCATATTCATACACATGTGCATCCATATCATAAGCATATGCATCCATCCATACATGAGCATGAGCATAAAACAAAGAACATCATATCATAAATGTTGCATCCGAAGTCATCTCATATATATTGTAGTCACGGAAAAAGTATCCCTTCTACTTTTCCTGGATTATTTGGGCCCTCCTTATGAGTTAGGCTTAATATTGCCTTGATTTCGTGTTGCAATGTGATTGACACATTCACATTAGGTCTTGGGCCCTTGTGAACTAATGGATTTAAATGGTAACTTGCTAAAGTATTGTGAAGTGTTATAACATAGTTTCACACTTTTCTAAGATTTTATTAATTAATTACACCTAATGAACATTTTTTAATCAAAATAAACATTAATCTTGCCTTATTTTAAAGTGTTGTAAAGTGTTGTAACACACTTTCACACTTTTCTAGGCTTGTCATTAATAATTGGGCTTTCTTATGCTTTAATTGGCCCTATTTTGCATCCAAAAGGCTCATTTAATGCATCTTTTCAAGGATAATCATTAACCAATCATAATTCAGGTGTTTTTGGTTTGAATGGCCTAGATTTAGTGATCTGGGACTCATTTTCCACCTTGGGCGAATGGGTCCCACCTAGATCTTTTGGTCTCGAATCGAATTTCACAAATTTTCTAAGCACTTTTTATTTTTGGTCCCATGCATTATGCCTGATGGGACTCATTTTCCACCTTGGGCGAATGAGTCTCGTGTGGCCCAAAATCAAAATTAATTCAATTTTCTAGTGGGATTTTATTCTCCTAGATCTGATGTCAACTTGTAGTGTTGTGATTTTGGGAATTCTTGCATAATTGAGTATAAATACAAGGTTCTTTCTCTCATTTTCATCCCAAGCATTCAAGTGTTCATTCTCATTGCAAGTTTGAGTTCACAAGCATTCACAAGATTATTCAAGAGCATTCAAGGGAAAATTATCAAGCATTTTAGAGCAATATTCAAGCATCGATCATCATGTCAAGGATTTCATGCATCATGTTTGTTATTATGCTAACAATTGTGATGTAGGATTTATGATTCAAGCAAGTGTTTCATTCAAGATCAACATCATTCAAGCAAGAGTCAAGAGCTACATCCTTGCAGCCATCTCAAGCATATTTGTAGCACTTTATTGCTAGGGTTTGGTGAGTTGCAGTATTGTTATTTGTTCATTCACCATTCTCCATTTCTATTTGATTTCATTTCAAGGATTGATTTCCAAAACGGGGTTTGACTAAGGAAAACCCCTATCCACTAATCCAACAACATTCTTCCCTCTCCTTTGTGTGTGATTTGCAAGTCTAGGTTGTAGATTTCCTAAGGAGCAAGATTGGAGAAAGGTTGCAAATCAAAGTCATGAAGCCTTGGAGAACCTTGGAGAAGATCTATAGGTTGCAAATTGAACATTTAGATCTGGAAACCAATCAGGAAGGACAGAGTAGAATGAGAAGAACAAGATCAGCTTTTGAAGCTTCAGATAAGCCCAACTAGACTGATTCAAAACTTCTGGCAAATGAGTCCTAGTTTTAGTCAATTTTTAGGATTTTGCAAATTCAGATAGCCTTTTGTCTGAAACCTGTTCCTGTACAGTTTTCTAGAAATTGGACTGATTCACCCAACTTGGTGAATGAGTCACAGTCAGTAATAAAAGCATATTTTCCATTTCTCTAGACCTCCATTCATCCATCTCCAGATTTCTAGGTGCACACATTCTATTTTGTAGTTTTATGTTTCATTTCATTCACTTTCTTGGGAAATTTAGTGTTACTTTGCATCCAATTAGGGTTTTTCATTTCATCTTGAATTTCATTAACTTTTCCAAGTCTAAACTTGGTGGTGAGCCCCTTATTAGTCTACTTTCAGCCCCTAGGACATCCCTATTGCAAGATCTCTTTCTCTTTTTCCTTGAAGTCTCTAGGGTTATCCTTGAATGGAATAGCTTGAAAGTGGGTGTGATAGCACTTAACCATTATTCACCCCCATTTTTAGAGGTTCCATATATATCAAAATAAAAACTATCATGATACAAATTGAAGGTAATGTATGATATCATCAAAATGTATACATGAGGCTATTAAAAATCTATCGATGAATGGATATACATCAATATAATCAAGCTATACATCAAAAATGTGTCTATAAGTATATCACAGAGCTATCCTCTTCTTTTTTTATCATCATGTTACGAAGGTTATCGAGGTCTTGAAGGCTATTGGACTGAGGGCCTGTTAGAAAACCAAGATCACCTGCATGCAATCAATCACCTGTTACATGCAAAAGACATGCAGAACCAAAGAAGATGTTTTGTAAACCTCAAAGTAAAAATGCATTATTGAGAATCAAATATTACAAAGAAATCAATCCTTATGAAGGAGATCAAGAAACCCTAAAAGGGAAACCCTAAATGAAACCCTAGTGTGCACACTTAATAATTAATCAATTATTAATGTGCCTAAGTTTAGCTTAAGTAACTAAAGGAATAAGTGACTTAATTAATTAACCAATATGATATAATTAATTAAGTAATAACTTATTACTCTAACACCCCCCTTAAGATGAACTTAGGAAGAAGCTAAAACACTAGAAGAAGATGCATGAAAGCAAAGATGGGTCCCGGCAACTAGGCCTGATCAGGTACCCATTTACAAATGCAAGTATGAGGTAGAGGAAAAACCCAGTGGGACAAAACCCCCCTACAATGAGATGACATGTTGCAAAGAAGCACTGGAAGAACTCTGTAGAGTAACACTGGAACCTGATACTGGCAAGCAAGGAAAGATTCTTCTGTTTACTACTGAAACCAGATGAGAGTCACTGATTGACTCAAGGAATCATGATAAAGCAATAGCAGACCTGATGCCATGGAACACTTGAAAACCCCAAACAGGAACAACCTTGGAATCTATGAAGCAGCAAGCGATTATTGAATGATGTATTACTAAAAATGAAGTGCAAAGATGCAAGATGCACCCTCCCAACTGCCAAAACATCCAAGTAATCTCCAAACAACCCATCGGGCCAAATCTAGACTAAGTGATCAACCTGTGACAGATACAGAAAAATTACATGGACAACGACATAGAGCTCCTTAATACCTTTTCAACGCCGCAAAGATAGCGAAAATTGAAGATCGTGGCAAAAAGTTATGAGCTCGGAAGTCCAAAATAAACATCTGACTTCCAACAGCAATAAATTCATATAAACAGTAAAATACTGAAAAATAACCAGTACCACTAGAAATTTCTCGGAACTAGCTTTCCGATGATATCTCGTTTGCCCGATTTTGATACCATATGCCCAAGTTATGACCAAAAGAAAACAACTGCTCCTTTAGGAAAAATTAGGGCTAGGAGGGGCAAAGAGGGTCGTATGACAGGTGACGTCATGTTGACGTCATCAATACACTATGTTAAATTTGACGGCCATCTGGCCCTCGTGGCAAAAAAAGCCCCCTCTGTCAGAAAAAATTTGACAGCTGCCTGAAACTGTACCATTGCCAAAATATTCTGTAGGGAATATGTTGAGGGTATAGGGATCTGCACAAGGAATATTCCCTCGATAATGATGCCGTTGAAAACTGTGAAGGGATGTCAAATTTTGTTGCAGGTGTGCCGCCGGTGAAATCTCGGTCATCGCCAACAATGAAGGGAGTCGTCGAAGGTAGAGACTCTGACACGAATGGGCCCACGGGCCATGAAGGCTGCCGACGAGTGAAGAGAGCCGACAATGCCGCCGGGCGGCTAGAAAAAGACCGCCGGGAATGCAAAATGAGCTGTCAGGAAATATGCAAAAGGTCGGCACCAGTGGGTGGCAAAACCAAGGCCGCCACTAACTTACCTCTTCTACATGCCTGCGCAGGGGTACGACCCCTTGCCAAGCAATAAATTATTTTGCCCTTATTTTCAAAAACTTATTTTCTTTTTTATTTTTGATTTTTTGAAAAAAGCTAATGTATTTTTTTTTATTGCAGGAAAAATATGATAAAAAACTTGATAATTTTTTATGAATGGAAAATTTTAAAAAACCAAATAATCCATGTACCTATGTGCACGCAAAACGAGGCACTCAGATCTGTATGGATCTGCGTGCCTCTAAAAAATTTTGCCTTTTGTTGCAACTGCTCAGATTTGAGCAAAACAACAGGCGATCTTAGGGTTTTGGGGCGCTACGAATGCGATGGCGACATCTGTTTTGCTCCAGAATGCACTAAAAAATTGGCTAGCCCCAGATCTTGTAAAAAAGATGCCTGTGGAAACCCTTGCATTAGAAACTCACTGAAAGACCATATCTTCATATCATGAACAAGCAGCTGCAGGTCTAGAGCTCTAATACCATGTTAGAAAACCAATATCACCTGCATGCAATCAATCACCTGTCACATGCAAAAGACATGCAGAACCAAAGAAGATGTTATGTAAACCTCAAAGTAAAAATGCATTATTGAGAATCGAATATTACAAAGAGATCAATCCTTATGAAGGAGATCGAGAAACCCTAAATGAAACCCTAGTGTGCACACTTAATAATTAATCAATTATTAATGTGCCTAAGTTTAGCTTAAGTAACTAAAGGAATAAGTGACTTAATTAATTAACCAATATGATATAATTTATTAAGCATAATAACTTATTACTCTAACAAGGCCCACCTGCTGACCCACTCGGCACAACCCTGCTCCTGTGCAAATAATCTAGTTGTCATTGGTGTGTTGGGATATCTCTATAGTACAGAGTCTTGAAATAGGAGGCCTCAACTTCAGCATCTCTATAAAGTGGTGTTGACACCACCTGTCCTTATTCTTGTGCCTACAGTTGTACAGTAGCCTCTAACCATTATCTCCTAGTAGTCTCTTGCACTAATTGTAAGTCTATCTGTTTCCATTGTTGGTGCTCCTAGTCGCACTCATGCCTATATCTATCCTGATCAGCCACCATGGTATCTCACTCCTGACGAGCGGTATCGAGCTCTCTCTAAGGGCCTGATCCCTCTCGGTTGTCAAGGTCTAAATCTAAGTATCTCTAGGGTCAAGACCCTGTTGGTGTTGTCGTGCTAGTGGTGGTGCTTGTTGTAATGGAGGAACCCTCAGTGGAGGCTAATGTAGATGTTGTCCTATACCTGGTTGTTGTTTATCTTCCGGATGCTACCCATCACCAAGAACCTGGCCATCGTGTGGTCCCTCTTGTTGTATGTCATGTTGTCCATCTTTGGGAACCTATCTGCCATGAGGGGGTTGTTGTCCTCGTCCTCGTCCTATGCCCCTACCCTGTCCCCCTACTAGATTTGAAAGCCTCATCGAGGCATGCTGTGCAAACCAATCGACATAAGCCTGTGTAACACGGGTCATTGGGTCCTACATACGCCCATGTGCTAATGGCTGAATAGTAGAAAAACATGAATTGCTTCCTGTGGATCCATAGTGGCACCCAAATCTCTCCCTGGAAGTGTGGGCATAGATGGTTGTGTAGGCGGGAGGAAGAACATCCTAAGGCTCACCAAACTACCTCGCAACCCTGTATGGAAAATATCTCTCTATAATATGATGATGTCAACCCATGATCCATTGGGTTTGTCAAGCATAAAATAACTCCTGCTAGTCGTCATCCCAAGGAGGGTTCAAGAGCCAAGGTCACCATCTGAAAGATGTCATATTGTCGATAACTCTGCGCCAATATGTGATACGAGTAACACTAGTGCGATGCACTATAATCATGGCACGGTATATGTAAACTATTGGCTCATTTGGATCGGTAGCCACCATAGCAACGGCAAGTCTAAGCACAGCAATGTGCTTCCACACCCATATATGTAATAAAGTGACTTTGGTCGACAAGCTGTGTCCCCGAAGATACACCACCTGGGGCATGTCATGATATAGGGAAGCAACAATCACAGGTCCCCAAGTGTATACTGTCATGTCCTCAACCATCCCCTCGAGCACTAAGCCCCAATTGATACTGAAACCATGGTTGCGCTTATCTGAAAATAAGATGCCCATGATAAATCCTACTATAACCAATACCAAATCAGGTACCTGCCCTCTATGTCGTCATAGGTCAATCTAATAACTTTCTACCCATAATGAAACTGCATCCAGTACTATGAATAAGGCCTCAAATCCAAGATTTGTGTCATGGATAACTCTAGCATTGTGGATTGAAACTAGAAGGATGTGCCAAACATCCTCCAGCGTAATAGTATCCTCTCCTGTGGGAAGGTTCCAGAAAGACGATGTCTCAAATTGTCATCACTCAACAAGTGTGGTCATCATGGCTAAGTGTGTCCTAATCTCTACAATATGTGTGATAAAACCCAAACTGAGCTCCCAGAAAGAAGTTTTGGTCATCCCAAACTGGTCTACTCGCCTCAAAATGCTAGGTCTATGCTCTCGGGACTGGAGCGGATGCGCATAGTCTCCTACACGAACAAAGCGCACAACGTCAAAATTGCTAAAAACCTAAAAATTGACAAGTTTGAAGTCCTAAAAAAGCAAGTGCACCACTTTTTACAAGTGCATGGCCCTGTCAAACTAGCATATGCGCAACACTTTTTGCAAGTGCATAGCTATATTGTAAGTGCGTCGCTCTTTACAAGTGTGTGGAACTGGTCCAATTATCACATGCATGTCCCTAAAACATGTGTACTAGCATTTACATACGTGCAGTGATATCTAACCCTAACTATTGTGTGGTGGTTTGACAAGTGCATTGTTATCCTACATGTGCGATGGGGTTTTCAACTAGTGCACTACTGAACAAGTGTGCGAGTATTTTGGACTGTGTCACACTTCTACAGGTGTGTCGCTAAGCGCACAAGTGCGCCACCAACCGAAACAAGTGTGTCGCTGAAATCGCAACACAATTGTTTGACCTAGTTTAATGTAAAAATTAAGGCATAAAATCATGTGCAAGAAAAAAAATTCAAGGTACGTACCAAGGGTCCTACATCGACAAGGCACTAGAACTCACAGACTCAGTCTGAGAGGTGTTGGGGGAGCTCATGACCAGCCATAGTGTCAAGTGCTCAAAGCATAATCTCTCCAAATCTTCAACTCAAAATGTGTAAATGAGTGGGAAATGACCCCCAAACCCATATTTATGCTTGAAAATTAGGGTTTTTGACCTAATTGAAGGGTGGAAATGTGGATTTTTGATCTATTTTATCCATTTTTTAGCTTGGCAACCTATTTTGAGGTGTTTTTTAGTGTCCTAAGCCTATTTTCGATTCCTTTTTGCAACTGAACCTGTATAATATTTTTGTCACGATCTCAACCTAAAAATCAAAAATTTCACTCGATCTCTCGAGGGGCAGTATACCAGCATAATTCCTTCTGCTGGGGAACAGTGAGGCATCTAGAAAAATCATGAATTTTTAAATTTTTTATCTGAGCAGTAGTGTTGATCTAAAATGTGTCAGTCTTTGAACCAATGTAACATGTACCTCGCTTCAAAGAGGGAAAAAATGTAGACACTTAAAATTTTCTTGATTGATATCATGCATCTGAACTCGATTACTAACACCATTTTCATCCTAATTTGACCCCTTTCGACTATTTAATTAAATAATCCTAATTGTTTAATTAAATTTATAATTTTCTTCTATTAATTTAATAATCAACATTATTTGGCTAATTCACCTCTTTCATAGTAATTTTCATCCTATTTGATTAAATAATATGAATTATTTAATTAAATTCCTTAAGTCTTCTCATTTGATTAAATAATTTGAATTATTTAATTAAATGTCATTAATTCCCTCTTTTAATTAAATGAGCTAATTGTTTAATTAAATCTTTAAATTCCCTCATCTTGCACAATTAAATAATATTTTAATTATTTAATTGACTAATTTCTTTAATCATTCCAATTTCTCCCACCTTCCAATTCAAATTCAAACCATTTCCCTCCAACATGGAAATATCTTGCACATTCCTCCTAAAATCAAGGATTTGTGTTTCTTCGAATCAATTTCAACCATTGATTAATTTCATCAATCCATGTGATTATTCAATCTCCTCCATGGATTTAATCCTTGATCCATGTCAATTCTTCTCATCAATTTGTATCCATTGACTAATCAAATTGATATTGACCATTGATTCACTCAAAATTCTTATAAATAGCCTCCATTTCATGAGCATTTAATCCACAATCTTTGAGAGCACTTAGACTATAGTCATTTTTAGAGCAATTCTTGAGAGCAATTTAGTCATTTGGCATCAATTTTAGTCATTTTCCTCCATTAGAGCATCATTTTATCACTTCAAAGCTTGTTTCAATCAAGAGGGATTGGGAAAGGGTTGATCATTCCATGTCAATTCAACACCAATCCCCCAATGTGATGAGGTTGGAATATTAATTAGGTTTTCATTCATTCCATGTTATTTGATGTTTTAATGGCTTTCTAATTGATAATTCAAGAATTTCATTGGGAATATGGTTTAATTAGGTTAATTGAGGGATTTAATTTCTTAATTCAGTTGTTTTTAGTCCAATTCATAATCATGTTCATAGGTACATATTTGATTTGAGAGAATGTCCAGTTCAAACTTTGTAGTTCATGTTGCTTATGCTCAACAATTTGTCTCTATTTATATGCAAGTTCTTCTTTGACCCCATTTCTAATGAGTATTCTCGCATTCTCTCAATTGCTAAATTTTTGAAGGTATTATTATTTAACTTGTAGGGTGGGAGCTCTCATTCAACCTATTTCATTCAGGGAGGTTTACTATTGGCCAACATTGTTCATCTTCATTGCTTGGAGGTGATTTTGTTTGTGTACACTTGCTCCAATCCCTTATTTTTGTTCACCTTCTTTATTATTTTTATTAGTGTTAACAACTTTGGTATTTTGGATTGTTCTCAATGTCTCATTGTTAGTCTTATGTTGCATCATGTTCTCAATGTTTCTTTTCTCATGACTGTCCTTACACTTGACTATACATTCTTCATCATGCTTTGGCACACTCAAATTACTTTAGCACTATTATTTCCCTTTTTTATATACCTTTCATGCTTTTCACTTACCAAGACTCTTATTCACTATCTAATGATTGTGGAATGCTTATTTAGAAAGATAGCATTCCTAGGTATTGATTGTTGTATTTGTCTCCCCGAAAAGAGCACCCCAGAACGATCGGGTGACATGGGAAACGAAAAGAGACATTTCGTAGTATTTACCTACCTGCGTCGATGTGTCCATGCTGCCCATTTGTCAAAAATATTGAAAATTTAACAATCTTACATTTTTTGCTCTCACGGCACTTTCAAGACTACCTCATATTAGTGCACTCCAGAATCATGGGGGGACTTGGGAGACAAAAAGAGGCCTTCCGTAGCATTTTACTACCCACCTTGATGTGATGGTATACTTGGTTTCGCTCCATGATGCACAAAACAAAAAAACACTTCTTTTCATATTTGCACTGCTTTCCATTGATAATTTTTGCAAGAATGCATTTGACATTGGAACACACAAACGATATTGAGTTGACCCAAACCGAGAGAGGTTGGTTTGAAGGGATTCAATATCCACTATAGGTCTATACAAAGCATTCTTACGTGCCACAAGCTCTTAGAATAACTTCGTCAAAGTTTGACAATTTTTGGCTTTTAGGGCTCTTAAGAGACTACCCCAGAAAAAGCACCCCAAAACAATCAGGTGACTTGGAAAATGAAAAGATACTTTCCCTAGTATTTACTTGCCTAAATTCGATGTTTCCACACTACCCATTTGTCAAAATTACTAAAAATTTTACATTTTTTGCATTTTTTGCTCTTAAGGCTCTTTAGAGACTACCTCAAAAAGAGCACCCAAAAATGATTGGGTGACTTGGGAAATGAAAATAAATCTTCCCTATTATTTACCTGCCTACCTCAATGTGTCCACGCTTCCAATTCGTCAAAATTACTAAAAAATTAACATTTTTTACATTTTTTGCTCTTAAGGCTCTTTAGAGACTACCCCAAAAAGAGCACCCCAAAATGATTGAGTGACTTGGGAAAGGAAAAGAGACCTTCCCTACTATTTTCCTACCTACCTCAACATTTCCACACTACCCATTTGTCAAAAATGTTGAAAACTTAACAATTTTATAGTTTTTGCTCTTATGACACTTTCAAGACTACCCTGGGTTAGTGCACTCCGGAATCACAGGGGGACTTGGGTGAAAAAAGTAGGTATTTCATAGCATATAAATTCCCACCTTGATGTTTTGGTATAGTTGGTTTCACTCCATTATGCACAAAACAAAACAAAAAGCGCTTCTTTCCATTTTTGTATTGCTTTCCACTAACAATTTTTGCAAGAATGTATGACACTGGAACACACAAACGGTGTTGAGTTGACCCAAATCAAGAGATTTTGGTTTGAAGGGATAAGATTTCCACCTGTAGGTCTAGACAAATCATTCCTACATGCCACGAGCTCCCGAAACAACTTCATCAAAGCTTGACAATTTTTGGCTTCAAAAAAGCACCCCAGAATAATCGAGTGACTTGGGAAACAAAGTCAGACCTTCCATAGTATTTACCTACCTACCTCAATGTTTCCACGCTTCCTATTCATCAAAATTACTAAAAAATTAACATTTTTTGCATTTTTGGCTCTTAAGGCTCTTTAGAGACTACCCCGGAAAGAGCGCCCTAGAATAATCAAGTGACTTGGGCAATGAAAAGAGACCTTCCTTAATATTTACCTACCTACCTTGATGTTTCCATGCTACCCATTCATCAAAATACTAAAAATTTAACAATTTTGCATTTTTTGCACTTAAGGCTCTTTAAAGACTACCCCAGATTAGTGCACTCCAGAATCACGGGGTGACATGGGAAGCAAAAGGAGGTCTTTTTTAGTGTTTACCTACCCACCTTTATGTGTTGGTATACTTGGTTTTTCTCCATAATGCACAAAACAAAAAAACACTTCTTTCCATATTTGCATTGCTTTCCACTGGCAATTTTTGCAAGAATGCATTTGACACTGGAACACACAAACAATGTTGAGTTGACCCAATCCAAGAGAGATTGATTTGAAGGGATTCAATATCCATCTATAGGTCCAAAAAAAGCATTCCTACATGCCACGATCTCTCAAAATGACTTCATCAAAGTTTGACAATTTTTGGCTTTTAGGGCTCTTAAGAGATTACCCTAGAAAGAGCACCCCAGAATAATCAGGTGGCTTGGGCAATGAAAAGAGACCTTCCCTAGTATTTACCTACCTACCTCGATGTGTCCACGCTTCCCATTCATCAAAATTACTAAAAAATTAACATTTTTTGCATTTTCCAATATTCATGTTTAATTTTAACCATTGTTGAGACAATAGTAGATTCGATTTTATGTTTCTTAACAATTTTTTAAAAATGTAGGTCATTTTGGTGGACAATACTATTGCATCAATAAGCGATTCAAAATAAAAGTTATAACATTTTGCTTCAACATTGAGGACACATTCAATGTAATTTATAAGGAGGTATCTTATTCATATACTTTAATCTTTTGATTTATAATTTTGCATTTGATTTCAAAGAATGACTAGCTGACTTTGTTGTTCACGTTGTTTATAATCCACTTTTCTAATATTTGTATGCAGGCATTGCTCAATAGAAGCTTTGAGTAGGATGTGAGGTTCGATGGAAATGCATCCAACATTGGAGTTCACGTTGCTTTCATTGTTCAATTACTTTTACACAATGTTTTTTTTTGTTTTTAACAGTTTTTGTAATATTGTAATGCAAGTGTCTATGAGAGTAGCAATGATTTGAGATTTGCATTACAGAGTGAGGATGTCAGGGGCACATATTAGTTGTGTATCTACAATAGCTTGATAGCAAGATGTATTGATGTATTTGTACATGAGGACATCAATAAAATTATATGGGATTATAAGTTGTATTGATGATTATGATGGTTAAAAAATGATATAAGATGTATTTGTACATGAGGACATGAAAAATATGATATACAAACATTATTGGTTATATTGATGGTAGAATGTATGTTGTGTTATGATGATTATGAATGTCATTTGTTTGTTAAAAAATGTCACATGTATGTGTAATCACCATCAAGTGTGTTGAACATATGCAATTAATGATGATTAAGATGAAAAGATGCATAGACTAACAAATATTATGCGACATGCACCTACTTATGTATGTTCATGAATGGCATGTGTATATATTTTCACATCAAGATCACTCACATGTTCCTACATTGGTTCATGTTGGCACCTACTTAATAGTCAAGCAATGGTGAAGATTTTGGACTTGTCTTTAAGATTGCGACTCTCTCTCATCAACCCTTAGGACAGCAGCAATCTTTTATTCATTTTCATGACCTTTTGACTTATTTTTCATATCTTTTACTTTAAGCTTTGGAGCAGCTACTCCCTCATCAACCCTTAGAATAGCAGCATCTATTTTCTTCTCAATCTCTTAATCTCTCCACCTTCCCCCTTCCCTTTCTACTTATCTCCCCCCTCTCTCTCTCTCCTCCCCTCTCTCTCTCCCTCCCTCACTCCCTCCCCCTCTTTCTCTCTCTCCTTCCCTCTCTATCTCTCTCTCTCTACTTATCTTTATCTCACCTCTTTCTCTCCCTCCTTCCTCTCTCCATTTTCTATCTCCTCTCTATCTCTCTCTATCACTATCTTCGTGTCTCTCTTCCTTCCTCTCACCCACCTTCCCTCTCTACTCTCTAACATATCCCTCTATACCTCTTTCTCTCTCCCTCCCTCCCTCCTCTCTCTACTTCTCTCTATCTCTCCATTCTCTCTGTCTCTCTCTACTTATCTCTATCTCACCTCTTTCTCTCCCCCCTCCATCCCTCCTCTAATTTTCTCTAACTCCCCCCTCTCTCTATCTCTCTCTATCACAGTCTTTGTCTTTGTCTCTCTTCCTCTCACCCACCTTCACTCTATACCTCTTTCTCTCTCCCTCCCTCCTTCCCTCTCTACTCTCTATCACCTCTCTCTCTCACTTCTCCCTTCCTCCCTCTCTCTCTTTCCCTCTCTACT